>CM066317.1:68961131-69561131 GCA_033807775.1 Saussurea involucrata
GGATCCATTAATTTACCCGAGTCTAGGTTTCCCCCGACATAAAATTATAACTCTAGATTCTAAATATTAAAGCCGGTCAATGATAATAAAATATGACCAAATTTAATAAGTAGATTATCGATTGCGTACTAGACCCCTTTAAATAATTATAGACTTTATTAATTAACTAAGCCCAATTTTAATAACTAAGCCCAAAAGGACTTATTAATTCTCTCGGCCCAACACTCAATTCGGCCCAATAAACCAATTCGGCCCAAACTTGAGTTACGGGTCATCTCCCGGAACATACCGACTTCCGGTACACACGGTTCACAACAAAAACCCACATTCTTCGCCATTATTCTAATTCTCCACCAAATTTGGCGACAACCTCTTCTTTTATTAATTAACCGATACACGATTTCCTAACCAAGAATTCACATAACATTGCTTAGCTTGACAATATGAATTAGGAAAACTCTATTAACACTTTTACTTGCTTTCTCACTTCACATAGCCGAGTGCAACTAGAGACCTAACAAATCTAACATTACTTGAAAAAGAGAGCAATGCAATGGAAGGGTTTCTTACCGGAATAAAACCTCACGGAATGGAAAACTGCTGTCCAAAACTCCGGCGACCACCACTGCCGGCCACCGCCGGCCACCGCCGGCCACCACCGGCGACCACCGGTATCCTCCTTCTTCTTTCTCCCGCCGTCGTCTCCATCCCGCTGCCTCTTTCTATCTCGTCGTCTATCTCTCTCTCTCTCTCTCTCTCTCTGCTCTCTCTCTCTCTCTTCGTCGTCTCTCTCCCTCTCGACTGTATCTCTCTCACTCTCGGCTCCTTCTCTCTCGCCGTCGTTCTCTCTCACTCGCCGGCGATCTCTCCCTCGCAGCTTCTCTCTACCGGCTGCACCCACAAAACACACACAAGTCCCATTCTCTTTCTCTCTTCTTTCTCCCTCACGAAGAACACACAACTCTCACATGGAAGTTTCTTTCTTTCCTTTCTTCTTTTCTGCCAACTTTCTCGATGCATAGCCGCCACCCACACAAAAAATAAAAGAAAACCCTATGCTATTCTATTCTTAATAAAATGGAGCTGGAAAAGAAGAAATTCCTAAATTTCTTACTTTTCCCCCCAACTATTTGAAATGAACCAAATCAACCCCTAACTTCTATTTAGATTTCACATTATCAACTTTTGGGTTATTACAATCTCCCCTCCTTAATGGAATTCCGTCCCGAAATTCACTCTAAAGATATCCAATGAAAATTTGATTATCAAAGCCTAACCTCAACTCTCGGAACAAATCTTTCTAACAACACAACATTAACATCATACTTTCACGCCTTAGCTGCGCAATTTTGATTAAACTCACAATCTTCGCTTATAACCGAAACATACAATCATCACGTCCTTCATCTTCCAAATCGGATCTACTACTTCAGGAACACCACGAACTCTGGTTCTAAAATCCTATCGATCAACCACAATGACCATAAAACCACGTAGATATAAATAAGGTCATCCCGACTTTCTTATTTAGATTACTCCAACAACTCCACTGAGTAACCCAACAATTCACAATTTTCAAAATAATTTGAGTATTACTTATTCCTTCATATTATCATCCACTTCTCACTTTAACATATCGGTTCTCCCTTATTAATTCTTAGTAAGAGTCTCGGTAGAATCATAACGCATTTTGTCATAATGAAAGAATGTCATTACCTAACAAATCCATAACATTTTAATCCCTCAACCAAAGGCTTATACATCTAACCTGACAATTCCAACAATTAATGCTTACATTACCATTTCGACCCATAAACGTCATCATGCCATTCGTTAAACTTTACCCATATCTCTAACTGACTCTTACTAGGGTCCTTCCCTCTCACATACGAAACATTTCACGTTCATTAAAGATCTGGCGTTTACTATAACACATTCTGACCGATCCATTTCTCATCTTCCTTTAAACTTCTAGTGATTCTAAAACATGCTTACTAAGCGACTCTTACCATCATGACACTTGGTTTCTCGATTGGGTAACCACCCTCCATCACTCTGTCATTCCATCCCAAACAAAAACATACCATAACGTCAACTTACCCCTACGTGCTTGAACATTCTGGTTAATAGATCGAACATTTCATCCGTAAACCCCAAAAGTTTCTATCTAATGCTTCCTTTCTCTCTAACATCACCTCACTACGATACCAGCTGGCATGTTTAAAATTTGCAGTCAATACTCTTACAACTGTACCTTCCTTGCTCATAACATCACACTACGGATCAAATCTCTCACGGTCACTCGTACCCAAATCGCACTTTCCTTCATAATCTCCCGTATACTACATTCGAATCTATCTCGCAACTTAGTCCTCCTTACCTCGTAGTTAAAATGCTTATTCAGAGCAAAAACTCTCATCCTCCTAACACTCTTACAAGGTGCTCTATCAACTTTCAACTTTCTGGTCCACGTCTTCGGCCTCGGCCACACTACTCAACTGTCGACCTCTATAACAACAGACAACCTGTAATTACTTTCTTAACTTATCCTTAAACATGGGTTTTCTTACGGCACCTAATTCTACCATCATGTCATAATTACTTCGCAATACGTCTCCCTCTTTCTGGACTCACTCCTGTAATAGCGATCTTACAAACTCACCTCAAGACTCACATTTCCACCTCGCGGATATTTCGTTCTTCCTTACTACACTACTCTTTAACGAGTCGCTAAAAACATCACCTTGGCAACCGTACTTCCAGTTACTGAACAAGGGTACAAACACTCATACAACCGATACTATAACCCACTACTAACGGAATACCTATCCCGATACTACAACGTTCTCTCCTGGATTGACCATCAACTCTCCACTCTCGGAGTTCTCCTTTAGCTTTAAAATGAAACCTCCGATGACCTAGTGAGTTTATAGCCCTCATGCATGACACACGTAAAAGAGTAAATCATTTCGCGCCTTTTTATTATTTTAATTAAACAACACCTGAAAACATATTGGGTACACATGCCCCCATCCTTCTTACAATTTACTGCCCTGCACAACGATCTCAAGGATCGTTCGCATGCAACTTTCCATAAATTTAATCTCCCTCCACCAAATTATGTCGTTACGACGGAAATATATTAAGTGAAAATCTTTTCATACGACCCCTTCCTGAAAGAAATTTCCGACACAAAGTAAACCAGTCGGCTTTTGTACCCGTAAATAACTCCAATATGTCATTGCTCACTTTGGTTATAAAAATTTTCATTTAATCGTTTTCTTGACTTTTGCAATAATTTAACTCGTCATGAAAAGAGCGAAATACTATACAATTCATAAAACTCGAAACTTCATGGTGCCATGTGAATGAAATCACCTTTTTCTTTAAACATACGCGTGCACATTCTGACTCGTTTTCGATCAAAATTTATCTTTACATATTTAACTTAAATCGTGAAAATTTCATGTTACATAAAAAGGACACCATGCATGAGACTCTACGTGCATTTGAAGGCTACTCACTCTAACAAGGTCAACTGCTTTACTTGCTTAGCTTATCCTTGACATTCTACCAACGACCAACGGTCGCCCTTTCGGTCACGCAACAACTTGCTGAACACACTTTCCACATCTCACTTACTCTACCCCCTTCATACTATTTCGTTTTAATCACTATCTCATTTCTTTTATTTCACAATAGGTATCTTATTTCATTTACACTGCCTTTGAAAAGCTCGACTAAGAAGTCAGGGTTCTATTGATACATTCAAAATTTCAACACTGTTATTCCTTACCATTCTAACTGATCTCGTCCCACTATTTCTAGAACTGGGACTTTCTAGAAACAAGAGTCTTACTCAAAATCAATCGTTTTATCTCTTCGAACCCACGAAGATCTATCTCTATACGATTCATAACATTCTAGACAACATTTCGCCTCTACGATGTATATATTATTCACTTCATAAACAATTTCCCATGAACTTCCCCAACAAGGGGTCTCAGTCTACACCTCAGAGATCTCGTTGACATTCTAACGTACTGAAACACGACATAAACACTGGGTAGGTTAATAAGGTAGGTTAAGCACGTACATGTACCTGTAAGTTCGCAATTACACTGGCCAGGTGAAATCTCAAACTTACCTTACATGACAGTCCTCAGTACCCTATTAGTCCCATCTTTAGAATAGTGTCCTCCTAACGCATCTTCTGTATTTACAATAGTGCCCTCCTAGCGCATTTCCTGATTCTCAGTTGTGAATTCTACTCCAAGGTTTAAGTTTAGGCCCGTCCGGTCACCTAAATCCCTTAAACTATGGCTTTGATACCATTTGTAACAGCCCAAAAGTACAATAGAACAAACGTAGCATTTAAGCATAAAATTTACAAAACTGGGTCCCAAAAATTTTCTTTACATCAATCTCAAACGAAGGTTGGCGGAAACAACCTATACACAACTGAGAATAATCTAACTTCTACTAGAGGCACCTGCACTATCACTAACTGCTTCCGTAATCTATCTTGCTACTTACTCATTTATCTGAGCCTCCAATGTAACGCTTACCTGAAAATGTTTTAGTTTTGAAAAGCGAGGGTTAGACCATGAGGTCTAGTGAGTTCCCTCCATAAACAGTATACGTCAACATTATAAATCATTTTTAGAAAACAGTTCACATTCTTCACACAAGTATCATTCATGGTACTGCACTGTGTATGGATCACATAAACATTCTTCGATCGGGGTCCCAGTAGGTTCCCTTCTCGCCTCTTCTGGAGCCTACGCAGACTCCCCTTCCCGGAGCCTACGCAGACCCCCATCTACTCGAAATAGGAGGAAACGAATTCCAGCCTACCAGTCTGTCATACATACCCAAGGGATCATCAGACCCCGAGGATCTATCTCTGATCCCACAGTGCAGACCGACTCCACATAGCATACACATAGTTCGTCATAAACATAAAATATGAACTCCGTATAACATTTTACAATCCGTAACATAATGTTGGGCAATCTTTTCAGTAGAACATTCTTTTCATAGAAAAACATTCGTAACATCTTACAAATAAATTATGCTCATAAACATACTCTAATCAGTAAAACATTAACTTTCGTTTTCGTAAAAGTCAGGTAAAATAACAGAGCATATTCATTAAAATCACTTTCCTTGGAAAACACGTAAGAGCACGTAATTTAGTTAGAAAAACTCACCTGGCTAGCTCGCTCCAAAGCTCCTCACTTACACTTCCGATCTCTAGGCGGAACACCTATTATATTAATAACGTTCGTCATAATTCGTTCATTTATTACTCGAGTTAAATCCCGAACTCAACCCAAACTTGTCTAAGTTGGTAGGTTACACTTCTAGTCCAAAAATCATAACTAATGGTCTTTGCTTACCCATCCAATTGACATACTATACCAGATCCATTAATTTACCCGACTCTAGGTTTCCCCCGACATAAAATTATAACTCTAGATTCTAAATATTAAAGCCGGTTCATGATAATAAAATATGACCAAATTTAATAAGTAGATTATCGATTGCGTACTAGACCCCTTTAAATAATTATAGACTTTATTAATTAACTAAGCCCAATTTTAATAACTAAGCCCAAAAGGACTTATTAATTCTCTCGGCCCAACACTCAATTCGGCCCAATAAACCAATTCGGCCCAAACTTGAGTTACGGGTCATCTCCCGGAACATACCGACTTCCGGTACACACGGTTCACAACAAAAACCCACATTCTTCGCCATTATTCTAATTCTCCACCAAATTTGGCGACAACCTCTTCTTTTATTAATTAACCGATACACGATTTCCTAACCAAGAATTCACATAACATTGCTTAGCTTGACAATATGAATTAGGAAAACTCTATTAACACTTTTACTTGCTTTCTCACTTCACATAGCCGAGTGCAACTAGAGACCTAACAAATCTAACATTACTTGAAAAAGAGAGCAATGCAATGGAAGGGTTTCTTACCGGAATAAAACCTCACGGAATGGAAAACTGTTGCCCAAAACTCCGGCGACCACCTCTGGCGACCACCACTGCCGGCCACCGCCGGCCACCACCGGCGACCACCGGTCTCCTCCTTCTTCTTTCTCCCGCCGTCGTCTCCATCCCGCTGCCTCTTTCTATCTCGTCGTCTATCTCTCTCTCTCTCTCTCGGCTCTCTCTCTCTCTCTCTCTCTCTCTCTTCGTCGTCTCTCTCCCTCTCGACTGTATCTCTCTCACTCTCGGCTCCTTCTCTCTCGCCGTCGTTCTCTCTCACTCGCCGGCGATCTCTCCCTCGCAGCTTCTCTCTGCCGGCTGCACTCACAAAACACACACAAGACCCGTTCTCTTTCTCTCTTCTTTCTCCCTCACGAAGAACACACAACTCTCACATGGAAGTTTCTTTCTTTCCTTTCTTCTTTTCTGCCAACTTTCTCGATGCACAGCCGCCACCCACACAAAAAATAAAAGAAAACCCTATGCTATTCTATTCTTAATAAAATGGAGCTGGAAAAGAATAAATTCCTAAATTTCTTACTTTTTCCCCCAACTATTTGAAATGAACCAAATCAACCCCTAACTTCTATTTAGATTTCACATTATCAACTTTTGGGTTATTACATTTTCTCCGTCTTCATTTATGAAGATTAGGGCTTGATGTATTTTAGATTTTGGGTTCTAAATGTTTGGGGAATGATTCTACGTATTTGAGGATAAATACTTATGGTTAGAAACTTGTGGATCTAGGTTTTGGAAGATTTGGCCTAAAGGATCCGGGTTGCATCAAAGAAGCTTACGTTGGGAGAAATTCTAGATTTAGCTTAAATGAGGTGAGTTCAAGTTGATTTGTGAAAACTTTGTGCATGCCAAAAATGTTATTTTCCAAATATTTGTGTGTTTTACTTGAAAATATCAATGGTTGAGTTAATGGAATAGTTTAACTCTTTTGAAATGGTTATCTTCATAAATGTTGTAAAACAACCATATTTGGGGCTTTTGAAATCATAATATGTCATTAAAGGATTAATTGCTCAAAATCATATTTTGTTCATTTTCTTTCACGTTTGGAGTATTGTGGACGATTTTGGTTATGTTTAATTGAAGTGTTTTTCTCCTTCTTCATTTATGAAGATTAGGGCCTGATGTATTTGAGATTTTGGGTTCTAAATGTTTGGGGAATGATTCTAAGTATTTGAGGATAAATACTTATGGTTGGAAACTTGTGGATCTAGGTTTTGGAAGATTTGGCCTTAAGGATCCGGGTTGCATCAAAGGAACTTACGTTGGGAGAAATTCTAGATATAGCTTAAATCTAGCGAGGTGAGTTCAAGTTGATTTGTGAAAACTTTATGCATGCCAAAAATGTTATTTTCCAAATATTTGTGTGTTTTACTTGAAAATATCAATGGTTGAGCTAATGGAATAGTTTAACTCTTTTGAAATGGTTATCTTCATAAATGTTGTAAATCAACCATATTTGGGGCTTTTGGATATTTTGATGTGTAGAAATCGTAATATGTCATTAAAGGATTAATTGCTTAAAATCATATTTTGTTCAGTTTCTTTCTCGTTTGGAGTATTGTGGACTATTTTGGTTATGTTTAGTTGAAGTGTTATTCTCTTTCTTCATTTATGAAGATTAGGGCTTGATGTATTTTAGATTTTGGGTTCTAAATGTTTGGGGAATGATTCTACGTATTTGAGGATAAATACTTATGGTTAGAAACTTGTGGATCTAGGTTTTGGAAGATTTGGCCTAAAGGATCTGGGTTGCATCAAAGGAGCTTACGTTGGGAGAAATTCTAGATTTAGCTTAAATCTAGCGAGGTGAGTTCAAGTTGATTTGTGAAAACTTTGTGCATGCCAAAAATGTTATTTTCCAAATATTTGTGTGTTTTACTTGAAATTATCAATGGTTGAGTTAATGTAATAGTTTTACTCTTTTGAAAAGCTTATCTTCATAAATGTTGTAAAACAACCATATTTGGGGCTTTTGAAATCATAATATGTCATTAAAGGATTAATTGCTCAAAATCATATTTTGT
The DNA here is from genome assembly GCA_033807775.1 of Saussurea involucrata. Lineage (NCBI taxonomy): Eukaryota > Viridiplantae > Streptophyta > Magnoliopsida > Asterales > Asteraceae > Saussurea > Saussurea involucrata. Next base: position 68,969,187 of record CM066317.1, read on the forward strand.
TCATTTTCTTTCACGTTTGGAGTATTGTGGACGATTTTGGTTATGTTTAATTGAAGTGTTCTTCTCCTTCTTCATTTATGAAGATTAGGACTTGATGTATTTGAGATTTTGGGTTCTAAATGTTTGGGGAATGATTCTAAGTATTTGAGGATAAATACTTATGGTTGGAAATTTGTGGATCTAGGTTTTGGAAGATTTGGCCTTAAGGATCCGGGTTGCATCAAAGGAGCTTACGTTGGGAGAAATTCTAGATTTAGCTTAAATCTAGCGAGGTGAGTTCAAGTTGATTTTTGAAAACTTTATACATGCCAAAAATGTTGTTTTCGAAATATTTGTGTGTTTTACTTGAAAATATCAATGGTTGAGTTAATGGAATAGTTTAACTCTTTTGAAATGGTTATCTTCATAAATGTTGTAAATCAACCATATTTGGGGCTTTTGGATATTTTGATGTGTAGAAATCGTAATATGTCATTAAAGGATTAATTGCTTAAAATCATATTTTGTTCAGTTTTTTTCTCGTTTGGAGTATTGTGGACTATTTTGGTTATGTTTAGTTGAAGTGTTCTTCTCCTTCTTCATTTATGAAGATTAGGGCTGATGTATTTTAAATTTTGGGTTCTAAATATTTGGGGAATGATTCTACGTATTTAAGGAGAAATACTTATGGTTAGAAATTTGTGGATCTAGGTTTTGGAAGATTTGGCCTAAAGGATATGGGTTGCATCAAAGGAGCTTACGTTGGGAGAAATTCTAGATTTAGCTTAAATCTAGCGAGGTGAGTTCAAGTTGATTTCTGAAAGCTTTGTGCATGCCAAAAATGTTATTTTCCAAATATTTGTGTGTTTTACTTGAAAATATCAATGGTTGAGTTAATGGAATAATTTTACTCTTTTGAAATGGTTATCTTCATAAATGTTGTAAAACAACCATATTTGGGGCTTTTGAAATCATAATATGTCATTAAAGGATTAATTGCTCAAAATCATATTTTGTTCATTTTCTTTCACGTTTGGAGTATTGTGGACGATTTTGGTTATGTTTAATTGAAGTGTTCTTCTCCTTCTTCATTTATGAAGATTAGGACTTGATGTATTTGAGATTTTGGGTTCTAAATGTTTGGGGAATGATTCTAAGTATTTGAGGATAAATACTTATGGTTGGAAACTTGTGGATCTAGGTTTTGGAAGATTTGGCCTTAAGGATCCGGGTTGCATCAAAGGAGCTTACGTTGGGAGAAATTCTAGATTTAGCTTAAATCTAGCGAGGTGAGTTCAAGTTGATTTGTGAAAACTTTATACATGCCAAAAATGTTGTTTTCCAAATATTTGTGTGTTTTACTTGAAATTATCAATGGTTGAGTTAATGTAATAGTTTTACTCTTTTGAAAAGCTTATCTTCATAAATGTTGTAAAACAACCATATTTGGGGCTTTTGAAATCATAATATGTCATTAAAGGATTAATTGCTCAAAATCATATTTTGTTCATTTTCTTTCACGTTTGGAGTATTGTGGACGATTTTGGTTATGTTTAATTGAAGTGTTCTTCTCCTTCTTCATTTATGAAGATTAGGACTTGATGTATTTGAGATTTTGGGTTCTAAATGTTTGGGGAATGATTCTAAGTATTTGAGGATAAATACTTATGGTTGGAAATTTGTGGATCTAGGTTTTGGAAGATTTGGCCTTAAGGATCCGGGTTGCATCAAAGGAGCTTACGTTGGGAGAAATTCTAGATTTAGCTTAAATCTAGCGAGGTGAGTTCAAGTTGATTTGTGAAAACTTTATACATGCCAAAAATGTTGTTTTCGAAATATTTGTGTGTTTTACTTGAAAATATCAATGGTTGAGTTAATGGAATAGTTTAACTCTTTTGAAATGGTTATCTTCATAAATGTTGTAAATCAACCATATTTGGGGCTTTTGGATATTTTGATGTGTAGAAATCGTAATATGTCATTAAAGGATTAATTGCTTAAAATCATATTTTGTTCAGTTTTTTTCTCGTTTGGAGTATTGTGGACTATTTTGGTTATGTTTAGTTGAAGTGTTCTTCTCCTTCTTCATTTATGAAGATTAGGGCTGATGTATTTTAAATTTTGGGTTCTAAATATTTGGGGAATGATTCTACGTATTTAAGGAGAAATACTTATGGTTAGAAATTTGTGGATCTAGGTTTTGGAAGATTTGGCCTAAAGGATATGGGTTGCATCAAAGGAGCTTACGTTGGGAGAAATTCTAGATTTAGCTTAAATCTAGCGAGGTGAGTTCAAGTTGATTTCTGAAAGCTTTGTGCATGCCAAAAATGTTATTTTCCAAATATTTGTGTGTTTTACTTGAAAATATCAATGGTTGAGTTAATGGAATAATTTTACTCTTTTGAAATGGTTATCTTCATAAATGTTGTAAAACAACCATATTTGGGGCTTTTGAAATCATAATATGTCATTAAAGGATTAATTGCTCAAAATCATATTTTGTTCATTTTCTTTCACGTTTGGAGTATTGTGGACGATTTTGGTTATGTTTAATTGAAGTGTTCTTCTCCTTCTTCATTTATGAAGATTAGGACTTGATGTATTTGAGATTTTGGGTTCTAAATGTTTGGGGAATGATTCTAAGTATTTGAGGATAAATACTTATGGTTGGAAACTTGTGGATCTAGGTTTTGGAAGATTTGGCCTTAAGGATCCGGGTTGCATCAAAGGAGCTTACGTTGGGAGAAATTCTAGATTTAGCTTAAATCTAGCGAGGTGAGTTCAAGTTGATTTGTGAAAACTTTATACATGCCAAAAATGTTGTTTTCCAAATATTTGTGTGTTTTACTTGAAAATATCAATGGTTGAGTTAATGGAATAGTTTAACTCTTTTGAAATGGTTATCTTCATAAATGTTGTAAAACAACCATATTTGAGGCTTTTGGATATTTTGATGTGTAGAAATCATAATATGTCATTAAAGGATTAATTGCTCAAAATCATATTTTGTTCACTTTCTTTCTTGTTTGGAGTATTGTAGACGATTTTGGTTATGTTTAGTTGATGTGTTCTTCTCCTTCTTCATTTATGAATATTAGGGTTTGATGTATTTGAGATTTTGGGTTCTAAATGTTTGGGAAACGATTCTAAGTATTTGAGGATAAATACTTATGGTTGGAAACTTGTGGATCTAGGTTTTGGAAGACTAGGCCTAAAGGATCCGGGTTGCATCAAAGGAGCTTACGTTGGGAGAAATTCTAGATTTAGCTTAAATCTAGCGAGGTGAGTTCAAGTTGATTTGTGAAAACTTTGTGCATTCCAAAAATGTTATTTTCCAAATATTTGGGTGTTTTACTTGAAAATATCAATGGTTGAGTTAATGGAATAGTTTAACTCTTTTGAAATGGTTATCTTCATAAATGTTGTAAAACAACCATATTTGGGGCTTTTGGATATTTTGAAGTGTAGAAATCATAATATGTCATTAAAGGATTAATTGCTCAAAATCATTTTTTTATTTCACTTTCTTTCTTGTTTGGAGTATTGTAGACGATTTTGGTTATGTTTAGTTGAAGTGTTCTTCTCCTTCTTCATTTATGAAGATTAGGGCTTGATGTATTTGAGATTTTGGGTTCTAAATGTTTGGGAAATGATTCTAAGTATTTGAGGATAAATACTTATGGTTGGAAACTTGTGGATCTAGGTTTTGGAAGATTTGGCCTTAAGGATCCGGGTTGCATCAAAGGAGCTTACGTTGGGAGAAATTCTAGATTTAGCTTAAATCTAGCGAGGTGAGTTCAAGTTGATTTGTGAAAACTTTATACATGCCAAAAATGTTGTTTTCCAAATATTTGTGTGTTTTACATGAAAATATCAATGGTTGAGTTAATGGAATAGTTTAACTCTTTTGAAATGGTTATCTTCATAAATGTTGTAAAACAACCATATTTGGGGCTTTTGGATATTTTGATGTGTAGAAATCATAATATGTCATTAAAGGATTAATTGCTCAAAATCATATTTTGTTCACTTTCTTTCTTGTTTGGAGTATTGTAGACGATTTTGGTTATGTTTAGTTGAAGTGTTCTTCTCCTTCTTCATTTATGAATATTAGGGTTTGATGTATTTGAGATTTTGGGTTCTAAATGTTTGGGAAATGATTCTAAGTATTTGAGGATAAATACTTATGGTTGGAAACTTGTGGATCTAGGTTTTGGAAGACTAGGCCTAAAGGATCCGGGTTGCATCAAAGGAGCTTACGTTGGGAGAAATTCTAGATTTAGCTTAAATCTAGCGAGGTGAGTTCAAGTTGATTTGTGAAAACTTTGAGCGTTCCAAAAATGTTATTTTCCAAATATTTGGGTGTTTTACTTGAAAATATCAATGGTTGAGTTAATGGAATAGTTTAACTCTTTTGAAATGGTTATCTTCATAAATGTTGTAAAACAACCATATTTGGGGCTTTTGGATATTTTGAAGTGTAGAAATCATAATATGTCATTAAAGGATTAATTGCTCAAAATCATTTTTTTATTTCACTTTCTTTCTTGTTTGGAGTATTGTAGACGATTTTGGTTATGTTTAGTTGAAGTGTTCTTCTCCTTCTTCATTTATGAAGATTAGGGCTTGATGTATTTGAGATTTTGGGTTCTAAATGTTTGGGAAATGATTCTAAGTATTTGAGGATAAATACTTATGGTTGAAAACTTGTGGATCTAGGTTTTGGAAGACTTGGCCTAAAGGATGCGGGTTGCATCAAAGGAGCTTACGTTGGGAGAAATTCTAGATTTATCTTAAATCTAGCGAGGTGAGTTCAAGTTGATTTGTGAAAACTTTGTGCATGACAAAAATGTTATTTTCCAAATATTTGTGTGTTTTACTTGAAAATATCAATGGTTAAGTTAATGGAATAGTTTAACTCTTTTGAAATTGTTATCTTCATAAATGTTGTAAAACAACCATATTTGAGGCTTTTGGATATTTTGATGTGTATAAATCATAATATGTCATTAAAGGATTAATGCTCAAAATCATATTTTGTTCACTTTCTTTCTCGTTTGGAGTATTGTGGACGATTTTGGTTATGTTTAGTTGAAGTGTTCTTCTCCTTCTTCATTTATGAAGATTAGGGCTTGATGTATTTGAGATTTTGGGTTCTAAATGTTTGGGAAATGATTCTAAGTATTTGAGGATAAATACTTATGGTTGGAAACTTGTGGATCTAGGTTTTGGAAGATTTGGCCTTAAGGATCCGGGTTGCATCAAAGGAGCTTACGTTGGGAGAAATTCTAGATTTAGCTTAAATCTAGCGAGGTGAGTTCAAGTTGATTTGTGAAAACTTTATACATGCCAAAAATGTTGTTTTCCAAATATTTGTGTGTTTTACATGAAAATATCAATGGTTGAGTTAATGGAATAGTTTAACTCTTTTGAAATGGTTATCTTCATAAATGTTGTAAAACAACCATATTTGGGGCTTTTGGATATTTTGATGTGTAGAAATCATAATATGTCATTAAAGGATTAATTGCTCAAAATCATATTTTGTTCACTTTCTTTCTTGTTTGGAGTATTGTAGACGATTTTGGTTATGTTTAGTTGAAGTGTTCTTCTCCTTCTTCATTTATGAATATTAGGGTTTGATGTATTTGAGATTTTGGGTTCTAAATGTTTGGGAAATGATTCTAAGTATTTGAGGATAAATACTTATGGTTGGAAACTTGTGGATCTAGGTTTTGGAAGACTAGGCCTAAAGGATCCGGGTTGCATCAAAGGAGCTTACGTTGGGAGAAATTCTAGATTTAGCTTAAATCTAGCGAGGTGAGTTCAAGTTGATTTGTGAAAACTTTGAGCGTTCCAAAAATGTTATTTTCCAAATATTTGGGTGTTTTACTTGAAAATATCAATGGTTGAGTTAATGGAATAGTTTAACTCTTTTGAAATGGTTATCTTCATAAATGTTGTAAAACAACCATATTTGGGGCTTTTGGATATTTTGAAGTGTAGAAATCATAATATGTCATTAAAGGATTAATTGCTCAAAATCATTTTTTTATTTCACTTTCTTTCTTGTTTGGAGTATTGTAGACGATTTTGGTTATGTTTAGTTGAAGTGTTCTTCTCCTTCTTCATTTATGAAGATTAGGGCTTGATGTATTTGAGATTTTGGGTTCTAAATGTTTGGGAAATGATTCTAAGTATTTGAGGATAAATACTTATGGTTGAAAACTTGTGGATCTAGGTTTTGGAAGACTTGGCCTAAAGGATGCGGGTTGCATCAAAGGAGCTTACGTTGGGAGAAATTCTAGATTTATCTTAAATCTAGCGAGGTGAGTTCAAGTTGATTTGTGAAAACTTTGTGCATGACAAAAATGTTATTTTCCAAATATTTGTGTGTTTTACTTGAAAATATCAATGGTTAAGTTAATGGAATAGTTTAACTCTTTTGAAATTGTTATCTTCATAAATGTTGTAAAACAACCATATTTGAGGCTTTTGGATATTTTGATGTGTATAAATCATAATATGTCATTAAAGGATTAATGCTCAAAATCATATTTTGTTCACTTTCTTTCTCGTTTGGAGTATTGTGGACGATTTTGGTTATGTTTAGTTGAAGTGTTCTTCTCCTTCTTCATTTATGAAAATTAGGGCTTGATGTATTTGAGATTTTGGGTTCTAAATGTTTGGGGAATGATTCTAAGTATTTGAGGATAAATACTTATGGTTGGAAACTTGTGGATCTTGGTTTTGGAAGACTTGGCCTAAAGGATCCGGGTTGCATCAAAGGAGCTTACGTTCGGAGAAATTCTAGATTTAGCTTAAATCTAGCGAGGTGAGTTCAAATTGATTTGTGAAAAAAAAATTTGAGAGGAAAAATCCAGGCAATTTTATAGCAATTTTATAGCAATTTTGTGAAAACTTTGTGCGTGCCAAAATGTTATTTTCCAAATATTTGTGTGTTTTACTTGAAAATATCAATGGTTGAGTTAATGGAATAGTTTAACTCTTTTGAAATGTTTATCTTCATAAATGTTGTAAATCAACCATATTTTGGGCTTTTGGATATTTTGATGTGTAGAAATCGTAATATGTCATTAAAGGATTAATTGCCCAAAATCATATTTTGTTCACTTTCTTTCTCGTTTGAAGTATTGTGGACTATTTTGGTTATGTTTAGTTGAAGTGTTCTTCTCCTTCTTCATTTATAAAGATTAGGGCTTGATGTATTTTAGATTTTGTGTTCTAAATGTTTGGGGAATGATTCTACGTATTTGAGGATAAATACTTATGGTTAGAAACTTGTGGATCTAGGTTTTGGAAGATTTGGCCTAAAGGATCCGGGTTGCATCAAAGGAGCTTACGTTGGGAGAAATTGTAGATTTAGCTTAAATATAGCGAGGTGAGTTCAAGTTGATTTGTGAAAACTTTGTGCATGCCAAAAATGTTATTTTCCAAATATTTGTGTGTTTTACTTAAAAATATCAATGGTTGAGTTAATGGAATAGTTTAACTCTTTTGAAATGGTTATCTTCATAAATGTTGTAAAACAACCATATTTGGGGCTTTTGAAATCATAATATGTCATTAAAGGATTAATTGCTAAAAATCATATTTTGTTCATTTTCTTTCACGTTTGTAGTATTGTGGACGACTTTGGTTATGTTTAGTTGAAATGTTCTTCTCCTTCTTCATTTATGAAGATTAGGGCTTGATGTATTTTAGATTTTGGGTTCTAAATGTTTGGGGAATGATTCTAAGTATTTGAGGATAAATACTTATGGTTGGAAACTTGTGGATCTAAGTTTTGGAAGATTTGGCCTTAAGGATCCGGGTTGCATCAAAGGAGCTTACGTTGGGAGAAATTCTAGATTTAGCTTAAATCTAGCGAGGTGAGTTCAAGTTGATTTGTGAAAACTTTGTGCATGCCAAAAATGTTATTTTCCAAATATTTGTGTGTTTTACTTGAAAATATCAATGGTTGAGTTAATGGAATAGTTTAACTCTTTTGAAATGGTTATCTTCATAAATGTTGTAAAACAACCATATTTGGGGCTTTTGGATATTTTGATGTGTAGAAATCATAATATGTCATTAAAGGATTAATTGGTCAAAATCATATTTTGTTCACTTTCTTTCTTGTTTGGAGTATTGTAGACGATTTTGGTTATGTTTAGTTGAAGTGTTCTTCTCCTTATTCATTTATGAAGATTAGGGTTTGATGTATTTGAGATTTTGGGTTCTAAATGTTTGGGAAATTATTCTAAGTAATTGAGGATAAATACTTATGGTTGGAAACTTGTGGATCTAGGTTTGGAAGACTTGGCCTAAAGGATCCGGGTTGCATCAAAGGAGCTTACGTTGGGAGAAATTCTAGACTTAGCTTAAATCTAGCGAGGTGAGTTCATGTTGATTTGTGAAAAGTTTGTGCATGCCAAAAATGTTATTTTCCAAATATTTGGGTGTTTTACTTGAAAATATCAATGGTTGAGTTAATGGAATAGTTTAACTCTTTTGAAATGGTTATCTTCATAAATGTTGTAAAACAACCATATTTGGGGCTTTTGGATATTTTGATGTGTAGAAATCATAATATGTCATTAAAGGATTAATTGCTCAAAATCATATTTTGTTCATTTTCTTTCTTGTTTGGAGTATTGTAGACGATTTTGGTTATGTTTAGTTGAAGTGTTCTTCTGCTTCTTCATTTATGAAGATTAGGGCTTGATGTATTTGAGATTTTGTGTTCTAAATGTTTGGGGAATGATTCTAAGTATTTGAGGATAAATACTTATGGTTGGAAACTTGTGGATCTAGGTTTGGGAAGATTTGGCCTAAAGGATCCGGGTTGCATCAAAGGAGCTTACGTTGGGAGAAATTTTAGATTTAGCTTAAAACTAGCGAGGTGAGTTCAAGTTGATTTGTGAAAACTGTGCATGCCAAAAATGTTATTTTCCAAATATTTGTGTGTTTTACTTGAAAATATCAATGGTTGAGTTAATGGAATAGTTTAACTCTTTTGAAATGATTATCTTCATAAATGTTGTAAATCAACCATATTTGGGGCTTTTGGATATTTTGATGTGTAGAAATCGTAATATGTCATTAAAGGATTAATTGCTCAAAATCATATTTTGTACACTTTCTTTCTCGTTTGGAGTATTGTGGACTATTTTGGTTATGTTTAGTTGAAGTGTTCTTCTCCTTCTTCATTTATGAAGGTGAGGGCTTGATGTATTTTAGATTTTGTGTTCTAAATGTTTGGGGAATGATTCTACGTATTTGAGGATAAATACTTATGGTAAGAAACTTGTGGATCTAGGTTTTGGAAGATTTGGCCTAATGGATCCGGGTTGCATTAAAGGAGCTTACGTTGGGAGAAATTCTAGATTTAGCTTAAATCTAGCGAAGTGAGTTCAAGTTGATTTGTGAAAACTTTGTGCATGCCAAAAATGTTATTTTCCAAATATTTGTGTGTTTTACTTGAAAATATCAATGGTTGAGTTAATGGAATAGTTTAACTCTTTTGAAATGATTATGTTCATAAATGTTGTAAATCAACCATATTTGGGGCTTTTGGATATTTTGATGTGTAGAAATCGTAATATGTCATTAAAGGATTAATTGCTCAAAATCATATTTTGTACACTTTCTTTCTCGTTTGGAGTATTGTGGACTATTTTGGTTATGTTTAGTTGAAGTGTTCTTCTCCTTCTTCATTTATGAAGATTAGGGCTTGATGTATTTTAGATTTTGGGTTCTAAATGTTTGGGGAATGATTCTACGTATTTGAGGATAAATACTTATGGTTAGAAACTTGTGGATCTAGGTTTTGGAAGATTTGGCCTAATGGATCCGGGTTGCATCAAAGGAGCTTACGTTGGGAGAAATTCTAGATTTAGCTTAAATCTAGCGAGGTGAGTTCAAGTTGATTTGTGAAAACTTTGTGCATGCCAAAAATGTTATTTTCCAAATATTTGTGTGTTTTACTTGAAAATATCAATGGTTGAGTTAATGGAATAGTTTAACTCTTTTGAAATGGTTATCTTCATAAATGTTGTAAAACAACCATATTTGAGGCTTTTGAAATCATAATATGTCATTAAAGGATTAATTGCTCAAAATCATATTTTGTTCATTTTCTTTCACGTTTGGAGTATTGTGGACGATTTTGGTTATGTTTAGTTGAAGTGTTCTTCTCCTTCTTCATTTATGAAGGTCAGGGCTTGATGTATTTGAGATTTTGGGTTCTAAATGTTTGGGAAATTATTCTAAGTAATTGAGGATAAATACTTATGGTTGGAAACTTGTGGATCTAGGTTTTGGAAGACTTGGCCTAAAGGATCCGGGTTGCATCAAAGGAGCTTACGTTGGGAGAAATTCTAGATTTAACTTAAATCTAGCGAGGTGAGTTCAAGTTGATTTGTGAAAAGTTTGTGCATGCCAAAAATGTTATTTTCCAAATATTTGGGTGTTTTACTTGAAAATATCAATGGTTGAGTTAATGGAATAGTTTAACTCTTTTGAAATGGTTATCTTCATAAATGTTGTAAAACAACCATATTTGGTGCTTTTGGATATTTTGATGTGTAGAAATCATAATATGTCATTAAAGGATTAATTGCTCAAAATCATATTTTGTTCATTTTCTTTCTTGTTTGGAGTATTGTAGACGATTTTGGTTATGTTTAGTTGAAGTGTTCTTCTGCTTCTTCATAAATGAAGATTAGGGCTTGATGTATTTGAGATTTTGTGTTCTAAATGTTTGGGGAATGATTCTAAGTATTTGAGGATAAATACTTATGGTTGGAAACTTGTGGATCTAGGTTTTGGAAGACTTGGCCTAAAGGATCCGGGTTGCATCAAAGGAGCTTACGTTGGGAGAAATTTTAGATTTAGCTTAAATCTAGCGAGGTGAGTTCAAGTTGATTTGTGAAAACTTTGTGCATGCCAAAAATGTTATTTTCCAAATATTTGTGTGTTTTACTTGAAAATATCAATGGTTGAGTTAATGGAATAGTTTAACTCTTTTGAAATGATTATCTTCATAAATGTTGTAAATCAACCATATTTGGGGCTTTTGGATATTTTGATGTGTAGAAATCGTAATATGTCATTAAAGGATTAATTGCTCAAAATCATATTTTGTACACTTTCTTTCTCGTTTGGAGTATTGTGGACTATTTTGGTTATGTTTAGACGAAGTGTTCTTCTCCTTCTTCATTTATGAAGATTAGGGCTTGATGTATTTTAGATTTTGGGTTCTAAATGTTTGGGGAATGATTCTACGTATTTGAGGATAAATACTTATGGTTAGAAACTTGTGGATCTAGGTTTTGGAAGATTTGGCCTAAAGGATCCGGGTTGCATCAAAGGAGCTTACGTTGGGAGAAATTCTAGATTTAGCTTAAATCTAGCGAGGTGAGTTCAAGTTGATTTGTGAAAACTTTGTGCATGCCAAAAATGTTATTTTCCAAATATTTGTGTGTTTTACTTGAAAATATCAATGGTTGAGTTAATGGAATAGTTTAACTCTTTTGAAATGGTTATCTTCATAAATGTTGTAAAACAACCATATTTGAGGCTTTTGAAATCATAATATGTCATTAAAGGATTAATTGCTCAAAATTATATTTTGTTCATTTTCTTTCACGTTTGGAGTATTGTGGACGATTTTGGTTATGTTTAGTTGTAGTGTTCTTCTCCTTCTTCATTTATGAAGATTAGGGCTTGATGTATTTGAGATTTTGGGTTCTAAATGTTTAGGGAATGATTCTAAGTATTTGAGGATAAATACTTATGGTTGGAAACTTGTGGATCTAGGTTTTTGAAGATTTGGCCTTAAGGATCCGGGTTGCATCAAAGGAGCTTACGTTGGGAGAAATTCTAGATTTAGCTTAAATCTAGCGAGGTGAGTTCAAGTTGATTTGTGAAAACTTTGTGCATGCCAAAAATGTTATTTTCCAAATATTTGTGTGTTTTACTTGAAAATATCAATGGTTGAGTCAATGGAATAGTTTAACTCTTTTGAAATGGTTATCTTCATAAATGTTGTAAAACAACCATATTTGAGGCTTTTGGATATTTTGATGTGTACAAATCATAATATGTCATTAAAGGATTAATTGCTCAAAATCATATTTTGTTCACTTTCTTTCTTGTTTGGAGTATTGTAGACGATTTTGGTTATGTTTAGTTGAAGTGTTCTACTCCTTATTCATTTATGAAGATTAGGGCTTGATGTATTTGAGATTTTGGGTTCTAAATGTTTGGGAAATTATTCTAAGTAATTGAGGATAAATACTTATGGTTGGAAACTTGTGGATCTAGGTTTTGGAAGACTTGGCCTAAAGGATCCGGGTTGCATCAAAGGAGCTTACGTTGGGAGAAATTCTAGATTTAGCTTAAATCTAGCGAGGTGAGTTCAAGTTGATTTGTGAAAAGTTTGTGCATGCCAAAAATGTTATTTTCCAAATATTTGGGTGTTTTACTTGAAAATATCAGTGGTTGAGTTAATGGAATAGTTTAACTCTTTTGAAATGGTTATCTTCATAAATGTTGTAAAACAACCATATTTGGTGCTTTTGGATATTTTGATGTGTAGAAATCATAATATGTCATTAAAGGATTAATTGCTCAAAATCATATTTTGTTCATTTTCTTTCTTGTTTGGAGTATTGTAGACGATTTTGGTTATGTTTAGTTGAAGTGTTATTCTGCTTCTTCATAAATGAAGATTAAGGCTTGATGTATTTGAGATTTTGTGTTCTAAATGTTTGGGGAATGATTCTAAGTATTTGAGGATAAATACTTATGGTTGGAAACTTGTGGATCTAGGTTTTGGAAGACTTGGCCTAAAGGATCCGGGTTGCATCAAAGGAGCTTACGTTGGGAGAAATTTTAGATTTAGCTTAAATCTAGCGAGGTGAGTTCAAGTTGATTTGTGAAAACTTTGTGCATGCCAAAAATGTTATTTTCCAAATATTTGTGTGTTTTACTTGAAAATATCAATGGTTGAGTTAATGGAATAGTTTAACTCTTTTGAAATGGTTATCTTCATAAATGTTGTAAAACAACCATATTTGGGGCTTTTGGATATTTTGATGTGTAGAAATCATAATATGTCATTAAAGGATTAATTGCTCAAAATCATATTTTGTTCATTTTCTTTCTTGTTTGGAGTATTGTAGACGATTTTGGTTATGTTTAGTTGAAGTGTTCTTCTGCTTCTTCATTTATGAAGATTAGGGTTTGATGTATTTGAGATTTTGTGTTCTAAATGTTTGGGGAATGATTCTAAGTATTTGAGGATAAATACTTATGGTTGGAAACTTGTGGATCTAGGTTCTGGAAGACTTGGCCTAAAGGATCCGGGTTGCATCAAAGGAGCTTACGTTGGGAGAAATTTTAGATTTAGCTTAAATCTAGCGAGGTGAGTTCAAGTTGATTTGTGAAAACTTTGTGCATGCCAAAAATGTTATTTTCCAAATATTTGTGTGTTTTACTTGAAAATATCAATGGTTGAGTTAATGGAATAGTTTAACTCTTTTGAAATGATTATCTTCATAAATGTTGTAAATCAACCATATTTGGGGCTTTTGGATATTTTGATGTGTAGAAATCGTAATATGTAATTAAAGGATTAATTGCTCAAAATCATATTTTGTACACTTTCTTTCTCGTTTGGAGTATTGTGGACTATTTTGGTTATGTTTAGTTGAAGTGTTCTTCTCCTTCTTCATTTATGAAGATTAGGGCTTGATGTATTTTAGATTTTGGGTTCTAAATGTTTGGGGAATGATTCTACGTATTTGAGGATAAATACTTATGGTTAGAAACTTGTGGATCTAGGTTTTGGAAGATTTGGCCTAAAGGATCCGGGTTGCATCAAAGGAGCTTACGTTGGGAGAAATTGTAGATTTAGCTTAAATCTAGCGAGGTGAGTTCAAGTTGATTTGTGAAAACTTTGTGCATGCCAAAAATGTTATTTTCCAAATATTTGTGTGTTTTACTTAAAAATATCAATGGTTGAGTTAGTGGAATAGTTTAACTCTTTTGAAATGGTTATCTTCATAAATGTTGTAAAACAAACATATTTGGGGCTTTTGAAATCATAATATGTCATTAAAGGATTAATTGCTAAAAATCATATTTTGTTCATTTTCTTTCACGTTTGTAGTATTGTGGACGACTTTGGTTATGTTTAGTTGAAATGTTCTTCTCCTTCTTCATTTATGAAGATTAGGGCTTGATGTATTTTAGATTTTGGGTTCTAAATGTTTGGGGAATGATTCTAAGTATTTGAGGATAAATACTTATGGTTGGAAACTTGTGGATCTAAGTTTTGGAAGATTTGGCCTTAAGGATCCGGGTTGCATCAAAGGAGCTTACGTTGGGAGAAATTCTAGATTTAGCTTAAATCTAGCGAGGTGAGTTCAAGTTGATTTGTGAAAACTTTGTGCATGCCAAAAATGTTATTTTCCAAATATTTGTGTGTTTTACTTGAAAATATCAATGGTGTTAATGGAATATTATAACTCTTTTGAAATGATTATCTTCATAAATGTTGTAAATCAACCATATTTGGAGCTTTTGGATATTTTGATGTGTAGAAATCGTAACATGTCATTAAAGGATTAATTGCTCAAAATCATATTTTGTACACTTTCTTTCTCGTTTGGAGTATTGTGGACTATTTTGGTTATGTTTAGTTGAAGTGTTCTTCTCCTTCTTCATTTATGAAGATTAGGGCTTGATGTATTTTAGATTTTGGGTTCTAAATGTTTGGGGAATGATTCTACGTATTTGAGGATAAATACTTATGGTTAGAAACTTGTGGATCTAGGTTCTGGAAGATTTGGCCTAATGGATCCGGGTTGCATCAAAGGAGCTTACGTTGGGAGAAATTCTAGATTTAGCTTAAATCTAGCGAGGTGAGTTCAAGTTGATTTGTGAAAACTTTGTGCATGCCAAAAATGTTATTTTCCAAATATTTGTGTGTTTTACTTGAAAATATCAATGGTTGAGTTAATGGAATAGTTTAACTCTTTTGAAATGGTTATCTTCATAAATGTTGTAAAACAACCATATTTGAGGCTTTTGAAATCATAATATGTCATTAAAGGATTAATTGCTCAAAATCATATTTTGTTCATTTTCTTTCACGTTTGGAGTATTGTGGACGATTTTGGTTATGTTTAGTTGAAGTGTTCTTCTCCTTCTTCATTTATGAAGATTAGGGCTTGATGTATTTGAGATTTTGGGTTCTAAATGTTTGGGAAATTATTCTAAGTAATTGAGGATAAATACTTATGGTTGGAAACTTGTGGATCTAGGTTTTGGAAGACTTGGCCTAAAGGATCCGGGTTGCATCAAAGGAGCTTACGTTGGGAGAAATTCTAGATTTAACTTAAATCTAGAGAGGTGAGTTCAAATTGATTTGTGAAAAGTTTGTGCATGCCAAAAATGTTATTTTCCAAATATTTGGGTGTTTTACTTGAAAATATCAATGGTTGAGTTAAATGAATAGTTTAACTCTTTTGAAATGGTTATCTTCATAAATGTTGTAAAACAACCATATTTGGTGCTTTTGGATATTTTGATGTGTAGAAATCATAATATGTCATTAAAGGATTAATTTCTCAAAATCATATTTTGTTCATTTTCTTTCTTGTTTGGAGTATTGTAGACGATTTTGGTTATGTTTAGTTGAAGTGTTCTTCTGCTTCTTCATAAATGAAGATTAGGGCTTGATGTATTTGAGATTTTGTGTTCTAAATGTTTGGGGAATGATTCTAAGTATTTGAGGATAAATACTTATGGTTGGAAACTTGTGGATCTAGGTTTTGGAAGACTTGGCCTAAAGGATCCGGGTTGCATCAAAGGAGCTTACGTTGGGAGAAATTTTAGATTTAGCTTAAATCTAGCGAGGTGAGTTCAAGTTGATTTGTGAAAACTTTGTGCATGCCAAAAATGTTATTTTCCAAATACTTGTGTGTTTTACTTGAAAATATCAATGGTTGAGTTAATGGAATAGTTTAACTCTTTTGAAATGATTATCTTCATAAATGTTGTAAATCAACCATATTTGGGGCTTTTGGATATTTTGATGTGTAGAAATCGTAATATGTCATTAAAGGATTAATTGCTCAAAATCATATTTTGTACACTTTCTTTCTCGTTTGGAGTATTGTGGACTATTTTGGTTATGTTTAGTTGAAGTGTTCTTCTCCTTCTTCATTTATGAAGATTAGGGCTTGATGTATTTTAGATTTTGGGTTCTAAATGTTTAGGGAATGATTCTACGTATTTGAGGATAAATACTTATGGTTAGAAACTTGTGGATCTAGGTTTTGGAAGATTTGGCCTAAAGGATCCGGGTTGCATCAAAGGAGCTTACGTTGGGAGAAATTCTAGATTTAGCTTAAATCTAGCGAGGTGAGTTCAAGTTGATTTGTGAAAACTTTGTGCATGCCAAAAATGTTATTTTCCAAATATTTGTGTGTTTTACTTGAAAATATCAATGGTTGAGTTAATGGAATAGTTTAACTCTTTTGAAATGGTTATCTTCATAAATGTTGTAAAACAACCATATTTGAGGCTTTTGAAAACATAATATGTCATTAAAGGATTAATTGCTCAAAATCATATTTTGTTCATTTTCTTTCACGTTTGGAGTATTGTGGACGATTTTGGTTATGTTTAGTTGAAGTGTTCTTCTCCTTCTTCATTTATGAAGATTAGGGCTTGATGTATTTGAGATTTTGGGTTCTAAATGTTTAGGGAATGATTCTAAGTATTTGAGGATAAATACTTATGGTTGGAAACTTGTGGATCTAGGTTTTTGAAGATTTGGCCTTAAGGATCCGGGTTGCATCAAAGGAGCTTACGTTGGGAGAAATTCTAGATTTAGCTTAAATCTAGCGAGGTGAGTTCTAGTTGATTTGTGAAAACTTTGTGCATGCCAAAAATGTTATTTTCCAAATATTTGTGTTTTTACTTGAAAATATCAATGGTTGAGTTAATGGAATAGTTTAACTCTTTTGAAATGGTTATCTTCATAAATGTTGTAAAACAACCATATTTGAGGCTTTTGGATATTTTGATGTGTACAAATCATAATATGTCATTAAAGGATTAATTGCTCAAAATCATATTTTGTTCACTTTCTTTCTTGTTTGAAGTATTGTAGACGATTTTGGTTATGTTTAGTTGAAGTGTTCTTCTCCTTCTTCATTTATGAAGATTTGGGCTTGAGGTATTTGAGATTTTGGGTTCTAAATGTTTGGGGAATGATTCTAAGTATTTGAGGATAAATACTTATGGTTGGAAACTTGTGGATCTAGGTTTTGGAAGACTTGGCCTAAAGGATCCGGGTTGCATCAAAGGAGCTTACGTTGGGAGAAATTCTAGATTTAGCTTAAATCTAGCGAGGTGAGTTCAAGTTGATTTGTGAAAACTTTGTGCATGCCAAAAATGTTATTTTCCAAATATTTGTGTGTTTTACTTGAAAATATCAATGGTTGAGTTAATGGAATAGTTTAACACTTTTGAAATGATTATCTTCATAAATGTTGTAAAACAACCATATTTGGGGCTTTTGAAATCATAATATGTCATTAAAGGATTAATTGCTAAAAATCATATTTTGTTCATTTTCTTTCACGTTTGTAGTATTGTGGACGATTTTGGTTATGTTTAGTTGAAATGTTCTTCTCCTTCTTCATTTATGAAGATTAGGGCTTGATGTATTTTAGATTTTGGGTTCTAAATGTTTGGGGAATGATTCTAAGTATTTGAGGATAAATACTTATGGTTGGAAACTTGTGGATCTAAGTTTTGGAAGATTTGGCCTTAAGGATCCGGGTTGCATCAAAGGAGCTTACGTTGGGAGAAATTCTAGATTTAGCTTAAATCTAGCGAGGTGAGTTCAAGTTAATTTGTGAAAACTTTGTGCATGCCAAAAATGTTATTTTCCAAATATTTGTGTGTTTTACTTGAAAATATCAATGGTTGAGTTAATGGAATAGTTTAACTCTTTTGAAATGGTTATCTTCATAAATGTTGTAAAACAACCATATTTGGGGCTTTTGGATATTTTGATGTGTAGAAATAATAATATGTCATTAAAGGATTAATTGCTCAAAATCATATTTTGTTCACTTTCTTTCTTGTTTGGAGTATTGTAGACGATTTTGGTTATGTTTAGTTGAAGTGTTCTACTCCTTATTCATTTATGAAGATTAGGGCTTGATGTATTTGAGATTTTGGGTTCTAAATGTTTGGGAAATTATTCTAAGTAATTGAGGATAAATACTTATGGTTGGAAACTTGTGGATCTAGGTTTTGGAAGACTTGGCCTAAAGGATCCGGGTTGCATCAAAGGAGCTTACGTTGGGAGAAATTCTAGATTTAGCTTAAATCTAGCGAGGTGAGTTCAAGTTGATTTGTGAAAAGTTTGTGCATGCCAAAAATGTTATTTTCCAAATATTTGAGTGTTTTACTTGAAAATATCAATGGTTGAGTTAATGAATAGTTTAACTCTTTTGAAATGGTTATCTTCATAAATGTTGTAAAACAACCATATTTGGGGCTTTTGAAATCATAATATGTCATTAAAGGATTAATTGCTCAAAATCATATTTTGTTCATTTTCTTTCACGTTTGGAGTATTGTGGACGATTTTGGTTATGTTTAGTTGAAATGTTCTTCTCCTTCTTCATTTATGAAGATTAGGGCTTGATGTATTTTAGATTTTGGGTTCTAAATGTTTGGGGAATGATTCTAAGTATTTGAGGATAAATACTTATGGTTGGAAACTTGTGGGTCTAAGTTTTGGAAGATTTGACCTAAAGGATCCGGGTTGCATCAAAGGAGCTTACATTGGGAGAAATTCTAGATTTAGCTTAAATCTAGCGAGGTGAGTTCAAGTTGATTTGTGAAAACTTTGTGCATGCCAAAAATGTTATTTTCCAAATATTTGTGTTTTTACTTGAAAATATCAATGGTTGAGTTAATGGAATAGTTTAACTCTTTTGAAATGGTTATCTTCATAAATGTTGTAAAACAACCATATTTGAGGCTTTTGGATATTTTGATGTCTACAAATCATAATATGTCATTAAAGGATTAATTGCTCAAAATCATATTTTGTTCACTTTCTTTCTTGTTTGTAGTATTGTAGACGATTTTGGTTATGTTTAGTTGAAGTGTTCTTCTCCTTCTTCATTTATGAAGATTAGGGCTTGAGGTATTTGAGATTTTGGGTTCTAAATGTTTGGGGAATGATTCTAAGTATTTGAGGATAAATACTTATGGTTGGAAACTTGTGGATCTAGGTTTTGGAAGACTTGGCCTAAAGGATCCGGGTTGCATCAAAGGAGCTTACGTTGGGAGAAATTCTAGATTTAGCTTAAATCTAGCGAGGTGAGTTCAAGTTGATTTGTGAAAACTTTGTGCATGCCAAAAATGTTATTTTCCAAATATTTGTGTGTTTTACTTGAAAATATCAATGGTTGAGTTAATGGAATAGTTTAACTCTTTTGAAATGGTTATCTTCATAAATGTTGTAAAACAACCATATTTGGGGCTTTTGGATATTTTGATGTGTAGAAATCATAATACGTCATTAAAGGATTAATTGCTCAAAATCATATTTTGTTCATTTTCTTTCTTGTTTGGAGTATCGTAGACGATTTTGGTTATGTTTAGTTGAAGTGTTCTTCTGCTTCTTCATTTATGAAGATTAGGGCTTGATGTATTTGAGATTTTGTGTTCTAAATGTTTGGGGAATGATTCTAAGTATTTGAGGATAAATACTTATGGTTGGAAACTTGTGGATCTAGGTTTTGGAAGACTTGGCCTAAAGGATCCGGGTTGCATCAAAGGAGCTTACGTTGGGAGAAATTTTAGATTTAGCTTAAATCTAGCGAGGTGAGTTCAAGTTGATTTGTGAAAACTTTGTGCATGCCAAAAATGTTATTTTCCAAATATTTGTGTGTTTTACTTGCAAATATCAATGGTTGAGTTAATGGAATAGTTTAACTCTTTTGAAATGATTATCTTCATAAATGTTGTAAATCAACCATATTTGGGGCTTTTGGATATTTTGATGTGTAGAAATCGTAATATGTCATTAAAGGATTAATTGCTCAAAATCATATTTTGTACACTTTCTTTCTCGTTTGGAGTGTTGTGGACTATTTTGGTTATGTTTAGTTGAAGTGTTCTTCTCCTTCTTCATTTATGAAGATTAGGGCTTGATGTATTTTAGATTTTGGGTTCTAAATGTTTGGGGAATGATTCTACGTATTTGAGGATAAATACTTATGGTTAGAAACTTGTGGATCTAGGTTTTGGAAGATTTGGCCTAAAGGATCTGGGTTGCATCAAAGGAGCTTACGTTGGGAGAAATTCTAGATTTAGCTTAAATCTAGAGAGGTGAGTTCAAGTTGATTTGTGAAAACTTTGTGCATGCCAAAAATGTTATTTTACAAATATTTGTGTGTTTTACTTGAAAATATCAATGGTTGAGTTAATGGAATAGTTTAACTCTTTTGAAATGGTTATCTTCATAAATGTTGTAAAACAACCATATTTGGGGCTTTTGAAATCTTAATATGTCATTAAAGGATTAATTGCTCAAAATCATATTTTGTTCACGTTCTTTCTCGTTTGGAGTATTGTGGACTATTTTGGTTATGTTTAGTTGAAGTGTTCTTCTCCTTCTTCATTTATGAAGATTAGGGCTTGATGTATTTTAGATTTTGGGTTCTAAATGTTTGGGGAATGATTCTACGTATTTGAGGATAAATACTTATGGTTAGAAACTTGTGGATCTAGGTTTTGGAAGACTTGGCCTAAAGGATCCGGGTTGCATCAAAGGAGCTTACGTTGGGAGAAATTCTAGATTTAGCTTAAATCTAGCGAGGTGAGTTCAAGTTGATTTGTGAAAACTTTATGCATGCCAAAAATGTTATTTTCCAAATATTTGTGTTTTTACTTGAAAATATCAATGGTTGAGTTAATGGAATAGTTTAACTCTTTTGAAATGGTTATCTTCATAAATGTTGTAAAACAACCATATTTGAGGCTTTTGGATATTTTGATGTGTAGAAATCATAATATGTCATTAAAGGATTAATTGCTCAAAATCATATTTTGTTCACTTTCTTTCTTGTTTGGAGTATTGTAGACGATTTTGGTTATGTTTAGTTGAAGTGTTATTCTCCTTCTTCATTTATGAAGATTAGGGCTTGAGGTATTTGAGATTTTGGGTTCTAAATGTTTGGGGAATGATTCTAAGTATTTGAGGATAAATACTTATGGTTGGAAACTTGTGGATCTAGGTTTTGGAAGACTTGGCCTAAAGGATCCGGGTTGCATCAAAGGAGCTTACGTTGGGAGAAATTCTAGATTTAGCTTAAATCTAGCGAGGTGAGTTCAAGTTGATTTGTGAAAACTTTGTGCATGCCAAAAATGTTATTTTCCAAATATTTGTGTGTTTTACTTGAAAATATCAATGGTTGAGTTAATGGAATAGTTTAACTCTTTTGAAATGGTTATCTTCATAAATGTTGTAAAACAACCATATTTGGGGCTTTTGGATATTTTGATGTGTAGAAATCATAATATGTCATTAAAGGATTAATTGCTCAAAATCATATTTTGTTCACTTTCTTTCTTGTTTGGAGTATTGTAGACGATTTTGGTTATGTTTAGTTGAAGTGTTCTACTCCTTATTCATTTATGAAGATTAGGGCTTGATGTATTTGAGATTTTGGGTTCTAAATGTTTGGGAAATTATTCTAAGTAATTGAGGATAAATACTTATGGTTGGAAACTTGTGGATCTAGGTTTTGGAAGACTTGGCCTAAAGGATCCGGGTTGCATCAAAGGAGCTTACGTTGGGAGAAATTCTAGATTTAGCTTAAATCTAGCGAGGTGAGTTCAAGTTGATTTGTGAAAAGTTTGTGCATGCCAAAAATGTTATTTTCCAAATATTTGAGTGTTTTACTTGAAAATATCAATGGTTGAGTTAATGAATAGTTTAACTCTTTTGAAATGGTTATCTTCATAAATGTTGTAAAACAACCATATTTGGGGCTTTTGAAATCATAATATGTCATTAAAGGATTAATTGCTCAAAATCATATTTTGTTCATTTTCTTTCACGTTTGGAGTATTGTGGACGATTTTGGTTATGTTTAGTTGAAATGTTCTTCTCCTTCTTCATTTATGAAGATTAGGGCTTGATGTATTTTAGATTTTGGGTTCTAAATGTTTGGGGAATGATTCTAAGTATTTGAGGATAAATACTTATGGTTGGAAACTTGTGGGTCTAAGTTTTGGAAGATTTGACCTAAAGGATCCGGGTTGCATCAAAGGAGCTTACATTGGGAGAAATTCTAGATTTAGCTTAAATCTAGCGAGGTGAGTTCAAGTTGATTTGTGAAAACTTTGTGCATGCCAAAAATGTTATTTTCCAAATATTTGTGTTTTTACTTGAAAATATCAATGGTTGAGTTAATGGAATAGTTTAACTCTTTTGAAATGGTTATCTTCATAAATGTTGTAAAACAACCATATTTGAGGCTTTTGGATATTTTGATGTCTACAAATCATAATATGTCATTAAAGGATTAATTGCTCAAAATCATATTTTGTTCACTTTCTTTCTTGTTTGTAGTATTGTAGACGATTTTGGTTATGTTTAGTTGAAGTGTTCTTCTCCTTCTTCATTTATGAAGATTAGGGCTTGAGGTATTTGAGATTTTGGGTTCTAAATGTTTGGGGAATGATTCTAAGTATTTGAGGATAAATACTTATGGTTGGAAACTTGTGGATCTAGGTTTTGGAAGACTTGGCCTAAAGGATCCGGGTTGCATCAAAGGAGCTTACGTTGGGAGAAATTCTAGATTTAGCTTAAATCTAGCGAGGTGAGTTCAAGTTGATTTGTGAAAACTTTGTGCATGCCAAAAATGTTATTTTCCAAATATTTGTGTGTTTTACTTGAAAATATCAATGGTTGAGTTAATGGAATAGTTTAACTCTTTTGAAATGGTTATCTTCATAAATGTTGTAAAACAACCATATTTGGGGCTTTTGGATATTTTGATGTGTAGAAATCATAATACGTCATTAAAGGATTAATTGCTCAAAATCATATTTTGTTCATTTTCTTTCTTGTTTGGAGTATCGTAGACGATTTTGGTTATGTTTAGTTGAAGTGTTCTTCTGCTTCTTCATTTATGAAGATTAGGGCTTGATGTATTTGAGATTTTGTGTTCTAAATGTTTGGGGAATGATTCTAAGTATTTGAGGATAAATACTTATGGTTGGAAACTTGTGGATCTAGGTTTTGGAAGACTTGGCCTAAAGGATCCGGGTTGCATCAAAGGAGCTTACGTTGGGAGAAATTTTAGATTTAGCTTAAATCTAGCGAGGTGAGTTCAAGTTGATTTGTGAAAACTTTGTGCATGCCAAAAATGTTATTTTCCAAATATTTGTGTGTTTTACTTGCAAATATCAATGGTTGAGTTAATGGAATAGTTTAACTCTTTTGAAATGATTATCTTCATAAATGTTGTAAATCAACCATATTTGGGGCTTTTGGATATTTTGATGTGTAGAAATCGTAATATGTCATTAAAGGATTAATTGCTCAAAATCATATTTTGTACACTTTCTTTCTCGTTTGGAGTGTTGTGGACTATTTTGGTTATGTTTAGTTGAAGTGTTCTTCTCCTTCTTCATTTATGAAGATTAGGGCTTGATGTATTTTAGATTTTGGGTTCTAAATGTTTGGGGAATGATTCTACGTATTTGAGGATAAATACTTATGGTTAGAAACTTGTGGATCTAGGTTTTGGAAGATTTGGCCTAAAGGATCTGGGTTGCATCAAAGGAGCTTACGTTGGGAGAAATTCTAGATTTAGCTTAAATCTAGAGAGGTGAGTTCAAGTTGATTTGTGAAAACTTTGTGCATGCCAAAAATGTTATTTTACAAATATTTGTGTGTTTTACTTGAAAATATCAATGGTTGAGTTAATGGAATAGTTTAACTCTTTTGAAATGGTTATCTTCATAAATGTTGTAAAACAACCATATTTGGGGCTTTTGAAATCTTAATATGTCATTAAAGGATTAATTGCTCAAAATCATATTTTGTTCACGTTCTTTCTCGTTTGGAGTATTGTGGACTATTTTGGTTATGTTTAGTTGAAGTGTTCTTCTCCTTCTTCATTTATGAAGATTAGGGCTTGATGTATTTTAGATTTTGGGTTCTAAATGTTTGGGGAATGATTCTACGTATTTGAGGATAAATACTTATGGTTAGAAACTTGTGGATCTAGGTTTTGGAAGACTTGGCCTAAAGGATCCGGGTTGCATCAAAGGAGCTTACGTTGGGAGAAATTCTAGATTTAGCTTAAATCTAGCGAGGTGAGTTCAAGTTGATTTGTGAAAACTTTATGCATGCCAAAAATGTTATTTTCCAAATATTTGTGTTTTTACTTGAAAATATCAATGGTTGAGTTAATGGAATAGTTTAACTCTTTTGAAATGGTTATCTTCATAAATGTTGTAAAACAACCATATTTGAGGCTTTTGGATATTTTGATGTGTAGAAATCATAATATGTCATTAAAGGATTAATTGCTCAAAATCATATTTTGTTCACTTTCTTTCTTGTTTGGAGTATTGTAGACGATTTTGGTTATGTTTAGTTGAAGTGTTATTCTCCTTCTTCATTTATGAAGATTAGGGCTTGAGGTATTTGAGATTTTGGGTTCTAAATGTTTGGGGAATGATTCTAAGTATTTGAGGATAAATACTTATGGTTGGAAACTTGTGGATCTAGGTTTTGGAAGACTTGGCCTAAAGGATCCGGGTTGCATCAAAGGAGCTTACGTTGGGAGAAATTCTAGATTTAGCTTAAATCTAGCGAGGTAAGTTCAAGTTGATTTGTGAAAACTTTGTGCATTCCAAAAATGTTATTTTCCAAATATTTGTGTGTTTTACTTGAAAATATCAATGGTTGAGTTAATGGAACAGTTTAACTTATTTGAAATGGTTATCTTCATAAATGTTGTAAAACAACCATATTTGGGCTTTTGGATGTTTTGATGTGTAGAAATCATAATATGTCATTAAATGATTAATGCTCAAAATCATATTTTGTTCACTTTCTTTCTCGTTTGGAGTATTGTGGATGATTTTGGTTATGTTTAGTTGAAGTGTTCTTCTCCTTCTTCATTTATGAAGATTAGGGCTTGATGTATTTGAAATTTTGGGTTCTAAATGTTTGGAGAATGATTCTAAGTATTTGAGGATAAATACTTATGGTTGGAAACTTGTGGATCTAGGTTTTGGAAGATTTGGCCTTAAGGATCCGGGTTGCATCAAAGAAGCTTACGTTGGGAGAAATTCTAGATTTAGCTTAAAGCTAGCGAGGTGAGTTCAAGTTGATTTGTGAAAACTTTGTGCATGCCAAAAATATTATTTTTCCAAATATTTGTGTGTTTTACTTTAAAATATCAATGGTTGAGTTAAGGGAATAGTTTAACTCTTTTGAAATGGTTATCTTCATAAATGTTGTAAAACAACCATATTTGGGGCTTTTGGATATCTTGATGTGTAGAAATCATAATATGTTATTAAAGGATTAATGCTCAAAATCATATTTTGTTCACTTTCTTTCTCGTTTGGAGTATTGTGGACGATTTTGGGTATGTTTAGTTGAAGTGTTTTCTCCTTCTTCATTTATGAAGATTAGGGCTTGATGTATTTGAGATTTTGGGTTCTAAATGTTTGGGAAATGATTCTAAGTATTTGAGGATAAATACTTATGGTTGGAAACTTGTGGATCTAGGTTTTGTAAGACTAGGCCTAAAGGATCCGGGTTGCATCAAAGGCGCTTACGTTGGGAGAAGTTCTAGATTTAGCTTAAATCAAGCGAGGTGAGTTCAAGTTGATTTGTGAAAACTTTGTGCATGCCAAAAATGTTATTTTCCAAATATTTGGGTGTTTTACTTGAAAATATCAATGGTTGAGTTAATGGAATAGTTTAACTCTTTTGAAATGGTTATCTTCATAAATGTTGTAAATCAGCCATATTTGGGGCTTTTGGATATTTTGATGTGTAGAAATCGTAATATGTCATTAAAGGATTAATTGCTCAAAATCATATTTTGTTCACTTTCTTTCTCGTTTGGAGTATTGTGGACTATTTTGGTTATGTTTAGTTGAAGTGTTCTTCTCCTTCTTCATTTATGAAGATTAGGGCTTGATGTATTTTAGATTTTGGGTTCTAAATGTTTGGGGAATGATTCTACGTATTTGAGGATAAATACTTATGGTTAAAAACTTGTGGATCTAGGTTTTGGAAGATTTGGCCTAAAGGATCCGGGTTGCATCAAAGGAGCTTACATTGGGAGAAATTCTAGATTTAGCTTAAATCTAGCGAGGTGAGTTCAAGTTGATTTGTGAAAACTTTGTGCATGCCAAAAATGTTATTTTCCAAATATTTGTGTGTTTTACTTGAAAATATCAATGGTTGAGTTAATGGAATAGTTTAACTCTTTTGAAATGGTTATCTTCATAAATGTTGTAAAACAACCATATTTGGGGCTTTTGAAATCATAATATGTCATTAAAGGATTAATTGCTCAAAATCATATTTTGTTCATTTTCTTTCACGTTTGGAGTATTGTGGACGATTTTGGTTATGTTTAATTGAAGTGTTCTTCTCCTTCTTCATTTATGATGATTAGGGCTTGATGTATTTGAGATTTTGGGTTCTAAATGTTTGGGGAATGATTCTAAGTATTTGAGGATAAATACTTATGGTTGGAAACTTTTGGATCTAGGTTTTGGAAGATTTGGCCTTAAGGATCCGGGTTGCATCAAAGGAGCTTACATTGGGAGAAATTGTAGATTTAGCTTAAATCTAGGGAGGTGAGTTCAAGTTGATTTGTGAAAACTTTGTGCATGCCAAAAATGTTATTTTCCAAATATTTGTGTGTTTTACTTGAAAATATCAATGGTTGAGTTAATGGAATAGTTTAATTCTTTTGAAACGGTTATCTTCATAAATGTTGTAAAACAACCATATTTGAGGCTTTTGAAATCATAATATGTCATTAAAGGATTAATTGCTCAAAATCATATTTTGTTCATTTTCTTTCACGTTTGGAGTATTGTGGACGATTTTGGTTATGTTTAGTTGAAGTGTTCTTCTCCTTCTTCATTTATGAAGATTAGGGTTTGATGTATTTGAGATTTTGGGTTTTAAAAGTTTGGGGAATGATTCTAAGTATTTGAGGATAAATACTTATGGTTGGAAACTTGTGGATCTAGGTTTTGGAAGATTTGGCCTAAAGGATCCGGGTTGCATCAAAGGAGCTTACGTTAGGAGAAATTCTAGATTTACCTTAAATCTAGCGAGGTGAGTTGAAGTTGATTTGTGAAAGCTTTGTGCATGCCAAAAATGTTATTTTCCAAATATTTGTGTGTTTTACTTGAAAATATCAATGGTTGAGTTAATGGAATAGTTTAACTCTTTTGAAATGGTTATCTTCATAAATGTTGTAAAACAACCATATTTGAGGCTTTTGGATATTTTGATGTGTAGAAATCATAATATGTCATTAAAGGATTAATTGCTCAAAATCATATTTTGTTCATTTTCTTTCACGTTTGGAGTATTGTGGACGATTTTGGTTATGTTTAGTTGAAGTGTTCTTCTCCTTCTTCATTTATGAAGATTAGGGCTTGATGTATTTGAGATTTTGGGTTCTAAATGTTTAGGGAATGATTCTAAGTATTTGAGGATAAATACTTATGGTTGGAAACTTGTGGATCTAGGTTTTTGAAGATTTGGCCTTAAGGATCCGGGTTGCATCAAAGGAGTTTACGTTGGGAGAAATTCTAGATTTATCTTAAATCTAGCGAGGTGAGTTCAAGTTGATTTGTGAAAACTTTGTGCATGCCAAAAATGTTATTTTCCAAATATTTGTGTTTTTACTTGAAAATATCAATGGTTGAGTTAATGGAATAGTTTAACTCTTTTGAAATGGTTATCTTCATAAATGTTGTAAAACAACCATATTTGAGGCTTTTGGATATTTTGATGTGTAGAAATCATAATATGTCATTAAAGGATTAATTGCTCAAAATCATATTTTGTTCACTTTCTTTCTTGTTTGGAGTATTGTAGACGATTTTGGTTATGTTTAGTTGAAGTGTTCTTCTCCTTCTTCATTTATGAAGATTAGGGCTTGAGGTATTTGAGATTTTGGGTTCTAAATGTTTAGGGAATGATTCTAAGTATTTGAGGATAAATACTTATGGTTGGAAACTTGTGGATCTAGGTTTTTGAAGATTTGGCCTTAAGGATCCGGGTTGCATCAAAGGAGTTTACGTTGGGAGAAATTCTAGATTTAGCTTAAATCTAGCGAGGTGAGTTCAAGTTGATTTGTGAAAACTTTGTGCATGCCAAAAATGTTATTTTCCAAATATTTGTGTTTTTACTTGAAAATATCAATGGTTGAGTTAATGGAATAGTTTAACTCTTTTGAAATGGTTATCTTCATAAATGTTGTAAAACAACCATATTTGGGGCTTTTGAAATCATAATATGTCATTAAAGGATTAATTGCTCAAAATCATATTTTGTTCATTTTCTTTCACGTTTGGAGTATTGTGGACGATTTTGGTTATGTTTAGTTGAAATGTTCTTCTCCTTCTTCATTTATGAAGATTAGGGCTTGATGTATTTTAGATTTTGGGTTCTAAATGTTTGGGGAATGATTCTAAGTATTTGAGGATAAATACTTATGGTTGGAAACTTGTGGGTCTAAGTTTTGGAAGATTTGGCCTAAAGGATCCGGGTTGCATCAAAGGAGCTTACATTGGGAGAAATTCTAGATTTAGCTTAAATCTAGCGAGGTGAGTTCAAGTTGATTTGTGAAAACTTTGTGCATGCCAAAAATGTTATTTTCCAAATATTTGTGTTTTTACTTGAAAATATCAATGGTTGAGTTAATGGAATAGTTTAACTCTTTTGAAATGGTTATCTTCATAAATGTTGTAAATCAGCCATATTTGGGGCTTTTGGATATTTTGATGTGTAGAAATCGTAATATGTCATTAAAGGATTAATTGCTCAAAATCATATTTTGTTCACTTTCTTTCTCGTTTGGAGTATTGTGGACTATTTTGGTTATGTTTAGTTGAAGTGTTCTTCTCCTTCTTCATTTATGAAGATTAGGGCTTGATGTATTTTAGATTTTGGGTTCTAAATGTTTGGGGAATGATTCTACGTATTTGAGGATAAATACTTATGGTTAAAAACTTGTGAATCTAGGTTTTGGAAGATTTGGCCTAAAGGATCCGGGTTGCATCAAAGGAGCTTACATTGGGAGAAATTCTAGATTTAGCTTAAATCTAGCGAGGTGAGTTCAAGTTGATTTGTGAAAACTTTGTGCATGCCAAAAATGTTATTTTCCAAATATTTGTGTGTTTTACTTGAAAATATCAATGGTTGAGTTAATGGAATAGTTTAACTCTTTTGAAATGGTTATCTTCATAAATGTTGTAAAACAACCATATTTGGGGCTTTTGAAATCATAATATGTCATTAAAGGATTAATTGCTCAAAATCATATTTTGTTCATTTTCTTTCACGTTTGGAGTATTGTGGACGATTTTGGTTATGTTTAATTGAAGTGTTCTTCTCCTTCTTCATTTATGAAGATTAGGGCTTGATGTATTTGAGATTTTGGGTTCTAAATGTTTGGGGAATGATTCTAAGTATTTGAGGATAAATACTTATGGTTGGAAACTTTTGGATCTAGGTTTTGGAAGATTTGGCCTTAAGGATCCGGGTTGCATCAAAGGAGCTTACGTTGGGAGAAATTCTAGATTTAGCTTAAATCTAGCGATGTGAGTTCAAGTTGATTTGTGAAAACTTTGTGCATGCCAAAAATGTTATTTTCCAAATATTTGTGTTTTTACTTGAAAATATCAATGGTTGAGTTAATGGAATAGTTTAACTCTTTTGAAATGGTTATCTTCATAAATGTTGTAAAACAACCATATTTGAGGCTTTTGGATATTTTGATGTGTAGAAATCATAATATGTCATTAAAGGATTAATTGCTCAAAATCATATTTTGTTCACTTTCTTTCTTGTTTGGAGTATTGTAGACGATTTTGGTTATGTTTAGTTGAAGTGTTCTTCTCCTTCTTCATTTATGAAGATTAGGGCTTGAGGTATTTGAGATTTTGGGTTCTAAATGTTTAGGGAATGATTCTAAGTATTTGAGGATAAATACTTATGGTTGGAAACTTGTGGATCTAGGTTTTTGAAGATTTGGCCTTAAGGATCCGGGTTGCATCAAAGGAGTTTACGTTGGGAGAAATTCTAGATTTAGCTTAAATCTAGCGAGGTGAGTTCAAGTTGATTTGTGAAAACTTTGTGCATGCCAAAAATGTTATTTTCCAAATATTTGTGTTTTTACTTGAAAATATCAATGGTTGAGTTAATGGAATAGTTTAACTCTTTTGAAATGGTTATCTTCATAAATGTTGTAAAACAACCATATTTGGGGCTTTTGAAATCATAATATGTCATTAAAGGATTAATTGCTCAAAATCATATTTTGTTCATTTTCTTTCACGTTTGGAGTATTGTGGACGATTTTGGTTATGTTTAGTTGAAATGTTCTTCTCCTTCTTCATTTATGAAGATTAGGGCTTGATGTATTTTAGATTTTGGGTTCTAAATGTTTGGGGAATGATTCTAAGTATTTGAGGATAAATACTTATGGTTGGAAACTTGTGGGTCTAAGTTTTGGAAGATTTGGCCTAAAGGATCCGGGTTGCATCAAAGGAGCTTACATTGGGAGAAATTCTAGATTTAGCTTAAATCTAGCGAGGTGAGTTCAAGTTGATTTGTGAAAACTTTGTGCATGCCAAAAATGTTATTTTCCAAATATTTGTGTTTTTACTTGAAAATATCAATGGTTGAGTTAATGGAATAGTTTAACTCTTTTGAAATGGTTATCTTCATAAATGTTGTAAATCAGCCATATTTGGGGCTTTTGGATATTTTGATGTGTAGAAATCGTAATATGTCATTAAAGGATTAATTGCTCAAAATCATATTTTGTTCACTTTCTTTCTCGTTTGGAGTATTGTGGACTATTTTGGTTATGTTTAGTTGAAGTGTTCTTCTCCTTCTTCATTTATGAAGATTAGGGCTTGATGTATTTTAGATTTTGGGTTCTAAATGTTTGGGGAATGATTCTACGTATTTGAGGATAAATACTTATGGTTAAAAACTTGTGAATCTAGGTTTTGGAAGATTTGGCCTAAAGGATCCGGGTTGCATCAAAGGAGCTTACATTGGGAGAAATTCTAGATTTAGCTTAAATCTAGCGAGGTGAGTTCAAGTTGATTTGTGAAAACTTTGTGCATGCCAAAAATGTTATTTTCCAAATATTTGTGTGTTTTACTTGAAAATATCAATGGTTGAGTTAATGGAATAGTTTAACTCTTTTGAAATGGTTATCTTCATAAATGTTGTAAAACAACCATATTTGGGGCTTTTGAAATCATAATATGTCATTAAAGGATTAATTGCTCAAAATCATATTTTGTTCATTTTCTTTCACGTTTGGAGTATTGTGGACGATTTTGGTTATGTTTAATTGAAGTGTTCTTCTCCTTCTTCATTTATGAAGATTAGGGCTTGATGTATTTGAGATTTTGGGTTCTAAATGTTTGGGGAATGATTCTAAGTATTTGAGGATAAATACTTATGGTTGGAAACTTTTGGATCTAGGTTTTGGAAGATTTGGCCTTAAGGATCCGGGTTGCATCAAAGGAGCTTACATTGGGAGAAATTGTAGATTTAGCTTAAATCTAGGGAGGTGAGTTCAAGTTGATTTGTGAAAACTTTGTGCATGCCAAAAATGTTATTTTCCAAATATTTGTGTGTTTTACTTGAAAATATCAATGGTTGAGTTAATGGAATAGTTTAATTCTTTTGAAACGGTTATCTTCATAAATGTTGTAAAACAACCATATTTGAGGCTTTTGAAATCATAATATGTCATTAAAGGATTAATTGCTCAAAATCATATTTTGTTCATTTTCTTTCACGTTTGGAGTATTGTGGACGATTTTGGTTATGTTTAGTTGAAGTGTTCTTCTCCTTCTTCATTTATGAAGATTAGGGCTTGATGTATTTGAGATTTTGGGTTCTAAATGTTTAGGGAATGATTCTAAGTATTTGAGGATAAATACTTATGGTTGGAAACTTGTGGATCTAGGTTTTTGAAGATTTGGCCTTAAGGATCCGGGTTGCATCAAAGGAGTTTACGTTGGGAGAAATTCTAGATTTAGCTTAAATCTAGCGAGGTGAGTTCAAGTTGATTTGTGAAAACTTTGTGCATGCCAAAAATGTTATTTTCCAAATATTTGTGTGTTTACTTGAAAATATCAATGGTTGAGTTAATGGAATAGTTTAACTCTTTTGAAATGGTTATCTTCATAAATGTTGTAAAACAACCATATTTGAGGCTTTTGGATATTTTGATGTGTAGAAATCATAATATGTCATTAAAGGATTAATTGCTCAAAATCATATTTTGTTCACTTTCTTTCTTGTTTGGAGTATTGTAGACGATTTTGGTTATGTTTAGTTGAAGTGTTCTTCTCCTTCTTCATTTATGAAGATTAGGGCTTGAGGTATTTGAGATTTTGGGTTCTAAATGTTTAGGGAATGATTCTAAGTATTTGAGGATAAATACTTATGGTTGGAAACTTGTGGATCTAGGTTTTTGAAGATTTGGCCTTAAGGATCCGGGTTGCATCAAAGGAGTTTACGTTGGGAGAAATTCTAGATTTAGCTTAAATCTAGCGAGGTGAGTTCAAGTTGATTTGTGAAAACTTTGTGCATGCCAAAAATGTTATTTTCCAAATATTTGTGTTTTTACTTGAAAATATCAATGGTTGAGTTAATGGAATAGTTTAACTCTTTTGAAATGGTTATCTTCATAAATGTTGTAAAACAACCATATTTGAGGCTTTTGGATATTTTGATGTGTAGAAATCATAATATGTCATTAAAGGATTAATTGCTCAAAATCATATTTTGTTCACTTTCTTTCTTGTTTGGAGTATTGTAGACGATTTTGGTTATGTTTAGTTGAAGTGTTCTTCTCCTTCTTCATTTATGAAGATTAGGGCTTGAGGTATTTGAGATTTTGGGTTCTAAATGTTTAGGGAATGATTCTAAGTATTTGAGGATTAATACTTATGGTTGGAAACTTGTGGATCTAGGTTTTGGAAGACTTGGCCTAAAGGATCCGGGTTGCATCAAAGGAGCTTACGTTGGGAGAAATTCTAGATTTAGCTTAAATCTAGCGAGGTAAGTTCAAGTTGATTTGTGAAAACTTTGTGCATTCCAAAAATGTTATTTTCCAAATATTTGTGTGTTTTACTTGAAAATATCAATGGTTGAGTTAATGGAACAGTTTAACTCTTTTGAAATGGTTATCTTCATAAATGTTGTAAATCAACCATATTTGGGCTTTTGGATATTTTGATGTGTAGAAATCGTAATATGTCATTAAAGGATTAATTGCTCAAAATCATATTTTGTTCACTTTCTTTCTCGTTTGGAGTATTGTGTATGATTTTGGTTATGTTTAGTTGAAGTGTTATTCTCCTTCTTCATTTATGAAGATTAGGGCTTGATGTATTTGAAATTTTGGGTTCTAAATGTTTGGAGAATGATTCTAAGTATTTGAGGATAAATACTTATGGTTGGAAACTTGTGGATCTAGGTTTTGGAAGACTTGGCCTAAAGGATCCGGGTTGCATCAAAGGAGCTTACGTTGGGAGAAATTCTAGATTTAGCTTAAATCTAGCGAGGTAAGTTCAAGTTGATTTGTGAAAACTTTGTGCATTCCAAAAATGTTATTTTCCAAATATTTGTGTGTTTTACTTGAAAATATCAATGGTTGAGTTAATGGAACAGTTTAACTCTTTTGAAATGGTTATCTTCATAAATGTTGTAAATCAACCATATTTGGGCTTTTGGATATTTTGATGTGTAGAAATCGTAATATGTCATTAAAGGATTAATTGCTCAAAATCATATTTTGTTCACTTTCTTTCTCGTTTGGAGTATTGTGTATGATTTTGGTTATGTTTAGTTGAAGTGTTATTCTCCTTCTTCATTTATGAAGATTAGGGCTTGATGTATTTGAAATTTTGGGTTCTAAATGTTTGGAGAATGATTCTAAGTATTTGAGGATAAATACTTATGGTTGGAAACTTGTGGATCTAGGTTTTGGAAGATTTGGCCTTAAGGATCCGGGTTGCATCAAAGAAGCTTACGTTGGGACAAAATTCTAGATTTAGCTTAAATCTAGCGAGGTGAGTTCAAGTTGATTTGTGAAAACTTTGTGCATGCCAAAAATATTATTTTTCCAAATATTTGTGTGTTTTACTTTAAAATATCAATGGTTGAGTTAATGGAATAGTTTAACTCTTTTGAAATGGTTATCTTCATAAATGTTGTAAAACAACCATATTTGGGGCTTTTGGATATCTTGATGTGTAGAAATCATAATATGTCATTAAAGGATTAATGCTCAAAATCATATTTTGTTCACTTTCTTTCTCGTTTGGAGTATTGTGGACGATTTTAGGTATGTTTAGTTGAAGTGTTTTCTCCTTCTTCATTTATGAAGATTAGGGCTTGATGTATTTGAGATTTTGGGTTCTAAATGTTTGGGAAATGATTCTAAGTATTTGAGGATAAATACTTATGGTTGGAAACTTGTGGATCTAGGTTTTGTAAGACTAGGCCTAAAGGATCCGGGTTGCATCAAAGGCGCTTACGTTGGGAGAAATTCTAGATTTAGCTTAAATCAAGCGAGGTGAGTTCAAGTTGATTTGTGAAAACTTTGTGCATGCCAAAAATGTTATTTTCCAAATATTTGGGTGTTTTACTTGAAAATATCAATGGTTGAGTTAATGGAATAGTTTAACTCTTTTGAAATGGTTATCTTCATAAATGTTGTAAATCAGCCATATTTGGGGCTTTTGGATATTTTGATGTGTAGAAATCGTAATATGTCATTAAAGGATTAATTGCTCAAAATCATATTTTGTTCACTTTCTTTCTCGTTTGGAGTATTGTGGACTATTTTGGTTATGTTTAGTTGAAGTGTTCTTCTCCTTCTTCATTTATGAAGATTAGGGCTTGATGTATTTTAGATTTTGGGTTCTAAATGTTTGGGGAATGATTCTACGTATTTGAGGATAAATACTTATGGTTAGAAACTTGTGGATCTAGGTTTTGGAAGATTTGGCCTAAAGGATCCGGGTTGCATCAAAGGAGCTTACATTGGGAGAAATTCTAGATTTAGCTTAAATCTAGCGAGGTGAGTTCAAGTTGATTTGTGAAAACTTTGTGCATGCCAAAAATATTATTTTCCAAATATTTGTGTGTTTTACTTGAAAATATCAATGGTTGAGTTAATGGAATAGTTTAACTCTTTTGAAATGGTTATCTTCATAAATGTTGTAAAACAACCATATTTGGGGCTTTTGAAATCATAATATGTCATTAAAGGATTAATTGCTCAAAATCATATTTTGTTCATTTTCTTTCACGTTTGGAGTATTGTGGACGATTTTGGTTATGTTTAGTTGAAATGTTCTTCTCCTTCTTCATTTATGAAGATTAGGGCTTGATGTATTTTAGATTTTGGGTTCTAAATGTTTGGGGAATGATTCTAAGTATTTGAGGATAAATACTTATGGTTGGAAACTTGTGGGTCTAAGTTTTGGAAGATTTGGCCTAAAGGATCCGGGTTGCATCAAAGGAGCTTACATTGGGAGAAATTCTAGATTTAGCTTAAATCTAGCGAGGTGAGTTCAAGTTGATTTGTGAAAACTTTGTGCATGCCAAAAATGTTATTTTCCAAATATTTGTGTTTTTACTTGAAAATATCAATGGTTGAGTTAATGGAATAGTTTAACTCTTTTGAAATGGTTATCTTCATAAATGTTGTAAATCAGCCATATTTGGGGCTTTTGGATATTTTGATGTGTAGAAATCGTAATATGTCATTAAAGGATTAATTGCTCAAAATCATATTTTGTTCACTTTCTTTCTCGTTTGGAGTATTGTGGACTATTTTGGTTATGTTTAGTTGAAGTGTTCTTCTCCTTCTTCATTTATGAAGATTAGGGCTTGATGTATTTTAGATTTTGGGTTCTAAATGTTTGGGGAATGATTCTACGTATTTGAGGATAAATACTTATGGTTAAAAACTTGTGGATCTAGGTTTTGGAAGATTTGGCCTAAAGGATCCGGGTTGCATCAAAGGAGCTTACATTGGGAGAAATTCTAGATTTAGCTTAAATCTAGCGAGGTGAGTTCAAGTTGATTTGTGAAAACTTTGTGCATGCCAAAAATGTTATTTTCCAAATATTTGTGTGTTTTACTTGAAAATATCAATGGTTGAGTTAATGGAATAGATTAACTCTTTTGAAATGGTTATCTTCATAAATGTTGTAAAACAACCATATTTGGGGCTTTTGAAATCATAATATGTCATTAAAGGATTAATTGCTCAAAATCATATTTTGTTCATTTTCTTTCACGTTTGGAGTATTGTGGACGATTTTGGTTATGTTTAATTGAAGTGTTCTTCTCCTTCTTCATTTATGAAGATTAGGGCTTGATGTATTTGAGATTTTGGGTTCTAAATGTTTGGGGAATGATTCTAAGTATTTGAGGATAAATACTTATGGTTGGAAACTTTTGG
Organism: Saussurea involucrata; assembly: GCA_033807775.1. Taxonomy (NCBI): domain Eukaryota; kingdom Viridiplantae; phylum Streptophyta; class Magnoliopsida; order Asterales; family Asteraceae; genus Saussurea; species Saussurea involucrata. Next base: position 69,006,020 of record CM066317.1, read on the forward strand.
ATCTAGGTTTTGGAAGATTTGGCCTTAAGGATCCGGGTTGCATCAAAGGAGCTTACATTGGGAGAAATTGTAGATTTAGCTTAAATCTAGGGAGGTGAGTTCAAGTTGATTTGTGAAAACTTTGTGCATGCCAAAAATGTTATTTTCCAAATATTTGTGTGTTTTACTTGAAAATATCAATGGTTGAGTTAATGGAATAGTTTAATTCTTTTGAAACGGTTATCTTCATAAATGTTGTAAAACAACCATATTTGAGGCTTTTGAAATCATAATATGTCATTAAAGGATTAATTGCTCAAAATCATATTTTGTTCATTTTCTTTCACGTTTGGAGTATTGTGGACGATTTTGGTTATGTTTAGTTGAAGTGTTCTTCTCCTTCTTCATTTATGAAGATTAGGGCTTGATGTATTTGAGATTTTGGGTTCTAAATGTTTAGGGAATGATTCTAAGTATTTGAGGATAAATACTTATGGTTGGAAACTTGTGGATCTAGGTTTTTGAAGATTTGGCCTTAAGGATCCGGGTTGCATCAAAGGAGTTTACGTTGGGAGAAATTCTAGATTTAGCTTAAATCTAGCGAGGTGAGTTCAAGTTGATTTGTGAAAACTTTGTGCATGCCAAAAATGTTATTTTCCAAATATTTGTGTTTTTACTTGAAAATATCAATGGTTGAGTTAATGGAATAGTTTAACTCTTTTGAAATGGTTATCTTCATAAATGTTGTAAAACAACCATATTTGAGGCTTTTGGATATTTTGATGTGTAGAAATCATAATATGTCATTAAAGGATTAATTGCTCAAAATCATATTTTGTTCACTTTCTTTCTTGTTTGGAGTATTGTAGACGATTTTGGTTATGTTTAGTTGAAGTGTTCTTCTCCTTCTTCATTTATGAAGATTAGGGCTTGAGGTATTTGAGATTTTGGGTTCTAAATGTTTAGGGAATGATTCTAAGTATTTGAGGATAAATACTTATGGTTGGAAACTTGTGGATCTAGGTTTTTGAAGATTTGGCCTTAAGGATCCGGGTTGCATCAAAGGAGTTTACCATGGGAGAAATTCTAGATTTAGCTTAAATCTAGCGAGGTGAGTTCAAGTTGATTTGTGAAAACTTTGTGCATGCCAAAAATGTTATTTTCCAAATATTTGTGTTTTTACTTGAAAATATCAATGGTTGAGTTAATGGAATAGTTTAACTCTTTTGAAATGGTTATCTTCATAAATGTTGTAAAACAACCATATTTGAGGCTTTTGGATATTTTGATGTGTAGAAATCATAATATGTCATTAAAGGATTAATTGCTCAAAATCATATTTTGTTCACTTTCTTTCTTGTTTGGAGTATTGTAGACGATTTTGGTTATGTTTAGTTGAAGTGTTCTTCTCCTTCTTCATTTATGAAGATTAGGGCTTGAGGTATTTGAGATTTTGGGTTAGGGAATGATTCTAAGTATTTGAGGATAAATACTTATGGTTGGAAACTTGTGGATCTAGGTTTTGGAAGACTTGCCTAAAGGATCCGGGTTGCATCAAAGGAGCTTGCGTTGGGAGAAATTCTAGATTTAGCTTAAATCTAGCGAGGTAAGTTCAAGTTGATTTGTGAAAACTTTGTGCATTCCAAAAATGTTATTTTCCAAATATTTGTGTGTTTTACTTGAAAATATCAATGGTTGAGTTAATGGAACAGTTTAACTCTTTTGAAATGGTTATCTTCATAAATGTTGTAAATCAACCATATTTGGGCTTTTGGATATTTTGATGTGTAGAAATCGTAATATGTCATTAAAGGATTAATTGTTCAAAATCATATTTTGTTCACTTTCTTTCTCGTTTGGAGTATTGTGTATGATTTTGGTTATGTTTAGTTGAAGTGTTATTCTCCTTCTTCATTTATGAAGATTAGGGCTTGATGTATTTGAAATTTTGGGTTCTAAATGTTTGGAGAATGATTCTAAGTATTTGAGGATAAATACTTATGGTTGGAAACTTGTGGATCTAGGTTTTTGAAGATTTGGCCTTAAGGATCCGGGTTGCATCAAAGGAGTTTACGTTGGGAGAAATTCTAGATTTAGCTTAAATCTAGCGAGGTGAGTTCAAGTTGATTTGTGAAAACTTTGTGCATGCCAAAAATGTTATTTTCCAAATATTTGGGTGTTTTACTTGAAAATATCAATGGTTGAGTTAATGGAATAGTTTAACTCTTTTGAAATGGTTATCTTCATAAATGTTGTAAATCAGCCATATTTGGGGCTTTTGGATATTTTGATGTGTAGAAATCGTAATATGTCATTAAAGGATTAATTGCTCAAAATCATATTTTGTTCACTTTCTTTCTCGTTTGGAGTATTGTGGACTATTTTGGTTATGTTTAGTTGAAGTGTTCTTCTCCTTCTTCATTTATGAAGATTAGGGCTTGATGTATTTTAGATTTCGGGTTCTAAATGTTTGGGGAATGATTCTACGTATTTGAGGATAAATACTTATGGTTAGAAACTTGTGGATCTAGGTTTTGGAAGATTTGGCCTAAAGGATCCGGGTTGCATCAAAGGAGCTTACATTGGGAGAAATTCTAGATTTAGATTAAATCTAGCGAGGTGAGTTCAAGTTGATTTGTGAAAACTTTGTGCATGCCAAAAAAGTTATTTTCCAAATATTTGTGTGTTTTACTTGAAAATATCAATGGTTGAGTTAATGGAATATTTTAACTCTTTTGAAATGGTTATCTTCATAAATGTTGTAAAACAACCATATTTGGGGCTTTTGAAATCATAATATGTCATTAAAGGATTAATTGCTCAAAATCATATTTTGTTCATTTTCTTTCACGTTTGGAGTATTGTGGACGATTTTGGTTATGTTTAGTTGAAATGTTCTTCTCCTTCTTCATTTATGAAGATTAGAGCTTGATGTATAAAGATTTTGGGTTCTAAATGTTTGGGGAATGATTCTAAGTATTTGAGGATAAATACTTATGGTTGGAAACTTGTGGGTCTAAGTTTTGGAAGATTTGGCCTAAAGGATCCGGGTTGCATCAAAGGAGCTTACATTGGGAGAAATTCTAGATTTAGCTTAAATCTAGCGAGGTGAGTTCAAGTTGATTTGTGAAAACTTTGTGCATGCCAAAAATGTTATTTTCCAAATATTTGTGTTTTTACTTGAAAATATCAATGGTTGAGTTAATGGAATAGTTTAACTCTTTTGAAATGGTTATCTTCATAAATGTTGTAAAACAACCATATTTGAGGCTTTTGGATATTTTGATGTCTACAAATCATAATATGTCATTAAAGGATTAATTGCTCAAAATCATATTTTGTTCACTTTCTTTCTTGTTTGGAGTATTGTAGACGATTTTGGTTATGTTTAGTTGAAGTGTTCTTCTCCTTCTTCATTTATGAAGATTAGGGCTTGAGGTATTTGAGATTTTGGGTTCTAAATGTTTAGGGAATGATTCTAAGTATTTGAGGATTAATACTTATGGTTGGAAACTTGTGGATCTAGGTTTTGGAAGACTTGGCCTAAAGGATCCGGGTTGCATCAAAGGAGCTTACGTTGGGAGAAATTCTAGATTTAGCTTAAATCTAGCGAGGTAAGTTCAAGTTGATTTGTGAAAACTTTGTGCATTCCAAAAATGTTATTTTCCAAATATTTGTGTGTTTTACTTGAAAATATCAATGGTTGAGTTAATGGAACAGTTTAACTCTTTTGAAATGGTTATCTTCATAAATGTTGTAAATCAACCATATTTGGGCTTTTGGATATTTTGATGTGTAGAAATCGTAATATGTCATTAAAGGATTAATTGCTCAAAATCATATTTTGTTCACTTTCTTTCTCGTTTGGAGTATTGTGTATGATTTTGGTTATGTTTAGTTGAAGTGTTATTCTCCTTCTTCATTTATGAAGATTAGGGCTTGATGTATTTGAAATTTTGGGTTCTAAATGTTTGGAGAATGATTCTAAGTATTTGAGGATAAATACTTATGGTTGGAAACTTGTGGATCTAGGTTTTGGAAGATTTGGCCTTAAGGATCCGGGTTGCATCAAAGAAGCTTACGTTGGGACAAAATTCTAGATTTAGCTTAAATCTAGCGAGGTGAGTTCAAGTTGATTTGTGAAAACTTTGTGCATGCCAAAAATATTATTTTTCCAAATATTTGTGTGTTTTACTTTAAAATATCAATGGTTGAGTTAATGGAATAGTTTAACTCTTTTGAAATGGTTATCTTCATAAATGTTGTAAAACAACCATATTTGGGGCTTTTGGATATCTTGATGTGTAGAAATCATAATATGTCATTAAAGGATTAATGCTCAAAATCATATTTTGTTCACTTTCTTTCTCGTTTGGAGTATTGTGGACGATTTTAGGTATGTTTAGTTGAAGTGTTTTCTCCTTCTTCATTTATGAAGATTAGGGCTTGATGTATTTGAGATTTTGGGTTCTAAATGTTTGGGAAATGATTCTAAGTATTTGAGGATAAATACTTATGGTTGGAAACTTGTGGATCTAGGTTTTGTAAGACTAGGCCTAAAGGATCCGGGTTGCATCAAAGGCGCTTACGTTGGGAGAAATTCTAGATTTAGCTTAAATCAAGCGAGGTGAGTTCAAGTTGATTTGTGAAAACTTTGTGCATGCCAAAAATGTTATTTTCCAAATATTTGGGTGTTTTACTTGAAAATATCAATGGTTGAGTTAATGGAATAGTTTAACTCTTTTGAAATGGTTATCTTCATAAATGTTGTAAATCAGCCATATTTGGGGCTTTTGGATATTTTGATGTGTAGAAATCGTAATATGTCATTAAAGGATTAATTGCTCAAAATCATATTTTGTTCACTTTCTTTCTCGTTTGGAGTATTGTGGACTATTTTGGTTATGTTTAGTTGAAGTGTTCTTCTCCTTCTTCATTTATGAAGATTAGGGCTTGATGTATTTTAGATTTTGGGTTCTAAATGTTTGGGGAATGATTCTACGTATTTGAGGATAAATACTTATGGTTAGAAACTTGTGGATCTAGGTTTTGGAAGATTTGGCCTAAAGGATCCGGGTTGCATCAAAGGAGCTTACATTGGGAGAAATTCTAGATTTAGCTTAAATCTAGCGAGGTGAGTTCAAGTTGATTTGTGAAAACTTTGTGCATGCCAAAAATATTATTTTCCAAATATTTGTGTGTTTTACTTGAAAATATCAATGGTTGAGTTAATGGAATAGTTTAACTCTTTTGAAATGGTTATCTTCATAAATGTTGTAAAACAACCATATTTGGGGCTTTTGAAATCATAATATGTCATTAAAGGATTAATTGCTCAAAATCATATTTTGTTCATTTTCTTTCACGTTTGGAGTATTGTGGACGATTTTGGTTATGTTTAGTTGAAATGTTCTTCTCCTTCTTCATTTATGAAGATTAGGGCTTGATGTATTTTAGATTTTGGGTTCTAAATGTTTGGGGAATGATTCTAAGTATTTGAGGATAAATACTTATGGTTGGAAACTTGTGGGTCTAAGTTTTGGAAGATTTGGCCTAAAGGATCCGGGTTGCATCAAAGGAGCTTACATTGGGAGAAATTCTAGATTTAGCTTAAATCTAGCGAGGTGAGTTCAAGTTGATTTGTGAAAACTTTGTGCATGCCAAAAATGTTATTTTCCAAATATTTGTGTTTTTACTTGAAAATATCAATGGTTGAGTTAATGGAATAGTTTAACTCTTTTGAAATGGTTATCTTCATAAATGTTGTAAATCAGCCATATTTGGGGCTTTTGGATATTTTGATGTGTAGAAATCGTAATATGTCATTAAAGGATTAATTGCTCAAAATCATATTTTGTTCACTTTCTTTCTCGTTTGGAGTATTGTGGACTATTTTGGTTATGTTTAGTTGAAGTGTTCTTCTCCTTCTTCATTTATGAAGATTAGGGCTTGATGTATTTTAGATTTTGGGTTCTAAATGTTTGGGGAATGATTCTACGTATTTGAGGATAAATACTTATGGTTAAAAACTTGTGGATCTAGGTTTTGGAAGATTTGGCCTAAAGGATCCGGGTTGCATCAAAGGAGCTTACATTGGGAGAAATTCTAGATTTAGCTTAAATCTAGCGAGGTGAGTTCAAGTTGATTTGTGAAAACTTTGTGCATGCCAAAAATGTTATTTTCCAAATATTTGTGTGTTTTACTTGAAAATATCAATGGTTGAGTTAATGGAATAGATTAACTCTTTTGAAATGGTTATCTTCATAAATGTTGTAAAACAACCATATTTGGGGCTTTTGAAATCATAATATGTCATTAAAGGATTAATTGCTCAAAATCATATTTTGTTCATTTTCTTTCACGTTTGGAGTATTGTGGACGATTTTGGTTATGTTTAATTGAAGTGTTCTTCTCCTTCTTCATTTATGAAGATTAGGGCTTGATGTATTTGAGATTTTGGGTTCTAAATGTTTGGGGAATGATTCTAAGTATTTGAGGATAAATACTTATGGTTGGAAACTTTTGGATCTAGGTTTTGGAAGATTTGGCCTTAAGGATCCGGGTTGCATCAAAGGAGCTTACATTGGGAGAAATTGTAGATTTAGCTTAAATCTAGGGAGGTGAGTTCAAGTTGATTTGTGAAAACTTTGTGCATGCCAAAAATGTTATTTTCCAAATATTTGTGTGTTTTACTTGAAAATATCAATGGTTGAGTTAATGGAATAGTTTAATTCTTTTGAAACGGTTATCTTCATAAATGTTGTAAAACAACCATATTTGAGGCTTTTGAAATCATAATATGTCATTAAAGGATTAATTGCTCAAAATCATATTTTGTTCATTTTCTTTCACGTTTGGAGTATTGTGGACGATTTTGGTTATGTTTAGTTGAAGTGTTCTTCTCCTTCTTCATTTATGAAGATTAGGGCTTGATGTATTTGAGATTTTGGGTTCTAAATGTTTAGGGAATGATTCTAAGTATTTGAGGATAAATACTTATGGTTGGAAACTTGTGGATCTAGGTTTTTGAAGATTTGGCCTTAAGGATCCGGGTTGCATCAAAGGAGTTTACGTTGGGAGAAATTCTAGATTTAGCTTAAATCTAGCGAGGTGAGTTCAAGTTGATTTGTGAAAACTTTGTGCATGCCAAAAATGTTATTTTCCAAATATTTGTGTTTTTACTTGAAAATATCAATGGTTGAGTTAATGGAATAGTTTAACTCTTTTGAAATGGTTATCTTCATAAATGTTGTAAAACAACCATATTTGAGGCTTTTGGATATTTTGATGTGTAGAAATCATAATATGTCATTAAAGGATTAATTGCTCAAAATCATATTTTGTTCACTTTCTTTCTTGTTTGGAGTATTGTAGACGATTTTGGTTATGTTTAGTTGAAGTGTTCTTCTCCTTCTTCATTTATGAAGATTAGGGCTTGAGGTATTTGAGATTTTGGGTTCTAAATGTTTAGGGAATGATTCTAAGTATTTGAGGATAAATACTTATGGTTGGAAACTTGTGGATCTAGGTTTTTGAAGATTTGGCCTTAAGGATCCGGGTTGCATCAAAGGAGTTTACCATGGGAGAAATTCTAGATTTAGCTTAAATCTAGCGAGGTGAGTTCAAGTTGATTTGTGAAAACTTTGTGCATGCCAAAAATGTTATTTTCCAAATATTTGTGTTTTTACTTGAAAATATCAATGGTTGAGTTAATGGAATAGTTTAACTCTTTTGAAATGGTTATCTTCATAAATGTTGTAAAACAACCATATTTGAGGCTTTTGGATATTTTGATGTGTAGAAATCATAATATGTCATTAAAGGATTAATTGCTCAAAATCATATTTTGTTCACTTTCTTTCTTGTTTGGAGTATTGTAGACGATTTTGGTTATGTTTAGTTGAAGTGTTCTTCTCCTTCTTCATTTATGAAGATTAGGGCTTGAGGTATTTGAGATTTTGGGTTAGGGAATGATTCTAAGTATTTGAGGATAAATACTTATGGTTGGAAACTTGTGGATCTAGGTTTTGGAAGACTTGCCTAAAGGATCCGGGTTGCATCAAAGGAGCTTGCGTTGGGAGAAATTCTAGATTTAGCTTAAATCTAGCGAGGTAAGTTCAAGTTGATTTGTGAAAACTTTGTGCATTCCAAAAATGTTATTTTCCAAATATTTGTGTGTTTTACTTGAAAATATCAATGGTTGAGTTAATGGAACAGTTTAACTCTTTTGAAATGGTTATCTTCATAAATGTTGTAAATCAACCATATTTGGGCTTTTGGATATTTTGATGTGTAGAAATCGTAATATGTCATTAAAGGATTAATTGCTCAAAATCATATTTTGTTCACTTTCTTTCTCGTTTGGAGTATTGTGTATGATTTTGGTTATGTTTAGTTGAAGTGTTATTCTCCTTCTTCATTTATGAAGATTAGGGCTTGATGTATTTGAAATTTTGGGTTCTAAATGTTTGGAGAATGATTCTAAGTATTTGAGGATAAATACTTATGGTTGGAAACTTGTGGATCTAGGTTTTTGAAGATTTGGCCTTAAGGATCCGGGTTGCATCAAAGGAGTTTACGTTGGGAGAAATTCTAGATTTAGCTTAAATCTAGCGAGGTGAGTTCAAGTTGATTTGTGAAAACTTTGTGCATGCCAAAAATGTTATTTTCCAAATATTTGGGTGTTTTACTTGAAAATATCAATGGTTGAGTTAATGGAATAGTTTAACTCTTTTGAAATGGTTATCTTCATAAATGTTGTAAATCAGCCATATTTGGGGCTTTTGGATATTTTGATGTGTAGAAATCGTAATATGTCATTAAAGGATTAATTGCTCAAAATCATATTTTGTTCACTTTCTTTCTCGTTTGGAGTATTGTGGACTATTTTGGTTATGTTTAGTTGAAGTGTTCTTCTCCTTCTTCATTTATGAAGATTAGGGCTTGATGTATTTTAGATTTTGGGTTCTAAATGTTTGGGGAATGATTCTACGTATTTGAGGATAAATACTTATGGTTAGAAACTTGTGGATCTAGGTTTTGGAAGATTTGGCCTAAAGGATCCGGGTTGCATCAAAGGAGCTTACATTGGGAGAAATTCTAGATTTAGATTAAATCTAGCGAGGTGAGTTCAAGTTGATTTGTGAAAACTTTGTGCATGCCAAAAAAGTTATTTTCCAAATATTTGTGTGTTTTACATGAAAATATCAATGGTTGAGTTAATGGAATATTTTAACTCTTTTGAAATGGTTATCTTCATAAATGTTGTAAAACAACCATATTTGGGGCTTTTGAAATCATAATATGTCATTAAAGGATTAATTGCTCAAAATCATATTTTGTTCATTTTCTTTCACGTTTGGAGTATTGTGGACGATTTTGGTTATGTTTAGTTGAAATGTTCTTCTCCTTCTTCATTTATGAAGATTAGAGCTTGATGTATAAAGATTTTGGGTTCTAAATGTTTGGGGAATGATTCTAAGTATTTGAGGATAAATACTTATGGTTGGAAACTTGTGGGTCTAAGTTTTGGAAGATTTGGCCTAAAGGATCCGGGTTGCATCAAAGGAGCTTACATTGGGAGAAATTCTAGATTTAGCTTAAATCTAGCGAGGTGAGTTCAAGTTGATTTGTGAAAACTTTGTGCATGCCAAAAATGTTATTTTCCAAATATTTGTGTTTTTACTTGAAAATATCAATGGTTGAGTTAATGGAATAGTTTAACTCTTTTGAAATGGTTATCTTCATAAATGTTGTAAAACAACCATATTTGAGGCTTTTGGATATTTTGATGTCTACAAATCATAATATGTCATTAAAGGATTAATTGCTCAAAATCATATTTTGTTCACTTTCTTTCTTGTTTGGAGTATTGTAGACGATTTTGGTTATGTTTAGTTGAAGTGTTCTTCTCCTTCTTCATTTATGAAGATTAGGGCTTGAGGTATTTGAGATTTTGGGTTCTAAATGTTTGGGGAATGATTCTAAGTATTTGAGGATAAATACTTATGGTTGGAAACTTGTGGATCTAGGTTTTGGAAGACTTGGCCTAAAGGATCCGGGTTGCATCAAAGGAGCTTACGTTGGGAGAAATTCTAGATTTAGCTTAAATCTAGCGAGGTGAGTTCAAGTTGATTTGTGAAAACTTTGTGCATGCCAAAAATGTTATTTTCCAAATATTTGTGTGTTTTACTTGAAAATATCAATGGTTGAGTTAATGGAATAGTTTAACTCTTTTGAAATGGTTATCTTCATAAATGTTGTAAAACAACCATATTTGGGGCTTTTGAAATCATAATATGTCATTAAAGGATTAATTGCTAAAAATCATATTTTGTTCATTTTCTTTCACGTTTGTAGTATTGTGGACGATTTTGGTTATGTTTAGTTGAAATGTTCTTCTCCTTCTTCATTTATGAAGATTAGGGCTTGATGTATTTTAGATTTTGGGTTCTAAATGTTTGGGGAATGATTCTAAGTATTTGAGGATAAATACTTATGGTTGGAAACTTGTGGATCTAAGTTTTGGAAGATTTGGCCTTAAGGATCCGGGTTGCATCAAAGGAGCTTACGTTGGGAGAAATTCTAGATTTAGCTTAAATCTAGCGATGTGAGTTCAAGTTAATTTGTGAAAACTTTGTGCATGCCAAAAATGTTATTTTCCAAATATTTGTGTGTTTTACTTGAAAATATCAATGGTTGAGTTAATGGAATAGTTTAACTCTTTTGAAATGGTTATCTTCATAAATGTTGTTAAACAACCATATTTGGGGCTTTTGGATATTTTGATGTGTAGAAATCATAATATGTCATTAAAGGATTAATTGCTCAAAATCATATTTTGTTCACTTTCTTTCTTGTTTGGAGTATTGTAGACGATTTTGGTTATGTTTAGTTGAAGTGTTCTACTCCTTATTCATTTATGAAGATTAGGGCTTGATGTATTTGAGATTTTGGGTTCTAAATGTTTGGGAAATTATTCTAAGTAATTGAGGATAAATACTTATGGTTGGAAACTTGTGGATCTAGGTTTTGGAAGACTTGGCCTAAAGGATCCGGGTTGCATCAAAGGAGCTTACGTTGGGAGAAATTCTAGATTTAGCTTAAATCTAGCGAGGTTAGTTCAAGTTGATTTGTGAAAAGTTTGTGCATGCCAAAAATGTTATTTTCCAAATATTTGGGTGTTTTACTTGAAAATATCAATGGTTGAGTTAATGAATAGTTTAACTCTTTTGAAATGGTTATCTTCATAAATGTTGTAAAACAACCATATTTGGGGCTTTTGGATATTTTGATGTGTAGAAATCATAATATGTCATTAAAGGATTAATTGCTCAAAATCATATTTTGTACACTTTCTTTCTCGTTTGGAGTATTGTGGACTATTTTGGTTATGTTTAGTTGAAGTGTTCTTCTCCTTCTTCATTTATGAAGATTAGGGCTTGAGGTATTTGAGATTTTGGGTTCTAAATGTTTGGGGAATGATTCTAAGTATTTGAGGATAAATACTTATGGTTGGAAACTTGTGGATCTAGGTTTTGGAAGACTTGGCCTAAAGGATCCGGGTTGCATCAAAGGAGCTTACGTTGGGAGAAATTTTAGATTTAGCTTAAATCTAGCGAGGTGAGTTCAAGTTGATTTGGGAAAACTTTGTGCTTGCCAAAAATGTTATTTTCCAAATATTTGTGTGTTTTACTTGCAAATATCAATGGTTGAGTTAATGGAATAGTTTAACTCTTTTGAAATGATTATCTTCATAAATGTTGTAAATCAACCATATTTGGGGCTTTTGGATATTTTGATGTGTAGAAATCGTAATATGTCATTAAAGGATTAATTGCTCAAAATCATATTTTGTACACTTTCTTTCTCGTTTGGAGTATTGTGGACTATTTTGGTTATGTTTAGTTGAAGTGTTCTTCTCCTTCTTCATTTATGAAGATTAGGGCTTGATGTATTTTAGATTTTGGGTTCTAAATGTTTGGGGAATGATTCTACGTATTTGAGGATAAATACTTATGGTTAGAAACTTGTGGATCTAGGTTTTGGAAGATTTGGCCTAAAGGATCTGGGTTGCATCAAAGGAGCTTACGTTGGGAGAAATTCTAGATTTAGCTTAAATCTAGAGAGGTGAGTTCAAGTTGATTTGTGAAAACTTTGTGCATGCCAAAAATGTTATTTTCCAAATATTTGTGTGTTTTACTTGAAAATATCAATGGTTGAGTTAATGGAATAGTTTAACTCTTTTGAAATGATTATCTTCATAAATGTTGTAAAACAACCATATTTGGGGCTTTTGAAATCTTAATATGTCATTAAAGGATTAATTGCTCAAAATCATATTTTGTTCACGTTCTTTCTCGTTTGGAGTATTGTGGACTATTTTGGTTATGTTTAGTTGAAGTGTTCTTCTCCTTCTTCATTTATGAAGATTAGGGCTTGATGTATTTTAGATTTTGGGTTCTAAATGTTTGGGGAATGATTCTACGTATTTGAGGATAAATACTTATGGTTAGAAACTTGTGGATCTAGGTTTTGGAAGACTTGGCCTAAAGGATCCGGGTTGCATCAAAGGAGCTTACGTTGGGAGAAATTCTAGATTTAGCTTAAATCTAGCGAGGTGAGTTCAAGTTGATTTGTGAAAACTTTATGCATGCCAAAAATGTTATTTTCCAAATATTTGTGTTTTTACTTGAAAATATCAATGGTTGAGTTAATGGAATAGTTTAACTCTTTTGAAATGGTTATCTTCATAAATGTTGTAAAACAACCATATTTGAGGCTTTTGGATATTTTGATGTGTAGAAATCATAATATGTCATTAAAGGATTAATTGCTCAAAATCATATTTTGTTCACTTTCTTTCTAGTTTGGAGTATTGTAGACGATTTTGGTTACGTTTAGTTGAAGTGTTCTTCTCCTTCTTCATTTATGAAGATTAGGGCTTGAGGTATTTGAGATTTTGGGTTCTAAATGTTTGGGGAATGATTCTAAGTATTTGAGGATAAATACTTATGGTTGGAAACTTGTGGATCTAGGTTTTGGAAGACTTGGCCTAAAGGATCCGGGTTGCATCAAAGGAGCTTACGTTGGGAGAATTTCTAGATTTAGCTTAAATCTAGCGAGGTAAGTTCAAGTTGATTTGTGAAAACTTTGTGCATTCCAAAAATGTTATTTTCCAAATATTTGTGTGTTTTACTTGAAAATATCAATGGTTGAGTTAATGGAACAGTTTAACTTATTTGAAATGGTTATCTTCATAAATGTTGTAAAACAACCATATTTGGGCTTTTGGATGTTTTGATGTGTAGAAATCATAATATGTCATTAAAGGATTAATGCTCAAAATCATATTTTGTTCACTTTCTTTCTCGTTTGGAGTATTGTGGATGATTTTGGTTATGTTTAGTTGAAGTGTTCTTCTCCTTCTTCATTTATGAAGATTAGGGCTTGATGTATTTGAAATTTTGGGTTCTAAATGTTTGGAGAATGATTCTAAGTATTTGAGGATAAATACTTATGGTTGGAAACTTGTGGATCTAGGTTTTGGAAGATTTGGCCTTAAGGATCCGGGTTGCATCAAAGAAGCTTACGTTGGGAGAAATTCTAGATTTAGCTTAAATCTAGCGAAGTGAGTTCAAGTTGATTTGTGAAAACTTTGTGCATGCCAAAAATATTATTTTTCCAAATATTTGTGTGTTTTACTTTAAAATATCAATGGTTGAGTTAAGGGAATAGTTTAACTCTTTTGAAATGGTTATCTTCATAAATGTTGTAAAACAACCATATTTGGGGCTTTTGGATATCTTGATGTGTAGAAATCATAATATGTTATTAAAGGATTAATGCTCAAAATCATATTTTGTTCACTTTCTTTCTCGTTTGGAGTATTGTGGACGATTTTGGGTATGTTTAGTTGAAGTGTTTTCTCCTTCTTCATTTATGAAGATTAGGGCTTGATGTATTTGAGATTTTGGGTTCTAAATGTTTGGGAAATGATTCTAAGTATTTGAGGATAAATACTTATGGTTGGAAACTTGTGGATCTAGGTTTTGTAAGACTAGGCCTAAAGGATCCGGGTTGCATCAAAGGCGCTTACGTTGGGAGAAGTTCTAGATTTAGCTTAAATCAAGCGAGGTGAGTTCAAGTTGATTTGTGAAAACTTTGTGCATGCCAAAAATGTTATTTTCCAAATATTTGGGTGTTTTACTTGAAAATATCAATGGTTGAGTTAATGGAATAGTTTAACTCTTTTGAAATGGTTATCTTCATAAATGTTGTAAATCAGCCATATTTGGGGCTTTTGGATATTTTGATGTGTAGAAATCGTAATATGTCATTAAAGGATTAATTGCTCAAAATCATATTTTGTTCACTTTCTTTCTCGTTTGGAGTATTGTGGACTATTTTGGTTATGTTTAGTTGAAGTGTTCTTCTCCTTCTTCATTTATGAAGATTAGGGCTTGATGTATTTTAGATTTTGGGTTCTAAATGTTTGGGGAATGATTCTACGTATTTGAGGATAAATACTTATGGTTAAAAACTTGTGGATCTAGGTTTTGGAAGATTTGGCCTAAAGGATCCGGGTTGCATCAAAGGAGCTTACATTGGGAGAAATTCTAGATTTAGCTTAAATCTAGCGAGGTGAGTTCAAGTTGATTTGTGAAAACTTTGTGCATGCCAAAAATGTTATTTTCCAAATATTTGTGTGTTTTACTTGAAAATATCAATGGTTGAGTTAATGGAATAGTTTAACTCTTTTGAAATGGTTATCTTCATAAATGTTGTAAAACAACCATATTTGGGGCTTTTGAAATCATAATATGTCATTAAAGGATTAATTGCTCAAAATCATATTTTGTTCACGTTCTTTCTCGTTTGGAGTATTGTGGACTATTTTGGTTATGTTTAGTTGAAGTGTTCTTCTCCTTCTTCATTTATGAAGATTAGGGCTTGATGTATTTTAGATTTTGGGTTCTAAATGTTTGGGGAATGATTCTACGTATTTGAGGATAAATACTTATGGTTAGAAACTTGTGGATCTAGGTTTGGGAAGACTTGGCCTAAAGGATACGGGTTGCATCAAAGGAGCTTACGTTGGGAGAAATTCTAGATTTAGCTTAAATCTAGCGAGGTGAGTTCAAGTTGATTTGTGAAAACTTTGTGCATGCCAAAAATGTTATTTTCCAAATATTTGTGTGTTTTACTTGAAAATATCAATGGTTGAGTTAATGGAATAGTTTAACTCTTTTGAAATGGTTATCTTCATAAATGTTGTAAAACAACCATATTTGGGGCTTTTTGATATTTTGACGTGTAGAAATCATAATATGTCATTAAAGGATTAATTGCTCAAAATCATATTTTGTTCACTTTCTTTCTTGTTTGGAGTATTGTAGACAATTTTGGTTATGTTTAGTTGAAGTGTTCTTCTCCTTCTTCATTTATGAAGATTAAGGCTTGAGGTATTTGAGATTTTGGGTTCTAAATGTTTGGGGAATGATTCTAAGTATTTGAGGATAAATACTTATGGTTGGAAACTTGTGGATCTAGGTTTTGGAAGACTTGGCCTAAAGGATCCGGGTTGCATCAAAGGAGCTTACGTTGGGAGAAATTCTAGATTTAGCTTAAATCTAGCGAGGTGAGTTCAAGTTGATTTGTGAAAACTTTGTGCATGCCGAAAATGTTATTTTCCAAATATTTGTGTGTTTTACTTGAAAATATCAATGGTTGAGTTAATGGAATAGTTTAACTCTTTTGAAATGGTTATCTTCATAAATGTTGTAAAACAACCATATTTGGGGCTTTTGAAATCATAATATGTCATTAAAGGATTAATTGCTAAAAATCATATTTTGTTCATTTTCTTTCACGTTTGTAGTATTGTGGACGATTTTGGTTATGTTTAGTTGAAATGTTCTTCTCCTTCTTCATTTATGAAGATTAGGGCTTGATGTATTTTAGATTTTGGGTTCTAAATGTTTGGGGAATGATTCTAAGTATTTGAGGATAAATACTTATGGTTGGAAACTTGTGGATCTAAGTTTTGGAAGATTTGGCCTTAAGGATCCGGGCTGCATCAAAGGAGCTTACGTTGGGAGAAATTCTAGATTTAGCTTAAATCTAGCGAGGTGAGTTCAAGTTGATTTGTGAAAACTTTAAGCATGCCAAAAATGTTGTTTTCCAAATATTTGTGTGTTTTACTTGAAAATATCAATGGTTGAGTTAATGGAATAGTTTAACTCTTTTGAAATGATTATCTTCATAAATGTTGTAAATCAACCATATTTGGGGCTTTTGGATATTTTGATGTGTAGAAATCGTAATATGTCATTAAAGGATTAATTGCTCAAAATCATATTTTGTACACTTTCTTTCTCGTTTGGAGTATTGTGGACTATTTTGGTTATGTTTAGTTGAAGTGTTCTTCTCCTTCTTCATTTATGAAGATTAGGGCTTGATGTATTTTAGATTTTGGGTTCTAAATGTTTGGGGAATGATTCTACGTATTTGAGGATAAATACTTATGGTTAGAAACTTGTGGATCTAGGTTTTGGAAGATTTGGCCTAAAGGATCCGGGTTGCATCAAAGGAGCTTACGTTGGGAGAAATTCTAGATTTAGCTTAAATCTAGCGAGGTGAGTTCAAGTTGATTTGTGAAAACTTTGTGCATGCCAAAAATGTTATTTTCCAAATATTTGTGTGTTTTACTTGAAAATATCAATGGTTGAGTTAATGGAATAGTTTAACTCTTTTGAAATGGTTATCTTCATAAATGTTGTAAAACAACCATATTTGGGGCTTTTTGATATTTTGACGTGTAGAAATCATAATATGTCATTAAAGGATTAATTGCTCAAAATCATATTTTGTTCACTTTCTTTCTTGTTTGGAGTATTGTAGACAATTTTGGTTATGTTTAGTTGAAGTGTTCTTCTCCTTCTTCATTTATGAAGATTAAGGCTTGAGGTATTTGAGATTTTGGGTTCTAAATGTTTGGGGAATGATTCTAAGTATTAGAGGATAAATACTTATGGTTGGAAACTTGTGGATCTAGGTTTTAGAAGACTTGGCCTAAAGGATCCGGGTTGCATCAAAGGAGCTTACGTTGGGAGAAATTCTAGATTTAGCTTAAATCTAGCGAGGTGATTCAAGTTGATTTGTGAAAACTTTGTGCATGCCGAAAATGTTATTTTCCAAATATTTGTGTGTTTTACTTGAAAATATCAATGGTTGAGTTAATGGAATAGTTTAACTCTTTTGAAATGGTTATCTTCATAAATGTTGTAAAACAACCATATTTGGGGCTTTTGGATATTTTTATGTGTAGAAATCATAATATGTCATTAAAGGATTAATTGCTCAAAATAATATTTTGTTCACTTTCTTTCTTGTTTGGAGTATTGTAGACGATTTTGGTTATGTTTAGTTGAAGTGTTCTACTCCTTATTCATTTATGAAGATTAGGGCTTGATGTATTTGAGATTTTGGGTTCTAAATGTTTGGGAAATTATTCTAAGTAATTGAGGATAAATACTTATGGTTGGAAACTTGTGGATCTAGGTTTTGGAAGACTTGGCCTAAAGGATCCGGGTTGCATCAAAGGAGCTTACGTTGGGAGAAATTCTAGATTTAGCTTAAATCTAGCGAGGTGAGTTCAAGTTGATTTGTGAAAACTTTATGCATGCCAAAAATGTTGTTTTCCAAATATTTGTGTGTTTTACTTGAAAATATCAATGGTTGAGTTAATGGAATAGTTTAACTCTTTTGAAATGGTTATCTTCATAAATGTTGTAAAACAACCATATTTGGGGCTTTTGGATATTTTGATGTGTAGAAATCATAATATGTCATTAAAGGATTAATTGCTCAAAATCATATTTTGTTCATTTTCTTTCTTGTTTGGAGTATTGTAGACGATTTTGGTTATGTTTAGTTGAAGTGTTCTTCTGCTTCTTCATTTATGAAGATTAGGGCTTGATGTATTTGAGATTTTGTGTTCTAAATGTTTGGGGAATGATTCTAAGTATTTGAGGATAAATACTTATGGTTGGAAACTTGTGGATCTAGGTTTTGGAAGACTTGGCCTAAAGGATCCGGGTTGCATCAAAGGAGCTTATGTTGGGAGAAATTTTAGATTTAGCTTAAATCTAGCGAGGTGAGTTCAAGTTGATTTGTGAATACTTTGTGCATGCCAAAAATGTTATTTTCCAAATATTTGTGTGTTTTACTTGAAAATATCAATGGTTGAGTTAATGGAATAGTTTAACTCTTTTGAAATGATTATCTTCATAAATGTTGTAAATCAACCATATTTGGGGCTTTTGGATATTTTGATGTGTAGAAATCGTAATATGTCATTAAAGGATTAATTGCTCAAAATCATATTTTGTACACTTTCTTTCTCGTTTGGAGTATTGTGGACTATTTTGGTTATGTTTAGTTGAAGTGTTCTTCTCCTTCTTCATTTATGAAGATTAGGGCTTGATGTATTTTAGATTTTGGGTTCTAAATGTTTGGGGAATGATTCTACGTATTTGAGGATAAATACTTATGGTTAGAAACTTGTGGATCTAGGTTTTGGAAGATTTGGCCTAAAGGATCCGGGTTGCATCAAAGGAGCTTACGTTGGGAGAAATTCTAGATTTAGCTTAAATCTAGCGAGGTGAGTTCAAGTTGATTTGTGAAAACTTTGTGCATGCCAAAAATGTTATTTTCCTAATATTTGTGTGTTTTACTTGAAAATATCAATGGTTGAGTTAATGGAATAGTTTAAATTCTTTTGAAATGGTTATCTTCATAAATGTTGTAAAACAACCATATTTGAGGCTTTTGGATATTTTGATGTGTAGAAATCATAATATGTCATTAAAGGATTAATTGCTCAAAATCATATTTTGTTCACTTTCTTTCTTGTTTGGAGTATTGTAGACGATTTTGGTTATGTTTAGTTGAAGTGTTCTTCTCCTTCTTCATTTATGAAGATTAGGGCTTTAGATATTTGAGATTTTGGGTTCTAAATGTTTAGGGAATGATTCTAAGTATTTGAGGATAAATACTTATGGTTGGAAACTTGTGGATCTAGGTTTTGGAAGACTTGGCCTAAAGGATCCGGGTTGCATCAAAGGAGCTTACGTTGGGAGAAATTCTAGATTTAGCTTAAATCTAGCGAGGTAAGTTCAAGTTGATTTGTGAAAACTTTGTGCATGCCAAAAATATTATTTTCCAAATATTTGTGTGTTTTACTTTAAAATATCAATGGTTGAGTTAATGGAATAGTTTAACTCTTTTGAAATGGTTATCTTTATAAATGTTGTAAAACAACCATATTTTGGGCTTTTGGATATCTTGATGTGTAGAAATCATAATATGTCATTAAAGGATTAATGCTCAAAATCATATTTTGTTCACTTTCTTTCTCGTTTGGAGTATTGTGGACGATTTTGGGTATGTTTAGTTGAAGTGTTTTCTCCTTCTTCATTTATGAAGATTAGGGCTTGATGTATTTGAGATTTTGGGTTCTAAATGTTTGGGAAATGATTCTAAGTATTTGAGGATAAATACTTATGGTTGGAAACTTGTGGATCTAGGTTTTGTAAGACTAGGCCTAAAGGATCCGGGTTGCATCAAAGGCGCTTACGTTGGGAGAAATTCTAGATTTAGCTTAAATCAAGCGAGGTGAGTTCATGTTGATTTGTGAAAACTTTGTGCATGCCAAAAAGGTTATTTTCCAAAAATTTGGGTGTTTTACTTGAAAATATCAATGGTTGAGTTAATGGAATAGTTTAACTCTTTTGAAATGGTTATCTTCATAAATGTTGTAAATCAGCCATATTTGGGGCTTTTGGATATTTTGATGTGTAGAAATCGTAATATGTCATTAAAGGATTAATTGCTCAAAATCATATTTTGTTCACTTTCTTTCTCGTTTGGAGTATTGTGGACTATTTTGGTTATGTTTAGTTGAAGTGTTCTTCTCCTTCTTCATTTATGAAGATTAGGGCTTGATGTATTTTAGATTTTGGGTTCTAAATGTTTGGGGAATGATTCTAAGTATTTGAGGATAAATACTTATGGTTGGAAACTTGTGGATATAGGTTTTGGAAGACTTGGCCTAAAGGATCCGGGTTGCATCAAAGGAGCTTACGTTGGGAGAAATTCTAGATTTAGCTTAAATCTAGCGAGGTGAGTTCAAGTTGATTTGTGAAAACTTTGTGCATGCCAAAAATGTTATTTTCCAAATATTTGTGTGTTTTACTTGAAAATATCAATGGTTAAGTTAATGGAATAGTTTAACTCTTTTGAAATTGTTATCTTCATAAATGTTGTAAAACAACCATATTTGAGGCTTTTGGATATTTTGATGTGTAGAAATAATAATATGTCATTAAAGGATTAATGCTCAAAATCATATTTTGTTCACTTTCTTTCTCGTTTGGAGTATTGTGGACGATTTTGTTTATGTTTAATTGAAGTGTTCTTCTCCTTCTTCATTTATGAAGATTAGGGCTTGATGTATTTGAGATTTTGGGTTCTAAATGTTTGGGGAATGATTCTAAGTATTTGAGGATAAATACTTATGGTTGGAAACTTTTGGATCTAGGTTTTGGAAGATTTGGCCTTAAGGATCCGGGTTGCATCAAAGGAGTTTACATTGGGAGAAATTCTAGATTTAGCTTAAATATAGCGAGGTGAGTTCAAGTTGATTTGTGAAAACTTTGTGCATGCCAAAAATGTTATTTTCCAAATATTTGTGTGTTTTACTTGAAAATATCAATGGTTGAGTTAATGGAAATGTTTTACTCTTTTGAAATGGTTATCTTCATAAATATTGTAAAACAACCATATTTGGGGCTTTTGAAATCATAATATGTCATTAAAGAATTAATTGCTCAAAATCATATTTTGTTCATTTTCTTTCACGTTTGGAGTATTGTGGACGATTTTGGTTATGTATAATTGAAGTGTTCTTCTCCTTCTTCATTTATGAAAATTACGGCTTGATGTATTTTTGATTTTGGGTTCTAAATGTTTGGGGAATTATTCTAAGTATTTGAGGATAAATACTTATGGTTGGAAACTTGTGGATCTAGGTTTCGGAAGATTTGGCCTTAAGGATCCGGGTTGCATCAAAGGAGCTTACGTTGGGAGAAATTCTAGATTTAGCTTAAATCTAGCGAGGTGAGTTCAAGTTGATTTGTGAAAACTTTATGCATGCCAAAAATGTTGTTTTCCAAATATTTGTGTGTTTTACTTGAAAATATCAATGGTTGAGTTAATGGAATAGTTTAACTCTTTTGAAATGGTTATCTTCATAAATGTTGTAAAGCAACCATATTTGGGGCTTTTTGATATTTTGACGTGTAGAAATCATAATATGTCATTAAAAGATTAATTGCTCAAAATCATATTTTGTTCACTTTCTTTCTCGTTTGGAGTATTGTGGACGATTTTGGTTATGTTTAGTTGAAGTGTTCTTCTCCTTCTTCATTTATGAATATTAGGGTTTGATGTATTTGAGATTTTGGGTTCTAAATGTTTGGGAAATGATTCTAAGTATTTGAGGATAAATACTTATGGTTGGAAACTTTTGGATCTAGGTTTTGGAAGACTAGGCCTAAAGGATCCGGGTTGCATCAAAGGAGCTTACGTTGGGAGAAATTCTAGATTTAGCTTAAATCTAGCGAGGTGAGTTCAAGTTGATTTGTAATAACTTTGTGCGTTCCAAAAATGTTATTTTCCAAATATTTGGGTGTTTTACTTGAAAATATCAATGGTTGAGTTAATGGAATAGTTTAACTCTTTTGAAATTGTTATCTTCATAAATGTTGTAAAACAACCATATTTGGGGCTTTTGGATATTTTGATGTGTAGAAATCGTAATATGTCATTAAAGGATTAATTGCTTAAAATCATATTTTGTTCACTTTATTTCTCGTTTGGAGTATTTTGGACTATTTTGGTTTTGTTTAGTTGAAGTGTTCTTCTCCTTCTTCATTTATGAAGATTAGGGCTTGATGTATTTTAGATTTTGGGTTCTAAATGTTTGGGGAATGATTCTACGTATTTGAGGATAAATACTTATGGTTGGAAACTTGTAGATCTAGGTTTTGGAATACTTGGCCTAAAGGATCCGGGTTGCATCAAAGGAGCTTACGTTGGGAGAAATTCTAGATTTAGCTTAAATCTAGCGAGGTGAGTTCAAGTTGATTTGTGAAAACTTTGTGCATGCCAAAAATGTTATTTTCCAAATATTTGTGTGTTTTACTTGAAAATATCAATGGTTAAGTTAATGGAATAGTTTAACTCTTTTGAAATTGTTATCTTCATAAATGTTGTAAAACAACCATATTTGAGGCTTTTGGATATTTTGATGTGTAGAAATCATAATATGTCATTAAAGGATTAATGCTCAAAATCATATTTTGTTCACTTTCTTTCTCGTTTGGAGTATTGTGGACGATTTTGTTTATGTTTAATTGAAGTGTTCTTCTCCTTCTTCATTTATGAAGATTAGGGCTTGATGTATTTGAGATTTTGGGTTCTAAATGTTTGGGGAATGATTCTAAGTATTTGAGGATAAATACTTATGGTTGGAAACTTTTGGATCTAGGTTTTGGAAGATTTGGCCTTAAGGATCCGGGTTGCATCAAAGGAGTTTACATTGGGAGAAATTCTAGATTTAGCTTAAATCTAGCGAGGTGAGTTCAAGTTGATTTGTGAAAACTTTGTGCATGCCAAAAATGTTATTTTCCAAATATTTGTGTGTTTTACTTGAAAATATCAATGGTTAAGTTAATGGAATAGTTTAACTCTTTTGAAATTGTTATCTTCATAAATGTTGTAAATCAACCATATTTGGGGCTTTTGGATATTTTGATGTGTAGAAATCGTAATATGTCATTAAAGGATTAATTGCTTAAAATCATATTTTGTTCACTTTATTTCTCGTTTGGAGTATTTTGGACTATTTTGGTTATGTTTAGTTGAAGTGTTCTTCTCCTTCTTCATTTATGAAGATTAGGGCTTGATGTATTTTAGATTTTGGGTTCTAAATGTTTGGGGAATGATTCTACATATTTGAGGATAAATACTTATGGTTAGAAACTTGTGGATCTAGGTTTTGGAAGATTTGGCCTAAAGGATCTGGGTTGCATCAAAGGAGCTTACGTTGGGAGAAATTCTAGATTTAGCTTAAATCTAGCGAGGTGAGTTCAAGTTGATTTGTGAAAACTTTGTGCATGCCAAAAATGTTATTTTCCAAATATTTGTGTGTTTTACTTGAAAATATCAATGGTTGAGTTAATGGAAATGTTTTACTCTTTTGAAATGGTTATCTTCATAAATATTGTAAAACAACCATATTTGGGGCTTTTGAAATCATAATATGTCATTAAAGAATTAATTGCTCAAAATCATATTTTGTTCATTTTCTTTCACGTTTGGAGTATTGTGGACGATTTTGGTTATGTATAATTGAAGTGTTCTTCTCCTTCTTCATTTATGAAAATTAGGGCTTGATGTATTTTTGATTTTGGGTTCTAAATGTTTGGGGAATGATTCTAAGTATTTGAGGATAAATACTTATGGTTGGAAACTTGTGGATCTAGGTTTCGGAAGATTTGGCCTTAAGGATCCGGGTTGCATCAAAGGAGCTTACGTTGGGAGAAATTCTAGATTTAGCTTAAATCTTGCGAGGTGAGTTCAAGTTGATTTGTGAAAACTTTGTGCATGCTAAAAATGTTATTTTCCAAATATTTGTGTGTTTTACTTGAAAATATCAATGGTTAAGTTAATGGAATAGTTTAACTCTTTTGAAATTGTTATCTTCATAAATGTTGTAAAACAACCATATTTGAGGCTTTTGGATATTTTGATGTGTAGAAATAATAATATGTCATTAAAGGATTAATGCTCAAAATCATATTTTGTTCACTTTCTTTCTCGTTTGGAGTATTGTGGACGATTTTGTTTATGTTTAATTGAAGTGTTCTTCTCCTTCTTCATTTATGAAGATTAGGGCTTGATGTATTTTAGATTTTGGGTTCTAAATGTTTGGGGAATGATTCTACGTATTTGAGGATAAATACTTATGGTTGGAAACTTGTGGATCTAGGTTTTGGAAGACTTGGCCTAAAGGATCCGGGTTGCATCAAAGGAGCTTACGTTGGGAGAAATTCTAGATTTAGCTTAAATCTAGCGAGGTGAGTTCAAGTTGATTTGTAATAACTTTGTGCGTTCCAAAAATGTTATTTTTCAAATATTTGGGTGTTTTACTTGAAAATATCAATGGTTGAGTTAATGGAATAGTTTAACTCTTTTGAAATTGTTATCTTCATAAATGTTGTAAAACAACCATATTTGGGGCTTTTGGATATTTTGATGTGTAGAAATCGTAATATGTCATTAAAGGATTAATTGCTTAAAATCATATTTTGTTCACTTTATTTCTCGTTTGGAGTATTTTGGACTATTTTGGTTATGTTTAGTTGAAGTGTTCTTCTCCTTCTTCATTTATGAACATTAGGGCTTGATGTATTTTAGATTTTGGGTTCTAAATGTTTGGGGAATGATTCTACGTATTTGAGGATAAATACTTATGGTTGGAAACTTGTGGATCTAGGTTTTGGAAGACTTGGCCTAAAGGATCCGGGTTGTATCAAAGGAGCTTACGTTGGGAGAAATTCTAGATTTAGCTTAAATCTAGCGAGGTGAGTTCAAGTTGATTTGTGAAAACTTTGTGCATGCCAAAAATGTTATTTTCCAAATATTTGTGTGTTTTACTTGAAAATATCAATGGTTAAGTTAATGGAATAGTTTAACTCTTTTGAAATTGTTATCTTCATAAATGTTGTAAAACAACCATATTTGAGGCTTTTGGATATTTTGATGTGTAGAAATAATAATATGTCATTAAAGGATTAATGCTCAAAATCATATTTTGTTCACTTTCTTTCTCGTTTGGAGTATTGTGGACGATTTTGTTTATGTTTAATTGAAGTGTTCTTCTCCTTCTTCATTTATGAAGATTAGGGCTTGATGTATTTGAGATTTTGGGTTCTAAATGTTTGGGGAATGATTCTAAGTATTTGAGGATAAATACTTATGGTTGGAAACTTTTGGATCTAGGTTTTGGAAGATTTTGCCTTAAGGATCCGGGTTGCATCAAAGGAGTTTACATTGGGAGAAATTCTAGATTTAGCTTAAATCTAGCGAGGTGAGTTCAAGTTGATTTGTGAAAACTTTGTGCATGCTAAAAATGTTATTTTCCAAATATTTGTGTGTTTTACTTGAAAATATCAATGGTTAAGTTAATGGAATAGTTTAACTCTTTTGAAATTGTTATCTTCATAAATGTTGTAAAACAACCATATTTGAGGCTTTTGGATATTTTGATGTGTAGAAATAATAATATGTCATTAAAGGATTAATGCTCAAAATCATATTTTGTTCACTTTCTTTCTCGTTTGGAGTATTGTGGACGATTTTGTTTATGTTTAATTGAAGTGTTCTTCTCCTTCTTCATTTATGAAGATTAGGGCTTGATGTATTTTAGATTTTGGGTTCTAAATGTTTGGGGAATGATTCTACGTATTTGAGGATAAATACTTATGGTTGGAAACTTGTGGATCTAGGTTTTGGAAGACTTGGCCTAAAGGATCCGGGTTGCATCAAAGGAGCTTACGTTGGGAGAAATTCTAGATTTAGCTTAAATCTAGCGAGGTGAGTTCAAGTTGATTTGTGAAAACTTTGTGCATGCCAAAAATGTTATTTTCCAAATATTTGTGTGTTTTACTTGAAAATATCAATGGTTAAGTTAATGGAATAGTTTAACTCTTTTGAAATTGTTATCTTCATAAATGTTGTAAAACAACCATATTTGGGCTTTTGGATATTTTGATGTGTAGAAATAATAATATGTCATTAAAGGATTAATGCTCAAAATCATATTTTGTTCACTTTCTTTCTCGTTTGGAGTATTGTGGACGATTTTGTTTATGTTTAATTGAAGTGTTCTTCTCCTTCTTCATTTATGAAGATTAGGGCTTGATGTATTTTAGATTTTGGGTTCTAAATGTTTGGGGAATGATTCTACGTATTTGAGGATAAATACTTATGGTTGGAAACTTGTGGATCTAGGTTTTGGAAGACTTGGCCTAAAGGATCCGGGTTGCATCAAAGGAGCTTACGTTGGGAGAAATTCTAGATTTAGCTTAAATCTAGCGAGGTGAGTTCAAGTTGATTTGTAATAACTTTGTGCGTTCCAAAAATGTTATTTTCCAAATATTTGGGTGTTTTACTTGAAAATATCAATGGTTGAGTTAATGGAATAGTTTAACTCTTTTGAAATTGTTATCTTCATAAATGTTGTAAAACAACCATATTTGGGGCTTTTGGATATTTTGATGTGTAGAAATCGTAATATGTCATTAAAGGATTAATTGCTTAAAATCATATTTTGTTCACTTTATTTCTCGTTTGGAGTATTTTGGACTATTTTGGTTATGTTTAGTTGAAGTGTTCTTCTCCTTCTTCATTTATGAACATTAGGGCTTGATGTATTTTAGATTTTGGGTTCTAAATGTTTGGGGAATGATTCTACGTATTTGAGGATAAATACTTATGGTTGGAAACTTGTGGATCTAGGTTTTGGAAGACTTGGCCTAAAGGATCCGGGTTGTATCAAAGGAGCTTACGTTGGGAGAAATTCTAGATTTAGCTTAAATCTAGCGAGGTGAGTTCAAGTTGATTTGTGAAAACTTTGTGCATGCCAAAAATGTTATTTTCCAAATATTTGTGTGTTTTACTTGAAAATATCAATGGTTAAGTTAATGGAATAGTTTAACTCTTTTGAAATTGTTATCTTCATAAATGTTGTAAAACAACCATATTTGAGGCTTTTGGATATTTTGATGTGTAGAAATAATAATATGTCATTAAAGGATTAATGCTCAAAATCATATTTTGTTCACTTTCTTTCTCGTTTGGAGTATTGTGGACGATTTTGTTTATGTTTAATTGAAGTGTTCTTCTCCTTCTTCATTTATGAAGATTAGGGCTTGATGTATTTGAGATTTTGGGTTCTAAATGTTTGGGGAATGATTCTAAGTATTTGAGGATAAATACTTATGGTTGGAAACTTTTGGATCTAGGTTTTGGAAGATTTTGCCTTAAGGATCCGGGTTGCATCAAAGGAGTTTACATTGGGAGAAATTCTAGATTTAGCTTAAATCTAGCGAGGTGAGTTCAAGTTGATTTGTGAAAACTTTGTGCATGCTAAAAATGTTATTTTCCAAATATTTGTGTGTTTTACTTGAAAATATCAATGGTTAAGTTAATGGAATAGTTTAACTCTTTTGAAATTGTTATCTTCATAAATGTTGTAAAACAACCATATTTGAGGCTTTTGGATATTTTGATGTGTAGAAATAATAATATGTCATTAAAGGATTAATGCTCAAAATCATATTTTGTTCACTTTCTTTCTCGTTTGGAGTATTGTGGACGATTTTGTTTATGTTTAATTGAAGTGTTCTTCTCCTTCTTCATTTATGAAGATTAGGGCTTGATGTATTTTAGATTTTGGGTTCTAAATGTTTGGGGAATGATTCTACGTATTTGAGGATAAATACTTATGGTTGGAAACTTGTGGATCTAGGTTTTGGAAGACTTGGCCTAAAGGATCCGGGTTGCATCAAAGGAGCTTACGTTGGGAGAAATTCTAGATTTAGCTTAAATCTAGCGAGGTGAGTTCAAGTTGATTTGTGAAAACTTTGTGCATGCCAAAAATGTTATTTTCCAAATATTTGTGTGTTTTACTTGAAAATATCAATGGTTAAGTTAATGGAATAGTTTAACTCTTTTGAAATTGTTATCTTCATAAATGTTGTAAAACAACCATATTTGGGCTTTTGGATATTTTGATGTGTAGAAATAATAATATGTCATTAAAGGATTAATGCTCAAAATCATATTTTGTTCACTTTCTTTCTCGTTTGGAGTATAGTGGACGATTTTGTTTATGTTTAATTGAAGTGTTCTTCTCCTTCTTCATTTATGAAGATTAGGGCTTGATGTATTTGAGATTTTGGGTTCTAAATGTTTGGGGAATGATTCTAAGTATTTGAGGATAAATACTTATGGTTGGAAACTTTTGGATCTAGGTTTTGGAAGATTTGGCCTTAAGGATCCGGGTTGCATCAAAGGAGTTTACATTGGGAGAAATTCTAGATTTAGCTTAAATCTAGCGAAGTGAGTTCAAGTTGATTTGTAATAACTTTGTGCGTTCCAAAAATGTTATTTTCCAAATATTTGGGTGTTTTACTTGAAAATATCAATGGTTGAGTTAATGGAATAGTTTAACTCTTTTGAAATTGTTATCTTCATAAATGTTGTAAAACAACCATATTTGGGGCTTTTGGATATTTTGATGTGTAGAAATCATAATATGTCATTAAAGGATTAATTGCTCAAAATCATTTTTTATTTCACTTTCTTTCTTGTTTGGAGTATTGTAGACGATTTTGGTTATGTTTAGTTGAAGTGTTCTTCTCCTTCTTCATTTATGAAGATTAGGGCTTGATGTATTTGAGATTTTGGGTTCTAAATGTTTGGGAAATGATTCTAAGTATTTGAGGATAAATACTTATGGTTGGAAACTTGTGGATCTAGGTTTTGGAAGACTTGGCCTAAAGGATCCGGGTTGCATCAAAGGAGCTTACGTTGGGAGAAATTCTAGATTTAGCTTAAATCTAGCGAGGTGAGTTCAAGTTGATTTGTGAAAACTTTGTGCATGCCAAAAATGTTATTTTCCAAATATTTGTGTGTTTTACTTGAAAATATCAATGGTTAAGTTAATGGAATAGTTTAACTCTTTTGAAATTGTTATCTTCATAAATGTTGTAAAACAACCATATTTGAGGCTTTTGGATATTTTGATGTGTAGAAATAATAATATGTCATTAAAGGATTAATGCTCAAAATCATATTTTGTTCACTTTCTTTTGGAGTATTGTGGACGATTTTGGTTATGTTTAATTGAAGTGTTCTTCTCCTTCTTCATTTATGAAGATTAGGGCTTGATGTATTTGAGATTTTGGGTTCTAAATGTTTGGGGAATGATTCTAAGTATTTGAGGATAAATACTTATGGTTGGAAACTTTTGGATCTAGGTTTTGGAAGATTTGGCCTTAAGGATCCGGGTTGCATCAAAGGAGTTTACATTGGGAGAAATTCTAGATTTAGCTTAAATCTAGAGAGGTGAGTTCAAGTTGATTTGTGAAAACTTTATGCATGCCAAAAATGTTATTTTCCATATATTTGTGTGTTTTACTTGAAAATATCAATGGTTGAGCTAATGGAATAGTTTAACTCTTTTGAAATGGTTATCTTCATAAATGTTGTAAATCAACCATATTTGGGGCTTTTGGATATTTTGATGTGTAGAAATCGTAATATGTCATTAAAGGATTAATTGCTTAAAATCATATTTTGTTCACTTTATTTCTCGTTTGGAGTATTTTGGACTATTTTGGTTATGTTTAGTTGAAGTGTTCTTCTCCTTCTTCATTTATGAAGATTAGGGCTTGATGTATTTTAGATTTTGGGTTCTAAATGTTTGGGGAATGATTCTACGTATTTGAGGATAAATATACTTATGGTTAGAAACTTGTGGATCTAGGTTTTGGAAGAATTGGCCTAAAGGATCTGGGTTGCATCAAAGGAGCTTACGTTGGGAGAAATTCTAGATTTAGCTTAAATCTAGCGAGATGAGTTCAAGTTGATTTGTGAAAACTTTGTGCATGCCAAAAATGTTATTTTCCAAATATTTGTGTGTTTTACTTGAAAATATCAATGGTTGAGTTAATGGAATAGTTTTACTCTTTTGAAATGGTTATCTTCATAAATGTTGTAAAACAACCATATTTGGGGCTTTTGAAATCATAATATGTCATTAAAGAATTAATTGCTCAAAATCATATTTTGTTCATTTTCTTTCACGTTTGGAGTATTGTGGACGATTTTGGTTATGTATAATTGAAGTGTTCTTCTCCTTCTTCATTTATGAAAATTAGGGCTTGATGTATTTCAGATTTTGGGTTCTAAATGTTTGGGGAATGACTCTAAGTATTTGAGGATAAATACTTATGGTTGGAAACTTGTGGATCTAGGTTTCGGAAGATTTGGCCTTAAGGATCCGGGTTGCATCAAAGGAGCTTACGTTGGGAGAAATTCTAGATTTAGCTTAAATCTAGCGAGGTGAGTTCAAGTTGATTTGTGAAAACTTTATGCATGCCAAAAATGTTGTTTTCCAAATATTTGTGTGTTTTACTTGAAAATATCAATGGTTGAGTTAATGGAATAGTTTAACTCTTTTGAAATGGTTATCTTCATAAATGTTGTAAAACAACCATATTTGGGGCTTTTTGATATTTTGACGTGTAGAAATCATAATATGTCATTAAAGGATTAATTGCTCAAAATCATATTTTGTTCACTTTCTTTCTCGTTTGGAGTATTGTGGACGATTTTGGTTATGTTTAGTTGAAGTGTTCTTCTCCTTCTTCATTTATGAATATTAGGGTTTGATGTATTTGAGATTTTGGGTTCTAAATGTTTGGGAAATGATTCTAAGTATTTAAGGATAAATACTTATGGTTGGAAACTTGTGGATCTAGGTTTTGGAAGACTAGGCCTAAAGGATCCGGGTTGCATCAAAGGAGCTTACGTTGGGAGAAATTCTAGATTTAGCTTAAATCTAGCGAGGTGAGTTCAAGTTGATTTGTAATAACTTTGTGCGTTCCAAAAATGTTATTTTCCAAATATTTGGGTGTTTTACTTGAAAATATCAATGGTTGAGTTAATGGAATAGTTTAACTCTTTTGAAATTGTTATCTTCATAAATGTTGTAAAACAACCATATTTGGGGCTTTTGGATATTTTGATGTGTAGAAATCTTAATATGTCATTAAAGGATTAATTGCTCAAAATCATTTTTTATTTCACTTTCTTTCTTGTTTGGAGTATTGTAGACGATTTTGGTTATGTTTAGTTAAAGTGTTCTTCTCCTTCTTCATTTATGAATATTAGGGCTTGATGTATTTGAGATTTTGGGTTCTAAATGTTTGGGAAATGATTCTAAGTATTTGAGGATAAATACTTATGGTTGGAAACTTGTGGATCTAGGTTTTGGAAGACTTGGCCTAAAGGATCCGGGTTGCATCAAAGGAGCTTACGTTGGGAGAAATTCTAGATTTAGCTTAAATCTAGCGAGGTGAGTTCAAGTTGATTTGTGAAAACTTTGTGCATGCCAAAAATGTTATTTTCCAAATATTTGTGTGTTTTACTTGAAAATATCAATGGTTAAGTTAATGGAATAGTTTAACTCTTTTGAAATTGTTATCTTCATAAATGTTGTAAAACAACCATATTTGAGGCTTTTGGATATTTTGATGTGTAGAAATAATAATATGTCATTAAAGGATTAATGCTCAAAATCATATTTTGTTCACTTTCTTTCTCGTTTGGAGTATTGTGGACGATTTTGGTTACGTTTAGTTGAAGTGTTATTCTCCTTCTTCATTTATGAAGATTAGGGCTTGATGTATTTGAGATTTTGGGTTCTAAATGTTTGGGAATTGATTTTAAGTATTTGAGGATAAATACTTATGGTTGGAAACTTGTGGATCTAGGTTTTGGAAGACTAGGCCTAAAGGATCCGGGTTGCATCAAAGGAGCTTACGTTCGGAGAAATTCTAGATTTAGCTTAAATCTAGCGAGGTGAGTTCAAATTGATTTGTGAAATTTTGTTTTGAGAGGAAAAACCCAGGCAATTTTATAGCAATTTTGTGAAAACTGTGTGCATGCCAAAATGTTATTTTCCAAATATTTGGGTGTTTTACTTGAAAATATCAATGGTTGAGTTAATGGAATAGTTTAACTCTTTTGAAATGTTTATATTCATAAATGTTGTAAATCAACCATATTTGGGGCTTTTGGATATTTTGATGTGCAGAAATCGTAATATGTCATTAAATGATTAATTGCTCAAAATCATATTTTGTTCACTTTCTTTCTCGTTTGGAGTATTGTGGACTATTTTGGTTATGTTTAGTTGAAGTGTTCTTCTCCTTCTTCATTTATGAAGATTAGGGCTTGATGTATTTTAGATTTTGGGTTCTAAATATTTGGGGAATGATTCTACGTATTTGAGATTAAATACTTATGGTTAGAAACTTGTGGATCTAGGTTTTGGAAGATTTGGCCTCAAGGATCCGGGTTGCATCAAAGGAGCTTACGTTGGGAGAAATTCTAGATTTAGCTTAAATCTAGCGAGGTGAGTTCAAGTTGATTTGTGAAAACTTTGTGCATGCCAAAAATGTTATTTTCCAAATATTTGTGTGTTTTACTTGAAAATATCAATGGTTGAGTTAATGGAATAGTTTAACTCTTTTGAAATGGTTATCTTCATAAATGTTGTAAAACAACCATATTTGGGGCTTTTGAAGTCATAATATGTCATTAAAGGATTAATTGCTCAAAATCATATTTTGTTCATTTTCTTTCACGTTTGTAGTATTGTTGACGATTTTGGTTATGTTTAGTTGAAATGTTCTTCTCCTTCTTCATTTATGAAGATTAGGGCTTGATGTATTTTAGATTTTGGGTTCTAAATGTTTGGGGAATGATTCTAAGTATTTGAGGATAAATACTTATGGTTGTAAACTTGTGGATCTAAGTTTTGGAAGATTTGGCCTTAAGGATCCGGGTTGCATCAAAGGAGCTTACGTTGGGAGAAATTCTAGATTTAGCTTAAATCTAGCGAGGTGAGTTCAAGTTGATTTGTGAAAACTTTGTGCATGCCAAAAATGTTATTTTCCAAATATTTGTGTGTTTTACTTGAAAATATCAATGGTTGAGTTAATGGAATAGTTTAACTCTTTTGAAATGGTTATCTTCATAAATGTTGTAAAACAACCATATTTGGGCTTTTGGATATTTTGATGTGTAGAAATCATAATATGTCATTATAGGATTAATTGCTCAAAATCATATTTTGTTCACTTTCTTTCTTGTTTGGAGTATTGTAGACGATTTTGGTTATGTTTAGTTGAAGTGTTCTTCTCCTTCTTCATTTATGAAGATTACGGCTTGATGAATTTGAGATTTTGGGTTCTAAATGTTTGGGAATTGATTCTAAGTATTTGAGGATAAATACTTATGGTTGGAAACTTGTGGATCTAGGTTTTGGAAGACTAGGCCTAAAGGATCCGGGTTGCATCAAAGGAGCTTACGTTGGGAGAAATTCTAGATTTAGCTTAAATCTAGCGAGGTGAGTTCAAGTTTATTTGTGAAAACTTTGTGCATGCGAAAAATGTTATTTTCCAAATATTTGGGTGTTTTACTTAAAAATATCAATGGTTGAGTTAATGGAATAGTTTAACTCTTTTGAAATGGTTATCTTCATAAATGTTGTAAAACAACAATATTTGGGGCTTTTGAAATCATAATATGTCATTAAAGGATTAATTGCTCAAAATCATATTTTGTTCATTTTCTTTCACGTTTGTAGTATTGTGGACGATTTTGGTTATGTTTAATTGAAGTGTTCTTCTCATTCTTCATTTATGAAGATTAGGGCTTGATGTATTTGAGATTTTGGGTTCTAAATGTTTGGGGAATGATTCTAAGTATTTGAGGATAAATACTTATGGTTCGAAACTTGTGGATCTAGGTTTTGGAAGATTTGGCCTTAAGGATCCGGGTTGCATCAAAGGAGCTTACGTTGGGAGAAATTCTAGATTTAGCTTAAATCTAGCGAGGTGAGTTCAAGTTGATTTGTGAAAACTTTGTGCATGCCAAAAATGTTATTTCCAAATATTTGTGTGTTTTACTTGAAAATATCAATGGTTGAGTTAATGGAATAGTTTAACTCTTTTGAAATGGTTATCTTCATAAATGTTGTAAAACAACCATATTTGGGGCTTTTGGATATTTTGATGTGTAGAAATCATAATATGTCATTAAAGGATTAATTGCTCAAAATCATATTTTGTTCACTTTCTTTCTTGTTTGGAGTATTGTAGACGATTTTGGTTTTGTTTAGTTGAAGTTTCTTCTCCTTCTTCATTTATGAAGATTAGGGTTTGATGTATTTGAGATTTTGGGTTCTAAATGTTTGGGAAATGATTCTATGTATTTGAGGATAAATACTTATGGTTGGAAACTTGTGGATCTAGGTTTTGGAAGACTTGGCCTAAAGGATCCGAGTTGCATCAAAGGAGCTTACGTTGGGATAAATTCTAGATTTAGCTTAAATCTAGCGAGGTGAGTTCAAGTTGATTTGTGAAAACTTTGTGAATGCCAAAAATGTTATTTTCCAAATATTTGGGTGTTTTACTTGAAAATATCAATGGTTGAGTTAATGGAATAGTTTAACTCTTTTTGTAACGACCCGGTTACCCATATCATACAACAATTAACATAACATACATGCATATCATTGAATTACAACAAAGATTACATAATAAACCAAGTACGGTCCCTTTTGTTTCGTAACTACAAAATACATAACATCTTCCTAATCATCATCGGTCCACGAAAGCAGTCTACACCTTATTCATTCCTTTGCCGCTATCAATGCCTCGACCTGGAAAACATATTTTTGAAAACAAAATGAGGGTTAGACCAAACGGGTCTAGTGAGTTAATCCTGGTCTTTTCCAAAATCAATATAAAACTCTTTTCACATAATACTTTGTATCAAAATAGTTTACATAAAACCTTTCGTATAAGCACGCATATACCACACGTATATAAATACCACATTAGGACTCGTGCACCGTGTATCTCTCCTCATCCCATCTTCTTTCCCCTGGCCATATTAGTCGGTAGCAAGCCAACTAATTATCGTCACTGTACAATACAGTCGACTCCACTGTAATTACATACAGCCCCGCTGCAATTACCTACAGCTCCACTGCAATTTCATGCAGCCCCGCTGTATTTCCATACAGCCCCGCCGAATAATAATTCGGCTCACCTATACTCGTTTCGTGCGATATAAATACAATATATATATTTCACACATACTCACATACACATATAAACACATATATGTATTCCAGTTGAAAACGTTTTAAAGTAAAACTCACCTCGATCGCTTATCCAAAAACACTTGCAAGTTCCTTTCAAAAAGATTCTATCCTTCACCTTGACTCCACAGAATCTTAAACCAATTAAGATACATATATCGCTTTACTAGCCAAACACATAAAGCCTACTAAGTTCCGGCCCTCCAATGTTTCACTTATACTCTTACCCTTCTGACTTAATCAACAAAACATAACAAGGTACCGGGACTACCCAGAGTACCGGGAGACAACACCACCGGAACTTCATGGTACCGGGACTCCATGGTACCGGGAGTTCCTATACCGGGAGTTCACATTACCGGAACTCTACACTACCGGAAGTCTGCAATACCGGGACTCACACTACCGGGAGTCGTCCGTACCGGGAGTCTACCGGGACTTCCCCGGGACCCTCAAGAACACAGTCGGTCGCTTTTCCAATCCAGAACCCAAATCAAATCTATACAGCTATGATTTAAACTTTCTAATCCGATAGAAACTGTCTATTGATGATTATAAACATAAAACCTAAAGGATACATACCTTAAAATTGTCTCAAACCCGTTCAATCGATGCTCAAACCGAGCCTTTCCACTTCTGCTCCTTTTTCGCCTCACGAACACGCACACACACACTGTCTTTCTATGTTTAGGTTTCTGAAGAGATAATTGAAATGTGGGAGATATTTATATCTCCATTTACACTTTTGGTACAAACTACTCACTAATTACCAACCCACCCCAAATCTTATAACTTATCTCAAATTTCCCTTTAATATCAAAACCCCTTAGTCAAATAAATTAACGGACTTACCCGGGTATTACATTATCTCCCCCTTAAAAGAATTCCGTCCCGGAATTCGGTTAAGCGAAAAGATACGAATACTTATCACTACTACCTCGAACTCAATCAAAACCATAGAAACTAACTGAATAGCCACCCCACACTCACCTATGTCTCTAACACAGATCAGCAATATAAGCACAGAAATACCAAGAACCACTTCGTACCGAAGTCAGATAACACCTTAGCACGTATAGAGTTTATTAGAAATGTACTTGTATCCTCATCCGGAATTTCCTCCTCATCTTGCGTTGTCATTTGGAATACTCGTCCCTTTGCTTTCGGTTCTTCAGACCTTTGTATCTCTCCCGTCCTGACGCTTATTGGTTTCCCCGTCGTACTACCCTGTTGTATTTTCCTTTGTGGACAGTCTGACTGAATATGATCAGGGGAATTGCAAACGAAACAGAATCGATTTGCGCGACAAATCTTAGCGACGTGTCCAGCCCTTCCACACTTATAACAACTTCTAGGATCAACATAACAATTTCCTTGATGTACGCGGTTGCATTTTGGACATAGTCTTTCATTTGATATAAAAGGTAGGCGACTATCGAACCTCTGAATTTCGTACCCCGTTGAATCATGCGTCATCTCTTCCGATTTTCTTTTCCCAGCACTCTTATCATTTGCACCTCTCTTAATATCTCGCTCTACATTTTCCGCGGCATTTACTGCGGCTGAGAAGTTATCAGGTCCTGTTGCAGTCACTAGCTTTCTGACTTCCGAATTTAACCCGAAGATAAACCTTTCCGTCTTCATCGCCTCCGTAGCAACGTAGTATTCTGCGAACCGAGACTTTTCCAGGAAGCTCGCGGTGTAGTCTCGAACGGATAAGTTTCCTTGTTGTAAGTTCATAAATTCCCCTTCCAGATGTTTGACGGCTGCTTGGGGACAAAATGCATTCCTGTAGGCTATCACAAATTCTTCCCAAGAGAGGGTAGAATAAACATCAGATCCCTTAGAGTGAATAAAAGATTCCCACCAATACAAAGCATCCCTATTTAACATTGCTGCCCCGTACAATACCCTATCTTCCTCCGCACACTTGCTTGTCTTGAAAATAGCTTCTATTTCCTTCATCCATCTCATTGCTTTCACGGGATCCCTGTCTCCTGAGTAGGTCGGAGGTCTACAGCTTAAAAACATTTTATAATCACATTTCCTCACTACTGGTACGACAGTAGATGTAATGGGCATCTCTTCTTCATGAGTAGGATCTGGTCTTTCTGTTTCAGTATTGCGAGTTTGGTTGAACATAGCTTGGATATTAGCTTGTAATCTTCCCATTTCTGCCATTAGATCATCCCTGGTAACGAACTCTGTACCCTGTGGCTGGACTCTGCCTCCGGCTCGACCTCCAGCTCTACCCCCAGTCCTACCTCCGACTCTGCCCCCAGTTCTACCTCCCCTGTCCCCTGTTCCTATTGGCGGATTAGTTCTATTCGGATTTCTTCCTCCTCCTCGATTCGAATTTCGTGTTCCGCTTGCCATTCTGTAGATTTAAACAAGGTTAACATACACATAAGCACATACCCCATATAACAAGGTATTCCAGTTCAAACATGTACCTGTAAGATCACAATTACACTGGCCAAGTGTAATCTGAAATTACCTTACATGATGTTCCTTCTACCTTTTATACTTAGCATCCCAAGGTTCTAATATATCAAGGACATCCTACTTCACATGCAGTTTAAGTCTAGGTACGGGTATAAATACCTAAATCCCTTAAACTAGGGCTCTGATACCATTTGTAACGACCCGGTTACCCATATCATACAACAATTAACATAACATACATGCATATCATTGAATTACAACAAAGATTACATAATAAACCAAGTACGGTCCCTTTTGTTTCGTAACTACAAAATACATAACATCTTCCTAATCATCATCGGTCCACGAAAGCAGTCTACACCTTATTCTTTCCTTTGCCGCTATCAATGCCTCGACCTGGAAAACATATTTTTGAAAACAAAATGAGGGTTAGACCAAACGGGTCTAGTGAGTTAATCCTGGTTTTTTACAAAATCAATATAAAACTCTTTTCACATAATACTTTGTATCAAATAAGTTTACATAAAACCTTTCGTATAAGCACACATATACCACACGTATATAAATACCACATTAGGACTCGTGCACCGTGTATCTCTCCTCATCTCATCTTCTTTCCCCTGGCCACATTAGTCGGTAGCAAGCCAACTAATTAGCGTCACTGTACAATACAGTCGACTCCACTGTAATTACATACAGCCCCGCTGCAATTACCTACAGCTCCACTGCAATTTCATGCAGCCCCGCTGTATTTCCATACAGCCCCGCCGAATAATAATTCGGCTCACCTATACTCGTTTCGTGCGATATAAATACAATATATATATATATTTCACACATACTCACATACACATATAAACACATATATGTATTCCAGTTGAAAACGTTTTAAAGTAAAACTCACCTCGATCGCTTATCCAAAAACACTTGCAAGTTCCTTTCAAAAAGATCCTATCCTTCACCTTGACTCCACAAAATCTGAAACCAATTAAGATACATATATCGCTTTACTAGCCAAACACATAAAGCCTACTAAGTTCCGGCCCTCCAATGTTTCACTTATACTCTTACCCTTCTGACTTAATCAACAAAACATAACAAGGTACCGGGACTACCCAGAGTACCGGGAGACAACACTACCAGAACTTCATGGTACCGGGACTCCATGGTACCGGGAGTTCCTATACCAGGAGTTCACATTACCGGAACTCTACACTACCGGAAGTCTGCAATACCGGGACTTACACTACCGGGAGTCGTCCGTACCGGGAGTCTATCGGGACTTCCCCGGGACCCTCAAGAACACAGTCGGTCGCTTTTCCAATCCAGAACCCAAATCAAATCTATACATCTATGATTTAAACTTTCTAATCCGATAGAAACTGTCTATTGATGATTATAAACATAAAACCTAAAGGATACATACCTTAAAATTGTCTCAAACCCGTTCAATCGATGCTCAAACCGAGCCTTTCCACTTCTGCTCCTTTTTCGCCTCACGAACACGCACACACACACTGTCTTTCTATGTTTAGGTTTCTGAAGAGATAATTGAAATGTGGGAGATATTTATATCTCCATTTACACTTTTGGTACAAACTACTCACTAATTACCAACCCACCCCAAATCTTATAACTTATCTCAAATTTCCCTTTAATATCAAAACCCCTTAGTCAAATAAATTAACGGACTTACCCGGGTATTACACTTTTGAAATGGTTATCTTCATAAATGTTGTAAAACAACCATATTTGGGGCTTTTGGATATTTTGATGTGTAGAAATCATAATATGTCATTAAAGGATTAATTGCTCAAAATCATATTTTGTTCACTTTCTTTCTCGTTTGGAGTATTGTGGACTATTTTGGTTATGTTTAGTTGAAGTGTTTTTCTCCTTCTTCATTTATGAAGATTAGGGCTTGATGTATTTTAGATTTTGGGTTCTAAATGTTTGGGGAATGATTCTACGTATTTGAGGATAAATACTTATGGTTAGAAACTTGTGGAACTAGGTTTTGGAAGATTTGGCCTAAATGATCCGGGTTGCATCAAAGGAGCTTACGTTGGGAGAAATTCTAGATTTAGCTTAAATCTAGCGAGGTGAGTTCAAGTTGATTTGTGAAAACTTTGTGCATGCCAAAAATGTTATTTTCCAAATATTTGTGTGTTTTACTTGAAAATATCAATGGTTGAGTTAATGGAATAGTTTAACTCTTTTGAAATGGTTATCTTCATAAATGTTGTAAAACAACCATATTTGGGGCTTTTGAAATCATAATATGTCATTAAAGGATTAATTGCTCAAAATCATATTTTGTTCATTTTCTTTCACGTTCGGAGTATTGTGGACGATTTTGGTTATGTTTTTTTTTGGAAAGGAGACGGCACTCCTGGCAAAACATAGAAACAGAAAAGGAAAAACACCTAAAAGGCGAGGGACTCCCTCCCAAAAAAGGAATCCTCCCACAAATTAGGACAGGCCCTAAACGAGGAAGGAAACCAAACTAAGAAACAACAAAAGTTTACAAACCAAACATACCACAAAGCGAACAACCAAAAAGTACAAAGGGTACTAATAGACACCAACATAATAAACAAAATCCGACGACCCAAAAGCACATAATGCTTAGCTTCAAAACAGCTCCAATACCAAAAAACCGAAGGAAACTTCATTAATCACCAACCGATCTTCCTCTAGCTCTTCCACCCACAACTCCAGCAATCCGCATCGACACCACCCTTTTTATGGCAGTAATAAGATGATCCGCACTCCTCCTCCTATCCGTGAACAGACGGGCATTTCGTTCTTGCCAAAGATTATAAATAGTCGCCGCAAAAAAGAGTTTATGACGTAATAATCCCGATCTCCATTGCCTATTCTGGAATGCGTCAAGAATTTCACTCCATCGAGAGGGACTAGCTACCCATTGTAATTCCCCAACAATAGCCATCCAAACCTGATTCGAAAAGCCACATTCAAAGAACAAATGATCATGAGAATCAATACAACCCTTACACAGCGAGCAACATAACGATTCCGTATCTCGAGACCAAGGGATCATCCTATCTTGCGTTGGGAGTCTTTGCCGAAAAGCAAGCCACAAACAAAATGCATGTTTCGGAATATGATTTGGAAACCAACACCAATCAGCCCAAGGGACATCCGCATACGGGCCATCAAAAGTTTTCCACACCTCCGAAACCGCATAGCCAACTAGTCGATTAGACCGTGTACGCCATAAAATTTGGTCCTTAACACCATTCAATAAAAGGGGAATCGCAACAGAGCGCAAATCCGTGCAACTATTAGTCCATATTTCAGGCCACATTTGGATAGAATTAAGAACATCCGACACCTTCGAAAGATTCGAAAAACCAGCTGCCGTAAACTCTCTATAGGGGATTAAACGAGAAAGGCGACCCACCCCCAACCAATTATCCTCCCACGCATTAGTTAAAGTACCATCACCAACAACATGAGAAAAGAACGGACGAACCTGCTCACGAAGGTCAAGCAAACGCCTCCAAATCCACGTGGAAGTAGAAGTCACCGTAACGGACCAAAAACTGACACCCCGTAAACGATAAGTATGGATCCACTTAACCCACACAGAATCCCGTTGCCGTATGATATCCCAGACATGGGATGTAAGAAGGGCCCGATTCCATAAAGCCAATCGTTTCAGACCCAGACCTCCCATGCGTTTTGGCTTACAAACATCATCCCATGCAACCCGAGTCCGCCCTCTAGAGTCATCACCCTGAGCCCATAAGAAGTCACGGAATAGGCGCTCAAGATCATGGACAACCGAGGCATGCAACGTAAACACCGACATCCAATACAATTGCAACGATTCTAGCACAGATTTGATCAATTGTAACCGTCCGCCAAACGACAAAAACTTGGCTTTCCAATTCATAATACGGCTTCGGACTTTCAAAATAAGAGGTTGAAAATCACCAACCGTTAATTTCCTTGAAGAAAGTGGAACACCCAAATATCGAAACGGCAAGGAGCCTCGTTGAAAGGGCAAAATAGTTGAAATATCCTGCAAGACCGAATCCTCTACATTTGAGACATAAATGGAGCTCTTTGCCATGCTAGGACGAAGACCCGATGCATTAGCAAAATCATCTAACGCAGATTTCAAGCACCGAACAGAAGAGGCATCGCCTCTCGTAAACACCATCAGATCATCTGCAAAACATAGATGCGATAGAGAAATACGGGAGCAACCTTTGTGGTACCCAAATCCCCCATCCAAAGCA
The DNA here is from genome assembly GCA_033807775.1 of Saussurea involucrata. Taxonomy (NCBI): domain Eukaryota; kingdom Viridiplantae; phylum Streptophyta; class Magnoliopsida; order Asterales; family Asteraceae; genus Saussurea; species Saussurea involucrata. The sequence continues at coordinate 69,047,807 of CM066317.1, forward strand.
ATCCGACGTGCCAAGAAACGCGAGAAGGCTTCCATAACTAACGTAAACAAGTAAGGAGAAAGGGGACAGCCTTGTCGGATGCCCCTTGCCCCCTTAAAGAAACCGTGAGATTCTCCATTGAGAGTAATCGAATATGAAGTGGTGGTAACAACTTCCATGATCCAGTTTCGCATGATGGGATGAAATCCCATACCTTCCAACACAGCGGCCAAAAAACCCCAGTCAACAGTGTCATACGCCTTTTGAATATCAATTTTGAAGGAACAAGATGGTGGTCCATTCGCCCGATCGTACCCCACCACTAATTCATGTGCCATCATAATATTATCCGTAATCCTTCGTCCGGGTATAAAAGATGATTGGTTAGGGCTAACCAACAAGTCAAGAAAATCTCGAATCCTCCAAGATAGAATTTTGCTAATACATTTATAAATTACCTTACAAAGCGAGATCGGCCGATACTCCGTAACCCTAAACGCATTAGGAGACTTAGGTATCAAGCAAATCGAAGTATGGTTCAATTCACGAGGCAAACGACCTCTATAAAAGAAATCTTGAACTGCCAATTCCACATCCCTTCCCACTATATCCCAAGAGTCCTTAAAGAATTTCGACGAAAAACCATCCGACCCGGGAGCACGGTCATCACCAATATCAAACATCGCCTTTTTGACCTCATCCTTTGTTATCGGCCGGATCATAAAATTAGCATCATTAATAGAAAGACGTGAGCTGAAAAAATCCAAAGGTAACGAAGGAACAACACTGTCATCCCTTTTACCCAATATATCCCAAAAATGCTCAACAAAAACATCTTCCATCCCTCGGCCACCAATAACATTTCCATGCACATCCATAACCGACTCAATCCTACTTAAATTTCGCTTTTCCTTGACAACACGATGGAAAAAAGCCGTATTGGAATCACCATCCTTCAACCAACGAATTTTGGCACGTTGACGAAAGTTCTCCTCCTCCACTAGAAGCGCTTCTTGAAAAGCCAAAAGAACGTGAGATAAATCCTCTTGCAACATAGAATTAGATGGATCTGCATCAACCGCAGTTTGGACAGCATCCACTTCAACTCGAAGAACATTAACCCGAGCGGAAACATTACCATGCAAAGATCGTAAAGCACGCAAAGGTTTTTTCAGACCTTTCAAACGAGAAGTAAGTTGATAAGCAAAGGAGCCTATTACCGGGCTGGACCAACCCTCTTGGACCACCTGCAGGAAATTATCATGATAAACTAGGAAATTATCAAACTTGAATGGCCGGTTACCTTTAACCACTCCACATTGCATCGAAAGAACCATAGGAGTATGGTCTGAAACCCCTCTTGGAAGGAATTGCGCAGCTGATTCAGCCAACATATCACCAAAAGATTCATTAATGAGCACTCGGTCAAGCTTTCGAACCACACCCCCTCCTCCCATTGGTTTTTGCACCCAGCTGTAGAAGATGCCCGTAAACCGTAAGTCAAACACATCGAGCGCATTAACACAATCCAAAAAATCAGCAGATCCCATATCTCTTCTCGAAGCACCCCATCAGATTCATGGGGATGCAAAAACGAGTTAAAATCTCCCAAGATAGTCCATGGATGCCCACCCACAACCGGTTTAAAACAAAGGAGGCCATCCCATAATGCCCGACGCCGCGTAGTATTGTTATCACCATAAACAACCGAAACAAACACCGGGTTGGAAACACCCCGAATACGCACTTTACAATGAAGAAATTGATCGGCCATATGCACAATATTAACACCCAACACCGACTCATTCCAACCAAGAATGATACGAGTACCATGAACACAACAGGCTTGGTTAGAAACCCATGACCACCTACCAAAAACGTTACTTGCAATCGAGTCAAGATTAGATGCAAGAACATGGGACTCCAAAATTGCACATAAAGATAGAGAAATAGAGTGGATAAATAACTTCACCTCACGCTGCTTTATCGGGGAGTTTAAACCCCGAATGTTCCAAGCACCAACTTTTAACATGGCGACACCTTTTTATTGGCATCAAACCCACCCGATACCAAAGGCCTACTAACTCCATCTTAAGGCAAAGGACCCCAATCCGTATATCGCATATCCTCTTGAATTGTGTTATCACCATCCTCCTCCGATTCTAGACTTGAAAACGGGTTGGATATATCAATAGAGACCGAACGTCTAGCTTTATTCAGCAAAACCGAGGGGTAAACTTCTGCCCGCAAAGGTGCTGGATGTTTAAGAATGCCACGGGGTTTAGTCGACTGAGCCTCTTTCCCTTCCAACGTGACAATCTTCACCGGAACCGTGTTACTAGAATTACCCGAAACATTCACAGCCGAGCCTTGTACTTCCTTCACCTTATCCACAGAATCCTCCAAAATGACTGTAGATGCCACCTCTGGTTCAGCAACAACATGAATAGTACCCGAACTCGATTCCGGTACCTCCTTTTCCACACCCGAGGAAGAACCCACATGCTTAGGACGCCAAGACTGATTCATACTTTCCACCTCCTTAACATTGCTTTTTTTCCTATTCGTGACCAAAGTGAAACCATCCGAATCTTTTCCCTTGGCCATCTGCTCCTTACCCTTCTTTTTTGCTAATTCGGCTTTAACACAAGAAGAAGTCTTATGGCCAAAGACTAGACAGTGGGCGCATTGAGTTGGCTCCCACAAGTATTCCACCCGAATAGGAACTAGAATCTCCTTCCCACCATGAACATTAGGTACCACGACTTGCAACTCTCGTTTAAGTTCTCCCACCGCCCATACATCCACAAGCACTTTTGCAAACCCCGGTCTTCCCCACGACTTTTCACACATCGTTGACGTATACTCATCCATCATCTTAGGGACACCAAGGGCACTAGCAATCCTTCCGACTCCCTCCCTATTGAACGCCACCAGCGGGACGTTATGAAGTTTAACCCACAATGGGCAAGATTTATGCTCGGGTTTAATCAAGCCTTGTTGCGGGTCCCATGGAAACACAAATAGGGGGATGCCACGTATCATCCATGGCCCTCCCTCAAGGACCTGCCGAAGACCATGATCATCACCAAATCGAAAGAAAAGAAAACCATTTTCGTTCATCATCGAGTCTTGCAACCCAAATTTCCTCCAAAGAGCTTTCACGATTTTCTGCACATTAGGAAAGTAAAGCCTAGGTCCAAGGAAGTATCCATAAAGAGTATTTTTGTAAACCGCCGCTGCCTTTTCAGTTTAGTTGAAGTGTTCTTCTCCTTCTTCATTTATGAAGTTTAGGGCTTGATGTATTTGAGATTTTGGGTTCTAAACTTTTGGGGAATGATTCTAAGTATTTGAGGATAAATACTTATGGTTGGAAACTTGTGGATCTAGGTTTTGGAAGATTTGGCCTTAAGGATCCGGGTTGCATCAAAGGAGCTTACGTTGGGAGAAATTCTAGATTTAGCTTAAATCTAGCGAGGTGAGTTCAAGTTGATTTGTGAAAACTTTGTGCATGCCAAAAATGTTATTTTCCAAATATTTGTGTGTTTTACTAGAAAATATCAATGGTTGAGTTAATGGAATAGTTTAACTCTTTTGAAATAGTTATCTTCATAAATGTTGTAAAACAACCATATTTGGGGCTTTTGGATATTTTGATGTGTAGAAATCATAATATGTCATTAAATGATTAATTGCTCAAAATCATATTTTGTTCACTTTCTCTCTTGTTTGGTGTATTGTAGACGATTTTGTTTATGTTTAGTTGAAGTGTTATTCTCCTTCTTCATTTATGAGGATTAGGGCTTGATGTATTTGAGATTTTGGGTTCTAAATGTTTGGGAAATGATTCTAAGTATTTGAGGATAAATACTTATGGTTGGAAACTTGTGGATCTAGGTTTTGGAAGACTTGGCCTAAAGGATCCGGGTTGCATAAAAGGAGCTTACGTTGGGAGAAATTCTAGATTTAGCTTAAATCTAGCGAGGTGAGTTCAAGTTGATTTGTGAAAACTTTGTGCATGCCAAAAATGTTATTTTCCAAATATTTGTATGTTTTACTTGAAAATATAATTGGTTGAGTTAATGGAATAGTTTAACTCTTTTGAAATGGTTATCTTCATAAATGTTGTAAAACAACCATATTTGGGGCTTTTGGATATTTTGATTATTCTACGTATTTGAGGATAAATACTTATGGTTAGAAACTTCCATAAGTAAACAATATGTATCAGAGTTTCACTATCGCTGATAAGTACTAAGATCTTACAGTACCGCTGATAGGAACTCTCGCTCTTTAAATTAAACATTCAGCGAACACTGTTCACCATTAATGCTCTGAGTCTGTTCAGTCATTATGATGATCGCTGATAAGTTAGTTGTTTACTTATGATCCCTGAAGACAAGTTTCACGTCAACAAAGGTTTTACGCTGAAGTCGAAGATCAAGCTCAAGAACCAGCGACAAGTCTCCTAATGAACTGATGCGGATCAGCGAAGACTCAAGATTTGTCCACTCAACGTGAAGTATCAAGTACAAGACTTCAGCTATCACTGAACTTTATCATTCGCTGAATAGAAAATGATAATGCTCTGAATTAACGAAAGCTGATCATGAAGTCCTCCGTACAAAGTACTTTTGTCTTAACCACCCTTGCACGACTCCGTACGAAATGTTAGAAAAGAACCTCCGACTGTCTGAAATCGTACAACCACTCTGATACTACACTGTTCATCCATACGGCTACTAAGGTTGTCAACAAAGGTCAATGACATGCAACCAACCAACTGATGACACGTGTATAGTGTATACTGACTTGCATTAAATGCATGCAGTATATAAAGAGATGAACCCACTTCATTTTGAAGTAACTTGCTAACTCTGGACAAGTTCAATCTCTTATCTCAAGATAGGTTATTATTAGTAATTTCCTTATCTCTCTTAGTGCAAGAAACCTTAGTGTTCCAACTTGTTTAGATTTAGGTTTATCCTTAATCTTGTTTCCGCAACAAGCTGTAAATTGTTAATGATTTATCAATAAACAATTTAGAAAAGTAAAATCTGTGTGTTTGTATTCAACCCCCCCCCCCCCCTTCTACAAACTTGTATAGGCCTTAGGGACCAACAAGTGGTATCAGAGCGGATTTGTTTAATCTCATAAACAAGATCTAATCTAAGATATTTCTCTTCCTTGCTATTATCTGAAAATGGCCACCAACACAAACACAAATTATATAGACAATGGTTCTCTTGCTAAACCCCCTAGATTTTCCAGAGATAACTTCAACTTATGGAAAAATAGGATGACACTCTTCTTAGAAGGTGTAGACCCTACTATGCCTTACTATCTCGAGAATGGTCCATTCATCCCTGTAAGAATTGATGCTGCAGTTCCAGCCGCTGAGAATAGACCTGCTATTCCAGAAAGGCTGGTCCCTAAGGAAATCTTTCAATGGACCGACGAAGATAAGAAGAAAGTGGCTATAGATACAAAAGCCAGATCCATACTATCCATGGCTCTTCCTGACGAAGTCTACCATTCCGTCATGAATCTGAAAACATCAAAAGCCATGTGGGACACAATATGTGTTCAGTATGAAGGAACGTCTGAAGTCCAGGACTCAAGAAAGATTGGTAAGACAATACGAAAGCTTCATTTCTGGTAAGAATGAATCTCTCTCTGAAGTTCACCAACGTTTTAATTGTTTAATTATAGATCTGAAAACTGTTGGTAAGGAATATTCTAACTTTGAAGTTCTGACAAAGTTTCTAGAATGTTTACCTGAAAGCTGGGACAATTATTCTATGTGTCTCAAGCTGTCAAAGGATCTAAAATCAATGACCCTTTCAACCTTATATGGCACGTTGCTGAATCATGAGCAATCGAGCCATCTTAAGAAGAATCTTGTAAAAGATTCCAAAAGCACCCTTGTTGCTTTAATCTCAGAGGAACCTTCTACTCAGCGACCCTCGGTCACTATCACTGAGTTAGAAAGTAACTCTGAAAGGTCATCAGATTCTAATTCTTCAGATGATGATGAATCTTTGGCTCTCCTAACTAAAAAGTTCAGGAGATTTGCCAAAAAGAAAATGTTTAGAAAGAACAAACCTCTTTCCATAACTGACAAGCCTAGATCATCAGCTTTTGTTGATAAGGCTACTGCTACTTGTTTTAACTGCGAAAAGACAGGACATTTCGCTAACGAGTGCAGGTCTAAGAAAGTTTCTAGACCCTCAGCTTTTACAAAGAAATCCTTTGTTCCAAGGAATAAAGATGACAAATATTCAAAGCTGAAAGAAAAATATGCGAAGCTGAAAAGCTTTAAGAAGAAGAGTAAAGGCCTGATGGCTAACTATGAATGGGCTGCTTCTGATGAAGAAGCATCATCATCTGACTCTGAAGATGATGAAACAAATCTATGTCTTATGGCCAAGATTAAAGAAGAGGAAGAAAGTTCAGACATTCCCTCCACTTCAACCTCTGCTATTCAGGTATCACCTTCCTTCTTTACCAATATTGCAAATATTGATGAAGCTGATAGTCTCCGTAAGATCGATCTCTTGACTAGAAGTTTATACGAAGCCATGAACGGCAAAACTGTGGTTGAAAACCAAAACCTTGATCTCGCTGAAAAGCTTAAAAAATGCCACCTTCAAATAGAAAAGCTTTCTAAAATTGAAGAAGATTTTAAAGATCAAGTATATTTAAATCAGCTAGTCAAAATCGAACGAGCAGAAGCTATCGCTGCATTAAAAGCTGAAAAAGCTACTGTTGAAGGATGGTGTAATTCTTCAACAAAGATCACGGAGATAATAAAGTCTCAGATTCCCCTAAGTGATAAACGTGGTCTGGGTTACAAATATGATACTCCAAAACCAACTACTGAGCGTTCAATGCTTAAATTTGGAACGTTCGTATCCTCAGTCGCTGATACTTCATCTTCTCAGTGCTCCTCGTCCAATACACCAATCCCTAAGGAAACTCCTACCTCCTCAAAAGGCAAGGAGAAAATGGTTTATTCAAAACCTACCTCTGTCTCTAAAGACGAAGGTAAAGGAATTGTTATTTACCAGAATCCTCAGAAGGGTACCTTAGTACCAAAGTTGAATGCTTCTAAAGCTTCAGTGGCTCATCCCTCTGGATCAAGGAAGCAGATCTCTGGATCTATTCAGCGATCTACTCCTAGACTCAGAGTGGATGTCCTTGGTAAGAAATCTGAAGAACTGAATGTTCGTCCCATTTCTAAAGCCAATAGTTTACTTGGTGCTGGCACTTCTAATTCGAAATCAAAAGCTCATCATTCAAATGGTCCTAGAACTACTTTTAGTTATAGGAAATGTTATCACTGTGGACTTACCGATCATATTGCTAGTAAGTGCCCCACAACCACCAAAGCTGAAAAGATAGCTAAGGTGAAGATTGCCCCCAAGGCAAAGAAGACCAACCCTGGTGCAAATCAGGTCAAGGTGAATCCTACCACTGAGGTTAAGAAATTAACCAAAGTGAAGAAAGACAAAGCTGAATCTTCAAATACTGCGAAGACTGCTGAATCTTCCATTCCAACTACTTCCACTGACAAATGTGTATACATGGTCAAGTGGGTACCCAAGAAAAACTAATCTTCCTTTGTATTGCAGGTTAAGAAGGGTATCTGGTATCTCGATAGCGGATGCTCTAGACACATGACTGGAAAGAAAAGCCTGCTCGCTGAATACAAGGAAGAGAAGGGTCCCTCTGTGACTTTCGGTGGAAATGGAAAAGGACATACCCGAGGGTGTGGTGTACTTTCAAATGGTACAACCTCCTTCAGAAGAGTCGCATATGTTGAAGGGCTGAAGCATAATCTTCTAAGCATCAGTCAACTTTGCGACATGGATAACAAAGTAATCTTTACTAAGTAATCCTGCTTTGTCACTGACAAAAAGGAGAAGATAGCTCTCAGCGGTTATCGTTTGGAAAATGTTTATGTAATAAACATGGACTCAACAACCACTGAGAACTCATGTTTCTTCTCAAAGGCCTCATCTGATGTCAACTGGCTATGGCATAAGAGGCTATCTCATCTAAATTTCAAGACACTGAACACTCTTTCTTCAAAAGAGTTAGTCACTAGTCTACCTCAGCATTCATACGCCAAATAGTCTTTATGTTCAGCGTGTGATAAAGGGAAGCAGACCAAAGAAAGCTTTAAATCAAAGCAAGTTTCATCAGTGTCATCTCCTCTACAACTACTCCATATGGATTTGTTTGGCCCTGTTAACAAACAATCCATCGCTGGAAAGAAATATACGCTGGTCATAGTTGATGAATTCTCTCGCTTCACTTGGGTAATGTTTCTCCGTTCTAAGAGTGACACCCCTGAAGAACTCATCACCTTTGTTCGGAAGATGGAAACCCTGAACAATCTGACCGTTCGCTCAATAAGGAGTGATCATGGGACTGAATTCAAAAACAGTTCTATTGATTCCTTCCTTGAGAGTAAGGGTATTTCTCACAACTTCTCTTCAGTGAGAACACCGCAACAAAATGGAGTCGCTGAAAGAAGAAATAGAACAATTATTGAAGCTGCACGTTCAATGCTCAGCGATTCTCACCTGCCTACTCAGTTTTGGGCAGAAGCTGTCAACACTACTTGTTTTACGCAAAACAGGTCGCTGATAGTTAAAAGATTCAAAAAGACAACCTATGAACTCTTTCATGGGAGAAAGCCTTCAATCAACTTTCTTCACATCTTTGGTTGTCAGTGTTTCATACTGAACAACAGAGATGCTCTTGGAAAGTTTGATCCTAAGGCTGATGATGGATATTTCTTGGATACTCCTCAGTTTCCAAAGTCTTCAGAGTCTTCAATCGTAGAAGACAAACTGTAGAAGAACCTATTCACGTCACGTTTGACGAATCCCGTTCAGCGAACTCTAAACCGTCCGCTGATACTGAAGAACTGAATCAATGGATGTTTTCTCATCATGGTGATTCAGAAGATATTCCCACTCCTCATGCTCATCCAGTAGAAGATGATAGTCCTCCTATCATTCCAAACATGCAGAATAGTGAAGCTGAAACATCATGGGTCTCAGCTATTCCTATAAACACTATACCTACCGCTGAACCAAATGCCTCAGACATTCCATCTATCTCTCAGCAATCAGTAAATGAAATGACAAATGAAAGTATTCCTCTCTTAGCTGAAACTCCAGAAGTAGCTGAAGCCTCATCTTCAGCTCCTCCAGTTCAAGATGAGTCAGCGACTTATGCTCCGGCTCAGCGATGGACCGTAAATCATCCAATTGATCAAATTCTTGGTGATCCAAACGCTGGTGTTCAGACTCGACGAAGTGCAGGTAATATTTGTTTATTTGTTAACTTTATTTCTCTAACTGAACCAAAGAAAATAGATGATGCCCTCAAAGATCCAAACTGGGTCAGCGCCATGCAAGAAGAGCTGACTGAATTCGAAAGAAACAAAGTTTGGAAACTTGTTCGGAGACCAACTGATAAAACAGTAATAGGCACTAAATGGGTCTATCGAAATAAGTTGGACGAACATGGTAATGTAACCCGCAACAAAGCTCGTCTTGTTGCTCAGGGATACAGACAAGAGGAAGGTATAGATTATGACGAAACATTTGCTCCAGTAGCAAGACTTGAATCTATTCGTCTATTCTTAGCATATGCTGTACACAAAAACTTCAAAGTACATCAGATGGATGTTAAGTCAGTGTTTCTGAATGGAAAGCTGAATGAAGAAGTGTATGTGGAACAACCTCCAGGATTCTCAGATTCTAAGCGTCCAGGTTATGTTTATAAACTGGATAAGGCACTTTATGGCTTGAAGCAAGCTCCTCGTGCATGGTATGACACTCTTTCTACTTATCTCCATATTGAAAAATTTGAGCGAGGTAAGATTGACAAAACTCTATTTTTTAGAAAAGTGAAAGGTCATATCATTCTAGTTCAAATATATGTTGATGACATTATATTTGGTTCTACTAACCCTGAGCTTTGTACTCGTTTCGCTGATAGAATGAAAGATGAGTATAAAATGAGCATGATGGGTGAACTAACATATTTCCTTGGTCTTCAGATTAAGCAAACTGAAAAAGGAACTTTTATTAATCAGGGAAAGTATGTTAAAGATATGCTGAAGAAATTTGATTTAACTCATAGTTCAGCTATGAAAACCCCTATGGCACCACCGCTGACACTTGACAAGGATTCAAAGGGAATACCTGTTAATGTCACGCTGTACCGTGGGATGATCGGCTCTCTCTTGTATCTTACATCTAGCCGACCCGATATTATGTATGCAACATGTTTGTGTGCACGATATCAAGCTGAACCTATGCTATCTCATATGAAAGCTGTAAAGCGAATCTTTCGATACCTTAAGGGTACAGCGAACCTAGGTCTTTGGTATCCCAAAGATTCAGGATTCGATCTAACCGCCTATTCAGATAGTGATTTTGCAGGTTGCAAATTGGATAGGAAAAGCACCACAAGAGGATGTCAGCTCCTGGGTGGAAAGCTGGTAAGTTGGACAAGTAAAAAGCAAAATTCAGTATCCACTTCCACAGCTGAAGCTGAATATGTAGCTGCTGGAAGCTGTTGTTCTTAAGTCTTGTGGATGAGAAATCAGCTACTAGACTATGATCTTCAGCTCTCCAAAATTCCAATCTATTGCGACAGCACAAGTGCCATCGCTATAGCAAACAATCCAGTACTACATTCAAAGACCAAACACACAGAAATCAGATATCATTTTATCAGAGATCATGTGATGAATGGTGATATAGAACTTCATTTTATCCCAACTGATTATCAGTTAGCTGATTTATTTACCAAACCTCTTGATGAGACAAGATTCAACTTTCTCATCAGCGAGCTTGGAATGCTGAACTTTGAAGGGTAAAATCCTCAACGGTTCACATTGATCAGCGAAAGGATAAAATCAACTCGTATAACCTATTCAATCATCTTCTCTCTGAATAAAACTTGGTTAAGCTGATATCAAGGTATGTTTTCTCTCTCTGACAATCGCATGAAAATGCAAGATTTCAAAACAGAATGCATCGCTGAATATCTCTTCCTTAACAGCGATATTTTGAAAATTCTTAAAACCATCACTGATATTTTCATTCAGTGTTTCATGTTTATAAAAGAGTCCCTGAGCTTTCAAAACCTCAGAGACATCCTAAACGAATATGAAAGGACAGTTGTGACGTCATTGCAACGGATAAACCCCGGCACGTTTCTCTTTCTGACACACGTTTGCACGTCTCGTTCAAACCTCCAATCAAATGCAAACACGTGTCCGTGTCATGATGAAAATCTTGTCCCGCTCAAGATTTTCTCTCTCTAATCTCTCTATATAAACAAACTCGTGGTTTATATCTTCCTTTACGCGAACAATCTTCCTCCGCAAGAAAGAATTCACTGTTGCATTTGTGCTTTCTAAAACTTCAAGAACTGTTCATCATCTTCTTCATCAAACATCAAGGTTAATATGTTCTTATTTATTACCGAATGCGTATAACTTGTTTCCGATCTTTTCCTTGTTTTAACAAGATCAAACAAAAGAACTTCTTAAAAATAAAATCATTTCTTTCATGGTTTTATGAACACAACCATTTCATGGTTGTTCTTCAAGTTTAAATGCAAAAATCTTAAACTTGTTCTTCATTCGTTTCCAGAATCTAATTCTTCATAGAAAACTGGATAACAAGAATAATTGGGTTTTACATTTCGTTTCTTAAAATCAAGAAAAACCCTAATCTTCATTAAGACATTTGTGTCTGAATGAAATGGATAAAATTTGAACCATCTTAATGGAAAATCTTTCCACATTAAGATTATTCTTATTTGTTAACATCTTTGGTTGAACTGATAATACAGAGAAATGGCATCGTCTGACATTCCTGCTACCGCTGAGAACATCTCCGCTGATTCTGAGGAAGTGGAATTTATCAAGGCTCCTCAGGTTAAGTTCACTCTGGAACAACTAGATTGGACCAAAACGAACAACCTTTATGCGCTTCTCGAGTTTCCTCCTCGAAAGCTAGTCACACATCTGAAAGATGCTGTGAATTTCCTAAAGAATTGTTGCATTTCAACAGCCCTGACCATCTCACCTCCTGTAATTCAGCTACTACTATCCCAGTTCTGGTACTCTGCCAGACACTCTCAGTTACCATCCGCCAAAGATCCCTCCAAAACAATTGATTGTATCCTCAGCGATACTGAGTATGGCACGATAAAGATCACACCTGCCATCATTCGCAAAGCTCTGAACTTTCCCAACGCTACAAAAGAAAAGCCTTTTGTTCCTTTCCCTGACCATAAGAAACTCGCTGACAAAGAAGCTCTTATTGCATTTTTCGATGCAATGGGCTATGTATGGGAAATTGGCAGAGACAAGAAGCCCGAGAAGAAGCTGGCCCTGCTAAAGAAGTCGAAAATGCCCAGCGAGATGAACTTCATCTTCGCTCACTTAATCAGCTGCATGACTACCAAGACCGGCTCCTCTGACCAAGCTGCTCAACCTCAGCAAGCAATGGGATACGCTCTGCTGAAAGGTCTACACATTGACTGGGCATCTCTTATCTATGATGACTTGGTGCAAAGAGTAGACTCTGCCGCTGACAGACCTCCATGAGTTCCTTACCCCCGATTCATCAGCGCCATCTTCCAATATGGCCTGAAGGACAGCTACCCGCAAGAGGGCGACCTGAAACTCTCTCAGGTTGGCCCTAAGGTACTTGACTTCAAACCAGTTGAAAATGAGGTACGTCTTTCTACCCTTTTAACTCTTCTCAACCCTTCTTCTTCTACTTTTGTGGCTCCTTCAGCGACAATACCCATCGCTGATACCCTGGCCACAAAATCCTCTCCTTCTAAGAAAAGGAAACAATCATCTACCCCACTTGGTTCTAAAAGGATCAAGAAAACAAAGGAGCAACCCCAGCAATCTCATGCTGAAGACTCCTCAGCTCTTTCTGCAGAGCTGAAGGAACGTTCAGTGGTACGCTCTGCCACACCTGAACAACCCATCCATTCCATCCCAACTTCAGCGTCTCTAAACGTTGAGGTTACAAACTTGGAACCTACCCAACCTCCTTCAGTCTCTCAAAAGACTGATGAAGTGATTTTCAGCGAATCCAACGCTGAACTCAGAACCCAACCTCCATTCTTATCCTTCGCTCCTCCCTCTACTCATTTGGTCTCTCCTCCAGTTTTCGCTGGAGCTGCCATCATTTCTACGGAAACTAAAGCTGATACTCCAGGAATGATGAAAACAGGAACTGCAGGACAATCCATGGGCACTTTTGAAGATGACATGGAACATTTTTCAGGAACCCGTAATTTTGACGAGTTCATCAATCCTCCTGCAGGTACACACCAACCCATAAACACTGTCACTAAACCCCAAACTTCTGAGCTTTCCTCTGTTCACAAGTTTTTATATGTTACAGGTCCTAATTTGGGAGACATCAACGCCTCTCTAAAGTTCATGGAGACAAAGCTGACAGGTCTTACCACTACTCTTTCAAATAACTCTACAGCTGTAACAAACGCTGGAGAGAATCTTACAAAGCTGACAACGGTGGTGGAGAAGAAGGCTTCCACAGATGACATGAAGCAAGTTGATAAAACTCTCAGCGAATTCACCAAGGTGCTCGCTGACATCTACACAGACTACACCTCTCTCAAAAATTCAGTTTCATCCATGTCCAGCGAGGTCACAACGCCGAAGACATCGGTTGGACAACTAGAGGGAGATATGTCTACTGTAAAGACTGACTTAGGCTCTGTAAAGACCGATGTTGGTTCGATGAAAACGATGATCGAGCAGCTGCTACACAAAGTGAATACTCCTGCCCCTGCCCATGCCCCTGTCCCTGCATCTGACAATTTCACAGCAGCGGATCGCACTGAGCTAGAGAAGATCAATCCTTCTATTTCTGGCCTTCGAGACAGAATAGCAAAGATTGAAGGTTGTATAGGTATCTCTGGCCAAGAAGACAGTAAACCTGCCAAAGCTGCTGAGTCAACCCATTCCTCCCCAACTCATCATAAGAAAGAGGGGGAGAAGAGCGCTGAAGATCTCTCCAAGAGCGCTGAAGACCTTTCCCATGATGAATCTATCAGGGGAGAGAAGAAGGATGCTGACGAAACCACCGTTGGACCTCAGGGAGATGAAAACCCTGAGGAAACCGAGAAGCTCGCCTCTGTATCTGAGGGGGAGCAACTCGAAGAAGAAGCTGATAAAACCAGATCCGAAGCAGAAGATGATGAAGCCGTCGACATCCCTGATGATGAACCATCCTCTTCTCCAATGAATGATGATGATGATGATGATGATGATGAAAATGACGATGACTTCTTTATCGTCAAACCTGCTCCGAGGATCAAAGTTCTTAAGGGAATCTCGATAAATGAACCTTCAGGGGAGCGGACAAAGACAAAGCCCTCAGCCTCTGGAGCTGAGAAAGGCAAAGGCAAAAGCGTCGCTGAAGATGACAATCTGACGATCTTGCTTGAAAAGCCGGTTTGTCAGGTACACTAAATAAACTCTCACTCCATCCCTCCTCTATAATACACTATCAGTTCTACTACCCAAGCCTATACACTTGAACAAATTTTCTCTCTCTGATTCTACCCAAGTTCTTACTTGTAAGATCGCTGTGTCTCAGCTAGTCCTCTCCCCTATTTGAGGATATCGCTGAAGGTTCCACAACTGCGACTTCACCAATAATACCAGCTGCTGCTGAAGAAATAATCCCAGTCTTAGATTTAATCTCTGAGACTGATGAACCTGAAGAACAGCTACTCTCGCACAGACGCAGACCTTCCTTAGCTCCTCAAAAGCTAAGTGAAGAGGATCAGCGAATCATTCTGAGGCGTGATCAACTTCCTTCAGTTCCTCAAAAGTTCAGAATTTCCCAAAAGGAATAAAAGGATCACCTCAGAGCTGAAAGATTAATCGCTGAAAGAAAGGAAGCTGAAGAAAAGGACAGAGAATACGCCATCCAGCTTTCTAAACGATCAGTGAAAGACCCCAAGCTGAAAAGAGTTCCTATTGAAGTTCAACGTCAGCTCTGGGAAGACGCCAAGAAGATAACTGAAGAAAAGAGAACTGTGTCTCAGTCCACTTTAGCCTGGTGCAAAGAAAAGGTCAACTACAGACTCTCTCCTGCCAAAATCAACAAGGTATTCATCTCTGGAAGAACAACCCTTGTTTCAATCGCTGAAGTCGAGATATTCAGAGAAGATAAGAAGTACGAAAAATTCTATGCTGAAGCCATAACGAAGTACGGTCTCTCTGAATGGTTGGAGATCAGGTTAGCCATCCAGAAGTCTCAGTCGAAGTACAAGGAACATGTTGAAAAGCTGATCAACAAATAAATCGACTTAGTCTACTCCTGTGTGGATATTCCTCCTCCTCCTCCTCTCGAAAGTCAGAAAAGAAAGGCCTCAGCAAAGAAGAAGAAATCTAAGTCGTCATTTGATGGCCCTGACATACGAAATGAAACAGGTATTGGTTTTTCACGTGCTGAAGTCCTTGGTCCTGATCCTGATCTTTCCATGCTTAACACATCTCTTCCTCCTGGTGAGACTTTCATCCCTGGCAAAGTCATAAGCGAACCCTACGGGATATTTTTCCATGACTACGATGGTGGAAAGCTTTTTCAACGCATCTCTGAACTTCACATAACTCCCATCGAACAGCTGAGAGATCTCATCTACCGGTGTGACTTCAGGAATGACCCTCAGGCACGACATCTGAAACCCTTGATTTTTGAAGAAGCGCTGATCAAAAGAAAACAAGGTGTAACCGTTCCTGACTGGATGATTCCCACCACATCAATGACCCTTGATGAACTTCTCATTAAGGAAGAACCCTTTACAAACTGATATGATCGCCTATTTCTCTATTGTATCAGTTATTCTTTTGTACTTGTAATTTATTTCGCTTGTACTTGTAATCTTTCCATTTCTCTTTGTAACCTGATTCAAAGTTTTAAAGAAAGATTTCAGCGAATGTACTTTACTTCATCAGTACTGAAAAGATCCCAGAAAATAGTAAAAGGGACAAATATTTTATGAGTTCTTTTTATCCTTATGTTTTCATTAAATAGCAATTTTCTTTGTTGCTATGTCATAATCAAATAGGGGGAGATTGTTGATCCAAACCCTCAGTGATTTGATAATGACCCTCTCTTATATACTTAGTGAAAATTGTAAGGAAACAATATGTATCAGAGTTTCACTATCGCTGATAAGTACTAAGATCTTACAGTACCGCTGATAGGAACTCTCGCTCTTTAAATTAAACATTCAGCGAACACTGTTCACCATTAATGCTCTGAGTATGTTCAGTCATTATGATGATCGCTGATAAGTTAGTTGTTTACTTATGATCCCTGAAAACAAGTTTCACGTCAACAAAGGTTTTACGCTGAAGTCGAAGATCAAGCTCAAGAACCAGCGACAAGTCTCCTAATGAACTGATCCGGATCAGCGAAGACTCAAGATTTGTCCACTCAACGTGAAGTATCAAGTACAAGACTTCAGCTATCGCTGAACTTTATCATTCGCTGAATAGAAAATGATAATGCTCTGAATCAACGAATGCTGATCATGAAGTCCTCCGTACAAAGTACTTTTGTCTTAACCACCCTTGCACGACTCCGTACGAAATGTCAAAAAAGAACCTCCGACTGTCTGAAATCGTACAACCACTCTGATACTACACTGTTCATCCATACGGCTACTAAGGTTGTCAACAAAGGTCAATGACATGCAACCAACCAGCTGATGACACGTGTAAAGTGTATACTGACTTGCATTAAATGCATGCAGTATATAAAGAGATGAACCCACTTCATTTTGAAGTAACTTGCTAACTCTGGACAAGTTCAATCTCTTATCTCAAGATAGGTTATTATTAGTAATTTCCTTATCTCTCTTAGTGCAAGAAACCTTAGTGTTCCAACTTGTTTAGATTTAGGTTTATCCTTAATCTTGTTTCCGCAACAAGCTGTAAATTGTTAATGATTTATCAATAAACAATTTAGAAAAGTAAAATCTGTGTGTTTGTATTCAACCCCCCCCCCCCCCCCTTCTACAAACTTGTATAGGCCTTCGGGACCAACAGAAATCATAATATGTCATTAAAGAATTAATGCTCAAAATCATATTTTGTTCACTTTCTTTCTCGTTTGGAGTATTGTGGACGATTTTGGTTATGTTTAGTTGAAGTGTTCTTCTCCTTCTTCATTTAGGAAGATTAAGGCTTGATGTATTTGAGATTTTGGGTTCTAAATGTTTGAGGAATGATTCTAAGTATTTGAGGATAAATACTTATGGTTGGAAACTTGTGGATCTAGGTTTTGGAAGACTTGGCCTAAAGGATCCGGGTTGCATCAAAGGAGCTTACGTTGGGAGAAATTCTAGATTTAGCTTAAATCTAGCGAGGTGAGTTCAAATTGATTTGTGAAAACTTTGTGCATGCCAAAATGTTATTTTCCAAATATTTGTGTGTTTTACTTGAAAATATCAATGGTTGAGTTAATGGAATAGTTTAACTCTTTTGAAATGGTTGTCTTCATAAATGTTGTAAAACAACCATATTTGGGGCTTTTGGATATTTTAATCTGTAGAAATCGTAATATGTCATTAAAGGATTAATTGCTCAAAATCATATTTTGTTCACTTTCTTTCTCGTTTGGAGTATTGTGGACGATTTTGGTTATGTTTAGTTGAAGTGTTCTTCTCTTTCTTCATTTATCAAGATTAGGGCTTGATGTATTTGAGATTTTGGGTTCTAAATGTTTGGGGAATGATTCTAAGTATTTGAGGATAAATACTTATGGTTAGAAACTTATGGATCTAGGTTTTGGAAGATTTGGCCTAAAGGATCCGGGTTACATCAAAGGAGCTTACGTTGGGAGAAATTCTAGATTTAGCTTAAATCTAGCGAGGTGAATTCAAGTTGATTTGTGAAAACTTTGTGCATGCCAAAAATGTTATTTTCCAAATATTTGTGTGTTTTACTTGAAAATATCAATGGTTGAGTTAATGGAATAGTTTAACTCTTTTGAAATGGTTATCTTCATAAATGTTGTAAAACAACCATATTTGGGGCTTTTGGATATTTTGATGTGTAGAAATCGTAATATGTCATTAAAGGATTAATTGCTCAAAATCATAGTTTGTTCACTTTCTTTCTCGTTTGGAGTATTGTGGACGATTTTGGTTATGTTTAGTTGAAGTGTTCTTCTCCTTCTTCATTTATGAAGATTAGGGCTTGATGTATTTGAGATTTTGGGTTCTAAATGTTTGGGAAATGATTCTAAGTATTTGAGGATAAATACTTATGGTTGGAAACTTGTGGATCTAGGTTTTGGAAGACTTGGCCTAAAGGATCCGGGTTAAATCAAAGGAGCTTACGTTGGGAGAAATTCTAGATTTAGCTTAAATCTAGCGAGATGAGTTCAAGTTGATTTGTGAAAACTTTGTGCATGCCAAAAATGTTATTTTCCAAATATTTGTGTGTTTTACTTGAAAATATCAATGGTTGAGTTACTGAAATAGTTTAACTCTTTTGAAATAGTTCTCTTCATAAATGTTGTAAAACAACCATATTTGGGGCTTTTGAAATCATATTATGTCATTAAAGGATTAATTGCTCAAAATCATATTTTGTTCATTTTCTTTCACGTTTGGAGTATTGTGGACGATTTGGTTATGTTTAGTTGAATTGTTCTTCTCCTTCTTCATTTATGAAGATTAGGGGCTTGATGTATTTGAGATTTTGGGTTCTAAATGTTTGGGGAAAGATTCTAAGTATTTGAGGATAAATAGTTATGGTTGGAAACTTGTGGATCTAGGTTTTGGAAGATTTGGCCTTAAGGATCCGGGTTGCATCAAAGGAGCTTACGTTGGGAAAAATTCTTGATTTAGCTTAAATCTAGCGAGGTGAGTTCAAATTGATTTGTGAAAACTTTGTGGATACCAAAAATGTTATTTTCCAAATATTTGTGTGTTTTACTTGAAAATATCAATGGTTGAGTTAATGGAATAGTTTAACTCTTTTGAAATGGTTATCTTCATAAATGTTGTAAAACAACCATATTTGGGGCTTTTGGATATTTTGATGTGTAGAAATCATAATATGTCATTAAAGGATTAATTGCTCAAAATCATATTTTGTTCACTTTCTTTCTTGTTTGGAGTATTGTAGACGATTTTGGTTATGTTTAGTTGAAGTGTTATTCTCCTTCTTCATTTATGAAGATTAGGGCTTGATGTATTTGAGATTTTGGGTTCTAAATGTTTGGGAAATGATTCTAAGTATTTGAGGATAAATACTTATGGTTGGAAACTTGTGGATCTAGGTTTTGGAAGACTTGGCCTAAAGGATCTGGGTTGCATCAAAGGAGCTTACGTTGGGAGAAATTCTAGATTTAGCTTAAATCTAGCGAGGTGAGTTCAAGTTGAATTGTGAAAACTTTGTGCATGCCAAAAATGTTATTTTCCAAATATTTGTGTGCTTTACTTGAAAATATCAATGGTTGAGTTAATGGAATAGTTTAACTCTTTTGAAATGGTTATCTTCATAAATGTTGTAAAACAACCATATTTGGGGCTTTTGGATATTTTGATGTGTAGAAATCATAATATGTCATTAAAGGATTAATTGCTCAAAATCATATTTTGTTCACTTTCTTTCTCGTTTGGAGTATTGTGGACGATTTTGGTTATGTTTAGTTGAAGTGTTCTTCTCCTTCATTTATGAAGATTAGGGCTTGATGTATTTGAGATTTTGGGTTCTAAATGTTTGGGGAATGATTCTAAGTCTTTGAGGATAAATATTTATGGTTGGAAACTTGTGGATCTAGGTTTTGGAAGACTTGGCCTAAAGGATCCGGGTTGTATCAAAGGAACTTACGTTGGGAGAAATTCTAGATTTAGCTTAAATCTAGCGAGGTGAGTTCAAGTTGATTTGTGAAAACTTTGTGCATGCCAAAATGTTATTTTCCAAATATTTGTGTGTTTACTTGAAAATATCAATGGTTGAGTTAATGGAATAGTTTTACTCTTTTGAAATGGTTATCTTCATAAATGTTGTAAAACAACTATATTTGGGGCTTTTGGATATTTTGATGTGTAGAAATCGTAATATGTCATTAAAAGGTTAATTGCTCAAAATCATATTTTGTTCACTTTCTTTCTCGTTTGGAGTATTGTGGACGATTTTGGTTATGTTTAGTTGAAGTGTTCTTCTTCTTCTTCATTTATGAAGATTAGGGCTTGATGTATTTGAGATTTTGGGTTCTAAATGTTTGGGGAATGATTCTACATATTTGAGGATAAATACTTATGGTTAGAAACTTGTGGATCTAGGTTTTGGAAGATTTGGCCTAAAGGATCCGGGTTGCATCAAAGGAGCTTACGTTGGGAGAAATTCTAGATTTAGCTTAAATCTAGCGAGGTGAGTTCAAGTTGATTTGTGAAAACTTTGTGTATGCCAAAAATGTTATTTTCCAAATATTTGTGTGTTTTACTTGAAAATATCAATGGTTGAGTTAATGGAATAGTTTAACTCTTTTGAAATGGTTATCTTCATAAATGTTGTAAAACAACCATATTTGGGGCTTTTGAAATCATAATATGTCATTAAAGGATTAATTTCTCAAAATCATATTTTTTTTGGAAAGGAGGCGGCACTCTTGGCAAAATAATAAACAGAAAGAAACAAAAAAAACACCTAAATGGCTAGGGACTCCCTCCCAAAAAGGAACTCCAACCAAAGGATAGGACAAACCCTAACCGAGGTGAGAACCAAACTAAAGACAATCCAGCATTACAACCAAACAAAAACCACAAAACAACAAGCCAAAAGTAGCAAAGGGAGGCAACAAGCCACATGACAAATAAAATGACAAAAAACTTAGCAAGAACCAGCGCCACCCAACGGGACAAATCCACCATCGAAAATTGCAAAGCCATAGACAACAAATTATCTTCTCGGAGCCGACCTCGAACCAGCACCCAACAACCGCAAGTCAACCACGCGATGAATATCATCCACCAACTGTTGAACACTTCGCTTTTTAGCCAAAAAGAGGCGGTCATTCCTCTCATGCCAAATATTATAAATAGTTGCCAAAACAGCAACTTTTGCCTCAAAGACGTGAATCTCCAACGATCAAGCCGAATATCCTCCAAGATGATTGGCCAAGAATTCGAGATCATAGGAATCTGCAAATAGGCCTTAATACAACTCCAGACCTGAGCCGAGAAGGGACAATCAAAGAACAAATGAGCATGTGAGTCTAAACATACATTACACAATGAACACACTAACGATCCTCCATCTCTTCTCCAAGCTTGCATCCTATCTTGCGTCGGAAGACGCATCTGAAAAGCTAACCAAACACAAAAAGCATGCTTTGGAATATGTTTAGAAAACCAGCAAACCCCATACCAAGAAACCTTCTCATAAGGTCCATCCAAAGTGTCCCATACCTCCGAAACCGTAAATCTGGAAGGTTGTTGACGACGATTCAACCACATGATCTGATCCCGAATCCCTGGAAGAGCGTAAGGCACCGAAATCCCCTGAAGATCTGAACATCGATGCACCCACTCATGCGGCCAAACCTGTTGTATAGAACCAACCACATCCGCAACTGTAGAATCCTTTGATAACCCAGATGCATGAACCAATCGGTAAGGTAGATACCGCGAAAGGTGGCCAACCGATAACCACTTGTCCTCCCAAGCATTCGTAGAGTTACCATCACCCACC
The DNA here is from genome assembly GCA_033807775.1 of Saussurea involucrata. Lineage (NCBI taxonomy): Eukaryota > Viridiplantae > Streptophyta > Magnoliopsida > Asterales > Asteraceae > Saussurea > Saussurea involucrata. The sequence continues at coordinate 69,069,597 of CM066317.1, forward strand.
ACATGCATAAAATATGGACGGAATTGCTCCCGGAGATCAAGCAACCTACGCCAAACCCACGTAGACGAATTGGAAGGAACGACATTCCAAAAACTAGAATTCCGCAAGCGATGCATATGCACCCATGCAACCCATAAAGAATTCCGCTTCCGCAAAATATCCCATAGGTGCGCTGATAGAAGGCATCTATTCCATAGAGCAAGCCGTTTTAAGCCCAAACCACCCATAACCTTCGGTTTACAAACCTCACTCCAAGCAAGACGAGCTCTACCTCTCGAGCTATCACCATGAGCCCATAAAAAATCTCGGAATAGTCTCTCTAAATCATGCAATACCGATGTAGGAACCAATAAGACCATCATCCAATACAATTGCAATGACTCTAAAACCGATTTAATCAACATTAACCGACCCCCAAAAGATAAGAACTTAGTTTTCCAGTTTACAATTCACGCACGCACCTTATCAATCAAAGGCTGGAAATCGACTACCCGAAGGCGCTTAGACGAGAGAGGCACTCCAAGGTATCTAAACGGAAGAGATCCTGTCTGAAATGGTAACTCGTGAGAAATAGCATCTCTAACCGGCTGATCCACATTCGAAAAATAAACAGAGCTTTTGGCCATACTTGGACGCAGCCCCGAGGCATCCGCAAAGTCATCCAAAGCAACGTTTTAAAACTCGAACCGAAGAGACATCACCACTGGTAAAAACCATAAGGTCATCCGCAAAGCATAAATGAGTCAAATGTGTTCGAGTACACCCTCTATGATATTGAAAACTACCATCCACCTCGATACATCTTCGAAGAAAACACGAGAACGCCTCCATGACCAATGTGAACAGATAAGGAAAAGAGGGCATCCTTGACGAATACCACGAGCCCCCCTAAAGAACCCATGAGATTCACCATTAACGATCACCGAATAGGACGTGGTGGATACAAGTTCCATGATCCAGTGACGCATAATGGGATGAAACCCAATTTCCTCAAGCACCGCATAGAGGAAACCCCAGTCGACCGTGTCATAAGCCTTTTGAATATCAATCTTAAAGGCACAATTAGGAGAAGCCGCTACCCTGTCATAACCAACCAACAGCTCATGGGCCATCATGATGTTATCCGAAATTCGCCTACCCAGAATAAAAGCCGACTGATTCGGGCTAACCAAACCATCCAGGAAATCACGAATCCTCCACGAAATGATCTTACTTATGCACTTATAGACCACCTTACACAAGGAGATAGGACGATATTCCGTCACCTTAAAAGCACTAGGTGATTTTGGGATGAGGCAGATCGACGTATGATTAACTTCACGAGCTAAGCAACCCCGATAAAAGAAATCTTGAACCGCAAGGGCCACATCCGCCCCAATAATGTCCCACGAGGCCTTAAAGAACTTCGCCGAGAACCCGTCCGAACCCGGCGCACGATCATCCCCAATAGCAAACATGGCGTATTTGACTTCCTCCTTCGTGATAGGACGAATCATAAAATTTGAGTCCGCAATAGAAAGCTTTGCCCAAAACAGATCATTTGGTAAGACCGGATTAACCAATGGGTCCCTCTCCCCAAGAATATGCTGAAAATGATCAACAAACACTTGTGCCACACCCGGACCACTAATCACAGTGCCACTAGCATCCATTACCGAATCCACCCGAGAATGAAACTTTCTCTCCGTAACCGAACGGTGGAAAAAAGCCGTATTAGAGTCACCCTCAGATAACCAACGGACCTTCGCCCATTGCCGGAAGTTCTCCTCCTCCAACAATAAAGCATCCTGATAGGTGCCCATTACATGAGCTAAATCCTGCTGCAACAAAACATTAGATGGATCAGAATCCACCACTCGTTGCACCTCATCAACTTCAATACGAAGATCTTTAACCCGCTTGGAGAGACTCCCATGCATAGAACGAAGTTTACGTAGTGGAGTTTTAGTATCTTTCAAACGAGTCAACAATTTATACATCAAAGAGCCATCAACACTAACAGTCCAAGAATCAGCAACCGTCGATAAAAAATCAGCATGATGAACTAAAAAATTATCAAATTTAAACGGACGATTTCCATTTACCACCACACTTTCCATCGTAGTAACCATAGGCGCATGATCCGAAACTCCCCTAGGCAAGAACTTGGTCGAAACCCCAGAAAACTCATCACCAAGACAAGTATTCATCATAACACGATCCAACTTCCGCACCACACCCCTACCTCCTCTCGGCTTTTGAACCCAAGTGTAGAAAATTCCAGAAAACCGGACATCAAAAACGTTAAGATCACCCACATAATCTAAAAAATCTGCCATGCCATGATCAATTCGTGATGATCCACCCTCACTCTCCTCGGGGTATAGAATAGAGTTAAAATCACCCTTTAGAAGCCAAGGTTGAGAAGAAACAAAATTACCAAAATGAAGCAAGTTCTCCCACAAGATGCGACGCCGTATATCATTATTATCACCATAGATAACCGAGATAAAGAAAAAATCTGTCGACCCTCGGAGACAAATCTTACAATGCATAACTTGGTCCGTCATTGAAATCACAAAAACGTCCATAACAGACGGATTCCAACCAATAATAATGCGTGTACCATGCAAATAAACCAAATGGTTCGAAGCCCATGACCAAATACCATAAACATTCCTTACAACTGAATCCAAATTGGACGCAATAACATGTGTTTCCAACAAAGCACAAAAAGAAAGAGAATTCATATGGACAAAGGATTTTACCTCCCGTTGTTTGATCGAGGAATTCAACCCTCGAACATTCCAAGCACCAAGCTTTAACCTTGAGAAGCGGAGAGGGTGGCGTCTTCCTAACCTGACACCGTAGGAATAGAACCATCATCTCTTGAATCTTGATCAATCGACGTCGAATTTTCCTTAACAATAGTGGAATCACCCTCTTCTTCCATCAGAGACGAGAATCGGTTCGAATTCTGTTTTAATTTAGCAAGAAGTGCAGCCGGATGAACCTCCATTTTCGATGGAGCCGGCTTCTTCAGAATACCTCGAATACGTGGTTGAACCACCGTAGGATGTTGCACTCGTTCCCGGTTTTCCTCCACCTCATGTAACCCTGAGGCCTCCTTTAAGCCGTCACCCAAACCATACGGACCATCCAAAACATTAGTAGACTCAACCGTAATGTCCACCGGAGTCTTATCAACCACTGAAACCAAAGGAGAAGGCTCCTTTGGATTTTCCACATGAGGTTCAGCAATTTTAATACCAACCGGCTTAGCCACCGGACGATACACCATCGTAGGTTTCACCACACCGCTCGAGGAAGCCCCACCCCCCGAACGATTCACCCCTCCTTTCTTACGCGATACCATCGTAAACCCACTATCACCCGTTAACACTTTAGATTTGCCATTATCGCCTTTTTTATCCACCACCACCTTGACACAAGAAGAGATTTTGTGCCCAAACACCAAACAGTGAGAGCACTGAGATGGCTCCCACATATACTCTACTTGAACCGGAACGACCACAGGCTGACCTCCATGTGGATTTGGAATTGCCACCTCTAAAACTTTTTTCAGCTCCCTAATTGCCCAAACATCCACAAGGACCTTAGCAAATCCCGGAAGACCCCAAGCCTTATCACACATAGACGTCGTAAAATCATCCATCATTTTCGAGACTCCAAGCGCACTAGCAATACGTGCAACACCTTCTCTATTGAAAGCAACCAACGGAACATTGTGAAGTTTAACCCACAATGGACAAGATTTGTGCTCTGGCTTGACCAGTCCCTGCAATGGATCCCATGGAAAAACAAAGAGTGGGATCCCACGAATCATCCATGGACCACCCTCTAAAACCTGCCTCAATCCCCCTTCATCTCCAAACCGAAAAAACAAAAAACCTGCTTCATTCATCATAGAGTCTTGGAGACCGTATTTTCCCTACAAATTTTTTACAATTTTCTGGACAGTTGGAAAATATAGCCGAGGTTCCAAGAAATACCCATATAACGTAGTTTTGTATAACTGAGCTGCCTTAGAAGTTAGCTCAAGAGGAAGATCAATTCTCGACGCACCCTTTTCAACCGGCGGAAAAAATTTCAACGAGTTACCTGCCCCAGTCGAATTCACCTTTAGAATCGCCGCATACGAGCCATTAGAACGAGGAGCATGTTGCTGATGTACATCCCCAGTCAAACAATCAAACACCGAAACACGGGAGGAGGTACTATTGTAACATCCATGATTCCATATATACAAATAACATATAATTCATAACATACTTTCAACTTCGTACATTATATTTCACATTCGGTCCCAAAGTCTTGATAAACATACTAATAAAACTGTACAAACTTTTCGTGAATTACATTACATTATGACTAACAACAAGCCATGAGTACAAAAATGCATCTATTACTTCATATACAAAGTCTTCACAAAACTATCCATCGATCGTCCTATTCACTTGTTCTTACTCGATCCGCCACCTGGAATACATATTTTTAAAACAGAAATGAGGGTTAGACCTAATGGTCTAGTGAGAAATCCCTGTCAATTTAGTAAACCTTTGTATCAAAACCATTTATGTAAAACCTTTCATATACATTCAAGTACTACACGTATATACATACCATTCAAGACTTGTACTTCTCATTCCACCTTATTCCTCCACAAATGGCCAATTTAATTGGTTGTGAGCCAATTTAACACACCGGTCCAAAGCCCGGCCACGTATTATATTCTCATATAATACTCACGTAATTATAATATCTCAATATATTATAATCACCCACGTATGACATATTCATACAATTTATCAAGTATTTGTTATCCACATAATGCATTCCAGTAAAATACTTTAAAGTAAAACTCACCTGTTTAGCTTATCAAAATACTTCCAAGCCTTTCCAATGGATTCAGTCTTTCACTTCAAACTCTTAGTATCTGAAACAATTCAAATACATATACCACTTTACCAAATAGCACACATAAGACTCTCTAACAGATTGAGAATCCCAATAACTTATCAAACTCTTATCCTCAAATGATCACCTACAGCGACTTAACACGGGGGTTCCGCTACCCGGTTAGCGGATGGGGTCCATTAATACATTCAGAAACTATATCCGGACACTACCAAAATTATCGGGACTCCATTGTACCGGGACTCTCAGTGTCGGGACTCTCCAGTACCGGGACTCTCCAGTACCGGGACTCTCCAGTACCGGGACTCTCCAGTACCGGGATTTCATAATACCGGAACTTAACTATACCGGGACTTCCTTTACCGGGAGTCCTAAAGACCGGGAGTCTACCGGGACTTCCCCGGGACTCTTCAAGAACACTGTCGGTTCCAATTTCTCAGATTCAATTGAAACTAACACAATTCACTAAAATCAAACTTTCTAAACCGATAGGAATTTGCTATAACCGATTACAACATAACATGAGAAGAAACTATACCTCAATAACGACTCCAAACGAATCAATCGAAGCCCTAACCGTACGAATCCTTTTTCCGCTTCTTCTCGCCTCAGGAACACACACTGATAAAATTTAGATGATACTGCTGAATGAAATATCTTAAGGGTGTATATTAATCCCATACTTACCAAATGGACCCTGAACTACTCACTAATGACCAACACACCCCTTAACTTATAACTTGATCCAAACTTATCCAAAACATTTAACTTTAAAGTTAACTAAACTTAACGAAAAAAGATTTTAACTAACGGACTTACTCGGGGTATTACAACTATTCCCATTACCCAAATTCAGTTCATGCAGACTAGAGTTTTGCATATTCTTCCCATTCACGCCATCATGAACCACCGACGTGCCACCATTCATCTCGTTGACTACCTGATTTGTGACCACATTCAGATATCACCAACGAAGGCCGTATCAGATTGATTAGGGTTTCGGTTACACCCTAATCCATCACCATTTAACGTTTGATCAGTAGTCTGCGAAACCCCATGCAGATTATTATGTAGTGTAACAACCCAATTCCCATTTCTACACAACAAATCACATAATGTAACACAACATCGATATAACAAAAGAGACATCATATTACAAGTACGGTCCCGTAGTCTTTTACATATAGCAGAAGCCATTCTACTAAAAACTATGTACTAAATACATACATAACATTTAATATTGTAATACAACTGCTAATCATGCCAAAATCTTCATCATATAATCCTTCACAAATGCCATCCATCGGTTACTCTAATTACTTGCTCTTACTCGATCCACCACCTGGAATACTTATTTTTAAAACAAAAATGAGGGTTAGACCTAAGGGTCTAAGTGAGAAAAATCCCTGTTAGTTCGAAATCATATATATAAACCTTATCTATATAAATCACACAGCACGATCAAATATATCAATTTGAACTCACACATCATATACCTTCTCTTCTCATTCCTCCTGGCCATATTAGTTGGTTGCAAACCAACTAATAAATTTACAACGCTGTACAACATCTACAGCCAAACAACGCTATACAGGTTCTATAGCGAAACACACCGGTCCTAAGCCCGGCCAACGTATTATAACACATTATAATACTCATGTAAATATATGTAACAACTCAAATCCCTTATACACAATAAATCACACAATGTAATATAACATTGATATAACAAACGAAACATCATATTACAAGTACGGTCCCTTAGTCTTTTACAATCAGAAGAAACCATTCTACTACCAACTTCATACTAAATACATACACAACATTTAATCATTTTAATACAACTGCTAAACATGCCAAAATCTTCATCATATATTCCTTCACAAAAGCCATCCCTCGATTACTCTAATTACTTGCTCTTACCTGATCCGCCACCTGGAATACATATTTTAAAACAAAATGAGGGTTAGACCTAATGGTCTAAGTGAGATAAATCCCTGTTAGTTTGAAATCATTTATATAAACCCTATTCATATAAATCACACAACACAATCAAATATATCAATTTGAACTCACACATCGTGTACCTTCCCTTCTCATTCCTCCTGGCCATATTAGTTGGTTGCAAGCCAACTAATAATTTACAACGTTGTACAACATCTACAGCCAAACAACGCTATACAGATTCTATAGCCAAACACACCGGTCCTAAGCCCGGCCAACGTATTATGACACATCATAATACTCATGTAAATATAATACCTCAATATATTATAATTCACATATATCGCATATATACACATAATCACCAATTATCACATTCCTAAACCATACGTATATGTATTACAGTTAAAAATACTTTTAAAATAAAACTCACCTGATTGCTTATCAACACGTTTCCAAGTCTTCTAAACAGGTTCAGTCCTTTACCCAGAATTCACAGGATCTGTAACAATTAGATACAGATATCTCTTTACCACATAAAACACATAAGTCTTACTAAGGCTAACAACTCTAAAGAACTCAAATCCTCAAATGTTCCTCTAAGGCGACTTAACACGGGGGTTCCGCTACCCGGACACATTCAACTTGTCCGGATACCTCTGCTGTTCATCCCAATTTCTACCCAGAATTCGGCTGAGGTTTACACCAGTTCGATTTTGCTGATTCTAAACCGATAGAAACAATCTAATAGCAGTTATAAACATAATTTGTAAAGACACATACCTTAAATTCACTTCCACATACCCAAATGATGTCTTAACCTAGCCTTCTTCTTTTTCTTCTCCTTTTGCTCCCAAAACACATACACACAACTGATATTTTTGCTGAGTAATATGAAACCTCTAGATATTCTAAGGATAATATCTATCCACATTTACCCTTTAAACCCTTACACTATTCATTAATAGCCAAAACACCCTTAACTTACAAATTAACCAATTTTTACCCTAAATATATTATTATAAAATTAATTAAATTTTAACGGAACGTGACTTTAACTAACGAACTTACCCGGGGTATTACAATATAATACCTCAATATATTATAATTCACATATATCGCATATATATACACATAATCACCAATTATCACATTCCCAAACCATACGTATATGTATTCCAGTTAAAAACGTTTTTAAAGTAAAACTCACCTGTTTTGATTATTACACACGCTCGCAAGCTCCTTTCACAATGGTCTTATCTCTTACCACGACTCCACAGAATCTGAAACAATATAAGGTATATACACCTCTTTACTAGCCAAACATATAAAGCCTACCAGTTCCTGTTCTCAACTGTATCACTAAACTTAACAACTACCGGGACTACACAGAGTACCGGGGCTTCTCAGTACCGGGACTCTTTGGTACCGGGACTTCACAGTATCGGGAGTTCACTATACCGGGAGTCGACACTATCGGGAGTCGACACTACCGGGACTCCACCGGGAGTCGACAGTACCGGGACTCCACCGGGAGTCTTCAAGAACACAGTCGGTTTCCACTTGCCCAGTGTAATACCCCGGGTAAGTTCGTTAGTTAAAATCTCCTTTCCGTTAAATAAAGTTAACTTTAAAGTTAGATGTTTAGGGTATGTTTGGATAAATTATAAGTTTAGGGGTGTTTGGGTCATTATTGAGAAGTTCAAGGTTTAAAATGAAAATAGGTTGATATTACCCCTTTAGGAGTTCAGATATGTCACAACTCAGAAATATCTAAACTAAGGTATGTGTGTGTGTGTTCTTGGAGCTAAGAAGAAGAAAGAAAGAGCTTTGTGGTTAAGACATCAATTGGTGAGCTTTGGAAGTGAATTAAGGTATGTTCCTTTGTATTTTGTGTTTGTAATTACTAGTTAATGGTTCCTATCGGAGTAGAAACATCACAAACACATCTGGGGTTGATTCTGTCGATTTCTGGGCAAAAATGGGGTAAACCGACAGAGGTGTCCGGATAAGTTGAATGTGTCCGGGTAGCTTCTTTGGTGGTGTCCGGGTAAGTTGTTGATAGTGTCCGGACGATTTGATTGATGGTTTCCGGATGATTTAGAGACCGGATGGCATCCGGATTCCTTATGTTGTCCGGATAAATCGTTTTGTCCGAATTAGTCTTGATGTCCGGATTACTGAGGTTGTCCGGAAAAGTCATGTTGTCCGGAAAAGGTGGTGTTGTCCGGGTTGTTTGGGTTGTCCGGATACTTTAGCTGTTTTGGTCACTTTTGAGGATTTGAGTTATCTAGAGTCCTTGGTCTTCTAGTATGTTTTATGTGATCAGTTAGTAAGGGGATATTTGTATTTAATCTATTTGCAGACTCTGTGGATTGGGATTGATAGACTGAATCTTTGGAAAAGGCTTGGAAGCGTATTTTAAGAATTTGAGGTGAGTTTTACTTTAAACGTTTTCAACTGGGGAACATATATATGTGTTTATATACATATGAGTATGTGTGGATTGAGAATGTGTGGAATATATATATATATATATATATATATATATATATATATATATATATATGTGTGTGTGTGTGTGTGTGTGTGTTTATATATATATATATGAAAAGGATATGTGTGATGGTGTGGTATATCGTATATTGAGATACGATTGAGTATATGCTTTTAAATATAAAATAATGAGATGTTATATTTATGTGAGTATTATACTACACGAGAGCACGCCGAACTATGCCGGCTGAAGTGTGTGTCGTAGTTGTTGTACGGCGTTGTTGGTCGTAGATGGTGTACGGCGTTGTGTGTCGTAGTTGTTGTACGGCGTTGATTTATTAGTTGGCTTGCTACCAACTAATATGGCCATGGGAACGAGGATGAGGATGAGTGGAGCACGATGCACGAGTCTTGTTTGGTATTTATATACGTGTGGTATGTTTATATTTTACGAAAGAATTACCAAAGGTCTATCTAAACTATTTTGATACAAAGGATTTACATAAAAGGTTTATAATGATTTTGGAAAGGACTGGGATTAACTCACTAGACCCGTTTGGTCTAACCCTCATTTTGTTTTCAAAAATATGTTTTCCAGGTTAAGGATCGGCAAAGGAAAGGATTAAGTGTAAGGAGCTTTTGATGGGCGTTGATTAGGAAGCTTAATGTATTTTGTAGTTTTGAGACCGAAGGGACCGTTTGTGGTTTATTATGTATCTTTTATTATGAATGTAATGAAGTTATGCAATGTATGTTATTTGTTGTATGTTTGGGAAACCGGGTCGTTACAAATGGTATCAGAGCCCTAGTTTAAGGGATTTAGGTATTTGGATTTATACCTAGACTTAAACTGTATGTGAAGTAGGATGTCCTTATTATTTTAGAACCTTGGGATGTTAAATATAAAAAGGTAGAAGGAACATCATGTAAGGTATTTTCAAATTACACCTGGCCAGTGTAATCATGAACTTACAAGTACATGTTGAACCAGAATATCTTGTTATATTGGGTATGTGCTTACGTGTATATTAACCTTATTGAATCAACAGAGTGGCAAGTCGAACTCGACGTATGGATAGAGATGAAGACAGGTATATTTCTATAAACTTTATACGTGCTAAAGTGTTATTTGACTTCGGTGCAAACCGATTCTTTTGTATTTTCAATTTTATTATTTGTGTTAGAAAAATATTTGATAATTGTGTTAGAGATATAGAAGGGTGTGCTTAATTATTGTTGTTCTAATTTGTTAGTGTGTAGAATGTGATGAATTGTGTGTGGAAGGTAACGATAGTGCGTGAAGTCTTGACCTAGTCATGAAGGCGACAGTTTAGTATGTTGTGTAGATTATACTTAATATGATTGTTGACGCTATCAAGAAAGGTATTGTTTAAATGTGTGGGGTAATGTGGATAAGACGGTGGCAGTTTATAATTAGTGAATGTGCAAGGTGTAGTAGTAATGAATTTCGTGAGATTAAGTGGTGGATTTGTGATGATATGGGGTGAGTATAAGTGGAAACCTCTGCTCGGAATTTTGTTTGTAAGTTGTGTAGAGGTGCCAAAAGTATGTGGGGAGAGGTATGGATGTCTAGGCGGTGTGTAGTAGTGTTATTTAAGAATGAGAGAATGGAGTGGCAGTAGATGGTTAGCTAAAGAATGGAGTGTTACCGTTTGAGAAATGGAAAATGTGTAGTCGTTTTGAGCATTGAGTGTGATTTCGGATTGACTCGATTAAGTTTCTGATATGAGGTATGTTGAAGTTGTTAGTAAAGTATAGTAATTGTTGAAATTAGGTGCGTGCAATTGGTTGGAGGTGAAAGAAAGCTAGCTCATAGGATCCGTTAAGAGTGACTACCTCCTAGTGAGCTATCCTTGGAGAAAACGTGTTTTATGTTGAGAAGAGAGTGGGAGAAAGTAGTCGAATGTAATGATCAGAGTGAAGGACCATTGGATAGGACATGATAGTAGTTACCCTCGTTTATTGCTTAACCGAATTCCGGGACGGAATTCTTTTAAGGGGGAGATAATGTAATACCCCGGGTAAGTTCGTTAGTTAAAATCTCCTTTCCGTTAAATAAAGTTAACCTTAAAGTTAGATGTTTAGGATATGTTTGGATAAATTATAAGTTTAGGGGTGTTTGGATCATTATTGAGAAGTTCAAGGTTTAAAATGAAAATAGGTTGATATTACCCCTTTAGGAGTTCAGATATGTCACAACTCAGAAATATCTAAACTAAGGTATGTGTGTGTGTGTTCTTGGAGCTAAGAAGAAGAAAGAAAGAGCTTTGTGGTTAAGACATCAATTGGTGAGCTTTGGAAGTGAATTAAGGTATGTTCCTTTGTATTTTGTGTTTGTAATTACTAGTTAATGGTTCCTATCGGAGTAGAAACATCACAAACACATCTGGGGTTGATTCTGTCGATTTCTGGGCAAAAATGGGGTAAACCGACAGAGGTGTCCGGATAAGTTGAATGTGTCCGGGTAGCTTCTTTGGTGGTGTCTGGGTAAGTTGTTGATAGTGTCCGGACGATTTGATTGATGGTTTCCGGATGATTTAGAGACCGGATGGCATCCGGATTCCTTATGTTGTCCGGATAAATCGTGTTGTCCAGATTAGTCTTGATGTCCGGATTACTGAGGTTGTCCGGAAAAGTCATGTTGTCCGGAAAAGGTGGTGTTGTCCGGGTTGTTTGGGTTGTCCGGATACTTTAGCTGTTTTGGTCACTTTTGAGGATTTGGGTTATCTAGAGTCCTTGGTCTTCTAGTATGTTTTATGTGATCAGTTAGTAAGGGGATATTTGTATTTAATCTATTTGCAGACTCTGTGGATTGGGATTGATAGACTGAATCTTTGGAAAAGGCTTGGAAGCGTATTTTAAGAATTCGAGGTGAGTTTTACTTTAAACCTTTTCAACTAGGGAACATATATATGTGTTTATATACATATGAGTATGTGTGGATTGAGAATGTGTGGAATATATATATATATATATATATGTGTGTGTGTGTGTGTGTGTTTATATATATATATGAAAAGGATATGTGTGATGGTGTGGTATATCGTATATTGAGATACGATTGAGTATATGCTTTTAAATTAAAATAATGAGATGTTATATTTATGTGAGTATTATACTACACGAGAGCACGCCGAACTATGCCGGCTGAAGTGTGTGTCGTAGTTGTTGTACGGCGTTGTTGGTCGTAGATGTTGTACGGCGTTGTGTGTCGTAGTTGTTGTACGGCGTTGATTTATTAGTTGGCTTGCTACCAACTAATATGGCCATGGGAACGAGGACGAGGATGAGTGGAGCACGATGCACGAGTCTTGTTTGGTATTTATATACGTGTGGTATGTTTATATTTTACGAAAGAATTACCAAAGGTCTATCTAAACTATTTTGATACAAAGGATTTACATAAAAGGTTTGTAATGATTTTGGAAAGGACTGGGATTAACTCACTAGACCCGTTTGGTCTAACCCTCATTTTGTTTTCAAAAATATGTTTTCCAGGTTAAGGATCGGCAAAGGAAAGGATTAAGTGTAAGGAGCTTTTGATGGGCGTTGATTAGGAAGCTTAATGTATTTTGTAGTTTCGAGACCGAAGGGACCGTTTGTGGTTTATTATGTATCTTTTATTATGAATGTAATGAAGTTATGCAATGTATGTTATTTGTTGTATGTTTGGGAAACCGGGTCGTTACACCCAGAAATCGATTGAAATCTATACAAGTCGCGAAATTAGAAATTCTAAACCGATAGAAGTCTAATACTACTGATTATAAACACAAATTGTAAAGGAACTTACCTCCAAATCGATTTCAGCCCAATCAATTGAAGCCCTAACCGTACGTTTTCTTCCTCTGCTTCCTTTTCTCTCAAAATGCACACACACATACACACTTTCTGAATAAGGAAAGTGGTAATCTGATACTTAAGATATTTAAGTATTAGTTTTCACTTTTGGCTGAAACTATATGATAAGTACCAAAACACCCTTAAACTTATGACTTAATTCAAACTTACCCCAAACATCTCAATCTTAAAATTAAATAAACTTAACGGGATAGAGTTTAACTAATGGATTTACCTGGTTATTACATCATCTCCCCCTTAAAAAGAATTCCGTCCCAGAATTCAGTTAAGTGAAATGGTGAGGGTATTTGACCCTCATTTCCGACTCTGATTCCCATGTAGCATCTTGACCTCTATGATGCCTCCATTGAACCTTCACTTGCTTGATCTCCTTATTTCGCAACACTTTGACTTTATGATCAACTATAGCTTCCGGTTCTTCCACATAATTCAGTCTTTCATCGATTTGTATTTCTGGTAGGGAGACTGTCTGATCTGGAGTAACCAAACACTTTCGGAAGTTCGATACGTGAAATGCATTATGAATCCTGCTCAATTCCGGTGGAAGATCTAATCGGTAAGCTACTTCACCGATCCTTTCTGTAATTGCAAACGGTCCGATATACCTTGGGCTAAGTTTACCTTGTCTCCCAAATCGGATGACTCCCTTCCATGGCGAAACTTTTAACATTACGAAATCCCCGACTTGAAATTCCAATGGCTTTCGACGTCGGTCAGCGTAGCTCTTCTGTCTATCTTGAGCCACTTTCAATCTTTCTCGAATCTGAGTAACCTTATCGGCGGTTAACTGAACTATTTCCGGTCCCGCTAGCTGTTTTTCTCCCACTTCGTTCCAACACAGAGGCGTTCGGCATTTCCTACCATACAATACTTCGAACGGTGCAGCTTGTATACTGGAATGATAACTGTTGTTGTACGCGAATTCGATCAACGGTAAATGCTTATCCCACGATCCCCCAAAATAACAATGCAAGCCCGGAGCATATCTTCTAAGGTCTGAATCGTTCGTTCACTCTGACCATATGTTTGGGGATGATACGTTGTACTTAACTTTATCTGTGTCCCCATTTCCCTTTGAAAACTTCTCCAAAATCTTGAAGTAAAACGACTATCACGATCAGAAATGATCGAGATTGGAACTCCATGTCGAGTTACTATTTCGTCAATGTACAACTTAGCTAATCGCTCCATCGAATCGGTTTCCTTTATCGGTAGAAAGTGTGCAGACTTTGTCAATCTGTCGACGATCACCCAAATAGAATCAAATCCTTTCAGAGTTCTTGGTAGCTTCGTGATGAAGTCTGTGGTAATCTGCTCCCACTTCCACATAGGTATTTCTAGCCGTTGTAGCTGACCAAATGGTTTTTGGTGTTCGATCTTTACTTTCTTACAAGTATCACATCTTTCCACATACTGAGCAATACCTCTTTTTATCCCCGGCCACCAATAGAATTGTTTAAGGTCTTTATACATCTTGTTTGTACCTGGGTGAATAGAGAAACGGGATTGATGAGCTTCTTGTAGGACACGATCACGTAACCCATCTAAACGAGGTACCCACACTCTGTTTCCCATACACAATAACCCACGATCATCTTTTACTAACAATGCTGACACCCCCGCTAACCGTTCTGATTTCAGATGTTCATCCTGATAAGCCTCCACTTGACACTTCTGTAATTCGTCAAATATGTTGGGTAGGAGTTCAGTTCGTAGCGAAATAACTTTTATTGTTCCACCCCTTTCTTGCCGACTCAATGCATCAGCTACCGCATTTGCCTTTCCCGAATGATAAAGGATTTCACAGTCGTAATCATTCAGTAATTCTAGCCATCTTCTTTGTCTCATATTTAGTTCCTTCTGATCAAAGAGGTGTTGGAGACTCTTATGATCGGTATAAATCTGACATTTGGAACCATACAGATAATGTCTCCAAATCTTTAACGCGAAGACAACTGCTGCAAGCTCCATGTCGTACGTAGGATACTGTCTTTCATGATCCTTTAATTGTCGAGAAGCATAAGCAATAACTTTCCCACGCTGCATAAGCACACATCCCAATCCCAGTTTAGACGCATCACTATAAACAACAAAGTCTTCCGAACCTTCAGGTAGAGATAGAATCGGTACGCTGCACAGTTTCTCTTTCAATATCCGGAATGCCTCGTGTTGCTCCGCTTTCCATTCAAACTTCAGGTTCTTTCGGGTCAGCTTAGTCAAAGGCGTTGCGATACGAGAGAAGTCTTTTATAAATTTCCGATAGTAGCCGGCTAAACCCAGAAAACTACGTACTTCCATTGCTGTCTTCGGCGGTTCCCACTTTTCAACTGCTTCCACTTTCATCGGATCAACTTGTATACCTTTCTCAGAAACCACGTGCCCCAGAAATTGAACTTTCCGTAGCCAGAATTCACATTTAGAAAATTTTGCATACAACTTTTTCTTTTTCAGTAGCTCCAGAATCAAACGAAGATGTTGCGCGTGCTCTTCCTTGGATCGGGAATAGATAAGGATATCATCGATAAATACAATAACAAATTTATCGAGATACGACTTACATACCCGATTCATTAAATCCATAAAGGCAGCTGGAGCGTTCGTCAGTCCGAACGGCATCACTAAGAATTCGTGATGTCCATACCTTGTTCGAAAAGCAGTCTTTAGAACGTCTTCTTCTTTAACTTTCAACTGGTGATAACCGGATCTTAGATCAATCTTGGAGAAATAGCAAGCTCCAACTAACTGGTCGAAGAGGTCATCAATTCGGGGTAACAGATACTTGTTCTTTATCGTGTGCTTATTCAGTTCTCGGTAGTCGATACACATTCTCATCGAACCATCCTTCTTTTTCACAAATAACACTGGTGCTCCCCACGGCGAAGAACTAGGTCTGATGAAGCCTTTATCGGATAGATCTTATAGTCGTGCCATCATTTCTTTCATCTCTGGAGGTGCCAGACGATAAGGTGCACGGGCTACAGGAGTGGCTCCAGGAATCAGGTCTATACCGAACTCTACTTGTCTAACAGGCGGAAGACTATTCAAGTCTTCGGGGAATACTTCAGGGAATTCACTAACAATAGGAATATCTTCCATCCTATTCTTTTCTGGCTTAATATCTATCACGTAAGCCAAGTAACTCTGACAACCTTATTCACATACTTACGGGCTTTTATCATAGATATAAGGTTAGACTGATGATTCCTACGATCACCATAAATCACTACTGGTCCCTTCTCAGGTAATACCACATTTATTAACTTCTTATCACACACTATGTTAGCCTGATTCTCGGCTAACCAGTCCATTCCCACTACGACGTTAAACTCTATCAAAGTTATAGGAAATAATTGTATCGGCACTCTACACTCCTCTATATTTATCACACAGTCATCAAATACTTCTTTAACTGACACTTGATTATCATTTGTCGTATCTACTGATAGAGCATGTTCTAGCATTTTAGGTTTCAAACACAGGCAAGCAGCAAATGCAGGAGACACAAACGATCGGTTTGCACCGGAATCAAATAACACCTTAGCACATGTAAAGTTTATTAAAAATGTACCTGTGACCACATCCGGAGTTTCCTCTGCTTCTTTCTCGGTCATTTGAAATGCGCGACCCATGGTTACTGGCGGTTCCAGTCTTGGTATTACTGGTTTAACAATCGCTGGCCTGCCTGATGACCCACCTTGCTGTATCCTCCCCCGCGGACAGTCCGTGTAATACCCCGGGTAAGTTCGTTAGTAAAAATCCCTTTTACGTTAAGTTTAGTTAACTTTAAAGTTGATATTTAGGGTAAGTTTGGGTAAATATATATAAGTTTAGGGGTGTTTAGATTAATTAGTAAGTTAAAAAGGTATTGTGGTCATTAGTGAGAAATGTGGGGTTTAAATGGTAAATAAGGTTAGATATTATCCTTATGATTTCCAGATATTTAGAAAAGCAGAAAATCAGTAGGTGTTGTGTGTGTGTGTGTGTGTTGAGAGAAAGAGAGAGCAAGAAGAAGAAAGAAAGGTTGTGGCTAAGAGACTCAATTTGGAGTACTTGGAAGTGAATCTGAGGTATGTTCCTTTACATTTTATGTTCATAATTGCTATTAGGTAGTTTCCATCGGTGTACAAAAGTCGAATTCATGTCTGGTATCGAAACAGCAGATTTCTGGGTGAAAATGGGGTAAACCGACAGGGATGTCCGGATAGAATGAATGTGTCCGGGTAGATTCTTGGGTGGTGTCCGGGTAAGTTGTTGAGAGTGTCCGGACGATTTGATTGATGGTTTCCGGATGATTTAGAGACCGGATGGCATCCGGATTCCTTTGTTGTCCGGATAAATCGTGTTGTCCGGATTAGTCTTGATGTCCGGATTACTGAGGTTGTCCGGAAAAGGTGGTGTTGTCCGGGTTGTTTGGGTTGTCCGGATACTTTAGCTGTTTTGGTCACTTTTGAGGATTTGAGTTATCTAGAGTCCTTGGTCTTCTAGTACGTTTTATGTGATCAGTTAGTAAGGGGATATTTGTATTTAATCTATTTGCAGACTCTGTGGATTGGGATTGATAGACTGAATCTTTTGGAGAAAAGCTTGGAAGTGTTTATGGATAAGCGATCGAGGTGAGTTTTGCTTTAAAACGTTTTGAACTGGAATACATATATATGTGTATAAATACATATATGAGATGATTATGTGGTAGGAATATGATTATGTGTATATAAATGACAATATGATGTAATGAGATATATATTGTATTTATATAAGCTTTGCACTACACGAGTGCACTTGTTGCCGGGTTCCGGTGTGCGGACCGGTGTGTAGCCGGGTTCCGGTGTGCGGACCGGTGTGTAGCCGGGTTCCGGTGTGCGGACCGGTGAGTAGTCGGGTTCCGGTGTGCGGACCGACAGGTAGCCGGGTTCCGGTGAGCGGACCGGTTGTTGATTTATTAGTTGGCTTGCTACCAACTAATATGGCCATTTGTGGAGGAATAAGGTGAATGAGATGTACACGATGCACGAGTCTGGATTGGTATTTAAATACGTGTGGTATGTTTATATTTTACGAAAGAATTACCAAAGGTTTATCTAAACTATTTTGATACAAAGGATTTACACGAAAGGTTTTATAATGATTTTGGAAAGGACCGGGATTAACTCACTAGACCCGTTTGGTCTAACCCTCATTTTGTTTTCAAAAATATGTTTTCCAGGTTAAGGATCGGCAGGAGAGGATGAAATGTAGGAAGCTTTTGATGAATGTTGATTAGGAAGCTTTTATATATTTTGTAATGTCAAGACTTTTGAGACCGTACTTGGTTTGTGATGTATCTTTTCTTATGAATGTAATGAAGTTATGCAATGTATGTTATTTGTTGTATGTTTGGGAAACCGGGTCGTTACAAATGGTATCAGAGCCCTAGTTTAAGGGATTTAGGTATATGTACCCATACCTAGACTTAAACTGCATGTGAAGTAGGATGTCCTTGATATATTAGAACCTTGGGATGCTAAGTATAAAAGGTAGAAGGAACATCATGTAAGGTAATTTCAGATTACACCTGGCCAGTGTAATTGTGATCTTACAGGTGCATGTTTGGACTGGAATACCTTATTATATGGGGTATGTGCTTATGTGTATATTAACTCTAAAAAAAAATCAACAGAGTGGCAGATCGGACTCGACGTATGGATAGATATGAAGACATGTATATTCCTATAAACTCTATACGTGCTAAAGTGCTATATGACTTCGGTGCAAACTGATTCTTTTGTGTTTTCAATTTTATTTATTGTGTTAGAAAAAAATATTTGATAATTGTGTTAGAGATATAGAAGGGTGTGTTTGATTATTGTTGTTTTAATTTGTTAGTGGGTGGAGTGTGATGGCTTGAGTGTAAAGAATAATAGCAGTATGTAGAACGTGACGATTATATGTGGAGAGTAACGGTAATGTGTGAAGTCTTGACCTTGTCATGAAGGCGACGGTTTAGTATGTTGTGAAGATTATACTTAACGTGATTGTTGACGCTATCAAGAAATGTATTGTTTAAGGGTGTGGGGTGATGTGGATAAGATGATGGCAGATTATAATTAGTGAATGTGCGAGGTGTAGTAGTAATGAATTTCGTAAGATTAAGTGGTGGATTTGTGACGATATGGGGTGAGTATAAGTGGAAACCTCTGCTCGGAATTTTGTTTGTAAGTTGTGTAGATGTGCCAAAAGTATGTGTGGAGAAGTATGGATGTCTAGGCGGTGTGTAGTAGTGTTATTCAAGAATAAGAGAATGGAGTGGCAGCAGATGGTTAGCTAAAGAATGGAGTATTACCGTTTGAGAAATGGAAAATGTGTAGTTGTTTCGAGCATTGAGTGTGATTTCAGATTGACTCGATTAAGTTCCTGATATGAGGTATGGTGAAATTGTTAGTAAGGTATAGTAGTTGTTGAAATTGGGTACGTGCGATTGGTTTGGAGGTGAAAGAAAGCTAGCTCATAGGATCCGTTAAGAGTGAGTACCTTCTAGAGTGCTATCCTTGGAGAAAACGTGTTTTATGTTGAGAAGAGAGTGGGAGAAAGTAGTCGAATGTAATGATCAGAGTGAAGGACCATTGGATAGGACATGATAGTAGTTACCCTCATTTATTGCTTAACCGAATTCCGGGACGAAATTCTTTTAAGGGGGAGATAATGTAATACCCCGGGTAAGTTCGTTAGTAAAAATCCCTTTTACGTTAAGTTTAGTTAACTTTAAAGTTGATATTTAGGGTAAGTTTGGGTAAATATATATAAGTTTAGGGGTGTTTAGATTAATTAGTAAGTTAAAAAGGTATTGTGGTCATTAGTGAGAAATGTGGGGTTTAAATGGTAAATAAGGTTAGATATTATCCTTATGATTTCCAGATATTTAGAAAAGCAGAAAATCAGTAGGTGTTGTGTGTGTGTGTGTGTTGAGAGAAAGAGAGAGCAAGAAGAAGAAAGAAAGGTTGTGGCTAAGAGACTCAATTT
The DNA here is from genome assembly GCA_033807775.1 of Saussurea involucrata. NCBI lineage: Eukaryota > Viridiplantae > Streptophyta > Magnoliopsida > Asterales > Asteraceae > Saussurea > Saussurea involucrata. The sequence continues at coordinate 69,089,832 of CM066317.1, forward strand.
GGAGTACTTGGAAGTGAATCTGAGGTATGTTCCTTTACATTTTATGTTCATAATTGCTATTAGGTAGTTTCCATCGGTGTACAAAAGTCGAATTCATGTCTGGTATCGAAACAGCAGATTTCTGGGTGAAAATGGGGTAAACCGACAGGGATGTCCGGATAGAATGAATGTGTCCGGGTAGATTCTTGGGTGGTGTCCGGGTAAGTTGTTGAGAGTGTCCGGACGATTTGATTGATGGTTTCCGGATGATTTAGAGACCGGATGGCATCCGGATTCCTTTGTTGTCCGGATAAATCGTGTTGTCCGGATTAGTCTTGATGTCCGGATTACTGAGGTTGTCCGGAAAAGGTGGTGTTGTCCGGGTTGTTTGGGTTGTCCGGATACTTTAGCTGTTTTGGTCACTTTTGAGGATTTGAGTTATCTAGAGTCCTTGGTCTTCTAGTACGTTTTATGTGATCAGTTAGTAAGGGGATATTTGTATTTAATCTATTTGCAGACTCTGTGGATTGGGATTGATAGACTGAATCTTTTGGAGAAAAGCTTGGAAGTGTTTATGGATAAGCGATCGAGGTGAGTTTTGCTTTAAAACGTTTTGAACTGGAATACATATATATGTGTATAAATACATATATGAGATGATTATGTGGTAGGAATATGATTATGTGTATATAAATGACAATATGATGTAATGAGATATATATTGTATTTATATAAGCTTTGCACTACACGAGTGCACTTGTTGCCGGGTTCCGGTGTGCGGACCGGTGTGTAGCCGGGTTCCGGTGTGCGGACCGGTGTGTAGCCGGGTTCCGGTGTGCGGACCGGTGAGTAGTCGGGTTCCGGTGTGCGGACCGACAGGTAGCCGGGTTCCGGTGAGCGGACCGGTTGTTGATTTATTAGTTGGCTTGCTACCAACTAATATGGCCATTTGTGGAGGAATAAGGTGAATGAGATGTACACGATGCACGAGTCTGGATTGGTATTTAAATACGTGTGGTATGTTTATATTTTACGAAAGAATTACCAAAGGTTTATCTAAACTATTTTGATACAAAGGATTTACACGAAAGGTTTTATAATGATTTTGGAAAGGACCGGGATTAACTCACTAGACCCGTTTGGTCTAACCCTCATTTTGTTTTCAAAAATATGTTTTCCAGGTTAAGGATCGGCAGGAGAGGATGAAGTGTAGGAAGCTTTTGATGAATGTTGATTAGGAAGCTTTTATATATTTTGTAATGTCAAGACTTTTGAGACCGTACTTGGTTTGTGATGTATCTTTTCTTATGAATGTAATGAAGTTATGCAATGTATGTTATTTGTTGTATGTTTGGGAAACCGGGTCGTTACAGTCCGACTGAAGGTGATCCGGAGAATTGCATAAGAAACATTACCGCGTTACCTTACAATCTTTAATGACGTGCCCAGTCTTCCCACACTTATAACACGCTCGTAAATCACCTTGGCATGTTCCTTGGTGGACACAGTTGCACTTCTGACATGGTCTTTCCGCTGGTCGAAACGGCGGGCGGTTATCATACCTCTGAAATCGGGACTTCTTCGGATCGTGTTGTGGTCCTTCCCACTTTCTCTTCCCGATACTTTTATCGCTAGCATCCCTTCTAATATCTCTTTCAACATTCTCCGCGGCATCAACTGCAGCTGAGAAGGTATCGGGTCCTTTTGCAGTCACTAACCTTCTGACTTCTGAGTTCAGCCCAAAGATAAACCTTTCCGTCTTCATCGCCTCCGTAGCAACGTAGTATTCTGCGAACCGAGACTTTTCCAGAAAGCTAGCGGTGTAGTCTCGAACGGTTAAGTTTCCTTGTTGTAAGTTCATAAATTCCCCTTCCAGTTGTTTGACGGCTGCTTGGGGACAAAATTGTTTCCCGTAAGCTATCACAAATTCTTCCCAAGAGAGGGTAGAATAAACATCAGATCCTTTAGAATGAATAAAAGATTCCCACCAATACAAAGCATCCCCTTTTAACATTGCTGCCCCGTACAATTCCCTATCTTCATCTGCACACTTGCTTGTCATGAAAATAGCTTCTATTTCCTTCATCCATCTCATTGCTTTCACGGGATCCCTGTCTCCTGAGTAGGTCGGAGGTCTACAGCTTAAAAACATTTTGTAGTCGCACCTCCTTTGTACTGGTACAACAGTCGGTGTGATTGGCATTTCATCTTCCGGTCCGGGATCCGGTATTTCATCTTCATTATGACGGTTTCGATCAAACATTGTTTGTATGCTAGCCTGCAGTCTTCCCATTTCTGCCATTAGATCATCCCTGGTAACGAACTCTGTACCATGTGGCTGGACTCTGCCTCCGGCTCGACCTCCAGCTCTACCCCCAGTTCTACCCCCGACTCTGCCCCCAGTTCTGCCTCCCCTGTCCCCTGTTCCTATCGGCGGATTAGTACTATTCAGATTCCCTCCTCCTTGGTTCTTTCGTCTAGTACCACTTGCCATTCTGTAGATTCAAACAAAATTAATACACACATAAGCACATACCCTATATAACAAGGTATTCTGGTTCAAACATGTACCTGTAAGATCATGATTACACTGGCCAGGCGTAATTTGAAATTACCTTACATGATGTTCCTTCTTCCCTTTTATACTTCATCATCCCAGAGTTCTATAATGATAGGGACATCCTACTTCACATGCAGTTTAAGTCTAGGTACAGATACAAATACCTAAATCCCTTAAACTAAGGCTCTGATACCATTTGTAACAACCCAATTCCCATTTCTACACAACAAATCACATAATGTAACACAACATCGATATAACAAAAGAGACATCATATTACAAGTACGGTCCCGTAGTCTTTTACATTTCAGAAGCCATTCTACTAAAAACTATGTAATAAATACATACATAACATTTAATATTGTAATACAACTGCTAATCATGCCAAAATCTTCATCATATAATCCTTCACAAAAGCCATCCATCGGTTACTCTAATTACTTGCTCTTACTCGATCCACCACCTGGAATACATATTTTTAAAACAAAAATGAGGGTTAGACCTAAGGGTCTAAGTGAGAAAAATCCCTGTTAGTTCGAAATCATATATATAAACCTTATCTATATAAATCACACAGCACGATCAAATATATATCAATTTGAACTCACACATCATATACCTTCCCTTCTCATTCCTCCTGGCCATATTAGTTGGTCGCAAGCCAACTAATAAATTTACAACGATGTACAACATCTACAGCCAAACAACGCTATACATGTTCTATAGCCAAACACACCGGTCCTAAGCCCGACCAACGTATTATAACACATTATAATACTCATGTAAATAATACCTCAATATATTATAATTCACATATATCGCATATATATACACATAATCACCAATTATCACATTCCCAAACCATACGTATATGTATTCCAGTTAAAAACGTTTTTAAAGTAAAACTCACCTGTTTTGATTATTACACACGCTCGCAAGCTCCTTTCACAATGGTCTTATCTCCTACCATGACTCCACAGAATCTGAAACAATATAAGGTACATACACCTCTTTACTAGCCAAACATATAAAGCCTACCAGTTCCTGTTCTCAACTGTATCACTAAACTTAACAACTACCGGGACTACATAGAGTACCGGGGCTTCTCAGTACCGGGACTCTTTGGTACCGAGACTTCACAGTACCGGGAGTTCACTATACCGGGAGTTCACTATACCGGGAGTCGACACTACCGGGACTCCACCGGGAGTCGACAGTACCTAGACTCCACCGGGAGTCGACAGTATCGGGACTCCACCGGGAGTCTTCAAGAACACAGTCGGTTTCCACTTGCCCAGAAATCGATTGAAATCTATACAAGTCGCGAAATTAGAAATTCTAAACCGATAGAAGTCTAATACTACTGATTATAAACACAAATTGTAAAGGAACTTACCTCCAAATCGATTTCAGCCCAATCAATTGAAGCCCTAACCGTACGTTTTATTCCTCTGCTTCCTTTTCTCTCAAAACGCACACACACATACACACTTTCTGAATAAGGAAAGTGGTAATCTGATACTTAAGATATTTAAGTATTAGTTTTCACTTTTGGCTGAAACTATATGATAAGTACCAAAACACCCTTAAACTTATGACTTAATTCAAACTTACCCCAAACATCCCAATCTTAAAATTAAATAAACTTAACGGGATAGAGTTTAACTAATGGATTTACCTGGTTATTACATGTAGACCGACATTGACATCAACCACACCACAATCACTAGTACGATAAGCCCCAGCATCCTCCATACCGTGACCCCAATCATCACCACGCATCCCGTCCAAAACCCTAGTCGCACTTTGCACCCTAGCCGTCGCCGACTGCACACCCCGATCAGCAGCCGAAAACGTCACACCCTCCTTCGTCATCGTGTCCCCGTGCGAAACCTTAGTCGGATGCGTCAAAGTGACGTCAACCCTACCCAGGCATGGCGGAACATCTCCAACCTGCGAACCACAAACACCACCAAGAGAGGACAAAGCATCCTTCTTACCAACCCCTACAGCATCTCCGGTGCCGCCACCCAAACCAGAAACATCAGTAGCTATAGGAGCCATCGTCGAGTAAGAGTCTGAAGCCAACACGCTGAAATCAAACAAGAGAAACCCTAGATTAGGATAACCCTAATCCGGGAAACGAAGACCAAGGCTTTCACCAAGGTGCTGAATTCCACAGGTCGATCTTGATTGATAACGAAGATGTTAGAAACACGAACTCCACCAAACTCTCGCACCAAACAGCCAAGAACACCGCCGTCGAGGAGTGTTGCCGGACAAGAAACAGCGCCGAAACCCTAGTGTTGTCGTCTCAAAATCATATTTTGTTCATTTTCTCTCACGTTTGGAGTATTGTGGACGATTTTGGTTATGTTTAGTTGAAGTGTTTTTCTCCTTCTTCATTTATGAAGATTAGGGCATGATGTATTTGAGATTTTGGGTTCTAAATGTTTGGGGAATGATTCTAAGTATTTGAGGATAAATACTTATGGTTGGAAACTTGTGGATCTAGGTTTTGGAAGATTTGGCCTTAAGGATCCGGGTTGCATCAAAGGAGCTTACGTTGGGAGAAATTCTAGATTTAGCTTAAATCTAGCGAGGTGAGTTCAAGTTGATTTGTGAAAACTTTGTGCATGCCAAAAATGTTATTTTCCAAATATTTGTGTGTTTTACTTGAAAATATCAATGGTTGAGTTAATGGAATAGTTTAACTCTTTTGAAATGGTTATCTTCATAAATGTTGTAAAACAACCATATTTGGGGCTTTTGGATATTTTGATGTGCAAAAATCATAATATGTCATTAAAGGATTAATTGCTCAAAATCATATTTTGTTCACTTTCTTTCTTGTTTGGAGTATTGTAGACGATTTTGGTTATGTTTAGTTGAAGTGTTCTTCTCCTTCTTCATTTATGAAGATTAGGGCTTGATGTATTTGAGATTTTGGGTTCTAAATGTTTGGGAAATGATTCTAAGTATTTGAGGATAAGTACTTATGGTTGGAAACTTGTGGATCTAGGTTTTGGAAGACTTGGCCTAAAAGATCCGGGTTGCATCAAAGGAGCTTACGTTGGGAGAAATTCTAGATTTAGCTTAAATCTAGCGAGATGAGTTCAAGTTGATTTGTGAAAACTTTGTGCATACCAAAAATGTTATTTTCCAAATATTTGTGTGTTTTACTTGAAAATATCAATGGTTGAGTTAATGGAATAGTTTAACTCTTTTGAAATGGTTATCTTCATAAATGTTGTAAAACAACCATATTTGGGGCTTTTGGATATTTTGATGTGTAGAAATCATTATATGTCATTAAATGATTAATTGCTCAAAATCATATTTTGTTCACTTTCTTTCTTGTTTGGAGTATTGTAGACGATTTTGGTTATGTTTAGTTGAAGTGTTCTTCTCCTTCTTTATTTATGAAGATTAGGGCTTGATGTATTTGAGATTTTGGGTTAAAGTTTGGGGAATGATTCTAAGTATTTGAGGATAAATACTTATGGTTGGAAACTTGTGGATCTAGGTTTTGGAAGACTTGGCCTAAAGGATCCGGGTTGCATCAAAGAAGCTTACGTTGGTAGAAATTCTAGATTTAGCTTAAATCTAGCGAGGTGAGTTCAAGTTGATTTGTGAAAACTTTGTGCATGACAAAAATGTTATTTTGCAAATATTTGTGTGTTTTACTTGAAAATATCAATGGTTGAGTTAATGGAATAGTTTAACTCTTTTGAAATGGTTATCTTCATAAATATTGTAAAACAACCATATTTGGGGCTTTTGGATATTTTGATGTGTAGAAATCATAATATGTCATTAAAGGATTAATTTCTCAAAATCATATTTTGTTCACTTTCTTTCTCGTTTGGAGTATTGTGGACAATTTTGGTTATGTTTAGTTGAAGTGTTCTTCTCCTTCTTCATTTATGAAGATTAGGGCTTGATGTATTTGAGATTTTGGGTTCTAAATGTTTGGGGAATGATTCTAAGTATTTGAGGATAAATACTTATGGTTGGAAACTTGTGGATCTAGGTTTTGAAAGACTTGGCCTAAAGGATCCGGGTTGAATCAAAGGAACTTACGTTGGGAAAAATTATAGATTTAGCTTAAATCTAACGAGTTGAGTTCAAGTTGATTTGTGAAAACTTTGTGCATGCCAAAAATGTTATTTTCCAAATATTTGTGTGTTTTACTTGAAAATATCAATGGTTGAGTTAATGGAATAGTTTAACTCTTTTGAAATAGTTATCTTCAAAAATGTTGTAAAACAACCATATTTGGGGATTTTGGATATTTGATGTGTAGAAATCATAATATGTCATTAAAGGATTAATTGCTCAAAATCATATTTTGTTCACTTTCTTTCTTGTTTGGTGTATTGTAGACGATTTTCGTTATGTTTAGTTGAAGTGTTCTTCTCCTTCTTCATTTATGAAGATTAGGGCTTGATGTATTTCAGATTTTGGGTTCTAAATGTTTGGGGAATGATTCTAAGTATTTGAGGATAAATACTTATGGTTGGAAACTTGTGGATCTAGGTTTTGGAAGACTTGGCCTAAAGGATCCGTTGCATCAAAGGAGCTTACGTTGGGAGAAATTCTAGATTTAGCTTAAATCAAGCGAGATGAGTTCAAGTTGATTTGTGAAAACTTTGTGCATGCCAAAAAATGTTATTTTCCAAATATTTGTGTGTTTTACTTGAAAATATCAATGGTTGAGTTAATGGAATAGTTTAACTCTTTTGAAATGGCTATCTTCATAAATGTTGTAAAACAACCATATTTGGGGCTTTTGGATATTTTGATGTGTAGAAATCATAATATGTCATTAAAGGATTAATTGCTCAAAATCATATTTTGTTCACTTTCTTTCTCGTTTGGAGTATTGTGGACGATTTTGGTTATGTTTAGTTGAAGTATTCTTCTCCTTCTTCATTTATGAAGATTAGGGCTTGATGTATTTGAGATTTTGGGTTCTAAATGTTTGGGGAATGATTCTAAGTATTTGAGGATAAATACTTATGGTTGGAAACTTGTAGATCTAGATTTTGGAAGAGCCTAAAGGATCCGGGTTGCATCAAAGGAGCTTACGTTGGGAGAAATTCTAGATTTAGCTTAAATCTAGCGAGGTGAGTTCAAGTTGATTTGTGAAAACTTTGTGCATGCCAAAAATGTTATTTTCCAAATATTTGTTTGTTTTACTTGAAAATATCAGTGGTTGAGTTAATGGAATAGTTTAACTCTTTTGAAATGGTTATCTTCATAAATGTTGTAAAACAACCATATTTGGGGCTTTTGGATATTTTGATGTGTAGAAATCATAATATGTCATTAAAGGATTAATTGCTCAAAATAATATTTTGTTCACTTTCTTTCTCGTTTGGAGTATTGTGGACGATTTTGGTTATGTTTAGTTGAAGAGTTCTTCTCCTTCTTCATTTATGAAGATTAGGGCTTGATGTATTTGAGATTTTGGGTTCTAAATGTCTGGGGAATGATTCTATGTATTTGATGATAAATGCTTATGGTTGGAAACTTGTGGATCTAGGTTTTGGAAGACTTGGCCTAAAGGATCCGAGTTGCATCAAAGGAGCTTACGTTGGGAGAATTTCTAGATTTAGCTTAAATCTAGCGAGGTAAGTTGAAGTTGATTTGTGAATACTTTGTGCATGCGAAAAATGTTATTTTCCAAATATTTGTTTGTTTTACTTGAAAATATCAATGGTTTAGTTAATGGAATAGTTTAACTATTTTGAAATGGTTATCTTCATAAATGTTGTAAAACAACCATATTTGGGGCTTTTGGATATTTTGATGTGTAGAAATCATAATATGTCATTAAAGGATTAATTGCTCAAAATCATATTTTGTTCACTTTCTTTCTTGTTTGGAGTATTGTGGACGATTTTGGTTATGTTTTGTTGAAGTTTTCTTCTCCTTCTTCATTTATGAAGATTAGAGCTTGATGTATTTTAGATTTTGGGTTCTAAATGTTTGGGGAATGATTCTATGTATTTGAGGATAAATACTTATGGTTGGAAACTTGTGGATCTAGGTTTTGGAAGACTTGGCCTAAAGGATCTGGGTTGCATCAAAGGAGCTTACGTTGGGAGAAATTCTAGATTTAGCTTAAATCTAGCGAGGTGAGTTCAAGTTGATTTGTGAAAACTTTGTGCATGCCAAAAATGTTATTTTCCAAATATTTGTGTGTTTTATTTGAAAATATCAATGGTTCTCGCGTAACGTGCAGGAAAAATGTGATCATTGTTTTCTTGAAACGTTTAAAGATTTCACCTTTATGGATCATTTTTACGTATAACAGTGTAAAATGTGATCTTTACCACAGTTGTTTTGAAACATGGTGCAAAAACTAGTGCTTTTTACACGGTTCTCGTGTAACGTGCTAGAAAAATGTGATCATCGTTTCGTTGAAACGTTTAAAGATTTCACCTTTATGCATCGTTGTTACGTATAACAGTGTAAAAATGTGATCTTTTCCATGTTGTTTTGAAACATGTTGCAAAAACTAGTACCTTTAACACGGTTCACGCATAACGTACTAGAAAAATGTGATCATTGTTTTCTTGAAATGTTTAAAGATTTCACCTTTATGCATCGTTGTTACGTATAACAGTGTGAAAATGTGATCTTTTCCAAAGTTGTTTTGAAACATGGTTCAAAAACTAGTATCTTTAACACAATTCTCACGTAACGTGTTAGAAAAATGTGATCATTGTTTTGTTGAAACGTTAAAAAATTTCACCTTTATGCATCGTTGTTACATATAACAGAGTAAAAATGTGATCTTTTCCACAGTTCTTTTGAAACATGGTGCAAAAACTAGTACTTTTTACATGGTTCTCGCATAACGTGGTAGAAAAATGTGATCATTGTTTCGTTGAAACGTTTTAAGATTTCACTTTTTTGCATCGTTGTTGCATATAAGAGAGTAAAAATGTGATCTTTTCCACAGTTGTTTTAAAACATGGTGTAAAAACTAGTACTTTTTAAACGATTCTCGCGTAACGTGCTAGAAAAATGTGATCATTGTTTCGTTGAATCGTTTAAACATTTCACCTTTATGCATCGTTGTTACGTATAACAGTGTAAAAACATGACCTTTTCCACATTTGTTTTGAAACATGGTGCAAAAAATAGTGTTTTTACACGGTTCTCGCATAACGTGGTAGAAAAATGTGATCATTGTTTCGTTGAAACGTTTAAACATTTCACCTTTTTTGCGTCGTTGTCACGTATAACAGTGTAAAAATGTGATCTTTTCCACAGTTGTTTTGAAAATGGTGCAAAAACTAGTACTTTTTACACGGTTCTCGTGTAACGTGCAGGAAAAATGTGATCATTGATTTCTTGAAACGTTTAAAGATTTCACCTTTATGGATCGTTTTTACGTATAACAGTGTAAACTGGTGATCTTTTCCACAATTGTTTTGAAAAATGGTGCAAAAACAAGTGCTTTTTACACGGTTCTCGCGTAACGTGGTAGAAAAATGTGATCATGGGTTCGTTGAAACGTTTAAACATTTCATCTTTTTTGCATCGTTATCACGTATAACAGTGTAAAAATGTGATCTTTTCCACAGTTGTTTTGAAACATGGTGCAAAAACTAGTACTTTTTACACGGTTCTCGCGTAACGTAAGGAAAAATGTGATCATGTAACATCTCAATTTTTATAAAATATTACGTTTGGGTTTATTAAATAATTTGAGTATAATTATTTGATAAGGTATGGTTGATTATGGTATAGATTAATTTTAGAGTTTATCCCCGAGTAAGTTACGTTATGGGTTTTAATTGGAATTATAAGTTAAGGGGTAAACTTTAATTTTAATTTATAACTTGGAGGGTTAAAGTTGCCAATTAAGGAAAGTTGGAGGTTTGATTGGTTAAAGTGGTGAAAGTCATCACCACCACCGCCTCATTTTCACAATTTTGGATAAGAGATTTTATCCCTTTCATTTTGAGATGTATGTGTGTGTGAGTTAAGGTAAAAGAAAAGAAAGCTTTTTGGTGTGTGTGGGTTTTCACGGCAAAGAGAGACAGAGAGAAAGAAAACAGAAACTGAGAAGAAGAAAGAAAGAGGAAGAAGAAAGCAAGATTTTACACCTGATTGGAGTCTTGATCTGAATCCCTAAATTGTGCAGAAAAGTGGGTTTATCACTTTCAAGGTGAGTTCATTCACTTTTGAACAAATCAATGTTTTATGTTAAATTAAACATTAAGATATCTGTATAAACTGTTTGGGACTGAATGGATGGATTTAGAATAAGCTGAATGAAACAGACATCAAATTGGATTGAGGTTTTGCGCTGCAGGTTGCACTTTCCGGGTAAAAAGAGAGTATCCGGTAACCTAGGTATGAAGGGTTTCCGAACAGACCAAAGTTACCCGATAAGTTGTTATTTTTGTAGTTACCGGACGGTATCCGGATTATTTAGTTTTCGGATGTTATCCGGATTGAATATTATATCCGGTAAGTACTGTATTCGGTAAGTGATGTATCCGGTAGGAGTAATATCCGGAAAGTGCTGTGTCCGGAAAGATTTGTGTATCCGGTAAGTAGTGGATATCCAGAAAGCGATGTTATCCGGATAGTTTGGAGTGTCCGGAAACTCCTATTGTCCGGACACTTTTGAGTATACAGTAACTTTAGGTTTTGTTAATTTCTGGAAGAGTACAATTGAGGAATTGAGATACAATCCTAATAGCTTGAACATACTTACAGTTGAATGGTAGGGTGTTAGGCTTAAAGATTGTTTTAATTGAATACTATGCAGGGGTATAGTGAGTGTAATGGATCCATAGGCACTGTTATGTATTATCACGAGGAATAGGCATAAAGCAATTTGTAATTCCCGTTGACCTAAAATGAGGAATAAGCATAAAGGATATTGTAATTCCTATTTCGTAAAGGTGTTATGAAATGAGAAATAGGCATAAAGGATATTGTAATTTCTATTTCATAGTATAGAAATTGAGGAATATGCATAAAGTAACTTGTAATTCCTAATTTCTAGGGGAAGACTAGAGATAGGCATAAAGTAACTTGTAATCTCTACTTCCAGGCCAAGAAATAGGCTTAAAGCAACTTGTAATTTCTTGGATAAGAGCAATAGTCTAGAATCTATAAGGATTCGTAGTAGGCTCTTGATTGGGATAATATGACTTACTGAATGTTAGTCATACTCATGGGATCAGGTATGATCCTGTCATGGAGGTGAGCACGTGTATGGTAAGAACGGTGGAGAACAGGTTTGTTTATACGTATTGGATATTTTCAAACTATTAACGTTTTTAATTTGAAATTGAATGTTCTCACTAGGCGTAAGCCTAATCCTTTCAAATTAAATTTTCTTACCAGGTACAGGCTCAGGGAAGTAGATGGGATGTGAGCCGAGAGCTTTTGAAGTATCCAACTTAAGAGATAAGTGGAGGAGTTAGCTAATGCGTTGAGGCTTTTTGGATGGATTGCTTAGATAACTTAGTTAATCTAATTATAGTGGACATGATTAGATTAATAAGTTATTGGGAGATTCCATGTTTGTAATTACGAAACCTCATAATTAACTCTCTTCATATATAAAAGTTTGGATGTTATTTTGTCATAACTTGATACAATTGAGATTCAAATTAGCCCTGATTTTTAGGGTGTTACAATATGGTATCAGAGCAATAGTTTAAGCGAACTAGGTATGCTAATGAGATACCTAGACTTAAGCTGAGATGAATTAAGTTATGATATGTGAGATATGGGTAGAAGTACTAAGACGGGATAGTCTTAGTGTGACGGAAATACGTAAAATTAGTACTGTAACAATGGTAACGAGGATTCTCTTGTATGATATGTTCACAATTCCAATTAGCTACTGTTATTATGAAATATTGTTACACCAGCATACTTGTTTCTAAATTGTCACAGTGACTAATAATCGGTAAAGTAGGTTTCGTATGTCTAGTTGTATGTAACCATTTCTTATGGTTATTCCTTTGTGTTATATCAGAAAGATGGTAAATACGCCACCGAGGTCCTCTAATTCTTTGGAGGATAGAGCAGTAAATGATTGGGGGTTGCAGGGACAACCTAGAACGGGCGGAACTAATGAGAGCCCGCCGAGGTTACATTTTACTGGAGGAGCGGATAGTCAGGTACATAGAACGGGTACCAGTACCGCCAGCCAAGAAACGCCTGAATCGACAATGGAATCTCGTATGATGGAAAACATGACAAGAATGATGAATACAGCGATGGAAAAACAAGCCGAAATTTTTATGAAAGTATTGAACGATCGAAGTACAGAGCTACGTCGAACGGGAACTGATACTGGGGTAATAAATCCAGTTGGTAACCCTGGGTTAGAGGCGGAAAGGAGAATTGAAAGAATCTGCTCATACAAAACGTTCCTAAGCTGTAAACCGCCAGAGTTTAAAGGAGCAGATAATCCAGTAGCCTGCATGAACTGGATCAGGGAAATGGAACAAGCTTTCCGAGCCTGTGAATGCGATGATAAGTCAAAGGTTAGATTTGCATCTCAAATGCTAAGAGGTAATGCGCTGACTTGGTGGAACGTAGTGACGACTACAATTTCGGCTCCAGTCTTGACTATTATGACTTGGGAGTCATTCAAGAAAAAGATTCTGGAAGAATACTGCAATGAAAACGAGATAGATAGAATTGAGGAAGAATTTCGGAATCTGAAGAAGGGTACTTCTACTGTTCGGAAATACACTGAATCTTTCATGGAAAAGCTGAACTTAGTGGGGCATGTGGCTCTAACTGAAAAAGATAAAGTTAAAGCTTATTTAAAGGGTTTGCTAGCGGATATGATGTCGCGGGTGCGGAGTTCAAAAGCTTCGACGTTGAGGGAGACGATTGAAGAAGCCAAAGTTATAGATGAAGTGTATGCCAAGGATAAAGAAGAAAAGACACACGTGGGAGAGAAACGAAAGTGGGAAGGCCAGTCGGAGTCTTCTCAGAAATTTAAATCATTTGGTGTAACGAGCCGGTTTCCCAAACATACAACAAGTAACATATATCGCATAACATTGTTACATTCATAACAAAAGATACATAATAAACCATGTACGGTCCGAAAGTCTTAAAACGTACATTACATAACATAATTATTTCCTAATCTTCGTCAGCTATCAACCGCATACTATTCATTATCTTTACCTTTATCATTGAGAATACGTCGACCTGGAATACATATTTTTTTAAAACAAAATGAGGGTTAGACCAAACGGTCTAGTGAGATAATCCCTGTCATTTCAAAACCGTTATAAACCAATTTATATAAAACCATGTATTAAAACATTTTTATATAAAACCTTTATAATAACACACATATATCACCAGTAATTAAATACCAATCAAGACTCGTGCATTGTGTACAACTCCTCATTCCCATGGCCATATTAGTTGGTTGCAAGCCAACTAATAAATTAACTCCGCTGTACGAATATTACACCCAACACCGTCGTACGAATATTACAACCAACACCACCGGTCCTAAGCCCGGCCAACGTGCACTCGTATAGTGTATGCTCATATAAATAAAATATATATATCTCAATATATCATATTTTCATTTATAAAACTTTCATCACATTCCAACCACATATACATCTCAATATAAACACATAATCACACCATATATCATATTCTCAATCCATACATATCCATCTCATATATATGTATTCCAGTTGGAAAACGTTTTTAAAGTAAAACTCACCTTGATTGTTTATCCAAAACCACTTCCAAGCTTTTCTCAATCAATTCGATCTTTCACAGAATCTGAAACAATTCAAATACATGTATTCCTTTACTAACCAAACACATAAGACTCTCCAATAATTCTTAAATATCCAAAATCCTCGACTTATATCGCAACCCACTAAAATGATAATCCTTGTCGCAACCAACTACTGCGACAACCCCTCATATCGCATCCAACTACTGCGACAACCCCTCATATCGCAACCAATTGTTGCGACACAGTAGCATATCGCAACCAACTGTTGCGATATACACCACATGTCGCAACTAACCATTGCGATATCATTGAGCATGTCGCAACCCAAGGTTGCGATACTCATGAATGTCGCAACTACCATAACTGTCGCAACCCACTGTTGCGATATTCATGAATGTCTCAGTACACTAAGTTCATCTTTTACCCAGAAATTTATAGATTTCGACCATGAATGTTTATGTAACTTTGCAGATATACTTAAGACCATAAATAACAACTATCCATAAACTCAGTTTTCCAAAAACATCCATATTTCACCAAAACCCATTTCTAAACTCATAAATCCTTATGAACATAAAAGAACTAGTTTAAGTGAGAATCATACCTTTGTTTCTTCAATTGTATCCAAAAACCCCGCTGAAAGAAATCAATTCCTTTCTTCTTCTTCTTCTTAACTTCTCTCTCAATTTTCCTCTCTTTTCTCTCTTCTCTCTCTTTGAACCGTACAAGAACACACACACACACATACTAATTGAAATATCTCAATATGCTAACATCATGCCACCTCTTCTCTTTTAATAAAAATGGGGCGGTGGAAGAGGTGAAATGTTTCACCAATTGACCAACCAACCCCCAAACTCTCTTTAAATGGCAAAATCTACCCTCTCACTTTTATATTAAAATTATAACTTACCCCTTAACTTACAACTCCATAAAACAAATCCCAAAATTACCTTAAATCAAAATAATAAAAATTTAATAATCCAATAACGTACCCGGTTATTACAACATCTCCCCTTTAAAAGAATTCCGTCCCGGAATTCATTCAAGCAATAAACGAGGTAATCAATTACCATAAATCGCTTTCAAACTCATACAACACATTATTCTCAATATTACCAAAACATCAAGAATTTTAATTCCACACAAAAATTCCGCCCCTTTAAAACAACGATAACCACCAACTTATTAATACTAACCACTTTATTTGAAGTTTACACACATCGTCCGCAATTTACTCAATTAATCCATCCCACAAAGTCGATCCAAATCTTAAAATAACCATAATCGAAATTTTCTGCCGAATCACCCAATAATCAAATCCCACGAAGGTTCAAAATAACTCAATAGTTCACTTATATCACAAAAAGAAATTACTTATTCTCACATGAAACTAATCCAAATGACACAACATTTTATGCTTACTCGGAACATTTACCACGCTAATACTACTTTTAACTCCATCAGCCTTTCACGACAAACGTCGTGTTCTACACTTTTACAATACTAACTCGAAAACATAATCATACACTTTCCATATAAAATTTGCTTAGCAATTACAACCTATTTCTTATACTCTTTCATGGAATAAAATATACTCAACAAAATCATTTTATATCATGGATAAGTTTCTTAATTTTATCAAACCCGGATACCTCATTCTACCATTCCCGTTTCTCATGCTAGCATAGCATAACCACGATAATCATACATCAATACTTAATTGCACTTGACACTAAGTCATTTATCAAAATCATATTTACACATGCAAAACCAAGTCTACTCAAACGGTTCCACTAAAAGTTACAATAAAAAAAATAACACTAAATGCTTCAAGATACAACACACTTCTCGATCTCCAAACATAGTTAACCAGATCACAATACTTCTAATAATTCAATTCAAATTAGTTAAAACAAACAATAAACACTATGAATTAACGTACTTTACCCGATGTCCAATCGGAGTAAAATAATCTCATCCAAACATGAACATATTATTGTCTCTAAATCCTGATACTTTAATCGATTTCACTTTTCAATCTTGACTTCCCATCAAGAACTTTCCAAATAGAACTCCTATCATAACATAGTTTGCAATAACAATTCAATGTCTTCACTTAACATAACTGCAAAACTCGATGAGAAGTCAAAGACTTACACATCTACCTTAACTTACAACGCCAATTTCTTAATTGTACAAATACCACACCAAAATATTATACCCTAATAATGATACCATAAAATCCTCATGACAACTTTCAGACGTGTTCAACAAATTACGTCTTCTTCGCATCAATCAATATATCATCATCAAATTAAAATAAAGTCTAAAACCACTCTTTAACTTAAACAACTCCGTAACGAAAGTTCATCAACATTACCCTCACTTTACTTAACCGTAAAAATCGCCAACTAATCATATAATAAATCTACTACAAACTACACCACAAAGTTCATCACACGACCATCAAAATATTTAAACATCGCTTTCTTCCTGCTAATCATAACACTTAATAATATAAATCCATTTTACAACTTAAATCCTCCAATCCAGGAGAAATATTAGGTAAACACCCAACTCATTTTAACCATTTTTCTGTACCAAGAAAACTCTCAAGCATCAATTTCTTATAACATTATTAATATAATATAAATATTCTCTCTCAGCTTAAGTCTAGGTTATCAGCAACCTAGTTTTCTAACCTTGCGACCTACTATCGCCAATGTTTCCCCCACATCATTCCACCTTTGATCCATTCCGGTGTTTTCTAACGGTACAACCATACTTGCTTCGGCTAAGCCCTTCCGTAGAATCGACACGGGAAAGGTCGAATGAACTCCCACTATGCGTAACCCTTCGTTACTAAGGCGCATACAAACAATTTAGTACCCTCCCGACTATAACAACTCTTACTTCAAGAAGAAAACCCCATGTGATACAAACAAGGTATAACATCTCAAATCAATCATACCAATATTATTCACACATCTAGACTCCAGATTTTAAATCATGCCCCAAACTAATGGTTTCGCACAGAATTTTACCATTCTTAAAAGAACGCATTCCACCGACGTTAACGTCCCAACAATCCAACACTCAACGAATAACGACACTCTACTCTCCCATAAATCACAGAATCAACTTAGAGTATCACCTTAACCCGTAGTTAAACTTTTCTCCATAGACTATACACATCTCTACCGTCACTTCTCTAACCCAAAATACGTCTAAGACAGACAACACTTTCTTGCATTAATTACACCGATCACGAACCATGGATAACAATTTATTCCCACACTTGCCACAACATCACTCTCGCACTACTACCACGTCCTATCCAATGGTCCTTCACCCTGAGCATTACATTCGACTACTTTCTTCCACTCTCTTCTCAACATAAAACATGGTTCCCCAAGGACAACTCACTAGGAGGTGCTCACCCATGAGCTAGCTTTCTTTCACTTCCAAACCAACCACACACACCCAATTTCAACGATTACCATACTTAACCAACAATTTCACCACACCTCATACCAGGAACTTAACCGAGTTAATCCGAAATCACACTCAATGCTCAAAACAACCACACACTTTTCATTTCCCAAACGATAATACTCCACTCCTTAGCTAACCATCTACTGCCACTCCATTCTCTTATTCTCGAATAACAATACTACGCACCACCTAGACATCCATGCCTCTCCACACATACTTTTGTCACATCTGAACAACTTATAAACAAAATCCCAAGCAGAGGTTTCCACTTACAGTCACCCCATATCATCACTAATTCACCACTTAACCTTACAAAATTCATTACTACTACACCTCGCACGCTCACTAATTATAAACTGCCACCATCTTATCCACATTACCCCACACATTTAAACAATACCCTTCTAGATAGCGTTACAATCACAATAAGTATAATCTACACAACACACTAAATCGTCGCCTTCATGACCAGGTCAAGACTTCACACACTACCGTTACTCTCCACACATTATCATCACGTTCCACACACTACTATTATTCTTTACACTCAAGCCATCATACTCCACACACTAACAAAATCAGAACAACAGTAATTAAGCACACCCATCTATATCTATAACATAATTATCAAATACTTTTTTAATGCAGATATGCAACAAAAGGATGGAGACACAATTGATCGGTTTGCACCGAAGTCAAATAGCACTTTAGCACGTGTAGAGTTTATAGAAATATACCTGTCTTCGTCTCTATCCATACATTGAGTCCGACTTGCCATTCTGTTGATTTTCACAGGGTTAATATACACATAAGCACATTCCCCATATAATAAGGTATTCCAGTTCAAACATGTACTTGTAAGTTCACAATTACACTGGCCAGGTGTAATTCGAAATTACCTTACATGATGTTCCTTCTACCTTTTTATACTTAACATCCCAAGGTTCTAAAATAATAGGGACATCCTACTTCACATGCAGTTTAAGTCTAGGTATAAATCCAAATACCTAAATCCCTTAAACTAGGGCTCTGATACCATCTGTAACGACTCGGTTTCCCAAACATACAACAAGTAACATATATTGCATAACATTGTTACATTCATAACAAAAGATACATAATAAACCACGTACGGTCCAAAAGTCTTAAAACGTACATTACATAACATAATTATTTCCTAATCTTCGTCAGCTATCAACCGTATACTATTCCTTATCTTTACCTTTATCATTGAGAATACGTCGACCTGGAATACATATTTTTTTAAAACAAAATGAGGGTTAGACCAAACGGTCTAGTGAGATAATCCCTGTCATTTCAAAACCGTTATAAACCAATTTATATAAAACCATGTATTAAAACATTTTTATATAAAACCTTTATAATAACACACATATATCACCAGTAATTAAATACCAATCAAGACTCGTGCATTGTGTACAACTCCTCATTCCCATGGCCATATTAGTTGGTTGCAATCCAACTAATTAATTAACTCCGTTGTACGAATATTACAGCCAACACCGCCATACGAATATTACAGCCAACACCACCGGTCCTAAGCCCGACCAACGTGCACTCGTGTAGTGTATGCTCATATAAATAAAATATATATATCTCAATATATCATATTTTCACTTATAAACCTTTCATCACATTCCAACCACATATACATCTCAATATAAATACATAATCACACCATATATCATATTCTCAATCCATACATATCCATCTCATATATATGTATTCCAGTTGGAAAATGTTTTTAAAGTAAAACTCACCTTGATTGTTTATCCAAAAACACTTCCAAGCTTTTCTCAATCAATTCGATCTTTCACAGAATCTGAAACAATTCAAATACATGTATTCCTTTACTAATCAAACACATAAGACTCTCCAATAATTCTTAAATATCCAAAATCCTCGACTGATATCGCAACCCACTAAAATGATAATCCTTGTCGCAACCAACTACTGCGACAATCCCTCATATCGCAACCAACTACTGCGACCCCTCATATCGCAACCAACTGTTGCGACACAGTAGCATATCGCAACCAATTGTTGCGATATACACCACATGTCGCAACTAACCATTGTGATATCATTGAGCATGTCGCAACCCAAGGTTGCGATACTCATGAATGTCGCAACTACCATAACTGTCGCAACCCACTGTTGCGATATTCGTGAAATGTCTCAGTCGACTAAGTTCATCTTTTACCCATAAATTTATAGATTTCGACCATGAATGTTTATGTAACTTTGCAGATATACTTAAGACCATAAATAACAACTATCCATAAACTCAGTTTTCCAAAAACATCCATATTTCACCAAAACCCATTTCTAAACTCATAAATCCTTATGAACATAAAAGAACTACTTTAAGTGAGAATCATACCTTTGTTTCTTCAATTGTATCCAAAAACCCCGCTGAAAGAAATCAATTCCTTTCTTCTTCTTCTTAACTCCTCTCTCAATTTTCCTCTCTTTTCTCTCTTCTCTCTCTTTGAACCGTACAAGAACACACACACACACACACATACTAATTGAAATATCTCAATATGCTAACATCATGCCACCTCTTCTCTTTTAATAAAAATGGGGCGGTGGAAGAGGTGAAATGTTTCACCAATTGACCAAACAACCCCCAAACTCTCTTTAAATGGCAAAATCTACCCTCTCACTTTTATATTAAAATTATAACTTACCCCTTAACTTACAACTCCATAAAACAAATCCCAAAATTACCTTAAATCAAAATAATAAAAATTTAATAATCCAATAACGTACCCGGTTATTACATTTGGCAAGAACGTTCGCTATGAGCCTCGTCGGGAACCAAGTTGGTGTTCGAAATGTCGAAGTAAACATTTTGGTCAGTGTCGGATAGTCGGGAATGAGTGCTTCAAATGCGGGAAGCCTGGGCATATAGCGGCTAACTGTCCTATTCAAGGACCGATCTGTTTTGAGTGTAAACAACCCAGACATATCCGAAGAGATTGTCCGAAGTTAAAGAAGGGCGGAGATCAAGGAAAGAAACCAGATGTTCCTAAACCAACAGGTCGGTAATTCCATATGACGGCGGAAGAGGCTAAGGAGTCTAAAGATGTCGTTTCCGGTACATTCCTCATTAATTCTATTCCCGTGTGCATTTTATTTGATTGTGGTGCAAATTTGTCGTTTGTGTCCAAGTCGTTTTATCAAAAGTTAGCTATGTCTGTCACTACTTTGGAAGATGCCTTAGTAGTCGAGATAGCTAACGGAGGTAAAGTCTTAGTTCATGAAAGACTTGAAGGTTGTTTAATTTCGATAGGGGAAACGAAATTTCCGATTGACTTATTGTTAATGGAAATTGGAGGATTCGATGTAATTGTGGGTATGGACTGGCTGACAGTCAACCAGGCAGAGATACTTTGTGCAAAGAAATTAATCCGGATTCCGATGGCTGATAAGGATGATGTACTCATCTTTGGGGAAAAGCAAAAAGGGGAAATTCCATTAATTAATGTTGCAAAAGCGCGTAAATGTTTAATGAAAGGATGTTCATCCTATCTGGCGTATGTTTTAGATGCAAAGTCGGAAAAGAAGCAAGTGGAAGATATTAAGGTGGTACGTGAATTCCCGGACGTATTTTCTGATGATCTTCCAGGCCTACCGACTGAACGGCAAGTAGAGTTTCGTATTGATCTTATCCCTGGATCAGCACCTATAGCGCGTGCACCATATCGCCTAGCGCCGGCAGAAATGAAAGAGATGATGACTCAACTTCAGGAGTTGTTGGATAAAGGTTTTGTTAGACCGAGTTCTTCACCTTGGGGAGCTCCGATTTTGTTTGTTAAGAAGAAAGATGGCACCATGAAAATGTGCATCGACTATCGTGAGCTGAATAAGGTGACGATTAAGAACAACTATCCGCTTCCAAGGATTGATGATCTGTTTGATCAACTCCAAGGTGCGGGATGTTTTTCCAAGATTGATTTGAGGTCGGGATACCATCAAGTTCGAGTAAGAGATGAAGATATTCTGAAAATAGCGTTCAGAACAAGGTATGGACATTATGAATTCCTTGTAATGCCATTTGGGTTGACTAATGCTCCCGCCATGTTCATGGATCTGATGAACAGAGTATGTCGACCATTGATGACATACTTATTTATTCGAAGAATGAAGACGATCATGAACGCCATCTTCGTGAAGTCTTAGAAGTGTTGAGAAAAGAGAAATTGTACGCAAAGTTTTTGAAATGTGATTTTGGTTAAAAGAGGTACAATTTTTAGGCCATGTAATCACTTCGGATGGAGTCAAAGTAGATCCAGCAAAGATCGAAGCAATGACGAACTGGGAGACACCGAAGAGCGCGTCTGAAATAAGAAGTTTCTTGGGTCTAGCAGGTTACTATCGGAGGTTTATCAAAGACTTCTCAAAGATTGCTTCTGCCTTGACCGTGTTGACCAGAAAGAATGTAAAGTTTGTTTGGGCTGAAAAGCAAGAATCAGCTTTCAGAACTCTACGTCAGAAGTTGTGTGAAGCTCCTATTCTTGCACTACCGGAAGGAACGGAAGATCTAGTCGTGTATAGTGTTGCATCAAAGATGGGTTTAGGGTGTGTGTTGATGCAACGAGGCAAAGTGATTGCTTATGCATCAAGACAACTCAAAGAACATGAGAAGAATTATCCTACTCACGACTTTGAATTAGCAGCGGTAGTATTTGCATTGAAGCTATGGCATCATTATTTGTATGGAACAAAGTGTACTCTCTTTACTGATCATAAGAGCTTACAGCACATCTTTGATCAGAAAGATTTGAACATGAGGCAAAGGCGTTGGTTAGAACTACTTAAAGACTATGATTGTGAATTGCATTACCATCCCGGTAAGGCAAATGTTGTAGCCGATGCTTTAAGTAGAAAAGAATACAGTGGGTGCTTGAAGACGACTAACGCTAGAATTGACGTGACGTCAAGTCTGATTGAAAGAATAAAGGAGGCACAAGCGGAAGCATTACTGGAAGAGAATCTGAAAGATGAAGTCATGAGCAAGCAACATCTTCAACTGACTGAAGATAGCCGTGGAATTAAATTATTCCAAGGTCGTGTTTGGGTGCCAAAGATTGGAGGAAATCGAGAGTTGATTCTCGAAGACGCTCATAAGTCTAAGTATTCTATACATCCTAGGAGTACTAACATGTATAGGGACTTGAAGTTACACTACTGGTGGCCAGCTATGAAAGTAGACGTGGCACGAATAGTAGAGATGTGTAGAACGTGTTTATTGGTAAAGGCGGAGCATCAAAAGCCTTACGGAAGTTTTCAATCTTTGGAGATTCCGGAATGGAAGTGGGAGAAGATTACCATGCATTTTGTGACAAAGTTACCAAAGACACAAAAAGGTAACGACACTATATGGGTAATCGTGGACCGATTGACTAAGAGTTCTCATTTTCTAGCTATGAAAGAAACGTCACCAATAGATAAATTGGCGAAGCTGTATATTGATGAAGTGGTGTCAAGGCATGGTATACCGGTGTCTATAGTGTCAGATCGTGATAGTCGGTTTACCTCGAGGCTTTGGCAGTCACTACAAGAAGAATTGGGTACGAAAGTTAATTTGAGCACTGCTTATCATCCACAAATTGACGGGCAAAGCGAAAGAACCATTCAAACTTTGGAAGATATGCTCAGGTCGTGTGTGTTAGACTTTGAAGGTAACCGGGATGCGCATCTACCGTTAGTAGAGTTTGCGTATAACATTAGTTATCATTCCAGTATTGGAAGAGCACCTTTCGAAGCTTTGTATGGTCGGAAGTGTAGAACCCCGGTGTGCTGGTTAGAAGCCGGAGAGAAGCAGTTTGCTGGTCCAGAATTGGTGCAACAAACAGCTGACAAGGTAAAAGAATTTCGGCAGCATATGAAAGCAACTCAGGATCGACAAAAGAGTTATGCTGATCCGAAAAGAAGACCAAAAGAATTCCAAGTTGGGGAGCGCGTAATGCTTAAGGTATCCCCGTGGAAAGGCGTGATAAGGTTTGGCAAACGTGGGAAATTGAGTCCTCATTTTCTAGGACCTTTCACTATAACTAGGTGAGTAGGATTACAAGCTTATCAGTTGGATCTTCCACCTGAACTGGAAGGCATCCACAATACCTTCCATGTTTGTTACCTTCGGAAATGTTTAGCCGAAGAGACCGATGTGATTCCACTTACTGACGTGAGAGTGGATGAGAAGAGTTGTTTTGTGGAAGAACCGGAGACAATATTGGAAAGATCGGTTAGAAAGTTACGTAATAATAAGGAAGTGGTTATGTTAAAAGTGCAATGGAAGCATCATCGAGGTGCTAATGTGACGTTAGAGTCAGAAGAGGATATGAAGACTAGATACCCTCACTTATTTGCCTAGTTTTGATTTCGGGGACGAAATCACTTTCAAGTTGGGGAGTATTGTAACATCTCAATTTTTATAAAATATTACGTTTGGGTTTATTAAATAATTTGAGTATATTTATTTGATAAGGTATGGTTGATTATGGTATAGATTAATTTTAGAGTTTATCCCCGAGTAAGTTACGTTATGGGTTACTGAAGCATAATCTTCTAAGCATAAGTCAGCTATGTGACAAGGATAACAAAGTGATTTTCACTAAGGAATCCTGCTTTGTCACTGACAAAAAGGAGAAGATAGCTCTCAGCGGTTATCGTATGGAAAATGTTTTTGTTATAAACATGGATTCTACAACCACTGAGAACTCCTATTTCTTCTCAAAAGCCTCATCTGATGCCAACTGGCTATGACATAAGAGGCTCTCTCATCTTAACTTCAAGACACTGAACACTCTTTCCTCTAAAGAGTTGGTTACTGGTCTACCTCAACACTCATACGCTAAGGAGTCCTTATGTTCAGCGTGTGAGAAAGGGAAACAGACCAAAGCAAGCTTCAAGTCTAAGCAAGTTTCCTCAGTGTCATCTGGGAGACTCCCAATCTTTGGTAAGGCGCTCGATCACTTGTATGACTCGCCAAAATTAAGGCATCAATTGGGCCGGCGCTAAATCGGATTCGACCATGAATGCCTTGGTCAAAGGCGAATAAGGTCATTCAAAACCTATCTTAAACGGGTATTCGTATATAACGACGAACCCCTCCGGACACATATCAGGTAGGGGTGTACAAAAAACCGTCAACCCGCGAAACCCGACCAACCCAACCCGCTAACAACCCAATTAAACCCAATCCGTCGAACCGCCGAGCCGCCAAACCGCTAATTATAAGGGTTGAAATTGGGTTAGAAAAACTCAACCCAACCCAAACCGCCAACCCGCCGCTAATATTTTTTATATTAATAAAAAATATCATATATATATACTGTAACATCTCGATTTTTATAAAAGGTGATGTTTGGGTTTATTAAATAATTTGAGTATAATTATTTAATAAGTTGTGATTGGTTATTTGATAAATTAATTTTTAGAGTTTAACCCTGAGTAAGTTACGTTAATTATTTTTATGAAAACTATAAGTTAAGGGGTAAACTTTAATTTTAATTTATAAGTTGAAGGGTATATTTTGCCAACTCTTAGATGTGTGGGGTTTGTTTGGTGAGATTGGTGAATTTAAATCAACCCACCGCCATAGTCTTATTAAAAGAGAAGATCGATAAGACGATTTTCATTTTCTTAAGTATCTTGTGGGGTGTGTGTGTGTGTGTTCACGGCAAAGAGAAGATAGAGAGAGAGAAAGAGAAAACCATAAGAAGAAGAAAGAAGAGGAAGAAGAAGAACAAAATCTGCAGTATTAAAGATTGCAAATTGGTGGAAAACATAAGGTATGTCTTCACAAGAAATCATTCCTTTTATAGTTATAAAGTCTTCTTTATGGGTTTAGAAATTGGGTTTTGATATTTTTGATAATTATGAGAAATCTGGGCTTATTATTATGTTATGATAATAGTCTTAAGTATATCTGCATAATTACAGCATCATTCATGGCTTAAACCTATAAATTTCTGGGCTTAGTATGAACTTAGTGGGTTGAGACAGTAATGAATATCGTCGTAGTTAGTTGCGACAGTTATGAAGATTTGTGATAGTTATGAATGTCGCAACTTTGGGTTGCGACAAGGTTGGTGGTATCGCAACAGTGAGTTGCGACAAGTGGATTGTGTCGCAATAGTTGGTTGCGACAAGATGCATGTCGCAACAGTTGGTTGCGACAAGAAGGAGTTATCGCAATAGTGGGTTGCGATAAGCACTGTGTCGCAATTACTAGGTTGCGATAAGGGTTATCGCAGCTAGTGGGTTGCGATAAGTAATGAGAATTTTGGGTGTTTTAGGATTCTTAATCTTTAAGGGTCCTGTACAGTAGATTGATACTAGTACATTATGTATTTGAGTATTTCATATCTCTGTGGAGTTGGTGACGAAAGTTCATACTATTTTGAGAAAGAAAAGTGAGAGTGATACTACTGCTATCGGGTGAGTTCATTCTTACCTTACTTTTTTTTACAATGTTTTAAATTATGGTAAGGTGTAATTTATAAATGAACTGTTTTGGATGGATTTTGGAAGAATGATTTTATAAAGTAAAATCTATTATCTTAAATTGATGGTTGTGCTTAAAATTCATTAATAATATTGGAAAATGATTTATAGCAATAACCTGTACGAGTTGTAACTATTGGATTTATTGGGCAAGTGAGTTACAATAACATTTATATCAAGGACCGTGAGTGATAATATTGATGGTTAGATTTATGTTATAAGAAATTGACATATTAAATGTGATTTGCTTATATTGAATAATATGAGGGATTTATAAAGGCGATTTGCTCATACTGATTGCTATGAGGAATCTATGTGGTATAAATGCGATTTGCTCATACTGATTGCTATGGGGAATCTATATTAAGTGTAATGGATCCATAGGCACTAGTGGTTATGAACACGTGGAATAGATGAGGATTATTCGTTATTCCGATGTGTGTGAGAAATCGTGGAATAAACGTAATTTCTGATTTCTAAGGAAAAGAAGGGATTGGCATGTGTATATTGTAATGTCTATTTCCTTTCCAATAAATGGGCATGTGTATATTGCGATTTACTGGATAAGAGCATTAATCTAGAATCAGTGAAGATTCGTAGTGTGGGCTCTGGAACATGAGAAATGACTGACTTAGTGTCAGGTCGTAGTCATGGAACCGGGTTTAACCCGTTATCAAAGGATGGTTACGCGTGTGGTAAGAAAAAGGGTAAATCAGGTTTGTTATGCCTTGTTTACATTGATTTTGCAAATATTATTTTGAAAACGAATGTTCTCACTAGGCGTTAGCCTAATTGTTTCAAATGATGTTTTCTTACCAGGTACTAGCTCGGGGAAAATAAAGGGATGTGGGACGAGAGCTTTTGGATTAGCGGAGAAGTTAATGAATACTGAGGTTTTGATAGATTGCTTAGATAACCTAGTTAATCTGATTATAATGACATGATTAGATTAATAGGTTATTTGAAGAGTTCTATGTTTGTAAATATGACCCTCATAGTTAATTCTCCATTTATGTAAGCTTAGAAAGTTTATGTTTAAATCTTGTTATAATTTGAGGTTTAAATTAGCCCTGATTTTAGGGTGTTACAATATTGTATCAGAGCATTACTTTAAGTGAACTAGGTATGCTAAAGTGAGGTACCTAGACTTAAGTTGTGACGAACTAAGTTATGATTCGTGAGATTGGGTAGAAGCATTAAGACGGGATAGTCTTAGAGTCGACGGAAAGACGTGAAATTAGTACTGTAGCGATGGTAACGAGGATTCTCATGTATAATATATTCACAATTTCAATTAGCTACTGTTATTATGAATATATTACTACACAAGTATACTTGTTTATAAATTGTTACAGTGACTAATTGTAACAACCCGATTCCCCAAACATACATCAAATAACATAAATTGCATAACATCGTTACATAATAAAAGATACATCATATAACATGTACGGTCCCTTAGTCTTTACATTCATAGTAGATACTTCATTACAAACTTTTTGCTACTAAATAACAAAGATATAACTACAAACACGTCATGGTCTTCAAAAACATAATTCTTCCAAAAGTTAGTCACGGATTATCCTCCTTACTTGCTCTTACTTGATCCACGACCTGGAATACATATTTTTAAAACAAAATGAGGGTTAGACCTAGAGGTCTAAGTGAGAAAATCCCTGTTAGTTTAAAATCATTTGCACAAACACCATATACATCATTCAAATATAAATACCAATTATGACTCATGCATTATGTACTTTCCTGACTCAATTCCCTGGCCATATTAGATGGTTGCGAGCCAACTAATAAATTTACTCCGCTGTACTAAATACAACCAACATCGCTGTCCCTCCGTACAGCCAACTCCACCGGTCCTAAGCCCGGCCAACGTGCTCTCGTGTAGTGTAATACTCGTATAAATATAATATACACTTCAATATATCATATTTCATACATATGCACATAATTACACAAATTATCACATTCTCACTCCGCATAAATGTATTCCAGTTTGAAAACATTTTAAAGTAAAACTCACCTGTTTGCTTATCAAAAACGCTTCCAAGATTTTCTCAAAACGAATCAGCTTTCACCCCAAATTCACAGAATCTGAAACAATTAGATACAAATATCTCTTTACCGAATAGAACACATAAGACTTACTAGAACTAAGAACTTTAGATAACTCTATCTAACTCTTATCCTCAAATGTTTCCCCTAAACCCAAACTTAAGTCGAGTCCACAGTATTTCTAGTCCTTATTCATATCCTGTCCAAGAGGAGACAAAACACAAGGTTACTGGATACTCAAAAGTATCTGAAATCTCAAAAGTGACCAAACAGCTATAGTTTCCGGATACTACAAAACTATCCGGACAACATGACTTTCCGGACAACACAAACAATCCGGACAACCCAACTTCCCGGACAGCATAAACAATCTGGACATCATCCGGAGACCAAGGTAATCCGGATACCATCCGGTATCTAATTCATCCGGAAACCATAGAAAAGAGAACTTATCGGATAATCGACTCGTCCGGACACCATCGAAAGGAACTACCGGATACTATCAACAAGACTACCGGACACCACCATAAATCGTCCAGAAACCTCTATCGGTTTACCCCATTTCTACCCAGAATCGACAGAATTTACTACCAGGCATGAAATCGGTGATTCTACTCCGATAGAAACTATCTACTAGCAATTACAAACATAATATGTAAAGGAACATACCTCAGAATCACTTCTAAGCAACCCAATTGAAGCCCTAACCTCTCCTTTCTTCTTTTGCTTCTTTTCTTGTCCTAATTTGTGGGAGGATTCCTTTATTGGGAGGGAGTCCCTCGCCGTTTAGGTGTATTTCTTTTTTCCGTACTTATGAATTTCCAGGAGTGCCGCCTCCTTTCCAAAAAAAAAACACACACACACTCACCGATCTTTGCTACTGAAAATATCTGGAGGTTCAAGGATGATATTAAACCAATTTTACCACTTTAGACCTTGAACTATTCACAAATGGCCAAAATACCTTTAACTTATAAATTAACCCAAACTTACCCTAAACATCCTATTTTAAAGTTAACTAAATTTAACGAAAAGGGAAATTTAACTAACGAACTTACTCGGGGTATTACATCATCACCCCCTTAAAAGAATTCCGTCCCGGAATTCGGTTAGGCAAAGAGGTACGGATACTTAGTTTTCATTTCTGATTCCGATTCCCAAGTAGCATCCTGCCCTTTATCGCCACTGAACTTTTACTTGTTTGATCTCCTTACCATTCCGCAAGACTTTGACTTTACTGTCTACAATGGCTTCAGGTTCCTCCACGTAATTCAGCTTTTCATCAACTTGTATATCTGGTAGAGAAACTGCCTGATCTGGCGTAACCAAACACTTTCGAAAATTTGATACGTGAAAAGCATTATGGATCCTGCTTAACTCTGGCGGAAGATCTAACCTGTAGGCTACTTCACCGATTCTTTCTGTAATTGCAAACGGTCCAATGGACCTTGGGCTCAGTTTACCTTGTTTCCTAAATCGAATGACTCCTTTCTAAGGCGAGACTTTCAGCATTACAAAATCTTCAACTTGGAATTCTAACGGTTTTCGACGTCGGTCAGCGTAGCCTTTTTGTCTGTCTTGAGCCACTTTCAATCGTTCCCGAATCTGAGTAATCTTATCCGCGGTTAACTGAACTATATCTGGCCCCGCTAATTGTTTCTCTCCCACTTCATTCCAACACAGAGGAGTTCGACATTTTCTACCATACAAGACTTCGAACGGTACCGCTTGTATACTGGAATGATAACTGTTATTGTAGGCAAATTCAATCAATGGAAAATGCTTATCCCACGATCCCCCAAAGTCAACAATGTAGGCTCGTAACATATCTTCCAAAGTCTGAATCGTTCGTTCACTATGACCGTCAGTTTGAGGATGATACGTTGTACTTATCTTTATTTGCATTCCCATTTCTTTTTGAAAACTTCTTCAAAATCTTGAAGTAAAACGACTATCACAATCAGAAATAATCGAGATTGGAACTCCATGTCGAGTTACTATTTCGTCAATGTACAATTTGGCTAGTCTTTCTAACGGATAGGTTTCTTTTATCGGTAGGAAGTGAGCAGATGTAATAACCGGGTATTTTGTCGATTTATTTAATTTTTATAATTGTAGTTTTAAAGCGAGTTTGGGAATTGTTTTATGGAGTTATAAGTTAAGGGGTAGAATATAATTTTTATATAGAAGCTAGAGGGTGTGTTTTGCCAATTAAGAGGAGTTTGGGGTTTGATTGGTAAATATGATTGTAATAATTAAAGAAAAGAGAAGGAGATATTTTATGTCAATATGTGTGTATGTGTTGAATCGATGAGAAGAGAGAAAAGAGAGGGTGAGGTGTGTATGATGAGTCATAGAGATATTTTAGATATTTATATATATATATATATATATATATATATATATGTGTGTGTGTGTGTGTGGTGTTGGTTATGGAAAAGGGAGAAGAAAAAGAAAGAAAGAGAGATCGAGATAGAAAAAGAAAAAGAGAAGGAAGAAAGAAAGTTAGATATATATATATATATATATATATATATATATATATATATATATATATATATATATATATAAGTGTGTGTAGAATTTGTTCACGGCAAAGAGAAAGAAGAGAAAAGAACGAGAAATTAAGAGGAAGAAGAAAGCTAGATGTTGGCATATATCAAGTGATTGGAAGTAAAGATTCTGTGGATTTTGCGTGAAAGGTTGGATTGCTTGATAAAATATTGGAAGGTTTTGATAAAGCAACCAGGTGAGTTTTGCCTTAAAACGTTTTTTGAACTGGGATACATATATATGTGTATATATATATATATGAGATGATTATGTGGTAGGAATATGATTATGTGTATATAAATGACAATATGATGTAATGAGATATATATTGTATTTATATAAGCGTTGCACTACACGAGTGCACTTTTTGTCGGGTTCCGGTGAGTGGACCGGTGTGTTGCCGGGTTCCGGTGAGCGGACCGGTGTGTTGCCGGGTTCCGGTGTACGGACCGGTGTATTGTCGGGTTCCGGTGTGCGGACCGGTGATGTGTCGTAGTTGTTGTACGGCGTTGATTTATTAGTTGGCTTGCTACCAACTAATATGGCCATGGTAACAAGGAATGAGGAGGAGTTGAGCACGATGCACGAGTCTTGATGTAGTAATTAAAATATGTGTGGTATATATATGTGACGTTTATATACTTATGGTATATGTGTGTGTATTGGCAAAGGTTGTATTTAAACTATTTTGACTGACGAAAGGTTTTATAATGATTTTGGAAAGGACCGGGATTAACTCACTAGACCCATTTGGTCTAACCCTCATTTTGTTTTCAAAAATATGTTTTCCAGGTTGAGGAATTTATAGCGGCAAAGGAAAGGATGCTTTTGATGACAGATGTTGATTAGGAAGTTTTGATGTATTTTATAGTTTCGAGACAAAAAGGGACCGTACATGACTTATTATGTAATTTTTGTTATAAATGTAATGACGTTATGCAATATATGTTATTTATTGTATGTTTGGGGAAACCGGGTCGTTACAGATGGTATCAGAGCCCTAGTTTAAGGGATTTAGGTATTTGAATTTATACCTAGACTTAAACTGCATGTGAAGTAGTATGTCCCTATTATTTTAGAACCTTGGGATGTTAAATATAAAAAGGTTGAAGGAACATCATGTAAGGTAATTTCAAATTACACCTGGCCAGTGTAATTGTGAACTTACAAGTACATGTTTGAACTGGAATACCTTATTATATTGGGTATGTGCTTATGTGTATATTAACCTTGTTGAAATCAACAGAGTGGCAAGTCGGTCGTGACGTATGGATAGAGACGAAGACAGGTATATTCCTATAAACTCTATATGTGCTAAAGTGCTAATTGACTCCGATGCAATTGACTAAGTGTGACTCTTTAATTGCCATTTATCTGCATTAGAAAAGTATTTGATAGTTGTGTTATAGATATATGAGTTTTAGTTGGTTGATTATGATTAGATAAAGTCTTGAAGTATTTCATGGTGAAATCATTTATTAATTATGTTATTGTATTAGAATTCATAAACTAGAAGTTTGGTATCAAAAATGGAAAACAAAAAAAAAGAATGAAACCATTGGAATGGGTTTTTGCTCCATGAAGTAATGCCCACAAGGTATTTGTTGAAATGCCAAGAGATTTCAACTCTGTTGAGTTTTTAGTTTTCTGTTCGGATATTGGAAAATTCGTATAAAATCAACCGTAAGTCTAAATATGCTAAAATTTTGCAGTTAGAAATATCTTTCAGTCCTGGACAATTTTGTAGTTTTCACCGAGATCAAATTATGACTTTAAGCAGCTCCAAATAGTGAATTACAGAAGTTGGTCCTGTGAAAAACGGGAATTGCCCACTGTTTGCATAAAATTCATATATAATTGGTCGTTGCTCCAATCGAGGTGAATCCAAAACAATATGAAGCTTAAGAAATGTAAGTACGTTTTTGTTATAGACATGATCAACTAGTTTGGCTTCTAAGTATGGTAATTAAGCCAAAAACAGAGGTGTAACTGTGCTGTTCTGTGCAGCCCAGTTTTGGTGGTTTTGTTTATTTAACTTTAATGTTAAACTTTTAACTTTGTGTTTTGTTGACTCTTGGATAGAATATGAATGAGGACTGAAAATACTGTGGACTCAATTTAAGTTCGGGTTTGGGGGAAACATTTGAGGATACGAGTTAGATAGAATTATCTAGAGTTCTTAGCCTGCTAATAAGTCTTATGAGTTCTTTTGGTAAAGAGATAGAACTTTAAGAGAGAACTAGGTTGCTGATAACCTAGACTTAAGCTGAGAGAGAACATTTATATTATGTCAATCATGTTGTAAGAAATTGATGCTTCGGAGTTTTTCTGGGTATAGAAAAGTGGTTCAATGGAGTTGGGTGTTTACCTAGTACTTCTCCTGGATTGGAGGATTTTAGTTGTAAAATGGATTTAAATTATTAGTGTTATGATTAGCAGGAAGAAAGCGATGTTTAATAAATATTTGATGGTCGTGTGATGAACTTTGTGGTGTAGTTTGTAGTAGATTTATTATGAGATTAGTTGGCGATTTTTTACGGTTAAGTAAAGTGAGGTTAATGTTGATGAACTTTCTTTATGGAGTTGTTTAAGTTAAAGAATTGTTTTAGACTTTATGCTTGACTTTGCATGTTAAGTTTCATGTGTATAATTTCAATATATCGATCTGATGCTAGATTATGCCTGAAGTTGATGCTTATGAGTAAATTTTCAATTGATCGAAATGAATTGTGACATAGATATTTTGTGCTGAAATAGGCACGATGAGATTTTTGATGATGAAGGAGGAACGGAGAAATATTTGGTACTGAAAGAGGCACAAAGTGAAATAAAGACATACTGATATTAATTTGTGTTAATAAGATATTGTTGGAGAGTTGTTATATAGATATAGATGGGTGTAGTGCCTATTAAGTTATTTTCGATAACCCTGTTTCCGTTTCGCCGTTCGTTCGGGTCTAGGATCGAGGCGTCGATTGGGAGTTTGGTCTTAGGGATTATTGGGAATGTTTTGGGATGTAATTAGATGGTTTAACACCATTCTTGTGGCGCCAATTCACGTGTTCGGTTCGAGCTAAAGTGTATCCCGGAGCGTGTGTCAAGGTGCTAAGGCTAAGGTGAGTTCCCTTACCTTCTTTGTGTGAATGAAATGTTTTACGAAAGGTTTTCATTACTACTTATGGTTACGAGCATGTTGACCTGATTAAACTATTTGAAAGGTTTTATATTACGTGATGTGAAAACGTTTATTAAAGCATGCGAGTTGTTTATACGTTCATTTCTACGTAATTGTTGATTGCATGCTATTGTGATGTTGTTGCTATGTGTGGAGACGGGTTGCACAGTTGTAATAACCAGGTATTTTATCTAATTTAAATTTGAAAAAAAAAATTATAAGTTTTATGTTAGTGTTTTATGGAGTAAGAAGTTAGGGGTAAGTTTTAATTTTTATTTGAAAGTTTAGGGTATTTATTGCCAAGTGAGATAAGTTTAAGGTTTGTTTGGTCTTTTATCCAAACCTCTTTAGCCAAAAACCGACTTCCTATTTTAGTAAGGATAGGTGTCCTTTTTTTTCAATTAAGAAAAAAATATCCTAAGTATTAGTGTGTAGTGTGTTCGGTTTAGAGAGAGAAAGAAGGAAATCGAGAGAGAGATTAAGGGAAAGAAGAAGGAAGAAATAAGGAGTATGCTGCTATAATTTAAGGACAAAACTGATGTAAGCAAGGTAACAAATCCATCCTTGTATGTGTTTTAATTTCTTAAAAGTGTTCTTGAGTTGCTAGTTAAGTTTTTAGGTGGGTTTTGTTAAAAATGGATGTTTTGGGAAGTCTAAGCTTAAAAGTACGATTTCTGGGTAAATATTAGAATGAAAGTCGTTTTTGGCTGAGCTTAATTAAAAAGACGATGAACAGTAATTTTGCAGGTTTTCGCAACAGTAGGTTGCGAGAAGTGAGGTTTTCGCAAAAGTGGGTTGCGAGTTCTAAGGTTTTCGCAACAGTGGGTTGCGAGTTCTAAGGTTTTCGCAACAGTGGGTTGCGAGTTTTAAGGTTTTCGCAACAGTGGGTTGCGAGTTCTTTGGTTTTCGCAACAGTGGGTTGCGAAAAGTGAGGAATTCGCAAGCTGTGGGTTGCGAAAAGTGTTAAAATTCAGATTTATTAATGAGGTGTATTCTTGTTAATTAACTATTTCAGATAGTAAAATTCAAAGTTAAAAGTGGGACTTGTTGAAGAGATTTTTGGAGAACTTGGAAAAGCATTCAGGTGAGTTTTATTTTAAAAACATTTTTCAACTGGAATACATATATATGTGATTTATATATCTATATGAAATGGATATGTATGGATTGAGAATGTGATACATAATGTGATTATGTGTTTTTATTGAAATGTTTATATACATGATGGTATACTGTAATTATATGAGTATTCTGCGAGAATACGGGGCCGGGATCCGAGGTGCGGACCGGTGTGTTGCCGGGTTCCGGTAAGCGGACAGGCGTGTTTACTGTAGATGTTGTACAGCAGAGTGAATTGACTAGTTGGCTTGCAACCACTAGTTTGGCCAATTGTGGAGGAATAAGGGGGAATGAGTGGATACGAATCGCAAGTCTTGGTTGGTATTTAATTACGTGTGATATATGTGTGTTTGTATAAAAAGGTTTTATTTAATTGGAATCTTGGCAAGTTTCAACTGACAGGGATTTTCTCACTGGACCATTAGGTCTAACCCTCATTTTTCTGTTTTAAAAATATGTATTCCAGGTGGTGGATCGGGTAAGGGCAAGTGAAAAGTTTATGCCGTGGATATCTCTTGTGAAGACTTTTGTGTTTGATGACATAACTATGTTTTGAACCCATGACTTTGTTATTAATCAACATGTATTGTATTCCGCGAAAAATTTGTACTCGTTTATTTTTATGTTACCTAGACTT
Organism: Saussurea involucrata; assembly: GCA_033807775.1. NCBI lineage: Eukaryota > Viridiplantae > Streptophyta > Magnoliopsida > Asterales > Asteraceae > Saussurea > Saussurea involucrata. Next base: position 69,125,734 of record CM066317.1, read on the forward strand.
TGGGACCGAACGTGTTATATATAATGTATCTTTTGATGTTATTATGGCATGAATATATGTTATTTGTATATTTGGAAATCGGGGACGTTACAAATGGTATCAGAGCCTTAGTTTAAGGGATTTATGTATAAATATTCGTACCTAGACTTAAACTGCATGTGAAGTAGGATGTCCCTATTATGATAGAACCTGGGGATTGCTAAGTATGAAAGGTAGAAAGAACATCATGTAAGGTAATTTCGAATTACACTTGGCCAGTGTAATTATGTTTTTACAGGTGCATGTTTGAACTGGAATACCTTGTTATATGGGGTATATGCTTATGTGTATATTAACCTTGTTCGAATCTACAGAATGGCGAGTGGCACTAGACAGAGGATTCGGAGGGGAGGAGGGAATCCGGGTGAAGAAAACCCACCAGTAGGAACAGGGGGAAGAGGAGGAGATCGTGGTAGAGGCAGAACTGGAGGCCGAACTGGAGGTAGAACTGGAGGTAGAACTGGGGGTGGAACAGGGGGCCGAACCGGGGGAAGAACTCAAGGTACAGAGTTTGTTACGCGAGAAGACCTGACTGCTGAAATAGGAAGGTTACAGGCTAGTATACAAGCAATGATTGAACGAAGTCGAAACAGTGAAGCTGATCCACCAGGTTCGGAACAAGAAGTCGAAATGCCAATCACCCCTACTGTTTTACCAATAACGAAGAAGTGTGATTATAAGATGTTTCTTGGTTGCAAACCCCCTACATATTCAGGAGACCGGGATCCAGTGAAAGCAATAAGGTGGCTGAAGGAAATGGAAGCTATATTCAAGACAAGTAAGTGTGCTGAGGAGGATAGAGTACTGTATGGAACAGCAATGTTGAAGGGTGATGCCTTGTATTGGTGGGAGGCTCATATGGAATCCGAAGGAGCAGACATATATTCTACTTTCCCTTGGGAAGAATTTGTTTTAGTTTTCACACAACACTTCTGTCCACAAGCAGCTGTCAGACAACTGGAAGAGGAATTTATGAGTCTGCAACAAGGGAATTTGTCAGTAAGAGACTATACCGCAAGGTTCTTAGAGAAATCTCGTTTTGCGGGATATTATGTTGCTACAGAGAAATTGAAGATGGACAGATACATCTATGGGCTCAATTCGGAGGTCAAAAGATTGGTTACTGCAACAAGGCCAGATACCTTTACAGCCGCAGTGGACGCGGCTGAAAATGTGGAACGAGATGATAGAAGAGATGCCAGTGATAGGAGTATGGGGAAAAGAAAATGGGAAGGACCACCTCACGATCCGAAAAAGCCCAGATTTCAGAAGTTCGATAACCGTGCACCTTTCCGACCAATGGAAAGACCTTGTCCGAAGTGCCACCGTGTTCATCAAGGAAACTGTCAGAGTGAATCGCGGGTTTGCTATAGGTGTGGGAAGACCGGGCATGTTTCTAAAGATTGTCGCGTTACGCGGTTTTGCTACACATGTAATTCTCCGGATCATCTTTAGCCACATTGTCCGCAAAGAAAAATACAACAGGCTGGATTATCAGGGAAACCAGCAACTTCCAGCCCCGTAATTCCAAGGATAGAACCGCCGAAAGCAAGGGGTCGTACGTTCCAAATGACCGCTAAAGAAGCGGAGGAAACTCCGGATGTGGTTATAGGTACATTTTTCATAAACTCTACACGTGCTAAGGTGTTATTTGATTCTGGTGCAAACCGATCCTTTGTGTCGCCTTCGTTTGCTGCTCACATGCATTTAGAGCCTAAAATGTTAAAACATGCTTTGCTGGTAGACATTGCGAATGATAATCAGGTGTCGGTAAAAGAAGTATTTGATGGCTGTGTGATTGATATAGAGGGTTATGGTGTACCAATACGATTGTTTCCTATAGCCTTGATCGAATTTGATGTGGTGGTAGGAATGGATTGGTTAGCTAAGAATCAGGCTAGCATAGTTTGTGATAAGAAGATAATGAATGTTGTTCTACCTGATAAGAGATCAGTGGTGATTTATGGTGATCGTAGCAATCATCAGTCTTGTCTTATTTCTATGATAGAAGCCCGTAAATGTGTCAGCAAGGGTTGCCCGAGTTACTTAGCCTATGTGATAGATAGTAGGCCTGAAAAGAATAGGTTGGAAGATATTACTATTGTTAGTGAGTTTCCAGAGGTTTTTCCTGCGGACTTGAATAGTCTCCCTCCTGATAGGCAAGTAGAGTTTGGCATAGACCTGATACCTGGAGCCGCTCCTATTGCTCGTGCACCATACCGACTTGCTCCTCCAGAGATGAAAGAGATGATGACGCAACTGCAAGACCTATCCGATAAAGGCTTCATCAGACCTAGCTCTTCGCCGTGGGGTGCACTAGTGTTGTTTGTGAAAAAGAAAGACAGCTCAATGAGAATGTGTATCGACTACCGGGAACTGAATAAGCGCACGATCAAGAACAAGTATCCACTTCCTAGAATTGATGATCTCTTCGATCAGTTAGTTGGAGCTTGCTATTTCTCCAAGATTGATCTCAGGTCTGGCTACCATCAGTTGAAGGTTAAAGAAGAAGATGTTATAAAGACTGCTTTTCGTACGAGGTACGGTCACTACGAGTTCTTAGTAATGCCATTTGGATTGACGAATGCTCCGGCCGCTTTTATGGATCTGATGAATCGGGTATGTAGGCCTTATCTCGATAAATTTGTAATTGTATTTATCAATGATATACTTATCTATTCCCGATCCAAAGAGGATCACGCACAACATATTCGTTTGATTTTGGAGTTACTGAAGGAGGAAAAGTTATACGCTAAATTCTCAAAGTGTGAGTTCTGGTTGCGGGAAGTTCAGTTCTTGGGGCATGTTGTTTCAGAGAAAGGCATTCAAGTAGATCCGACGAAAGTGGAAGCGATTGAAAGATGGGAACCGCCGAAGACGCCGACTGAAGTACGTAGTTTTCTGGGTTTAGCTGGGTATTACCGAAAGTTTATAAAGGACTTCTCTCGTATTGCTACACCTCTTACTAAGTTGACTCGAAAGAATCTGAAGTTTGAATGGAAAGCAGAACAGGATGGAGCATTCAGGATACTGAAGGAGAGACTCTGCAGCGCGCCGATTTTAGCATTGACAGAAGGTTCAGAAGATTTTGTTGTCTACAGTGATGCTTCTAAACTAGGATTAGGATGTGTACTTATGCAGCATGGGAAGGTGATTGCGTATGCTTCTCGTCAGTTGAAAGATCATGAACGACAGTACCCTACACACGATATGGAATTAGTAGCAGTGGTGTTCGCATTGAAGATTTGGAGACATTATCTTTATGGTACCAAATGTCAGATTTTTACTGATCACAAGAGTCTCCAACATCTTTTCGACCAGAAAGAATTGAATATGAGGCAAAGGAGATGGCTGGAATTGGTGAATGATTACGATTGTGAAATTCTCTATCATCCGGGAAAGGCGAATGTGGTGGCCGATGCCTTGAGTCGTCAGGAAAGGAGTGGAACAATAAGAGTTATTTCGATAAGGGCTGAACTTCTACCGAGTATCTTTAAAGAATTGCAAAAGTGTCAAATAGAAGCGTTTCAAGAAGAACATCTGAAGTCAGAACGATTAGTGGGGTTGTCAGAATTACTAGAAAAAGATGATCGTGGGTTGTTGTGTTTGGGGAGCAGAATTTGGCTGCCTCGTTTGGGTGGGTTACGCGATCGTGTACTACAAGAAGCTCATAAATCTTGTTTCTCTATTCATCCAGGTACGAATAAGATGTATAGAGATTTGAAACAATTTTATTGGTGGCCAGGGATTAAGAGAAGTGTTGCTAAGCATGTGGAAGATTGTAATACATGCAAGAAGGTAAAGATTGAACATCAAATGCCGTTTGGTCAGTTGCAGCGATTGGAAATACCGATGTGGAAATGGGAGCAGATTACTACGGACTTCATCACTAAGCTACCAAGGACTTCGAAGGGATTTGATTCTATTTGGGTAATTGTTGACAGATTGACGAAGTCTGCTCATTTCTTACCAATAAAGGAAACTGATTCGATGGAACGCTTAGCCAAATTATATATTGATGAAATAGTAACTCGACATGGGGTTCCAATCTCGATTATTTCTGATCGGGATAGTCGTTTTACTTCGAGATTTTGGAGAAGCTTTCAAAGGGAGATGGGGACCCAGATAAAGTTAAGTACAGCATACCATCCTCAAACCGACGATCAGAGTGAAAGAACAATCCAGACTTTAGAAGATATGCTATGGGCTTGTATAGTTGATTTTGGGGGATCGTGGGATAAACATCTATCGTTGATCGAATTTGCCTACAACAACAGTTATCATTCCAGCATTCAAGCGGCACCGTTTGAAGTATTGTATGGTAGAAAATGTCGAACGCCTCTGTGTTGGAATGAAGTGGGAGAGAAACAATTAGCGGGACCAGAAATAGTCCAGCTAACCGCGGATAAGGTTACTCAGATCCGAGAACGTTTGAAAGTGGCTCAAGACAGACAGAAAAGCTACGCAGATAGACGCCGAAAACCGTTAGAGTTTCAAGTTGGGGATTTCGTGATGTTGAAAGTCTCGCCTTGGAAAGGAGTCGTTAGATTTGGAAGACAAGGTAAACTTAGCCCGAGGTATATTGGACCGTTTGCAATTACAGAAAGAATTGGTGAAGTAGCTTACCGATTGGATCTACCGATAGAGTTAAGCCGTATCCACAACGCGTTTCATGTATCGAACTTTCGGAAATGTTTGGTTACGCCAGATCAGGCTGTCTCTCTACCAGATATTCAAGTTGATGAAAGGTTGAACTACGTGGAAGAACCGGAAGCCATAGTTGATCACAAAGTTAAAGTGTTGCGAAACAAAGAGATCAGGCAAGTGAAAGTTCTGTGGAAACATCATAGAGGTCAGGATGCGACATGGGAATCGGAGTTAGAGATGAGAACCAAATACCCTCATCTGTTCGCTTAAATTGAATTCTGGGACGGAATTCTTTTAAGGGGGAGATGTTGTAATAACCAGGTATTTTATCTAATTTAAATTTGAAAAAAAAATTATAAGTTTTATGTTAGTGTTTTATGGAGTAAGAAGTTAGGGGTAAGTTTTAATTTTTATTTGAAAGTTTAGGGTATTTATTGCCAAGTGAGATAAGTTTAAGGTTTGTTTGGTCTTTTATCCAAACCTCTTTAGCCAAAAACCGACTTCCTATTTTAGTAAGGATAGGTGTCCTTTTTTTTCAATTAAGAAAAAAATATCCTAAGTATTAGTGTGTAGTGTGTTCGGTTTAGAGAGAGAGATTAAGGGAAAGAAGAAGGAAGAAATAAAGAGTATGCTGCTGTAATTTAAGGACCAAACTGATGTAAGCAAGGTAACAAATCCATCCTTGTATGTGTTTTAATTTCTTAAAAGTGTTCTTGAGTTGCTAGTTAAGTTTTTAGGTGGGTTTTGTTAAAAATGGATGTTTTGGGAAGTCTAAGCTTAAAAGTACGATTTCTGGGTAAATATTAGAATGAAAGTCGTTTTTGGCTGAGCTTAATTAAAAAGACGATGAACAGTAATTTTGCAGGTTTTCGCAACAGTAGGTTGCGAGAAGTAGGGTTTTCGCAACAGTAGGTTGCGAGAAGTGAGGTTTTCGCAACAGTGGGTTGGGAGTTCTAAGGTTTTCGCAACAGTGGGTTGCGAGTTCTAAGGTTTTCGCAATAGTGGGTTGCGAGTTCTTTGGTTTTCGCAACAGTGGGTTGCGAAAAGTGAGGAATTCGCAAGCTGTGGGTTGCGAAAAGTGTTAAAATTCAGATTTATTAATGAGGTGTATTCTTGTTAATTAACTATTTCAGATAGTAAAATTCAAAGTTAAAAGTGGGACTTGTTGAATAGATTTTTGGAGAACATGGAAAAGCATTCAGGTGAGTTTTATTTTAAAAACATTTTTCAACTGGAATACATATATATGTGATTTATATATCTATATGAAATGGATATGTATGGATTGAGAATGTGATACATAATGTGATTATGTGTTTTTATTGAAATGTTTATATACATGATGGTATACTGTAATTATATGAGTATTCTGCGAGAATACGGGGCCGGGATCCGAGGTGCGGACCGGTGTGTTGCCGGGTTCCGGTAAGCGGACAGGCGTGTTTACTGTAGATGTTGTACAACAGAGTGAATTGACTAGTTGGCTTGCAACCACTAGTTTGGCCAATTGTGGAGGAATAAGGGGGAATGAGTGGATACGAATCGCAAGTCTTGGTTGGTATTTAATTACGTGTGATATATGTGTGTTTGTATAAAAAGGTTTTATTTAATTGGATTCTTGGCAAGTTTCAACTGACAGGGATTTTCTCACTGGACCATTAGGTCTAACCCTCATTTTTCTGTTTTAAAAATATGTATTCCAGGTGGTGGATCGGGTAAGGGCAAGTGAAAAGTTTATGCCGTGGATATCTCTTGTGAAGACTTTTGTGTTGATGACATAACTATGTTTTGAACCCATGACTTTGTTATTAATCAACATGTATTGTATTCCGCGAAAAATTTGTACTCGTTTATTTTTATGTTACCTAGACTTTGGGACCGAACGTGTTATATATAATGTATCTTTTGATGATATTATGGCATGAATATATGTTATTTGTATATTTGGAAATCGGTGACGTTACAACAGTGGAGAACAATTATGAATGTCGTACCTGGCTTTGTAAGGTGACTGCCGTACCTGGCTTTGTAAGGTAAATGCCGTACCTGGCTTAATAAGGTGATGAAAAGTTGAGACCACTGTGCAATACCCTTATGTGGAGTCGAGCTTTTGAATTGGAATTTTCGTTTATTGTTATAACGGTTGAATGTTTTATACTATTTTTTTGTGAAACTGTTTTAAAGAGGGAATTCACTAGACCTCATGGTCTAACCCTCGCTTTTCCAAAAATTAAAACCATTTTCAGGTAAGAGTCGTACTTGGGATTTCATCTTGTAACGATGGAAAGGCATGGAGACGAAGAAGGGGCATAGCTTGTTAGAGGATGGTAGCTTACTGTTGGGCTTCCTGTAGCATCTCAGTTGTGAGGGTGACTTTCCGCTGCGTAATAAGAGTAGAGAGTATGGTATTTTAGGCAATTTGGGACCGTTCGCAGTAGTGAGAGTTGAGTACTCGTATCTTTTTGCCTAACCGAATTCCGGGACGGAATTCTATTGAGGGGGAGATGTTGTAATAACCGGGTATTTTGTCGATTTATTTAATTTTTATAATTGTAGTTTTAAAGCGAGTTTGGGAATTGTTTTATGGAGTTATAAGTTAAGGGGTAGAATATAATTTTTATATAGAAGCTAGAGGGTGTGTTTTGCCAATTAAGAGGAGTTTGGGGTTTGATTGGTAAATATGATTATAATAATTAAAGAAAAGAGAAGGAGATATTTTATGTCAATATGTGTGTATGTGTTGAATCGATGAGAAGAGAGAAAAGAGAGGGTGAGGTGTGTATTATGAGTCATAGAGATATTTTAGATATATATATATATGTGTGTGTGTGTGTGTGGTGTTGGTTATGGTAAAGGGAGAAGAAAAAGAAAGAGAGAGAGATCGAGAAAGAAAAAGAGAAGGAAGAAAGAAAGTTAGATATATATATATATATATATATATATATATATATATATATATATATATATATATATATATATATATATATATATATATATATATATATAAGTGTATGTAGAATTTGTTCACGGAAAAGAGAAAGAAGAGAAAAGAGAGAGAAATTAAGAGGAAGAAGAAAGCTAGAGGTTGGCATATATCAAGTGATTGGAAGTAAATATTCTGTGGATTTTGCGTGAAAGGTTGGATTGCTTGATAAAAGATTGGAAGGTTTTGATAAAGCAACCAGGTGAGTTTTGCCTTAAAACGTTTTTTGAACTGGGATACATATATATGTGTATATATATATATATGAGATGATTATGTGGTAGGAATATGATTATGTGTATATAAATGACAATATGATGTAATGAGATATATATTGTATTTATATAAGCTTTGCACTACACGAGTGCACTTTTTGCCGGGTTCCGGTGAGCGGACCGGTGTGTTGCCGGGTTCCGGTGTGCGGACCGGTGTATTGCCGGGTTCCGGTGTGCGGACCGGTGATGTGTCGTAGTTGTTGTACGGCGTTGATTTATTAGTTGGCTTGCTACCAACTAATATGGCCATGGTAACAAGGAATGAGGAGGAGTTGAGCACGATGCACGAGTCTTGATGTAGTAATTAAAATACGTGTGGTATATATATATGTGATGTTTATATACTTATGGTATATGCGTGTGTATTGGCAAAGGTTGTATTTAAACTATTTTGACTGACGAAAGGTTTTATAATGATTTTGGAAAGGACCGGGATTAACTCACTAGACCCGTTTGGTCTAACCCTCATTTTGTTTTCAAAAATATGTTTTCCAGGTTGAGGAATTTATAGCGGCAAAGGAAAGGATGCTTTTGATGACAGATGTTGATTAGGAAGTTTTGATGTATTTTATAGTTTCGAGACAAAAAGGGACCGTACATGACTTATAATGTAATTTTTGTTATAAATGTAATGACGTTATGCAATATATGTTATTTATTGTATGTTTGGGGAAACCGGGTCGTTACAGCAGACTTTGTCAACCTATCAACGATCACCCAAATTGCGTCAAACCCTTTCGGAGTCCTTGGTATCTTCGTGATGAAATCTGTAGTAATCTGATCCCATTTCCACATAGGTATTTCTAAACGTTGTAACTGACCAAAAGGCTTTTGATGTTCAATCTTTACTTTCTTACAAGTGGTACAACCTTCCACATGCTGAGCAATACTTCTTTTCATTCCCGGCAACCAATAAAATTGTCGTAGATCTTTATACATCTTATTCGTACCTGGATGAATAGAGAAACGAGATTGATGAGCTTCTTGTAGTACCCGATCACGTAAATTACCCAGACGAGGCACCCAAATTCTGTTTCCCAGACACAGTAACCCACGATCATCTTTTACGAGTGATGTTGATATACCCACTAACCGTTCTGGTTTCAAGTTTTCCTCTTGAAAGGCTTCTACTTGACATTTCTTCAATTCGTCAAAGATGTTAGGTAGAAGTTCAGTTCGTAGTGCAATTGCTTTTATTGTTCTGCTTCTCTCTTGGCGACTCAATGCATCAGCTACCACATTCGCCTTTCCCGGATGATAGAGAATTTCACAGTTGTAGTCATTCACCAGTTCTAACCATCTTCTTTGCCTCATATTCAATTCTCGCTGATCGAAAAGATGTTAGAGACTCTTATGATCGATAAAAATTTGACATTTAAAACCGTACAGATAATGTCTCCAAATCTTCAGCGCGAAAACAACTGCTGCAAGTTCCATGTCGTGTGTAGGATACTGCCGTTCATGATCCTTCAGTTGACGAGAAGCATAAGCAATAACTTTCCCATGCTGCATTAGTGCACATCCCAATCCTAGTTTGGAAGCATCACTGTAAACAACAAAGTCGTTGGAACCTTCAGGTAGTGACAGTATCGGCGCGCTACAGAGTCTCTCTTTCAATATTCGGAATGCTTCATCCCGTTCTGCTTTCTATTCAAACTTTATATTCTCTCGAGTCAGCTTGGTCAGAGGCGTAGCTGTAATAACCGGGTACGTTATTGGGTTATTTAATTTTTATTATTTTGGTTCTAAGGTAAGTATGGGATTAATTTTATGGAGTTATAAGTTAAGGGGTAAGTTTTAATTTTAATATTGAAGTTAGAGGGTATATTGTGCCATTTATTAGAAGTTTGGGGTTTGTTTGGATTAACCAAACACCACCACCGCCTCTTTTTCCTTAGAAAGGAGGAGGTGTCTCTCCTTAGTGCATTTAACAAATATCAAGTATGTGTGTGTGTGGGTTTGTCACGGCAAAAAGAGAGAAGAGAGAGAGAGAGAGAGATCGAGAAAGAAGAAAAACGAGGAAGGAAGCAGATTTATTTCAACTGGAGTTTTAGGAAATAATCTGTGAAGAATCAAGGTATGATTCTATTTATAATTGTTGTTATGGATAGTTAAATATAGAAAAGTTTCTATGAGTTTAAAAGTGGGTTTTGATGAAAGGTGGATGTTTTTGGAAAACTGAGTTTATGGATAGTTTCTATTTATGGTCTTAAGTATTTCTGCAAAATTACAGAAACGTTCATGGTCTAAAATCATAAATTTCTGGGTTAAGTATGAACTTAGTTGACTGAGATAGTTATGAAGGTCGCAGTAGTGGGTTGCGACAGTTATGATGATTTGCGACATTCATGAGTATCGCAACCTTGGGTTGCGACAAGCTCATTGGTATCGCAACAGTTGGTTGCGACAAGTGGTATATCGCAACAGTTGGTTGCGATAAGAAGAGATGTCGCAATGGTGGGTTGCGACAAGTTACTGTGTCGCAGTAGTTGATTGCGACAAGTGCTGTGTATTGCGACAAAGGGTATCGCAGTAGTTGGTTGCGATAAGAATCGAGGATTTTGGATTATTTAATATTCTTAGTCTTTAAGGGTCCTGTACAGTAGATTAATATTAGTACTTTATGTAAATGGGTATTTCAGAATTCTGTGAAGTTGGTGACGAAGATTCTTACGACTTTGAAATTTAAGAAGTGACGTGACTAATAACAGGTGAGTTTTACTTTAAAATGTTTTCAAACTGGAATACATATATGTGTGGATTGAGAATGTGATAGATGGTGTGATTATGTGTTTATGTTTGAAATATAATATATTGAGATGTATATTGTATTTACATGAGCATTACACTACACGAGAGCACGTTAGCCGGGCTTAGGACCGGCGGAGTTTTGGCTGTACGGAGGGACAATGGTGTTGGCTGTAATTTTAGTACAATGGAGTAAATTGATTAGTTGGCTCGCAACCAACTAATTTGGCCATGGGAATGAGGAGTTGTACACAGCGCACGAGTCTTGCTTGGTATTTAATTACATGTGGTTTATGATGTTTGTACAAATGATTTTAAACTGACAGGGATTATCTCACTAGACCGTTTGGTCTAACTCTCATTTTGTTTTTAAAAATATGTATTCCAGGTCGAGGAACTTTTATTAGCAAAGGAAAGGATAAAGTATAGTAAGCGTTTGATAGTTGATGAAGACTAGGGAATGCTTATGTTTTGTATTGTATAGTTTTGAGATTAAGGGACCATATGTGAATTATTATATATCTTTTGTTATGAAACGATGTTATGTATAATATGTTACATGATGTATGTTTTGGGAAGTGGGTCGTTACAGTAGCAATACGAGAGAAATCTTGTATAAACTTTCGATAGTAGACAGCTAAACCCAGAAAACTTCGTACTTCGGTTGGCGTTCTCGGCGGTTCCCATTTTTCAATTTCCTCTACTTTCATCGGATCAACTTGAATGCCTTTTTCTGAAACTACATGTCCGAGAAATTGGACTTCCCGTAGCCAGAATTCACATTTAGAAAATTTAGCATACAACTGTTCCTTCTTCAACAACTCCAGAATCAAACGAAGATGTCGTGCGTGCACTTCTTTGGATCGGGAATAGATAAGGATATCATCAATAAACACAATAACAAATTTATCGAGATATGACTTACATACCCGATTAATTAAATCCATAAAGGCCGCTGGGGCATTCGTCAGGCCGAAGGGCATCACTAAGAATTCGTAATGACCATACCTTGTGTGGAAAGCAGTTTTCAGAACGTCTTCTTCTTTGACCTTCAGTTGGTGATAACCAGATCTTAGATCAATCTTGGAAAAATAGCAAGCTCCAACTAATTGATCGAAGAGGCCATCAATTATGGGAAGCGGATACTTGTTCTTGATCGTACGCTTATTCAGTTCCCGATAATCAATGCACATCCTCATCGAACAATCCTTCTTTTTCACAAACAGAACCGGTGCACCCCACGGTGAAGAACTGGGTCTGATGAAGCCCTTATCTAAAAGATCTTGCAGTTGCGTCATCATCTCTTTCATCTCTGGAGGTTCCAAACGATACGGTGCACGGGCAACAGGAGCGGCTCCAGGAAGCAGATCTATGCCAAACTCTACTTGTCTAACGGGCGAAAGACTATTCAAGTCTTCTGGGAAAACTTCCGGAAATTCACAAACCACAGGAATACCTTCCAACTTATTCTTTTCTAGCTTAGTATCTATCACATAAGCTAAGTAACTCGGGCAACCTTTATTAACACACTTACGAGCTTTCATCATAGAGATAAGGCAAGACTGATGATTTCTACGGTCACCGTAAATCACTACTGGTCCCTTATCAGGTAAGACAACATTAATCAACTTCTTATCACAAACTATACTAGCCTGATTCTCGGCTAACCAATCCATTCCCACTACCACATCAAGAGAAGAGTACGCCTCCCGTACCGAGAATTCAACATCCACATTATTCTCATTCCTCCAAAGTAGCTTGTCCCTAACATGCTCACGTAATAATGGGAGAGGGGAAGAAGATAACTCGTTAAATCGGACCAACCAATCATTCGGCCACAAACCCTGGGTCAACGAAATCAGCTCCCGAACCGTAGTAGCATCCAAAATGCCTATAGAACTAGCCACCCGATAAGAAATAATAGAAGATATCACACCACACGGTAGCCAATTATCCTCCCACGCATTTACACTCATCCCATCGCCAATAAGTAACCACAGGAACCTACGGATGCGAGGCCGTAACTCAATGATTTTTACAAGAACCCAAGACCACCCAGCAGATCGATGGGAAAGCCAGAACTGAGACAATCGAATGCAATGAGTATAAACCCCATGCACCCACAAACAGTCACGTCTACATAGAAGATCCCAACAATTCTTTGTAAGCAGAGCTCTATTCCATGTCGCTAACCATTTAAAACCCAAACCTCCATTTACATAAGGTCGTCACACATCACCCCAAGCAACACGACACCGACTACGAATGTTGCCCCCCTGAGCCCATAAGAACTCTCGAAAAAGCGATTCCAATTCATGAATATTTTTTATTGGAAAGGAGGCGGAACTCCTGGCAATATATAAAACAGAAAAAAGAAAATACACCTAGATGGCGAGGGACTCCCTCCCAAATAGGAACTCCAACCAGAGGAAGAGACATACCCAAACCTCAGGGGAGAACCGAACTAAAAAAAGAGAACTATTACAGCCAACCAAAAACCAAAGCACCACAAGCCAAAAATAACAAAGAGTTGTAGACACAAGCCACATAATAAACAAGATGGCAAAAAAACTAGCAAAAAAATGCGCCACCCAACAGGATAAGTCAGCAATCAAACCCTTCCACTCAATCATTATTGTCTTCCAAGATATGTTATCAGGCCTCCTCCCTTTATCCGCAAATCAACCACTCGCTGAATATCAAGCACCAAAAGATTAGCAGTCCGTCTGTTGCTAGAGAAAATACAAGCATTCCGTTCATGCCAAATGTGGTAAATAGTTGCCGAGAACAAAAGCTTTTGCCGCAACGTCGAGAACCTCCAACGACCATGTTGTATATCTTCTAAAATGTGATCCCAACGGTTTGGGATCACGGGGAGCTGCATAACAGATTTAATCGATGTCCAAACTTGCGCCGAAAAAAGACACTAAAAAAAGGTGATCATGCGAATCCACACAAGTAGTACAAAGCGAGCAAACAAGCGACTCCGCATCACTCCTCCAAGCTTGCATCCTATCTTGAGTTGGTAGGCGAACCTGGAATGCTAACCAAACACAGAAAGCATGCTTAGGAATATGATTAGCATACCAACAAAACCCGTACCAAGGCACTCTCTCATACGGACCATCCAATGTATCCCACACCTCCGACATTGTGAAACAAGATGGCTGATGCCGCCGATTCAACCACATAATTTGGTCCTTAATCCCAACCAGAGTATAGGGGACTACAATCGCATGAATAATTCCCGAAGGGATGATGAAAACCGCCATCCAATAAAGCTGGAGAGATTGCAGAACATATTGGATCAGTTGCTTTCGGCCCCCAAAAAGAAGAAATTTCGTTTTCCAGTTCTGAATTCGCATTCGTACACGCGTAACCAGACCACCAAAATCCGCGTTCTTAAGCCGTTTGGGAGAAAGAGGGACCCCAAGATAACGGATTGGGAACGTCCCCATACGAAACAGCAAACATTCCAGAATAGCTTCTTGCGTCTGAATAGGCACGTTGCCAAAGAACACCTCACTATTCGGAAGACTAGGAGAAAGGCCCGAACGTTGTTTAAATAAATAAAGAGCCTTTTTTAGGATTTCGACCGAAGGAACATCTCCCCTAGTAAAAACAAATAAATCATCCGCAAAACACAGATGGGTCAGCTCAAGCTCATGACAGCCTTTGGGGTACCCAAACGAGGAGGCATCCTCAATACACTGTTTAAAAAGCATGGCAAATCCCTCCATGACTATCGTAAAGAGATAAGGAGAGAGGGGATCCCCTTGGCAAAGACCCCTACTGTAATAACCGGGTACGTTGTGGGTTTAGCTTTATGGAGTTAGAAGTTAAGGGGTAAGTTTTAATTTTACTTTAGAGATTGGAGGGTTAAAGTTGCCATTAGATGAGAGTGTGGGGTTTGTTTGGCTGAATTGGTGAAACAAAACACCACCACCGCCTTAGATTAACAAAAAAGATGAGATGGAATAGATATCTCATTCTTATCAAATATCTAAAGTGTAGGATGCGGTTGATAGCTGACGAAGATTAGGAAAAGCTTATGTTTTGTATTGTATAGTTTCGAGACTAAAGGGACCGTACGTGATTTATTATGTATTTTGTTATGAATGTAACGATGTTATGCAATATATGTTATTTGACGCATGTTTGGGAAATCGGGTCGTTACAGATGGTATCAGAGCCCTAGTTTAAGGGATTTAGGTATATGGATCTATACCTAGACTTAAACTGCATATGAAGTAGGATGTCCCTATTATTTTAGAACCTTGGGATGGTAAGTATAAAAAGGTAGAAGGAACATCATGTAAGGTAACTTCAAATTACATTTGGCCAGTGTAATCATGAACTTACAAGTACATGTTGAACTGGAATATCTTATTATATTGGGAATGTGCTTATGTGTATATTAATCTTGTTGAAATCAACAGAGTGGTAAATCGGACTCGACTTATGGATAGATATGAAGACAGGTATATTTCTATAAACTCTATACGTGCTAAAGTGCTAATTGATTTCGGTGCAAACTGATGAACCGTATTTCCGTTCTTTTGTTGCTTATCTGCATTAGAAAAGTATTTGATAATTGTGTTAGAAATATAGATGGGTGTGGGGTGTATATTCAGTTAGTTCCTATGGCTATTGATGGAGTTCGATGTAGTAGTGAAAGCTAAGTATTTGTATCTTTTCGCCTAACCGAATTCCGGGACGGAATTCTTTTAAGGGGGAGATGTTGTAATAACCGGGTACGTTGTGGGTTTATTTTTATGGAGTTAGAAGTTAAGGGGTAAGTTTTAATTTTAATTTAGAGATTGGAGGGTTAAAGTTGCCATTAGATGAGAGTGTGGGGTTTGTTTGGCTGAATTGATGAAACAAAACACCACCACCGCCTTAGATTAACAAAAGAGATGAGATGGAATAGATATCTCATTCTTATCAAATATCTAAAGTGTAGGATGCGGTTGATAGCTGACGAAGATTAGGAAAAGCTTATGTTTTGTATTGTATAGTTTCGAGACTAAACGTACGTGATTTATTATGTATTTTGTTATGAATGTAACGATGTTATGCAATATATGTTATTTGACGCATGTTTGGGAAATCGGGTCGTTACACCTACCCCATTTGAAAAAGCCGAATACATCTCCATTGATAGAAACCGAGAATGAAGGGGACGAAATCAACTCCTTTATCCACCCCACTAAAACTGGATGAAAGCCAAACCCCAAAAGCATGTTAATGAGGTACCCCCAATGAACCGTATCTTATGCCTTTTGGATATCGATTTTGAAAGCACATCTTGGAGGGCCAGAATCACGTTGGTACCCTTTAACCAACTCATGGGCCATTAAAATGTTGTCCGAGATTTTCCGACCCGCGATAAATGCCGATTGAGAAACACTCACCAAATCGTCCAAAAAAGGCTTCATTCTTCCCACAATCACTTTACTAATACACTTGTAGAGCACCGAACAACAAGAGATTGGCCGATAGTCCGTCACTTTCGTAGCATTAACACATTTTGGGATCAAACATAACAAAGTGTGGTTCAACTCTTTTGCAAGATGGCCCCTATAGAAAAAATTATGAATGGCCAAAGTCACATCCGAACCGATAACTCCCCAAGCACCCTTGAAAAATCGTGAGAAAAATCCATCCGGGCCCGGAGCTTTATCATTACCAATTTGGAACATGGCCTCACGAATATCATTGTCCAATATAGGCCGAATAATAAAGTTCGCTTCAGTCAGCGAGAGCTTCTTTGAGAATAAAGCCAAAGGAATATTCGGATCCACCTCCAAATCCGCCATACCCAGAACCGATGAAAAGTTAGTTGCGACAGTTATGAAGATTTGCGACAGTTATGAATGTCGGAACCTTTGGGTTGCGACAAGGTTGGTGGTATCGCAACAGTGAGTTGCGACAAGTGGATTGTGTCGCAATAGTTGGTTGCGACAAGATGCATGTCGCAACAGTTGGTTGCGACAAGAAGGGGTTATCGCAATAGTGGGTTGCGATAAGCACTGTGTCGCAATTAGTAGGTTGCGATAAGGGTTATCGCAGCTAGTGGGTTGCGATAAGTAATGAGAATTTTGGGTGTTTTAGGATTCTTAATCTTTAAGGGTCCTGTACAGTAGATTGATACTAGTACATTATGTATTTGAGTATTTCATATCTCTGTGGAGTTGGTGACGAAAGTTCATACTATTTTGAGAAAGAAAAGTGAGAGTGATACTACTTTTTTACAATGTTTTAAATTATGGTAAGGTGTAATTTATAAATGAACTGTTTTGGATGGATTTTGGAAGAATGATTTTATAAAGTAAAATCTATTATCTTAAATTGATGGTTGTGCTTAAAATTCATTAATAATATTGGAAAATGATTTATAGCAATAACCTGTACGAGTTGCAACTATTGGATTATTGGGCAAGTGAGTTACAATAATATTTATATCAAGGACCGTGAGTGATAATATTGATGGTTAGATTTATGTTATAAGAAATTGACATATTAAATGTGATTTTCTTATATTGAATAATATGAGAGATTTATAAAGGCGATTTGCTCATACTGATTGCTATGAGGAATCTATGTGGTATAAATGCGATTTGCTCATATTGATTGCTATGAGGAATCTATGTGGTATAAATGCGATTTGCTCATACTGATTGCTATGAGGAATCTATATTAAGTGTAATAGATCCATAGGCACTAGTGGTTATGAATACGTGGAATAGGTGAGGATTATTCGTTATTCCGATGTGTGTGAGAAATCGTGGAATAAACGTAATTTCCGATTTCTAAGGAAAAGAAGGGATTGGCATGTGTATATTGTAATCTCTATTTCCTTTCCAATAAATGGGCATGTGTATATTGCGATTGACTGGATAAGAGCATTAATCTAGAATCAGTGAAGATTCGTAGTGTGGGCTCTGGAACATGAGAAATGACTGACTTAGTGTCAGGTCGTAGTCATGGAGCCGGGTTTAACCCGCTATCAAAGGATGGTTACGCGTGTGGTAAGAAAAAGGGTAAATCGGGTTTATTATGCCTTGTCTACATTGATTTTGCAAATATTATTTTGAAAACGAATGTTCTCACTAGGCGTTAGCCTAATCGTTTCAAATGATGTTTTCTTACCAGGTACTAGCTCGGGGAAAATAAAGGGATGTGGGACGAGAGCTTTTGGATTAGCGGATAAGTTAATGAATACTGAGGTTTTGATAGATTGCTTAGATAACCTAGTTAATCTGATTATAATGACATGATTAGATTAATAGGTTATTTGAAGAGTTCTATGTTTGTAAATATGACCCTCATAGTTAATTCTCCACTTATGTATAAAAGCTTAGAAAGTTTATGTTTAAATCTTGTTATAATTTGAGGTTTAAATTAGCCCTGATTTTAGGGTGTTACATATACGAACACACGATACTTGTAGGTGCAACCCAAATTAATATTATATATAGGTACTGTTCTATGTTCTCTACTTGCCCAAAATACTTACCATTGAACAAGGTTGCATCTTAGGATCATAATTGTTGGATAGTAAATTGTTTGTCATTTGCATCAAACACCATAAGTTGTTCAATATTTTTTGATTTTTTTTGTAGCTTTTCATTTTATACATCTTGGCATCATAAGTTACCAAACTAGATTTATCACCAAAGGATGAACCAAAAAAATCTTATAGGAGAAAATTGTTGGAATCATTTTTGTAACATCAACAAATGGACGTGCCGGAGAACATGAACGATGTTGATAGATATTTGGTTGATGAATCTATCAATCCAAATACGCCATCAATTAGAGTATTACTTTGGTGGAAAGGTAATGCTAATAGGTATAGCATTTTGTCTTTGATAGCTAGGGATGTTCTTGCTATACCTATATCTACGGTAGCATCCAAATCTACCTTTAGTACTAGCGGACGTATTTTAGACTCATGTTTTTGAATTGTAGATAAACTCAAGGAGAATGCAACATCGGAGTCGGAAACGCCCGTACTTGATTGGCGATTTGAATTGGATGATACAATTTACGCTTTTGAAGTCTAAGACTTAAAGAATTTTAATATCTATTTGGATGATTGTAAGAACTAATAATTTTGTTGGGTATATTTTTAGTTTTATTTGTCGTATTTCAATCGTGAACTTTATATATACGATCAAACCGCTCAACCCGCCCAACCCGCAAGGGTTGGGTTGGGTTATACTTTTGAATGGGTTGGGTTGGGTTGAGATTTTCCAAACCGCCATAATTGGGTTGGGTTGTAAAAATGGCAAAAACCGCCCAACCCAACCCGCGTACACCCCTATTATCAGGTCGAGTCTGACCTGCTCTAATCAGTGTAATCCCCGTAGGGATTTTTGCTATAATCCTAAAGTCGTCAAGATCCTCTTGATCTCGAATAGAACTCTTAGGTTCGGTGGACATTGCTAACCTCGTTAACCAGATTTGTAAGTCTGAAAAACCCTAGATATCCCAGTTTTTCTAGGCTTTATAGCAGTAGACTTACGTCGCATACAAAGACTAAGAAGTCATACCTTATATAAGCGCTCTAAATCCTCGAAAACTCTAAGTCTAATCAAGATTTTGCAGGTTTGGAAATGATTCGATGAAGAACAGCAAAGAAATCAAGAATAAATCTCTCTCTAAACTCTCTGTAAGCGTAAAAAGGAAAAGATCCATCGTGGGTATCTATTTATGTAAATGATCGTGTCAGGTCGAGTCACTCGATGATTGTAATAACCAGGTATGTTATTAATTACTTAATTTTATTATTTTGGATTTAAGGAAAGTTTGGGATTAGTTTTATAGATTATAAGTTAAAGAATAGACTTTAATTTTTATTTGGAAGGTTGGAGGGTAGATTATGACAATTAAAAGAAGTTTAGGGTTTAATTGGTTAGAGTGATTAAACCTAATTATACCACCGCCTCATTTGGTTTAATAGAGGAAGAGAGGATGAGATATTTGAATATCTCAGTGTGTGTGTGTGTTTTTACATTCGTCAGAGAGAAGAGAGAAAGAAGAAGAAGCGGAAAGGAGTTCGTGCGTTAGGGTTCTATCGTTGGAAGCAATTTAAAGGTAAAATTTCCTTTTCAGATTTTGTCTATAATTATAAGTAATAAGCTCTTATCGATTTAGATTTCTCGAGTCAAATCTACCGTAAAAGTTGATTTCAAAAATTGAGTTCTGGATTGGTTTTGTTGTCTGGTAAATTGAAGAACTCGTCTCCTGGAAAACAAAGTCCCGATGTGTTTTAGAATTAAAGTACCGGTGTTTATGTGTTTTCAAAGTCCCGGTATTGTATCAATTCAACTCCCGGTATTTTGACTCCCGGTGTTGTTGAGTCCCGCAATGTGTTTTGGGATCAAGTCCCGGTATGTTTTAATCTGATTCCCGATATGATTTTTAAACTAAGTCCCGGTACATTATTTTGAAATCAACTCCCGGTATATATGGCAAAAACCAACTCCCGGTGTTCATGTATTTTCGACTCCCGGTATTGTTTTCCAAGTGAGTCCCGGTATTTTGCTAAATAGAGTCCCGGTGTGTTATTTATTTTAAAGTCCCGGTATGTTGTTTCATAAACCAAGTTCCGGTATATTTCGTAGATTAAAGTCTCGTGTGTTAAACTTTAATCAAGTTCGGTGTTGAGTTTTGGAGAGTGTTCTTACAGTGGTTTAAGGGAGAACTGTTGAGGATAAGATTTTAGTAGGGTTTATGTTAGACTAGTAAAGCGATGTATGTATCTTAAATTGTTTCAGATTCTGTGGAGTCGAGGTGAAAGATAGGATCATTTTGAAAGAAGCTTGCAAGTGTTTTTGGATAAGCAATCGAGGTGAGTTTTACTTTTAAAACGTTTTCAACTGGGATACATATATATGTGATATATATAAATATATATATATATATATGAGATGGATACTATGGATTGTGAATATGATATATGGTTGGTTATATGTTTACGTTAAGAAATATATATTTATATATATATATATATATATGGTTGGAAAATGATGAAAGGTTTATAAATGACAAGATGATATATTGAGATATATATTGTATTTATATTACACAACACGAGTATATATTAGCCGAACTATTAGTCGGCGGAGCTGTATGGAATTACAGCGGAGCTGCATGGAATTGCAGTGAAGTTGTATGGAATTACAGCGGAGCTGTATGTAATTGCAGCGGAGTCGACTGTATTTTAGTACAGTGACGATGATTAGTTGGCTTGCTACCAACTATTATGGCCATGGGGATGAGAATGGGTTGAGGAGAGATACACGGTACACGAGTCTTGATGTGGTAATTAATATACGTGTGGTATATATATGTGACGTTTATATACTTATGGTATATGTGTGTGTATTGGCAAAGGTTGTATTTAAACTATTTTGATTGACGAAAGGTTTTATATAATAAAAAGGGTTTTATAATGATTTTGGAAAGGACCGGGATTAACTCACTAGACCCGTTTGGTCTAACCCTCATTTTGTTTTCAAAAATATGTTTTCCAGGTCGAGGCATTGATAGCGGCAAAGGAAAGAATAAGGTGTAGACTGCTTTCGTGGACCGATGATGATTAGGAAGATGTTATGTATTTTGTAGTTAAGAAACAAAAAGGACCGTACTTGGTTTATTATGTAACTTTTGTTGTAATTCAATGATATGCATGTATGTTATGTTAATTGTTGTATGATATGGGTAACCGGGTTGTTACAATGATCGACACGTGCCCTTGCCTTTTCTAAAGCTCGACAGATCGTCGACACCTGGCACTCACAGCTGTCAAGCACGATCGCACGTCAGCGTGACATCACGATCTTATCCCTTTTCGACTTCCCTTTTAGTTAGAATCGAACCGATTCAGTTTCCTAGCCAACGACTTTCGACACTTGTCATGACCCTAGACGTCCGACTGATAAAAATTTAAAATTTGAATTTGCCACTCTATTTTTAAATTTTGGGGGCAAACTGTTTGGTTAAATTTCACCAGTCTCGACCACGACCAAAAGAGGGAAAACATTTATTACACTTTCTCATAATAAGATAAAATCATAATCGCTTTATCTTCTAACCAAAGTTCAAATCGAAAGTTACTCACGACACTCGACCGTCGTAAGGAACCTCACGACCTCGACCGACTAACATATGACATTACTGTTATATTTTCAATGTTTAATGCAGGATCAATGTCATTAATGACCAACGGCTATAACCGACGAAGATCATTATGAGCATTAACCTCAACGACAGTTACGACCGTTACTTGAAGCTTTTAAGGAGTTATTTAAAGCATTCGAAGACTATAAATACAGAGGGTCAATCATCATTTGCGGACAACTGAATTCTCTAGAACATTCACAACAAAGGCTCGAAACAAAGAACTCTCTCTCGAAAGATCGCTCTCAACGCACGAATCCAACGCACGACACATTGTTTTTACACACGACGCACTCGTTTTTACATTCGATACACTTGTTATTTTGCATTTTAAGTCTTTCTTTCACTTGTATTGTAACCATTGTACTCTCGACACCTGAAACATAAGGACATCGCCCCTGTTTGGCGACCATAGTGCAGCGACGACATCATCACTGTCGTCCGCGGGTTTTTTCCTCGTTGAGGTTTTTCCCGCGTCACCAAAATCTTGCGTCTCATTTACATTTTTGTCTTTATCGCATTGCTTTGTCGAACGATTCCTATCTTTAGTTGTTAAGCTCCACAATCAACCTTAAGTTATCCTTCTGGACAATTTTTGGCATTAACAAACCGTAAGTTGTTTGCAAGATTAATTAAAAACGTGATTTGGAAAGCAGTTAAAGTTAACTAAGATGAGTTCGAGAAGTTGATGAGTTACGAATTAAGAATCGAGATTAAGAATTTAGGAGTTATGAAAACGAGTTTACACTAAGATTCGAATAATATTAAGATGGAATTAAGATTAAAGTTAACGTCATAAACCAAGTTTTTTTAACTACAAAATACCGTGGCATTCGGGTCTTGAAACGGGTGTTCAGCTTGGTGCATTAAAGCCGGTCCATAGTAACCAAGTAACAAAGAGAACAAAGCACCAAGCACACTTAAACACTAAGCCTAATACACATATTTATACTACTAATATTCTTGGTGAGCAAGTTTTGTCAAATGGAGCTCCATGGGTCATAGATCCGACCCATGGATGGCAAAACCGTCAGCCCATCTTCTTGATGTCTTGGAATGGTATTCTTACGGCGTTAGTGTAACGACCCGGATTCCCAACATACAAATAACATATATTTCACCGCAAAACAATACATCATATTTCATTTATGGTCCCTTATCTTAACCAAATAGGTCTTTCAGTACAAACTTTTTCACTTATAATAAAGTACATAATAGATACAAAACACAACTAGAATCTTCATAATCATGCATCTTCCAAAAAGCTAAACATGATATATCCTATCACTGTCCTTTATTTGCTCCTTGACCTGGAATACATATTTTAAAACAAAAATGAGGGTTAGACCTTGAGGTCTAGTGAGAAAATCCTCGTTAGTTTAAAAATCATCTTTTACAAACATTCAATACACATAATGCACATAATAAAAATACCAAATATGATTCATGCATCATGTATCTTTTCATCTCTTTCTCTTTCTCTTTCTCTTGGCCATATTAATTGGTAGCAAGCCAATTAATTAATTTACACCGCTGTACTAAATACAGCCAACACCGATGTCCCTTTATACAGCCAACTTTCACCGGTCCTAAGCCCGGCCAACTAGCACCCATGCAGTGTAATATTCATATAAATACCATATGCACATTATTACACTCATTCACATACATGTATTCCATTTAAAACCATTTTAAGTCAAAACTCACTTGTTTTGATAAATTTAAAAATCCTCCCAAGCTATTACCAAGCACTCCAAATTCTTCAGTTCAGTTTCACAGAACCTGTATCACACAAATACAAATATTTCTTTTAAAGACTAAAATCTCTAAAATCCTGAAATCCTCGACTCAAGTCGCAATCAACCACTGATATACTCTATGTCGCAATACACTACACCAAGTCGCAACCAACTATTGCGACACAGTACCAAGTCGCAATCAACTACTGCGACTTCTCCCTCATGTCACAACCAACTGTTGCGACAACCCCCTCAAGTCGCAACCAACTGTTGTGACATAGCACCAAGTCGCAACCCACTATTGCGACTTCACGAGCAAGTCGCAACTCAAGGTTGCGACATTCATGAAGATCACAACCTTCAACCATGTCGCAACCCACTGTTGCGACATGCTTGAATGTCTCAGCCAACTGAGTTCATACTTAACCCAGAAATCTAATCTTTTAAGCTATGCATGTTACTGTAATTATGCAGATATGTTTAAGACTATTAACATAACCTAACCATATGCTCAAATTTCCCAACTCATCCATAAATCATCAAAACCCATCAAAACTTACATAAAACTTTATCTAAACAATAAAGATAGATTAAGAGGTTACATACCTTTAATCTTAACAAGATGAACCTTCTAATTTCAGCAACAAATCTTGATCTTTCTTCTTCTTTCCTTTCCACGGTTCTATCTCTCTCTCAACCGAAAACACACACACACACACATGTATTCTAAATATCTAATTTTGTTAAGAGAGTGACACATCTCCTAATGGAGATGCTTAATGGCGGTGGTGGAGGTGATGTTTGGCAAAAATACCAACAAACCCCAAACTTACTCTATATGGCAAAATACATCCCTATATTTCCATATAAAAATTAAAACTTACCCCTTAACTTCTAACTCCATAATTACTCAACTAACATTTATAAAACTAACTCCAAATCTTCTTAAATTAAAATAATAACACTAAATAAATTAATGACGTACCTGGTTATTACAACATCTCCCCCTTAAAAGAATTCTGTCCCGGAATTCAGTTAAGAGAACAGATGAGGGTATTTGGTTCTCATTTCTAACTCTGATTCCCACGTAGCATCCTGACCCCTGTGATGTCGCCATTGAACTTTCACTTGTCTTATCTCCTTATTCCGCAAAATTTTGACTTTTCGATCGACAATAGCCTCAGGTTCCTCCACATAATTCAGCTTTTCATCAACTTGTATATCTGGTAGAGACACTGTCTGATCCGGTGTAATCAAACACTTTCAAAAATTGGACACATGAAAGGCGTTGTGAATCCTGCTTAACTCTGGTGGTAAATCTAATCGGTAAGCTACTTCCCCAATTCTTTCAGTAATTGCAAACGGTCCAATAAATCTCGGACTAAGTTTACCTTGCCTTCCAAATCGAATGACTCCTTTCCAAGGTGAGACTTTTAACATTACAAAATATCCAACTTGGAACTCTAACGGTTTCTGGCGTCGGTCGGCGTAGCTTTTCTGTCTGTCTTGAGCCACCTTCAATCTTTCCCGTATCTGAGTAACTTTATCCGCTGTTAACTGTACTATATCTGGTCCTGCTAACTGTTTCTCTCCCACTTCATTCCAACACAGAGGTGTTCGACATTTTCTACCATACAAAACTTCAAACGGTGCCGCTTGTATGCTGGAATGATAACTGTTGTTGTAGGCAAATTCGATCAACGGTAAATGCTTATCCCACGATCCCTCAAAGTCAACAATGCAAGCCCGGAGCATATCTTCTAATGTCTGAATCGTTCGTTCACTCTGACCGTCAGTTTGAGGATGATAAGTTGTACTTAACTTTATCTGCGTCCCCATCTCCTTTTGAAAACTTCTCCAGAACCTTGAAGTAAAACGACTATCCCGATCTGAAATAATCGAGATTGGAACTCCATGTCGAGTTACTATTTCGTCAATGTACAATTTGGCTAAGCGTTCCATCGAATCAGTTTCCTTTATCGGTAAGAAGTGAGCAGACTTCGTTAATCTATCTACAATCACCCAAATATAATCAAATCCCTTCGGAGTCCTTGGTAGCTTTGTGATGAAATCTGTAGTAATCTGCTCCCATTTCCACATCGGTTTTTCTAGGCGTTGCAACTGATCAAACGGCTTTTGATGTTCAATCTTTACCTTCTTACAAGTAGTACAATTTTCCACATACTGAGCAATGCTTCTTTTAATTCCCGGCCACCAATAAAATTGTTTCAGATCTTTATACATCTTATTCGTACCTGGATGTATAGAGAATCGAGACTGATGAGCTTCTTGAAGTACCCGGTCACGTAAACCACCCAAACGAGGCACCCAAATTCTGTTTCCCAAACACAACAACCCACGATCATCCTTTACTAGCAATGCTGATAACCCCACTAACCGTTCTGATTTCAAATGTTTTCTAGATAGGCTTCTATTTGACACTTCAGCAATTCATCGAAAATGTTAGGTAGCAGCTCAGCTCGTAGTGCAATAACCTTTATTGTTCCACTTCTTTCTTGACCACTCAATGCATCGGCTACTACATTCGCCTTTCCCGGATGATCAAGAATTTCACAGTCGTAATCATTCACCAGTTCTAGCCATCTTCTTTGCCTCATATTTAATTCCTTCTGATCAAAAAGATGTTGGAGACTCTTATGATCGGTAAAAATTTGACATTTAGAACCATAAAGATAATGTCTCCAACTCTTCAACGCGAATACAACTGCTGCAAGCTCCATGTCATGCGTAGGAAGTAGTCTTTCATGATCCTTTAGTTGACGAGAAGCATAAGCTATAACCTTTCCACGCTGCATAAGTACACATCCCAATCCCAGTTTGGAAGCATCACTGTATACAACAAAGTCATCGGAACCTTCAGGAAATGACAAAATCGGCGCGCTGCAAAAGTTTCTCTTTCAATATTCGGAATGCTTTATCTTGTTCTACTTTCCATTCAAACTTTAGATTCTTCCGAGTCAGCTTAGTCAGAGGCGTCGCGATACGAGATAAGTCTTTTATAAACTTTCGATAGTAACCGGCTAAACCCAGAAAACTACGTACTTTGGTTGGCGTCCTCGCCGGTTCCCACTTTTCAATCGCTTCCACTTTCATCGGATCAACTTGAATGCCTTTCTCAGAAACTACATGCCCCATAAACTGAACTTCCCGTAGCCAGAATTCACATTTTGAAAATTTAGCATACAACTTTTCTTTGCTTCAATAGTTCTAGAACCAAACGAAGATGTTGAGCGTGCTCCTCTTTGGATCGGGAATAGATAAGTATATCATCGATAAACATAATCACGAATTTATCAAGATACTGCTTACATACCCGATTCATTAAATCCGTAAAGGCAGCTGGAGCATTCGTCAAACCAAACGGCATCACTAAGAATTCATAATGACCATACCTTGTGCGAAAAGCAGTTTTCAGAACGTCTTCTTCTTTAACCTTCAACTGATGATAACCAGATCTTAGATCAATCTTGGAGAAATAACAAGCTCCAACTAGCTGATCGAAGAGATCATCAATTCTGGGTAACGGATACTTGTTCTTGATCGTACGCTTATTCAATTCCCGGTAGTCGATACACATTCTCATCGAACCATCCTTCTTTTTCACAAATAAAACTGGTGCTCCCCAAGGCGAAGAACTCGGCCTAATGAAGCCTTTATCTGAAAGATCCTGTAGTTGAGTCATCATCTCTTTCATCTCTGGAGGTGCCAAACGATACGGTGCACGGGCAACATGAGCAGCTCCAGGAATCAGATCTATACCAAACTCTACCTGTCTAACGGGCGGAAGGCTATTCAAGTCTTCGGGGAAAACTTCTGGAAATTCACTAACAATTGGAATATCTTCCAACTTACTCTTCTCTAGCTTAGTATCTATCACATAAGCTAAGTAACTCGGGCAACCTTTATTAACACACTTACGGGCTTTTATCATAGATATAAGACTAGACTGATGATTTCTACGATCACCATAAATCACTACTGGCCCCTTCTCAGGTAACACAACATTTATTAACTTCTTATCACAAATTATGTTAGCTTGATTCTCGGCTAACCAATCCATTCCCACTACCACATCAAACTCGACCAGGGCTATTGGAAATAACTGAATCGGTACTCCGCACCCTTCTATATCTATCACACAGCTATCAAATACTTCTTTAACCGACACTTGATTATCATTTGCAGTATCTACCATTAAAGCATGATCTAACACTTTAGGCTTTAAATGCATATAAGCAGCAAATGAAGGAGACACAAACGATCGGTTTGCACCAGAATCAAATAACACCTTAGCACGTGTAGAATTTATTAGGAATGTACCTGTAACCACGTCCGGAGTTTCCTCCGCTTCTTTTGCTGTCATCTGAAATGAACGACCTCTTGTTCTTGCTGGTTCCAGTCTCGGTACTACTGGTCTGACACCCGTTGCTCTTGCTGACGTACCACCCGATTGTATTCTCCCCAGTGGACAATCGGACTGAAGATGATCAGGAGAATTGCACGAATAACAAAATCTAACCACTCGACAGTCTTTAGCAATGTGACCGATCTTCCCACACTTATAACAGTTTCTAGGATCCACTTGACAACTTCCTTGATGAAAACGGTGACATTTTGGGCAAGATCTTTCAACTGGTTGAAAAGGTGGACGGATATCAAATCGCTGGAACCTTGACTTCTTCGGATCGTGTGATGGTCCTTCCTATTTTCTCTTTCCCATACTTTTATCACCAACATCCCTCCTATTATCTCGCTCCACATCTTTCGCGGCATCTACTGCAGCTGAGAAAGTATCGGGTCCCTTTGCAGCTACTAGCCTTCTGACATCTGAATTCAACCCGAAGATAAACCTCTCCACTTTCATTGCCTCCGTGGCAACGTAATACTCCGCAAAACGAGATTTTTCTAAAAAACGAGCAGTGTAGTCCCGAACAGATAAGTTTCCTTGCTGCAAATTCATAAACTCCCCCTCTAGTTGTTTAACAGTTGCATGAGGACAGAACTGCTTCTAGAAAGCTATAACAAATTCTTCCCACGAGAAGGTAGAATATATGTCCGAACCGCTCGAAGATATATGAGCTTCCCACCAGTACAAAGCGTCACCCTTCAACATTGCGGTTCCATAAAGTACCCTATCCTCTTCCGCGCACTTGCTAGTCTTGAAGATGGATTCTATTTCCTTCAACCATCGTATAGCTTTCACTGGATCCCGATCTCCTGAATAGGTCGGAGGCTTACAACTAAGAAACATTTTGTAATCACACTTTTTCATTACGGGTCCAACGGTAGGAGTAATAGGCATCTATTCTTCATGTGTGGGATCTGGTCTTTCCGTTTCGGTATTATGCGTCTGGTTAAACATAGCCTGGATATTTGCCTGTAATCTTCCCATTTCGGCCGCTAAATCGTCTCTCGTAACAAACTCCGTACCACGTCCCTGAACTCTACCCCCACTTCTTCCTCTGCCCCTTTCTCCCCCTCTTCCCCTTCCTCCGGCTGTTGGATTGGTTCTATTCGGATTTCCTTCCCCTTCCCGATTTGTTCGTCTCGTACCACTTGCCATTCTGTTGATTCAAACAAGGTTAATTATACACATAAACACATACCCCATATAACAAGGTACTCCAGTCCAAACATGTACCTGTAAGATCACAATTACACTGGCCAGGTGTAATTCTGAAATTACCTTACATGATGTTCTTTCTACCTTTTTATATTTAACATCCCAAGGTTCTACAATAACAGGGACATCCTACTTCACATGCAGTTTAAGTCTAGGTACAGATACTAATACCTAAATCCCTTAAACTAGGGCTCTGATACCATCTGTAACGACCCGGATTCCCAACATACAAATAACATATATTTCACCGCAAAACAATACATCATATTTCATTTATGGTCCCTTATCTTAACCAAATAGGTCTTTCAGTACAAACTTTTTCACTTATAATAAAGTACATAATAGATACAAAACACAACTAGAATCTTCATAATCATGCATCTTCCAAAAAGCTAAACATGATATATCCTATCACTGTCCTTTATTTGCTCCTTGACCTGGAATACATATTTTAAAACAAAAATGAGGGTTAGACCTTGAGGTCTAGTGAGAAAATCCTCGTTAGTTTAAAAATCATCTTTTACAAACATTCAATACACATAATGCACATAATAAAAATACCAAATATGATTCATGCATCATGTATCTTTTCATCTCTTTCTCTTTCTCTTTCTTTTGGCCATATTAATTGGTAGCAAGCCAATTAATTAATTTACATCGATGTACTAAATACAACCAACACCGCTGTCCCTTTATACAGCCAACTTTCACCGGTCCTAAGCCCGACCAACTAGCACCCATGCAGTGTAATATTCATATAAATACCATATGCACATTATTACACTCATTCACATACATGTATTCCATTTGAAAACATTTTAAGTAAAAACTCACTTGTTTTGATAAATTTCAAAATCCTCCCAAGCTATTACCAAGCACTCCAAATTCTTCAGTTCAGTTTCACAGAACCTGTATCACACAAATACAAATATTTCTTTTAAAGACTAAAATCTCTAAAATCCTGAAATCCTCGACTCAAGTCGCAATCAACCACTGAAATACTCTATGTCGCAATACACTACACCAAGTCGCAATCAACTACTGCGACTTCTCCCTCATGTCGCAACAGACTGTTGAGACAACCCCCTCAAGTCGCAACCAACTGTTGTGACATAGCACCAAGTCGCAACCCACTATTGCAACTTCACGAGAAAGTCGCAACTCAAGGTTGTGACATTCATGAAGATCACAACCTTCAACCATGTCGCAACCCACTGTTGCGACATGCTTGAATGTCTCAGCCAACTGAGTTCATACTTAACCCAGAAATCTAATCTTTTAAGCTATGCATGTTACTGTAATTATGCAGATATGTTTAAGACTATTAACATAACCTAACCATATGCTCAGATTTCCCAACTCATCCATAAATCATCAAAACCCATCAAAACCCATCAAAACTTACATAAAACTTTATCTAAACAATAAAGATAGATTAAGAGGTTACATACCTTTAATCTTAACAAGATGAACCTTCTAATTTCAGCAACAAATCTTGATATTTCTTCTTCTTTCCTTTCCACGGTTCTATCTCTCTCTCAACCGAAAACACACACATACATGTATTCTAAATATCTAATTTTGTTAAGAGAGTGACACATCTCCTAATGGAGATGCTTAATGGCGGTGGTGGAGGTGATGTTTGGCAAAAATACCAACAAACCCCCAACTTACTCTATATGGCAAAATACATCCCTATATTTCCATATAAAAATTAAAACTTACCCCTTAACTTCTAACTCCATAATTACTCAACTAACATTTATAAAACTAACTCCAAATCTTCTTAAATTAAAATAATAACACTAAATAAATTAATGACGTACCTGGTTATTACAGTTAGGGGATGACAACACTGCTCCTAAATTATTTCTTCACCGTCTTGCCCTTTCAGCTTCTTTTTATTTTATCTGGCAAGAGAGGAACCGTAGAACTTTTACTGATGTGCATCGTTCCTCGGCTCAGTTGGTTAAGGAGATTATGGAGGTGATCACCATTCGCGAGACTTGGAAGACCAGATGTAGGACTACTGGTTGTCATGGGTCCTGATTGGCATTTTGCTTCTTGGCTGATAGACGTCTTTTGGAGCATTTTTTGGAGAGCTTACTTTCTTATTTCCTTTTCTAGTCTTGTTTGCTCTATTAGTTTGTGCTTATTCTGGTTGCTTGTTGCTTGGTACGGTGTTGTAACCAAGTTTTTTTGTTTTGCCGTTTGGCTTGGACTCTGGCTTTTGCCTGCTCTGTACTTTTTTTGCCATTTATAAAATTGCCTGGAATTTTTTCCTCTAAAATACATCGGCCCATGCTATGTTTACAATATTGGCCCATGAGTTTAAATTGTTTTCGGCCTAATCATACAACAAAACAGCCGACCCAACCGAGATAGTTTTTGGTCCATACAGAAAATATGCATCGAGCCCAAAAAGAATTGGTTTTCCATAGTTCGAAACACGTCACCAACAATCGGCCCAAAATATTGAAGTCTTCCTTTAAGCTCCGTGATCCGTCCTACAAGATCTATAATCTAGACTTCGAATGCGGCCGTATTTTCGTACCTACAAAATACATATAAAATATACTTATTTCTTCTTCTTTCCTTTCCACGGTTCTATCTCTCTCTCAACCGAAAACACACACATACATGTATTCTAAATATCTAATTTTGTTAAGAGAGTGACACATCTCCTAATGGAGATGCTTAATGGCGGTGGTGGAGGTGATGTTTGGCAAAAATACCAACAAACCCCAAACTTACTCTATATGGCAAAATACATCCCTATATTTCCATATAAAAATTAAAACTTACCCCTTAACTTCTAACTCCATAATTACTCAACTAACATTTATAAAACTAACTCCAAATCTTCTTAAATTAAAATAATAACACTAAATAAATTAATGACGTACCTGGTTATTACAACATCTCCCCCTTAAAAGAATTCTGTCCCGGAATTCAGTTAAGAGAACAGATGAGGGTATTTGGTTCTCATTTCTAACTCTGATTCCCACGTAGCATCCTGACCCCTGTGATGTCGCCATTGAACTTTCACTTGTCTTATCTCCTTATTCCGCAAAATTTTGACTTTTCGATCGACAATAGCCTCAGGTTCCTCCACATAATTCAGCTTTTCATCAACTTGTATATCTGGTAGAGACACTGTCTGATCCGGTGTAATCAAACACTTTCAAAAATTGGACACATGAAAGGCGTTGTGAATCCTGCTTAACTCTGGTGGTAAATCTAATCGGTAAGCTACTTCCCCAATTCTTTCAGTAATTGCAAACGGTCCAATAAATCTCGGACTAAGTTTACCTTGCCTTCCAAATCGAATGACTCCTTTCCAAGGTGAGACTTTTAACATTACAAAATATCCAACTTGGAACTCTAACGGTTTCTGGCGTCGGTCGGCGTAGCTTTTCTGTCTGTCTTGAGCCACCTTCAATCTTTCCCGTATCTGAGTAACTTTATCCGCTGTTAACTGTACTATATCTGGTCCTGCTAACTGTTTCTCTCCCACTTCATTCCAACACAGAGGTGTTCGACATTTTCTACCATACAAAACTTCAAACGGTGCCGCTTGTATGCTGGAATGATAACTGTTGTTGTAGGCAAATTCGATCAACGGTAAATGCTTATCCCACGATCCCTCAAAGTCAACAATGCAAGCCCGGAGCATATCTTCTAATGTCTGAATCGTTCGTTCACTCTGACCGTCAGTTTGAGGATGATAAGTTGTACTTAACTTTATCTGCGTCCCCATCTCCTTTTGAAAACTTCTCCAGAACCTTGAAGTAAAACGACTATCCCGATCTGAAATAATCGAGATTGGAACTCCATGTCGAGTTACTATTTCGTCAATGTACAATTTGGCTAAGCGTTCCATCGAATCAGTTTCCTTTATCGGTAAGAAGTGAGCAGACTTCGTTAATCTATCTACAATCACCCAAATATAATCAAATCCCTTCGGAGTCCTTGGTAGCTTTGTGATGAAATCTGTAGTAATCTGCTCCCATTTCCACATCGGTTTTTCTAGGCGTTGCAACTGATCAAACGGCTTTTGATGTTCAATCTTTACCTTCTTACAAGTAGTACAATTTTCCACATACTGAGCAATGCTTCTTTTAATTCCCGGCCACCAATAAAATTGTTTCAGATCTTTATACATCTTATTTGTACCTGGATGTATAGAGAATCGAGACTGATGAGCTTCTTGAAGTACCCGGTCACGTAAACCACCCAAACGAGGCACCCAAATTCTGTTTCCCAAACACAACAACCCACGATCATCCTTTACTAGCAATGCTGATAACCCCACTAACCGTTCTGATTTCAAATGTTTTCTAGATAGGCTTCTATTTGACACTTCAGCAATTCATCGAAAATGTTAGGTAGCAGCTCAGCTCGTAGTGCAATAACCTTTATTGTTCCACTTCTTTCTTGACCACTCAATGCATCGGCTACTACATTCGCCTTTCCCGGATGATCAAGAATTTCACAGTCGTAATCATTCACCAGTTCTAGCCATCTTCTTTGCCTCATATTTAATTCCTTCTGATCAAAAAGATGTTGGAGACTCTTATGATCGGTAAAAATTTGACATTTAGAACCATAAAGATAATGTCTCCAACTCTTCAACGCGAATACAACTGCTGCAAGCTCCATGTCATGCGTAGGATACTGTCTTTCATGATCCTTTAGTTGACGAGAAGCATAAGCTATAACCTTTCCACGCTGCATAAGTACACATCCCAATCCCAGTTTGGAAGCATCACTGTATACAACAAAGTCATCGGAACCTTCAGGAAATGACAAAATCGGCGCGCTGCAAAAGTTTCTCTTTCAATATTCGGAATGCTTTATCTTGTTCTACTTTCCATTCAAACTTTAGATTCTTCCGAGTCAGCTTAGTCAGAGGCGTCGCGATACGAGATAAGTCTTTTATAAACTTTCGATAGTAACCGGCTAAACCCAGAAAACTACGTACTTTGGTTGGCGTCCTCGCCGGTTCCCACTTTTCAATCGCTTCCACTTTCATCGGATCAACTTGAATGCCTTTCTCAGAAACTACATGCCCCATAAACTGAACTTCCCGTAGCCAGAATTCACATTTTGAAAATTTAGCATACAACTTTTCTTTGCTTCAATAGTTCTAGAACCAAACGAAGATGTTGAGCGTGCTCCTCTTTGGATCGGGAATAGATAAGTATATCATCGATAAACATAATCACGAATTTATCAAGATACTGCTTACATACCCGATTCATTAAATCCGTAAAGGCAGCTGGAGCATTCGTCAAACCAAACGGCATCACTAAGAATTCATAATGACCATACCTTGTGCGAAAAGCAGTTTTCAGAACGTCTTCTTCTTTAACCTTCAACTGATGATAACCAGATCTTAGATCAATCTTGGAGAAATAACAAGCTCCAACTAGCTGATCGAAGAGATCATCAATTCTGGGTAACGGATACTTGTTCTTGATCGTACGCTTATTCAATTCCCGGTAGTCGATACACATTCTCATCGAACCATCCTTCTTTTTCACAAATAAAACTGGTGCTCCCCACGGCGAAGAACTCGGCCTAATGAAGCCTTTATCTGAAAGATCCTGTAGTTGAGTCATCATCTCTTTCATCTCTGGAGGTGCCAAACGATACGGTGCACGGGCAACATGAGCAGCTCCAGGAATCAGATCTATACCAAACTCTACCTGTCTAACGGGCGGAAGGCTATTCAAGTCTTCGGGGAAAACTTCTGGAAATTCACTAACAATTGGAATATCTTCCAACTTACTCTTCTCTAGCTTAGTATCTATTACATAAGCTAAGTAACTCGGGCAACCTTTATTAACACACTTACGGGCTTTTATCATAGATATAAGACTAGACTGATGATTTCTACGATCACCATAAATCACTACTGGCCCCTTCTCAGGTAACACAACATTTATTAACTTCTTATCACAAATTATGTTAGCTTGATTCTCGGCTAACCAATCCATTCCCACTACCACATCAAACTCGACCAGGGCTATTGGAAATAACTGAATCGGTACTCCGCACCCTTCTATATCTATCACACAGCTATCAAATACTTCTTTAACCGACACTTGATTATCATTTGCAGTATCTACCATTAAAGCATGATCTAACACTTTAGGCTTTAAATGCATATAAGCAGCAAATGAAGGAGACACAAACGATCGGTTTGCACCAGAATCAAATAACACCTTAGCACGTGTAGAATTTATTAGGAATGTACCTGTAACCACGTCCGGAGTTTCCTCCGCTTCTTTTGCTGTCATCTGAAATGAACGACCTCTTGTTCTTGCTGGTTCCAGTCTCGGTACTACTGGTCTGACACCCGTTGCTCTTGCTGACGTACCACCCGATTGTATTCTCCCCAGTGGACAATCGGACTGAAGATGATCAGGAGAATTGCACGAATAACAAAATCTAACCACTCGACAGTCTTTAGCAATGTGACCGATCTTCCCACACTTATAACAGTTTCTAGGATCCACTTGACAACTTCCTTGATGAAAACGGTGACATTTTGGGCAAGATCTTTCAACTGGTTGAAAAGGTGGACGGATATCAAATCGCTGGAACCTTGACTTCTTCGGATCGTGTGATGGTCCTTCCTATTTTCTCTTTCCCATACTTTTATCACCAACATCCCTCCTATTATCTCGCTCCACATCTTTCGCGGCATCTACTGCAGCTGAGAAAGTATCGGGTCCCTTTGCAGCTACTAGCCTTCTGACATCTGAATTCAACCCGAAGATAAACCTCTCCACTTTCATTGCCTCCGTGGCAACGTAATACTCCGCAAAACGAGATTTTTCTAAAAAACGAGCAGTGTAGTCCCGAACAGATAAGTTTCCTTGCTGCAAATTCATAAACTCCCCCTCTAGTTGTTTAACAGTTGCATGAGGACAGAACTGCTTCTAGAAAGCTATAACAAATTCTTCCCACGAGAAGGTAGAATATATGTCCGAACCGCTCGAAGATATATGAGCTTCCCACCAGTACAAAGCGTCACCCTTCAACATTGCGGTTCCATAAAGTACCCTATCCTCTTCCGCGCACTTGCTAGTCTTGATGATGGATTCTATTTCCTTCAACCATCGTATAGCTTTCACTGGATCCCGATCTCCTGAATAGGTCAGAGGCTTACAACTAAGAAACATTTTGTAATCACACTTTTTCATTACGGGTCCAACGGTAGGAGTAATAGGCATCTATTCTTCATGTGTGGGATCTGGTCTTTCCGTTTCGGTATTATGCGTCTGGTTAAACATAGCC
This sequence comes from Saussurea involucrata, assembly GCA_033807775.1. Classification (NCBI taxonomy): domain Eukaryota; kingdom Viridiplantae; phylum Streptophyta; class Magnoliopsida; order Asterales; family Asteraceae; genus Saussurea; species Saussurea involucrata. The sequence goes on from CM066317.1 coordinate 69,162,307, forward strand.
TGGATATTTGCCTGTAATCTTCCCATTTCGGCCGCTAAATCGTCTCTCGTAACAAACTCCGTACCACGTCCCTGAACTCTACCCCCACTTCTTCCTCTGCCCCTTTCTCCCCCTCTTCCCCTTCCTCCGGCTGTTGGATTGGTTCTATTCGGATTTCCTTCCCCTTCCCGATTTGTTCGTCTCGTACCACTTGCCATTCTGTTGATTCAAACAAGGTTAATTATACACATAAACACATACCCCATATAACAAGGTACTCCAGTCCAAACATGTACCTGTAAGATCACAATTACACTGGCCAGGTGTAATTCTGAAATTACCTTACATGATGTTCTTTCTACCTTTTTATATTTAACATCCCAAGGTTCTACAATAACAGGGACATCCTACTTCACATGCAGTTTAAGTCTAGGTACAGATACTAATACCTAAATCCCTTAAACTAGGGCTCTGATACCATCTGTAACGACCCGGATTCCCAACATACAAATAACATATATTTCACCGCAAAACAATACATCATATTTCATTTATGGTCCCTTATCTTAACCAAATAGGTCTTTCAGTACAAACTTTTTCACTTATAATAAAGTACATAATAGATACAAAACACAACTAGAATCTTCATAATCATGCATCTTCCAAAAAGCTAAACATGATATATCCTATCACTGTCCTTTATTTGCTCCTTGACCTGGAATACATATTTTAAAACAAAAATGAGGGTTAGACCTTGAGGTCTAGTGAGAAAATCCTCGTTAGTTTAAAAATCATCTTTTACAAACATTCAATACACATAATGCACATAATAAAAATACCAAATATGATTCATGCATCATGTATCTTTTCATCTCTTTCTCTTTCTCTTTCTCTTGGCCATATTAATTGGTAGCAAGCCAATTAATTAATTTACACCGATGTACTAAATACAACCAACACCGCTGTCCCTTTATACAGCCAACTTTCATCGGTCCTAAGCCCGACCAACTAGCACCCATGCAGTGTAATATTCATATAAATACCATATGCACATTATTACACTCATTCACATACATGTATTCCATTTGAAAACATTTTAAGTAAAAACTCACTTGTTTTGATAAATTTCAAAATCCTCCCAAGCTATTACCAAGCACTCCAAATTCTTCAGTTCAGTTTCACAGAACCTGTATCACACAAATACAAATATTTCTTTTAAAGACTAAAATCTCTAAAATCCTGAAATCCTCGACTCAAGTCGCAATCAACCACTGAAATACTCTATGTCGCAATACACTACACCAAGTCGCAATCAACTACTGCGACTTCTCCCTCATGTCGCAACAGACTGTTGAGACAACCCCCTCAAGTCGCAACCAACTGTTGTGACATAGCACCAAGTCGCAACCCACTATTGCAACTTCACGAGAAAGTCGCAACTCAAGGTTGTGACATTCATGAAGATCACAACCTTCAACCATGTCGCAACCCACTGTTGCGACATGCTTGAATGTCTCAGCCAACTGAGTTCATACTTAACCCAGAAATCTAATCTTTTAAGCTATGCATGTTACTGTAATTATGCAGATATGTTTAAGACTATTAACATAACCTAACCATATGCTCAGATTTCCCAACTCATCCATAAATCATCAAAACCCATCAAAACCCATCAAAACTTACATAAAACTTTATCTAAACAATAAAGATAGATTAAGAGGTTACATACCTTTAATCTTAACAAGATGAACCTTCTAATTTCAGCAACAAATCTTGATATTTCTTCTTCTTTCCTTTCCACGGTTCTATCTCTCTCTCAACCGAAAACACACACATACATGTATTCTAAATATCTAATTTTGTTAAGAGAGTGACACATCTCCTAATGGAGATGCTTAATGGCGGTGGTGGAGGTGATGTTTGGCAAAAATACCAACAAACCCCCAACTTACTCTATATGGCAAAATACATCCCTATATTTCCATATAAAAATTAAAACTTACCCCTTAACTTCTAACTCCATAATTACTCAACTAACATTTATAAAACTAACTCCAAATCTTCTTAAATTAAAATAATAACACTAAATAAATTAATGACGTACCTGGTTATTACAGTTAGGGGATGACAACACTGCTCCTAAATTGTTTCTTCACCGTCTTGCCCTTTCAGCTTCTTTTTATTTTATCTGGCAAGAGAGGAACCGTAGAACTTTTACTGATGTGCATCGTTCCTCGGCTCAGTTGGTTAAGGAGATTATGGAGGTGATCACCATTCGCGAGACTTGGAAGACCAGATGTAGGACTACTGGTTGTCATGGGTCCTGATTGGCATTTTGCTTCTTGGCTGATAGACGTCTTTTGGAGCATTTTTTGGAGAGCTTACTTTCTTATTTCCTTTTCTAGTCTTGTTTGCTCTATTAGTTTGTGCTTATTCTGGTTGCTTGTTGCTTGGTACGGTGTTGTAACCAAGTTTTTTTGTTTTGCCGTTTGGCTTGGACTCTGGCTTTTGCCTGCTCTGTACTTTTTTTGCCATTTATAAAATTGCCTGGAATTTTTTCCTCTAAAATACATCGGCCCATGCTATGTTTACAATATTGGCCCATGAGTTTAAATTGTTTTCGGCCTAATCATACAACAAAACAGCCGACCCAACCGAGATAGTTTTTGGTCCATACAGAAAATATGCATCGAGCCCAAAAAGAATTGGTTTTCCATAGTTCGAAACACGTCACCAACAATCGGCCCAAAATATTGAAGTCTTCCTTTAAGCTCCGTGATCCGTCCTACAAGATCTATAATCTAGACTTCGAATGCGGCCGTATTTTCGTACCTACAAAATACATATAAAATATACTTATTTTTGTGTTTTTGCGACGCATATTTGTAATTAAATACAAAACTTGTCTAATATTTATTTTTGTTGCATTTAACTAAGAATGGCTATAAATAAAGCGATAAATGCGGGATTTAGCTCAAAATTAATGGAAAACATAGCTAAAAGAGGGTTAATAAAATAACCCTATCACAACCACGAATTCGAACTGTTGCTTGTCCTCAAGCAACTTTATTAAGAAAAATTAATTTTGAGCTATTTTATTTGTTGTAAATTTGTCGCAATTTCCCGTATCTCAATCCTCCTTTGATTCTTGTCATTCACACAACATGTATTGATAGCACTTTGTAAAATGACATCTCTCAACTTGCTCACACAAAAAAATGTCAATCCATAAGCTAGCCGCAAAATTCATGTTTAATTAAAATCACAATGCAACCGATATCGGGGGTGTGCGTTTGGCTTTTTGTTTTGGTAAAAATGGTGATTTTTACCAATTTTCAAAAAAATTCAAATTTGGCACAATTTTTTTGCCTTTTCTTTTGGTAATTTTGAGATGAGACACATTGGTCCCTTCGGTGTCTTTGACACTTTCTTAATGTGAGGAAAAACAAATGCGAAGCTTTGCTTCTTTTTGCATTGTTAAATCCTCTTTTCTTTTGTGGGTGCGTCGCATTTTGCGAAGGGGTGTGCACTTTAAAATGATATGGTGTCAAATTTTTATATGAGTTACCATATCATTTCCCCTCCCCAAAATTTAGAAGGGTACAATGTCCTCATTGGACAACCATTGATCAAGCGAAAAAATTGGCTTTTTGTGTATGGTGTGGTTGCAAAAATTATTTTAACAAAAAATTTGAAACAAAAAATTCGAGGGCTAGTTCTAGTGACATGAAATGTGCAGGTGAGAAAACTTTCCGTTTTACGCGGGCTATCAAACAAGCATGCAAATAACAATCCTCAAAACACGGAATCAACACATGATAATGCCAAGCAAAAATTACTCCAAATTTACAATTCAAAATCCCAAGTCTAGGCGATGAAATGAAAGTGCAATTTATTAAAGTGCGCAAAAATTAAAATGGATAGAGTTGTGAAATTGAACCTGTCCTACTCGTGATGAGTAGGAGTACGCTCAACTGGTTCCCATAATAGATGGATGGGAAACGGTGGTAAACTACTTGCGATCTCCGGGTGTTCCTTCGCCAAGATCCCTCTCGTCACATCGTCTTTAGCTTTCTCAAACTTCATCCAACTCACAAGCATGCCATCAATCCTTTTGAACCTCGCATCTATCTCATTGTCCCTGTCACTCCTCTCACGTTCCTGTTGGTCGAGTTTTTTCGAAATCAACACTTGGTGTTCCTTAAGTGTTGTTCGCATCTCAATCTTAAGTGACTGAAACTTTGCTTCCAAACAAGCAATTCCGTCACTATCAGATATGTCCGAGTCGGAATGCATACACATATTGTTACGCATCACTCTATCCACATTTTGTTTTTCCATAACTAATTTTTCTTTTGAAAATGTATCGGTGGATAGGAAGGTAACATTTGCGTTTTTCATAAGTGCATGGATAATGGACAGATGGCCCATTCTAGCGTTGCACCGGTCAACACCTCTACGTATATTGTTGGAGATGAGACGTCCAACATCGAATCGGTGTCCCTTAAGGATGCAATATAAAATCAAAACTCGAACCATGCAAAGACTAGTATCGTGAGTGGTTGGAGCTAGACTGTGTCTTAAAAAGAAAAACCAGACATTTGCCTCCGGTTTTAAACAATGCGTGCGAATAATGCGTGAATTTCCGGTAAATTCCCATTCGGATCCCTTATGGGCTATTGTTTCTAAAATGTCATATAGATCCTCATTGGTTATATTTTTGATCAACCGTTCCATCTCGAAATGTTTAGGTGGGACAATTGTAATAACCAGGTATTTTATTTATTTATTTTATAAGTCTTTAATTTTATTAAATTTTGGAATTTAAAAGTTAAGGGATAAGTTTTATTTTTATTTGGAAGTTTAAAGATGTGTTTTGCCAATTAAGAGGAGTTGGGGGTTTGGTTGGTAAATATAATTAAAATATAGATATGTGTGTGTGACTCATGAGTGTGGCGTGCATTTATAGAGAAAGAGAGAAAGGGATGAGATAGATTAGGTGAAATGTCTAGAAAATTTCCAAGTGTGTGTGTGCTTGGTTGTTTTCGGCAGAGAAAGAGAAAGGGAGTTTAGGAGTGAAACTTGAATGTGATTCTTGGTGGAAGGAGAGAAAGAAGAAGGGTTTTGCTGCTTGGGGTTAGATTCAACATCGAGAAAATCGTAAGGTAAAGATTTCCTATTTTAATCTTCCATTTTGTGTATTTTAAGCTTTTTAGGAAATTTAGTGGGTTTTGGTATTTTTAGATGTAGAAGTGTATTTTGATCTTGGGTAAGTGTTCTAGTAGTAGTAGTGTACATTCCTGCAAATTTTCATAGTAATCTGAGCCTTAGAACTTGTTAATCGTGGGGTTTTAGACGAACAGGAACTGGGTTTTGTTTGGTGTTCATCCGGCTCGCAATGGTTGATTGCGAGGGATTGATTAGGCTCGCAGCCTTAGGCTGCGAGGGATTTTTAGAGAAGGCTGCGAGGGATTTTGATTGAGGTGTGTGCTTGCTAGCTTAGTTAGTTGCGAGGGATTTTGAGGTGTGTGCTTGCGAGCTTGAGGTGTGTGCTTGCTAGCTTAGTTAGTTGCGAGGGATTTTGAGGTGTGTGCTTGCGAGCTTGAGGTGTGTGCTTGCGAGCTCGAGTTTGAGGTGTGTGTTTGCGAGTCGTTTGGCTTGTTTTTAAAACAAGTACTTGTGTTTATTTGTGCAGCTTCTGTGAATTTGGGATCGAAGGATCAGGCGCTTGTTTAATAATCTTAGAAGGGCTTTCGGATATAAGCTAACCAGGTGAGTTTTACTTTAAACGTTTTCAACTGGGGAACATATATATGTGTTTATATATATATATATGAAAAGGATATGTGTGATGGTGTGGTATATCGTATATTGAGATACGATTGAGTATATGCTTTTAAATATAATATAATGAGACGTTATATTTATGTAAGTATTATACTGCACGAGAGCACGCCGAACTATGCCGGCTGAAGTGTGTGTCGTAGTTGTTGTACGGCGTTGTTGGTCGTAGATGTTGTACGGCGTTGTTGGTCGTAGACGTTGTACGGCGTTGTGTGTCGTAGTTGTTGTACGGCGTTGATTTATTAGTTGGCTTGCTACCAACTAATATGGCCATGGGAACGAGGATGAGGATGAGTGGAGCACGATGCACGAGTCTTGTTTGGTATTTATATACGTGTGGTATATGTGGTATTTATATACAAGAGGTATATGTGTGTATGGGCGAAAGGTTTCATATAAACTATTTTGATACAAAGGATTTACAAAAAGGTTTATAATGATTTTGGAAAGGACCGGGATTAACTCACTAGACCCGTTTGGTCTAACCCTCATTTTGTTTTCAAAAATATGTTTTCCAGGTTAAGGATCGACAAAGGAAAGGATTAAGTGTAAGGAGCATTTGATGGGCGTTGCTTAAGAAGCTTAATGTATTTTGTAGTTTCGAGACCGAAGGGACCGTTTGTGGTTTATTTTGTATCTTTTATTATGAATGTAATGAAGTTATGCAATGTATGTTATTTGAAGCATGTTTGGGAAACCGGGTTGTTATAAATGGTATCAGAGCCCTAGTTTAAGGGATTTAGGTATTTGTACCCGTACCTAGACTTAAACTGCATGTGAAGTAGGATGTCCTTATTATTTTAGAACCTTGGGATGTTAAGTATAAAAAGGTAGAAGGAACATCATGTAAGGTATGTTCAAATTACACCTGGCCAGTGTAAGCGGGAACTTACAAGTACATGTTGAACCGGAATATCTTGTTATATTGGGTATGTGCTTACGTGTATATTAACCTTGTCGAATCAACAGAGTGGCAAGCCGGACTCGACGTATGGATAGAGATGAAGACAGGTATATTTATATAAACTCTACACGTGCTAAAGTGCTATTTGACTTTGGTGCGAACCGATTAATTGTGTTTTCAATCTTTTGTTGACTTAATTGCATTAGGAAAGGAATTTGATAAATGTGTTGGTATTATAGATAGGAGTGGAGTGCCTATTAAGTTATTTTGAAAATCTTGTTGGAATTTGAGTTAGTAGCAAGTATATGATGGTGTTGGAACTTGATTTTGTTAAACCTGTCAATTAAGTAATGATTTGTCGATTATGTAAAGTGAAGTGAATGATGATGAATTTCCTTTGCGGAACAAACTTAAGTGAATTGTATATTATTAAGTACTGCTCGTGATGATCTAGGGTGTTTAAATAGTTGATTATATTAATGATGGATGGTAGCGGGACCGTTTGTTTAGACTTAGTATAGTAAATATATTGTGGTGTAGGAGTCTGATCTTGTTAAAACCTTTGATTAAGAAATGATAAGTGATCCTTGATATTTCGGTATGAGAAAATAAAGTTGATTTATTGGAGTAAGTGGTTATGATGAAAGAAGAGATTGTCAGGTGATTGACTTAAAGTTTTCGTTTGTTAACAAATTTTATATTAAGGATATATGAGTTACTTTTGATAAGACTTAGTAAGAGTGTAGGTTTGGAAGCATTTGGTGTGAAAAGAGATTGGTTCTAATTTAATAAGAGTGTAACAAATATTTCGGATGATATCGAAATTAGCATGGTTATTCATTAGGATATAGCATGATAAATTTAAGTGAGAAATCAAGGATAATTGAAACTAGAAAGTAAATAGTGTTTTGGGAATGATTAGTAAGGAAAAGCTTTTAGTAATCAAAAGTGATAACCGTTGTCATATGTGTTTGAATTTGGAAGATTGTTCAAAGTGGTAAATTAAATTTATATTTTAGGGACGAAAGTGGTTAGTAGTTTAATTTGGGATGTTTTATCTAACGCTTGCAATTGTTAGAAATTTTCAAATTGAATGTGCATGTTAGAATTTTGAAAAGATTTTGTGGAAGTATAGAATGTGGCATTGTGTATAAATCAGTTTTCAAACACTACAGTTATGTCTCCAAATGTTAAAGTTTATGTTATGGATAAAATTTCAAATGTGATAGATGATTCGTGATATACAAAAATTTTATTTATATATATATATATAACTTTGTGCTGAAAGAGGCACGGGGAAATGTTGTACGTGAAAAGAGACACAATGACGTATATTTGTGCTAATTGGGGCACGAGGTGAAATAAAGAGGTACGGATTTTATTAACAAAGATGTTTTTATGGTTGTTATATTTTGGGGATGGGTGTACAGTGTGGTTTCAAATCGTTTGTTATCATTTTGAAAGAATATGTTATTGATTTTCGAAAATTGAGGAAGTGTGTGGGTGTTTCGAACAATGAGTGAGATTTCGAATTAACTCGGTTAAAATTTTTTTTGATTTGAACTATGGTGAAATTGTTGGGAAAATATAGCGATGGTTGAAATTGAGCGTGTACGATCGGTATGGAGATGAAAGAAAGCTAGCTCGTAGGATCGGTTTAGAGTGAGCACCTCCTAATGAGCTATCCTTGGGAAATTGTATTTTATGTTGAAAAGAGAGTAGAAGAAAATAGTCGAATGAATTAATCGGGGTGAAGGATCGTTGGTTAGAACGTGGTATTAATACGAGAGTGATGTGGTGGTCAGTATGGAAATCAATTGTAGTCTAATGTTCATAATCGGTATAATTAATGCAATAAAGTGTTGTCTGTTTTAGATGTATTTGTGGAATAGGGATGTGACTGTAGGGTTGGTGATAACCTATGGAGAAAAGTTCGACTGCGGATTAAGGTGATACTCCAAGTTGATTTTGTAATCTTTTGGGGAGAAGAGTGTCGTTATTTTTTGGAGTGTTGGATTGTTGGGACATTTTAGAAACTGTGATCGAAGGCGTGGTGTGTACAGTCAGCCGATGTCAAGGAAAAGAGTAGAGTACTTGGTGTAATTGATTGCTTTCTAGAACATAAGAGTATGTAGGCTAGATTGTCTGGTGCTTATCACTTGCAGTATGACTATTACTTGCTAGTAGGAATTTATGCTAGTCCTGATAGGTTGTTAAGTGAATGCTTTACAAGTGGTACTGTGGAAACTAAATAGCCTTAGAATGTTTGATTTAGTTCTATGGCGCAGCTCTTGTTTGAGTCTAACCGTTGTGGGATAGAATCCTTATTTCGAATGTCTATCTGATTTCACACTGTATGCGTTTGTGCATTCGCGAGGCGACTCGTCGTGACTAGTGGGGATTCCGTCATAGCAGGGATAGTAGGTTGAGGTGAACCTGGAGTCTAGAGGTGTGAATGATATTGGTATGATCGATCTAGAATATTATACCTTGTTCGTATTTTGCGGGTTTTCTTCTTGGTGTAAGAGTTGTTGTAGTTAGGAGGGTATTAAATTTTTGGTATGTGCCTTGGTATTGAAGGGTTACATAGTGAGAGTTCATTTGGCCCTTCCTGTGTAATTCTGCGGAAGGGCTTAGCCGAAGCAAGTGAGGTTGAACTGTTAGAAAACACCGATTTGGACTGGGGGGTTTAAGTTGAAAAAGGGATTTATATTATCAAGTGTTATGATTAGTGGGAAGGATATTTGGATCAAATAATTGTGATGATCTTGGGATGAACTTGGTGGTGTAATTCGAGGTAGACTTATTATGCATGTGGTTGAAAAGTTTCGGTTAAGAAGGGTGAGATTAATATTGGTGAAACTCCCTTATGGAGTTGTTTAAGTTAAAGAGTTGTTTTTAACTGGTGCTGGATTTTTGCGTGTTAAGCTGTTATTGAGTTATATGAGTAGTGGCATGAAATTTTATCGGAGTTGTAGTGAATTCCTTTCGGCTTAGTTTTGTAGCGAATTTATTACTATGTTGATTCGATAATTTTTCGGTTGAGTAAAGTGAGACCGGTGTTGTTAAATTCAATTGCGAAGTGGTTTAAGGGAGACAAATGTCTAAAGATTTGTGTTAGTATTTTCGTGCTAATTTGGAGAGGTGAGGAATTGATGTGATAGCGAGTTTGTTATTCTATTAAGGGAGGAATTGGTATTGATATTTGGATAAAAGACGGTATGAGTTTTGATGATGAGGTTATTAAGATAATTGAAGTGATTAAGGTTGTGCTTTGTTGATATTCGAGAAATTAAGTTTCTTTGTAGACCTTATTTTATTTTGATAAATGATTTGGTGTCCAGTGCAATTAAGCATTGATGTGAGATCATTACGGTTATGCTATGCTAGTTTAAGAAATGGAAATAGTAGGATGAAGTTTTCGGGTTTGATAAAAAAAATTAAGAAATTTCCGTGATATAAAGTGATTGTGATTATGTTATGAGTATATTGGAAGAGTATGAGAAATAAGTTATAATTGCTAACCGAGTTTTATATTGGAAGCATAGGATTATGTTTTTGAGTTAGTATTGTGAAAGTATAGGACAAGATGTTTGTAGTAAAAGGCCGGGGAAGTTAAAAGTAGTAATTAGCGTGGTAATGTTATGAGTATAAGTGAATTTCGAGTTAATTTGGACTTTCGTGATATTTGAGTATTGAGTGTTTATCGTTATTTTAAGGGGGCGGATTTCTTGTGAGAAATTAAAACTCTTGATGTTTTAGGTTGAAGTATTGAAGCAAGAGCAAATGGTAAACTAGAAACAGTAAAGCGGGTGGTCTAGTAAAAGTCCTTTGAGGGTTCCGTAAACACTTTGTTGTGTTCATAGATTTTGATATCAATTCGGTGGTAGTTACCCTAGTTCGTTGCTTGTATGAATTCCGGGACGGAATTCTTTTAAGGGGGAGATGTTGTAATAACCAGGTATTTTATTTATTTATTTTATAAGTCTTTAATTTTATTAAATTTTGGAATTTAAAAGTTAAGGGATAAGTTTTATTTTTATTTGGAAGTTTAAAGATGTGTTTTGCCAATTAAGAGGAGTTGGGGTTTGGTTGGTAAATATAATTAAAATATAGATATGTGTGTGTGACTCATGAGTGTGGCGTGCATTTATAGAGAAAGAGAGAAAGGGATGAGATAGATTAGGTGAAATGTCTAGAAAATTTCCAAGTGTGTGTGTGCTTGGTTGTTTTCGGCAGAGAAAGAGAAAGGGAGTTTAGGAGTGAAACTTGAATGTGATTCTTGGTGGAAGGAGAGAAAGAAGAAGGGTTTTGCTGCTTGGGGTTAGATTCAACATCGAGAAAATCGTAAGGTAAAGATTTCCTATTTTAATCTTCCATTTTGTGTATTTTAAGCTTTTTAGGAAATTTAGTGGGTTTTGGTATTTTTAGATGTAGAAGTGTATTTTGATCTTGGGTAAGTGTTCTAGTAGTAGTAGTGTACATTCCTGCAAATTTTCATAGTAATCTGAGCCTTAGAACTTGTAAATCGTGGGGTTTTAGACGAACAGGAACTGGGTTTTGTTTGGTGTTCATCCGGCTCGCAATGGTTGATTGCGAGGGATTGATTAGGCTCGCAGCCTTAGGCTGCGAGGGATTTTTAGAGAAGGCTGCGAGGGATTTTGATTGAGGTGTGTGCTTGCTAGCTTAGTTAGTTGCGAGGGATTTTGAGGTATGTGCTTGCGAGCTTGAGGTGTGTGCTTGCTAGCTTAGTTAGTTGCGAGGGATTTTGAGGTGTGTGCTTGCGAGCTTGAGGTGTGTGCTTGCGAGCTCGAGTTTGAGGTGTGTGTTTGCGAGTCGTTTGGCTTGTTTTTAAAACAAGTACTTGTGTTTATTTGTGCAGCTTCTGTGAATTTGGGATCGAAGGATCAGGCGCTTGTTTAATAATCTTAGAAGGGCTTTCGGATATAAGCTAACCAGGTGAGTTTTACTTTAAACGTTTTCAACTGGGGAACATATATATGTGTTTATATATATATATATGAAAAGGATATGTGTGATGGTGTGGTATATCGTATATTGAGATACGATTGAGTATATGCTTTTAAATATAATATAATGAGACGTTATATTTATGTAAGTATTATACTGCACGAGAGCACGCCGAACTATGCCGGCTGAAGTGTGTGTCGTAGTTGTTGTACGGCGTTGTTGGTCGTAGATGTTGTACGGCGTTGTTGGTCGTAGACGTTGTACGGCGTTGTGTGTCGTAGTTGTTGTACGGCGTTGATTTATTAGTTGGCTTGCTACCAACTAATATGGCCATGGGAACGAGGATGAGGATGAGTGGAGCACGATGCACGAGTCTTGTTTGGTATTTATATACGTGTGGTATATGTGGTATTTATATACAAGAGGTATATGTGTGTATGGGCGAAAGGTTTCATATAAACTATTTTGATACAAAGGATTTACAAAAAAGGTTTATAATGATTTTGGAAAGGACCGGGATTAACTCACTAGACCCGTTTGGTCTAACCCTCATTTTGTTTTCAAAAATATGTTTTCCAGGTTAAGGATCGACAAAGGAAAGGATTAAGTGTAAGGAGCATTTGATGGGCGTTGCTTAAGAAGCTTAATGTATTTTGTAGTTTCGAGACCGAAGGGACCGTTTGTGGTTTATTTTGTATCTTTTATTATGAATGTAATGAAGTTATGCAATGTATGTTATTTGAAGCATGTTTGGGAAACCGGGTTGTTATAACAATACCCAAAAGGTTATTAATGGTCGTGGCCGAAAAATCAACCTCGGTTTGTCTAACAAGGATTTTTACACCATCCGTAACGGACAGTTCGCTATAAAAATCCCTCACCCAGTCAATATTATATTGACTCGGTGGTTCGCAAAAAATTTCCCAACCTAACTTTGTGATCAAATAACCAATGTGCGGGTGTGCAAGTAATGCATTAACATGACATCCACGTGGTGCATGGCATATTTTACGAGCTAGAGTTGGAAATTTAAGCATAGCTTCATGACATGAAAATAAATCGTAACGAGTAATATTTGAGTCTAAAGAGGTACCGACTTTTTGTTTTCCCTTGTTAACCATATGAACTCCTTGAGAGTTCTCTGATTCCTTTTGTTCACCATCTTGACCCGCATCTTCTTCCGAAACAACAAGCTCACCATCTTCAATTTCCACCCAAACCTTTCGCTTTTTAATGGGTTGCATATTACCCATCACACTCGATTTCACCCTTCGGCTATATTGGTAAGGGGTGGTATTTGGGTTAGGTTTAGGTATGTTTTTAGGTGAAATGGGGGTGGGTTTAAAGAGTGTGGAGGATGCCGTAGGTGGTTCTAAAGAGTGGGCTAGGTGGTGGTTGTCGATGGTCTTGAGGTACGACTGTGGATGCAACTGGGGGGTAGTTTAGGTTGGTGACCGCAGATGCTCGCACAGGGTCGAAGGGTCGAAAGGCAGATGGTTGATTTGGCATCGGGTTTCCATGCTGGTCTAACACTATCGTAGCGACAATCAAATGTTGAGGAATCTGTGGGTGCGTGATTCTCGGAGCAAACCGAGCATGCTTAAACCCTGGTGGTGGTCGCATATCGGGTTGGTAAAACATAGGTCTTGGACCATAGTTCAACAGAAATTTGTTTGTAGCCAGATATGTTTGATCAAACCCAACAGAAGGTCCTCTGATCATAGTTGTCGATTCATTTGGTGCCAACGAGTTCAAATGAGGTTTTTGATCCTCATGCTCAGCGTAAAAGGGGTTTGTCTATACCCTTTGTAACGACCCGGTATCCCAAAACATACATAATATTCATCAATTAACATGTTATACATAACGTCGTTACATTCATGACAAAAGATACATAATAGATCACGTACGGTCCCATAGTCTCAAAATTATACATTACAAAACATAAGTATTTCCTAATCTTCGTCAGCTATCAACCGCATCCTACACTTTATCCTTCCCTTTGCTATTAAAAGTTCCTCGACCTGGAATACATATTTTTGAAAACAAAATGAGGGTTAGACCAAACGGTCTAGTGAGATAATCCCTGTCAGTTTAGTAAACCTTTTGTAAAACACAAATATACAACAAGTAATTAAATACCAAGCAAGACTCGTACACCGTGTACCTCTCCTCATTTTTCCTGGCCATATTAGTTGGTTGGGAGCCAACTAATCAATTTACTCCGATGTACTAAAATTACAGCCAACACCGTTGTCCCTCCATACAGCCAAAACTCCACCGGTCCTAAGCCCGGTCAACGTGCTCTCGTGTAGTGTAATGCTCATATAAATAAATATACATCATATTTTCATTTATAAACTCGTCATCAGATTACTACAACATATTCATCTCATATATATATATATATATATATATATATATATATATATATATATATATTCCAGTTTGAAAACATTTTAAAGTAAAAACTCACCTGATTGCTTATCAAACCAAGCTCTTCTTCGAGCTACCCGATCTTTTACCTAAAATTCTCAGAATCTGAAACATTTTACATACAAATATCTCTTCACTAAATGAACTCCTAAGACTTACCAAGAACTATCCGGACATCATGAACTTTCCGGACAACAAGACCAATCCGGACAACCCAACTTTCCGGACAGCATAAAGAATCCGGACATCATCCGGACACCAAAGTAATCCGGATGCCATCCGGTATCTAATTCATCCGGACACCATCAAACGAATCGTCCGGACACTATCAAAAGGAACTACCGGACACCACCAAAGAAACTACCGGACACATTCATACTGTGTCCGGAAACCTCTGTCGGTTTGCCTATTTTTAACCCAGAATCGACAGATTTTAATACCAGTTATGAAATCGATGATTCTACTCCGATAGAAACTATCTACTAGCAATTACAAACATAAAATACAAAGCAACATACCTCAATTTCACTTCCAAGTACACCAATTTGAATCCCTAGCCACAAGACTCTTCTTTCTTCTTCTTCTCTTCTCAAAACACACACACACACACACACACACTTAAACTGAATATTTCTGATTTTGTAAAATATCTGGAATCCTAAAAGGGATAATATCAACTATATTTACCATTTTAAACCTTGAACTAATCATTAATGACAAAGAACACCTTTAACTTATAATTTAACCCAAACTTACCCTAAACATCCTATTTTAAAGTTAACTTTATTTAACAGAACGAAAATTTAACTAACGAATTTACCCGGGGTATTACATCATCTCCCCCTTAAAAGAATTCCGTCCCGGAATTTGGTTAGGCGAAAAGGTATGAATACTTATCACTACTACTTCGAACTCAATCAATGCCATAGAAACTAACTGAATAGACACCCCACACCCATCTATATCTCTAACACAAATAAGCAACAAAAGAATAGAAATATCAATGATCATTTTGCACCGAATTCAGATAACACTTTAGCACGTATAGAGTTTGTTAGAAATGTACCTGTAACCTCATCCGGAATTTCCTCTGCTTCTTGTGCTGTCATTTGGAAGGCTCGACCCTTTGCTTTCGGTACTTCAGGCCTTTGTATCCCTCCTGGCCTAACACCCGTTGGTCTCACCGTCATACTACCCTGTTGTGCTTTCCATTGTGGACAATCTGACTGAACATGATCAGGGGAGTTGCAGGAGAAACAAAATCGAGTTACCCGGCAATCTTTAGCAATATGACCAGTTTTCCCACACCTGTAACAACTTCGGGACTCCACATAACAGTTTCCTTGATGAACACGATTGCATATTGAACATGGTCTTTCAACTGGTCTGAAAAGTGAATGACTATCAAACCTCGGGGATTCGTACTCCTCCAGATCGTACGTTGTTTCTTCCAATTTTCTTTTCCCAAAACTTCTATCACCAGCATCCCTCCCTTTATCTTTTTCTACATTTTCCGCGACATCTACTGCGGCTGAGAAAGTATCGGTTCCCTTAGCAATCACTAAACCTCTGATTTCCGAATTTAATCCAAAGATAAACCTTTCCATTTTGAGTGCTTCAGTAGCCATATAGTATTCTGCAAAACGGGACTTCTCTAGAAAGCGCGCAGTGTAATCCCGAATTGATAGCTTACCCTGTTGCAAATTCATGAATTCTTCTTCCAACTGTCTTACGGCAGCTTGAGGACAGAATTGCCTTTTAAAAACACTAGCAAATTCTTCCTAGGAGAAAGTAGAATACACGTCCGATCCTCTTGATGTAATAAGAGCTTCCCACCAGTACAGAGCATCTGCCTTCAACATCGATGTTCCGTATAACACCCTATCTTCATCGGCACATTTGCTGGTCTTGAAGATAGCTTCTATTTCTTTTATCCATCTCATAGCCTTCACTGGATCTCTTTCTCCTGAGTAGGTTGGAGGTTTGCAGCTTAAGAACATCTTGTAATCACACTTCCTTGGCACCGGTATTACAGTAGGTGTAATGGGCATCTCGTCTTCCAGACCAGGATCTGGTATTTCAGTCTCAGTGTGACGAGTTTGGTCGAACATAGCTTGTATATTGGCTTGTAGTCTTCCCATTTCAACCGTCAAATCGTCTCTTGTAACAAATTATGTACCTCGCGACTGAACTCTGCCTCCTGTTCTGCCCCTACCTCGTTCTCCCCCTCTTCCCCTTGTCCCGACTGTTGGATTTGTTCTATTAGGATTTCCTTCTCCCTCTCTATTCGTATTTCGAGTACCGCTTGCCATTCTGTTGATTCAGACAAGATTAACATACACATAAATCTGTTATGCAGCTCCCCGTGATCCCAAACCGTTGGGATCACATTTTAGAAGATATACAACATGGTCGTTGGAGGTTCTCGACGTTGCGGCAAAAGCTTTGTTCTCGGCAACTATTTACCACATTTGGCATGAACGGAATGCTCGTATTTTCTCTAGCAACAGACGGACTGCTAATCTTTTGGTGCTTGATATTCAGCGAGTGGTTGATTTGCGGATAAAGGGAGGAGGCCTGATAACATATCTTGGAAGACAATAATGTTTGAGTGGAAGGGTTTGATTGCTGACTTATCCCGTTGGGTGGCGCATTTTTTTGCTAGTTTTTTTTGCCATCTTGTTTATTATGTGGCTTGTGTCTACAACTCTTTGTTATTTTTGGCTTGTGGTGCTTTGGTTTTTGGTTGGCTGTAATAGTTCTCTTTTTTTAGTTCGGTTCTCCCCTGAGGTTTGGGTATGTCTCTTCCTCTGGTTGGAGTTCCTATTTGGGAGGGAGTCCCTCGCCATCTAGGTGTATTATCTTTTTTCTGTTTTATATATTGCCAGGAGTTCCGCCTCCTTTCCAAAAAAAACATACACATAAGCACATACCCAATATATTAAGGTATTCCGGTTCAAACATGTACTTGTAAGTTCACAAATACACTGGCCAAATGTAATTTGAAATTACCTTACATGATGTTCCTTCTACCTTTTTATATTTAACATCCCAAGGTTCTAATATATCAAGGACATCCTACTTCACATGCAGTTTAAGTCTAGGTATATGAATACCTAAATCCTTAAACTAGGGCTCTGATACCATCTGTAACGACACGGTATCCCAAAACATACCTAATATTCATCAATTAACATGTTATACATAACGTCGTTACATTCATGACAAAAGATATATAATAGATCACGTACGGTCCCATAGTCTCAAAATTATACATTACAAAACATAAGTATTTCCTAATCTTCGTCAGCTATCAACCGCATCCTACACTTTATCCTTCCCTTTGCTATTAAAAGTTCCTCGACCTGGAATACATATTTTTGAAAACAAAATGAGGGTTAGATCAAACGGTCTAGTGAGATAATCCCTGTCAGTTTAGTAAACCTTTTGTAAAACACAAATATACAACAAGTAATTAAATACCAAGCAAGACTCGTGCACCGTGTACCTCTCCTCATTTTTCCAGGCCATATTAGTTGGTTGCGAGCCAACTAATCAATTTACTCCGCTGTACTAAAATTACAGCCAACACCGCTGTAACGACCCGGTTTCCCAAACATACAACAAGTAACATATATTGCATAACATTGTTACATTCATAACAAAAGATACATAATAAACCACGTACGGTCCGAAAGTCTTAAAACGTACATTACATAACATAATTATTTCCTAATCTTTGTCAGCTATCAACCGCATACTATTCCTTATCTTTACCTTTATCATTGAGAATACGTCGACCTGGAATACATATTTTTTAAAAACAAAATGAGGGTTAGACCAAACGGTCTAGTGAGATAATCCCTGTCATTTCAAAATCGTTATAAACCAATTTATATAAAACCATGTATTAAAACATTTTTATATAAAACCTTTATAATAATACACATATATCACCAGTAATTAAATACCAATCAAGACTCTTGCATTGTGTACAACTCCTCATTCCCATGGCCATATTAGTTGGTTGCAAGCCAACTAATAAATTAACTCTGCTGTACGAATATTACAGCCAACACCGTCGTACGAATATTATAGCCAACACCACCGGTCCTAAGCCCGGCCAACGTGCACTCGTGTAGTGTATGCTCATATAAATAAAATATATATATCTCAATTTATCATATTTTCATTTATAAACCTTTCATCACATTCCAACCACATATACATCTCAATATAAACACATAATCACACCATATATCATATTCTCAATCCATACATATCCATCTCATATATATGTATTCCAGTTGGAAAACGTTTTTAAAGTAAAACTCACCTTGGTTGTTTATCCAAAAACACTTCCAAGCTTTTCTCAATCAATTCGATCTTTCACAGAATCTGAAACAATTCAAATACATGTATTCCTTTACTAATCAAACACATAAGACTCTCCAATAATTCTTAAATATCCAAAATCCTCGACTGATATCGCAACCCACTAAAATGATAATCCTTGTCACAACCAACTACTGCGACAACCCCTCATATCGCAACCAACTACTGCGACAACCCCTCATATCGCAACCAACTGTTGCGACACAGTAGCATATCGCAACCAACGGTTGCGATATACACCACATGTCGCAACTAACCATTACGATATCATTGAGCATGTCGTAACCCAAGGTTGCGATACTCATTAATGTCGCAACTACCATAATTGTCGCAACCCACTGTTGCGATATTCATGAATGTCTCAGTCCACTAAGTTCATCTTTTACCCATAAATTTATAGATTTCGACCATGAATGTTTATGTAACTTTGCAGATATACTTAACACCATAAATAACAACTATCCATAAACTCAGTTTTCCAAAAACATCCATATTTCACCAAGACCCATTTCTAAACTCATAAATCCTTATGAACATAAAAGAACTAGTTTAAGTGAGAATCATACCTTTGTTTCTTCAATTGTATCCAAAAGCCCCGCTGAAAGAAATCAATTCCTTTCTTCTTCTTCTTAACTTCTCTCTCAATTTTCCTCTCTTTTCTCTCTTCTCTCTCTTTGAACCGTACAAGAACACACACAAACATACTAATTGAAATATCTCAATATGCTAACATCATGCCACCTCTTCTATTTTAATAAAAATGGGGCGGTGGAAGAGGTGAAATGTTTCACCAATGGACCAAACAACCCCCAAACTCTCTTTAAATGGCAAAATCTACCCTCTTACTTTTATATTAAAATTATAACTTACCCCTTAACTTACAACTCCATAAAACAAATCCCAAAATTACCTTAAATCAAAATAATAAAAATTTAATAATCCAATAACGTACCCGGTTATTACAACATCTCCCCCTTAAAAGAATTCTGTCCCGGAATTCATTCAAGCAATAAACGAGGTAATCAATTACCATAAATCGCTTTCAAACTCATACAACACATTATTCTCAGTATTACCAAAACATCAAGAATTTTAATTCCACACAAAAATTACGCCCCTTAAAAACAACGATAACCACCAACTTATTAATACTAACCACTTTATTTGAAGTTTACACACATCGTCCGCAATTTACTCAATTAATCCATCCCACAAAGTCGATCCAAATCTTAAAATAACCATAATCGAAATTTTCTGCCGAATCACCCAATAATCAAATCCCACGAAGGTTCAAAATAACTCAATAGTTCACTTATATCACAAAAAGAAATAACTTATACTCACATGAAACTAATCCAAATGACACAACATTGTATGCTTACTCGGAACATTTACTACGCTAATACTACTTTTAACTCCATCAGCCTTTCACGACAAACGTCGTGTTCTACACTTTTACAATACTAACTCGAAAACATAAACATACACTTTCCATATAAAATTTGCTTAGCAATTACAACCTATTTCTTATACTCTTTCATGGAATAAAATATACTCAACAAAATCATTTTATATCATGGATAAGTTTCTTAATTTTATCAAACCCGTATACCTCATTCTACCATTCCCGTTTCTCATGCTAGCATAGCATAACCACGATAATCACACATCAATATTTAATTGCACTTGACACTAAATCATTTATCAAAATTATATTTACACATGCAAAACCAAGTCTACTCAAACGGTTCCACTAAAAGTTACAATAAAAAAATAACACTAAATGCTTCAAGATACAACACACTTCTCGATCTCCAAACATAGTTAACCAGATCACAATACTTCTAATAATTCAATTCAAATTAGTTAAAACAAATAATAAACACTATGAATTAACATATTTTACCCGATGTCCAATCGGAGTAAAATAATCTCATCCAAACATGGACATATTATTGTCTCTAAATCCTGATACTTTAATCGATTTCACTTTTCAATCTTGACTTCCCATCAAGAACTTTCCAAATAGAACTCCTAACATAACATAGTTTGCAATAACAATTCAATGTCTTCACTTAACATAACTGCAAAACTCGATGAGAAGTCAAAGACTTACACATCTACCTTAACTTACAACGCCAATTTCTTAATTGTACAAATACCACACCAAAATATTATACCCTAATAATGATACCATAAAATCCTTATGACAACTTTCAGACGTGTTCAACAAATTACGTCTTCTTCGCATCAATCAATATATCATCATCAAATTAAAATAAAGTCTAAAACCACTCTTTAACTTAAACAACTCCGTAAAGAAAGTTCATCAACATTACCCTCACTTTACTTAACCGTAAAAATCGCCAACTAATCATATAATAAATCTACTACAAACTACACCACAAAGTTCATCACACGACCATCAAAATATTTAAACATCGCTTTCTTCCCACTAATCATAACACTTAATAATATAAATCCATTTTACAACTTAAATCCTCCAATCCAGGAGAAATATTAGGTAAACACCCAACTCATTTTAACCATTTTTCTATACCAAGACAACTCTCAAGCATCAATTTCTTATAACATTATTAATATAATATAAATATTCTCTCTCAGCTTAAGTCTAGGTTATCAGCAACCTAGTTTTCTAACCTTGCGACCTACTATCGCCAATGTTTCCCCCACATCATTCCACCTTTGATCCATTCCGGTGTTTTCTAACGGTACAACCATACTTGCTTCGGCTAAGCCCTTTCGCAGAATCGACACGGGAAAGGTCGAATGAACTCCCACTATGCGTAACCCTTCGTTACTAAGGCGCATACAAACAATTTAGTACCCTCCCGACCATAACAACTCTTACTTCAAGAAGAAAACCCCGCGTGATACAAACAAGGTATAACATCTCAAATCAATCATACCAATATTATTCACACATCTAGACTCTAGATTTTAAATCATGCCCCAAACTAATGGTTTCGCACAGAATTTTACCATTCTTAAAAGAACGCATTCCACCGACGTTAACGTCCCAACAATCCAACAATCCACGAATAACGACACTCTACTCTCCCATAAATCACAGAATCAACTTGGAGTATCACCTTAACCCGTAGTTAAACTTTTCTCCATAGACTATACACATCTCTACCGTAACTTCTCTAACCCAAAATACGTCTAAGACAGACAACACTTTCTTGCATTAATTACACCGATCACGAACCATGGATAACAATTGATTTCCACACTTGCCACAACATCACTCTCGCACTACTACCACGTCCTATCCAATGGTCCTTTACCCTGAGCATTACATTCGACTACTTTCTTCCACTCTCTTCTCAACATAAAACATGTTTCCCCAAGGACAGCTCACTAGGAGGTGCTCACCCACGAGCTAGCTTTCTTTCATTTCCAAACCAACCACACACACCCAATTTCAACGATTACCATACTTAACCAACAATTTCACCATACCTCATACCAGGAACTTAACCGAGTTAATCCGAAATCACACTCAATGCTCAAAACAACAACACATTTTTCATTTCCCAAACGATAATACTCCACTCCTTAGCTAACCATCTACTGCCACTCCATTCTCTTATTCTCGAATAACAATACTACGCACCACCTAGACATCCATGCCTCTCCACACATACTTTTGTCACATCTGAACAACTTATAAACAAAATCTCGAGCAGAGGTTTCCACTTACACTCACCCCATATCATCACTAATTCACCACTTAACCTTACAAAAATTCATTACTACTACACCTCGCACGCTCACTAATTATAAATTGCCACCATCTTATCCACATTACCCCACACATTTAAACAATACCCTTCTAGATAGCGTTACAATCACAATAAGTATAATCTACACAACACACTAAATCGTCGCCTTCATGACCGGGTCAAGACTTCACACACTACCGTTACTCTCCACACATTATCATCACGTTCCACACACTACTATTATTCTTTACACTCAAGCCATCATACTCCACACACTAACAAAATCAGAACAACAGTAATTAAGCACACCCATCAATATCTATAACATAATTATCAAATACTTTTTTAATGCAGATATGCAACAAAAGGATGGAGACACAATTGATCGGTTTGCACCGAAGTCAAATAGCACTTTAGCATGTGTAGAGTTTATAGAAATATACCTGTCTTCGTCTCTATCCATACATTGAGTCCAACTTGCCATTCTGTTGATTTTCACAGGGTTAATATACACATAAGCACATTCCCCATATAATAAGGTATTCCAGTTCAAACATGTACTTGTAAGTTCACAATTACACTGGCCAGGTGTAATTCGAAATTACCTTACATGATGTTCCTTCTACCTTTTTATACTTAACATCCCAAGGTTCTAAAATAATAGGGACATCCTACTTCACATGCAGTTTAAGTCTAGGTATAAATCCATATACCTAAATCCCTTAAACTAGGCCTCTAATACCATCTGTAACGACCCGGTTTCCCAAACATACAACAAGTAACATATATTGCATAACATTGTTACATTCATAACAAAAGATGCATAATAAACCACGTACGGTCCGAAAGTCTTAAAACGTACATTACATAACATAATTATTTCCTAATCTTCGTCAGCTATCAACCGCATACTATTCCTTATCTTTACCTTTATCATTGAGAATACGTCGACCTGGAATACATACTTTTTAAAACAAAATGAGGGTTAGGCCAAACGGTCTAGTGAGATAATCCCTGTCATTTCAAAACCGTTATAAACCAATTTATATAAAACCATGTATTAAAACATTTTTATATAAAACCTTTATAATAACACACATATATCACCAGTAATTAAATACCAATCAAGACTCGTGCATTGTGTACAACTCCTCATTCCCATGGCCATATTGGTTGGTTGCAAGCCAACTAATACATTAACTCCGATGTACGAATATTACAGCCAACACCATCGGTCCTAAGCCCGGCCAACGTGCCCTCGTGTAGTGTATGCTCATATAAATAAAATATATATATCTCAATATATCATATTTTCATTTATAAACCTTTCATCACATTCCAACCACATATACATCTCAATATAAACACATAATCACACCATATATCATATTCTCAATCCATACATATCCATCTCATATATATGTATTCCAGTTGGAAAACGTTTTTAAAGTAAAACTCACCTTGATTGTTTATCCAAAAACACTTCCAAGCTTTTCTCAATCAATTCGATCTTTCACAGAATCTGAAACAATTCAAATACATGTATTTCTTTACTAATCAAACACATAAGACTCTCCAATAATTCTTAAATATCCAAAATCCTCGACTGATATCGCAACCCACTAAAATGATAATCCTTGTCGCAACCAACTACTGCGACAACCCCTCATATCGCAACCAACTACTGCGACAACCCCTCATATCGCAACTAACTGTTGCGATACAGTAGCATATCGCAACCAACTGTTGCGATATACACCACATGTCGCAACTAACCATTGCGATATCATTGAGCATGTCACAACCCAAGGTTGTGATACTCATGAATATCGCAACTACCATAACTGTCGTAACCCACTGTTGCGATATTCATGAATGTCTCAGTCCACTAAGTTCATCTTTTACCCAGAAATTTATAGATTTCGACCATGAATGTTTATGTAACTTTGCAGATATACTTAACACCATAAATAACAACTATCCATAAACTTAGTTTTCCAAAAACATCCATATTTCACCAAAACCCATTTCTAAACTCATAAATCCTTATGAACATAAAAGAACTAGTTTAAGTGAGAATCATACCATTGTTTCTTCAATTGTATCCAAAAACCCCGCTGAAAGAAATCAATTCCTTTCTTCTTCTTCTTAACTTCTCTCTCAATTTTCCTCTCTTTTCTCTCTTCTCTCCCTTTGAACCGTACAAGAACACACACACACACATACTAATTGAAATATCTCAATATGCTAACATCATGCCACCTCTTCTCTTTTAATAAAAATGGGGCGGTGGAAGAGGTGAAATGTTTCACCAATTGACCAAACAACCCCCAAACTCTCTTTAAATGGCAAAATCTACCCTCTCACTTTTA
Organism: Saussurea involucrata; assembly: GCA_033807775.1. Classification (NCBI taxonomy): domain Eukaryota; kingdom Viridiplantae; phylum Streptophyta; class Magnoliopsida; order Asterales; family Asteraceae; genus Saussurea; species Saussurea involucrata. The sequence goes on from CM066317.1 coordinate 69,186,957, forward strand.
TATTAAAATTATAACTTACCCCTTAACTTACAACTCCATAAAACAAATCCCAAAATTACCTTAAATCAAAATAATAAAAATTTAATAATCCAATAACGTACCCGGTTATTACAACCGCTGTCCCTCCGTACAGCCAAAACTCCACCGGTCCAAAGCCCGGTCAACGTGATCTCGTGTAGTGTAATGCTCATATAAATAAATATACATCATATTTTCATTTATAAACTCGTCATCACATTACTAACACATATTCATCTCATATATATATATATATATACATATATATATATATATATATATATATATATTCCAGTTTGAAAACGTTTTAAAGTAAAAACTCATCTGATTGCTTATCAAATACCCTTCCAAGCTTTTCTCCGAGCTACCCGATCTTTTACCCAAAATTCTCAGAATCTGAAACATTTTACATACAAATATCTCTTCACTAAATGAACTCATAAGACTTACTAACAGGCTAAGAACTCCAGATAAATCTATCTAACTCTTATCCTCAAAAGTGACCAAACCGCCAATGTTTTCGGATACCAAGAACTATCCGGACAACATGAACTTTATGGACAACAAGACCAATCCGGACAACCCAACTTTCCGGACAACATAAAGAATCCGGACATCATCCGGACACCAAAGTAATCCGGATGCCATCCGGTATCTAATTCATCCGGAAACCATCAAACGAATCGTCCGGACACTATCAAAAGGAACTACCGGACACCACCAAAGAAACTACCGGATATATTCATACTATGTCCGGAAATCTCTGTCGGTTTGCCTATTTTTAACCCAGAATCGACAGATTTTAATACCAGTTATGAAATCGATGATTCTACTTTGATTGAAACTATCTACTAGCAATTACAAACATAAAATACAAAGCAATATACCTCAATTTCACTTCCAAGTACACCAATTTGAATCCCTAGCCACAAGACTCTTCTTTCTTCTTCTTCTCTTCTCAAAACACACATACACACAGTTAAACTGAATATTTCTGATTTTGTAAAATATCTGGAATCCTAAAAGGGATAATATCAACTATATTTACCATTTTAAACCTTGAACTAATCATTAATGACAAAGAACACCTTTAACTTATAATTTAACCCAAACTTACCCTAAACATCCTATTTTAAAGTTAACTTTATTTAACGGAACGAAAATTTAACTAACGAATTTACCCGGGGTATTACACCCTTGATGTGCGAAGGTGTGACGATGACGGTGATTGCACAAATTGCTTGGCAGCTGCAGCTAGGCTTCGTAACCTGGAATGATCGTCTGTGAGTCGGTGGTTCACCGGAGTAGACGACGGCGGTGGAATCAGGGCTTTTCGATCATCGGAGTTCATATTAGAAATCCTCCGGTGGGTCGTTCTCAATCTTTTTCGTTGATTTGGTTTCGTAGCTAAAAAGGGAGCTTGGCTTCGGGTGATTCTTCGATTTACCGAAGAAAATTTTAGGGTTTTGTGTGTTTGCTTTTTAGCTCTAGCCATGGAAGATGAGAAATGGGTCTTATACTGGAAGATGAGAGGTTGAGGGAGAGAGATGAGTGACGTCAGCGAGGAGGGTGTGGTGATCCCTTGAGCTGACAGATACAAAAAATCGGCGGTAACAGCGTCCAGTTCCAACAAAGAAGAAGAAATAGCAGTGTGTGTATGTGTGTGTTTGATTTTCGCATGAAGAAGAAAATATATCGCCTGCATGCTATCCTTAATCAAGTACGAGCATTTAATGCTCTCCAAACAGTACACTGTACACAGTAACTAGATTAGAATTCTGTTTAGTTAGATTCTTAATACTTAAAAACAGATCTAGTTAAAAATATCAGTTCAAATCCTCCTTTCTTTGTTGCATTGGGCCAAAACTTGAATCGGGTACTGGGCCGAGTATTTTTGTCCCAGTTTAATTTTTGAAAACAATCTAGAGACCCAACTAATAAAACGTAACCGGCCCAATTAATTATAAATCTGAATTAATCGTGGGCTTGACCAGTTAAAAAATCAGTTGCACGGCAAATATTTTTGATCTTTGGTTCGGTTACTGCCTTTTATAAAGATTTGGCTTAGGGCCGAAAATTTTTATCTGCCTTTTGAATTAAACTCTGATCTCCAAGCTCTGTCTTTCCCCAAAATTTATATCTTTTTGTAAACGTCTCTTTATTTCCTTTAAAATTGTCTATTTTTTTTTGTTTTGTATTTTTATATTGTTTATTATATATACATATACATATTCTTATTTTATTTTATTGCTACTCTAGAAAATGGACGACCTCCATAGGTTGTTGTATTAGAGTTGAAGGTTCAACAAATGGCTTTACCCGCTCTCCGTTTACCTTAAAAGTTGTCACTTTTTCTGGATCAATAATTCTATTACTCCGTAGGGATAAACTTTAGCAATCTGATATGGTCCTGTCCATCTAGAGTTTAATTTACCTGGAAACAACCTGAGTCGGGAGTTGAATAGTAGGACATGTTGTCCTGCAAATAACTCTTTTGGACTGATTTTCTTATCGTGCCATTTCTTTGTATTTTCTTTATAGAGTTTGGCATTTTCATAAGAAAAATTCCTATGTTCTTCTAACTCACAAAGTTGTAGAGCTCTTCTTTTTCCTGCCTAATCCAAACTCATGTTAAGTTCCTTTATGGCCCAATAGGCCTTATGTTCTACTTCTACTGGCAGGTGACAGGCTTTCCCAAAAACGAGTTTATACGGGGACATTCCAATAGGGGTTTTGTAAGCGATCCGATAGGCCCACAAGGCATCATCCAGTTTAGATGTCCAGTCTTTTCTGTGTGGCTTGACTACCTTAGCTAAGATTCCTTTAATTTCTCTATTGGACAACTCAGCCAAACCATTGGTTTGAGGGTGATAAGCAGTAGCCACCCTGTGCTGAATGTTGTATTTGTCCAGGACTTCCTCTAATAGGTTGTTGATGAAATGGGTGCCCTCATCGCTAATCAAGGCACGGGGTGTGCCAAATCTAGTGAAGATGTGTTTTTGGAGAAATTTGATGACTGTCTTAGCATCATTAGAGTGACATGCCATAGCCTCCACCCATTTAGATACATAGTCAACAGCTACCAGGATGTAGGCACAGTTGTTTGACAGTGGAAATGGTCCCATAAAGTCAATACCCCAAACATCAAATAATTCTACTTCTAAATTCCCATTTAAAGGCATTTCATTTCTCTGAGAAATATTTCCACTTCTTTGACACTCATTACAACTTTTTGCAAAGTTGTAGGCATCATTATTTAGGGTAGGCCAATACAAACCTGATTGTAATACCTTTGTGGCTGTTCTGCTTCCTCTAAAATGTCCTCCACATGGACCTGTATGATAGTGATATAGGACAGATGCCACTTCTTCTTTAGGGATCCACCTTCTGATCACCTGATCTGCACAAATCTTAAATAAAAATGGATCATCCCAAAGAAACTTCTTAGAATCAAATATAAGTTTCTTTCTTTGATGTTTATTAAATTCCTTGGGAATGATCCCATAAGCTAAGTAATTAACAATATCTGCAAACCAAGGTATTGCAGTATGTTGTACAGCTAAGATTCTTTCATCTGGAAAAACATCACTTATATCATTAGTGTGTTCAGTATGCTCTTGTTTTTTCAGTCTTGACAAGTGGTCAGCCACTTGGTTGTTTACACCTTTACTGTCAATGATTTCCAAATCAAATTCTTGTAGTAACAAGACCCACCTTATTAGACTAGGTTTTGCATCTTTTTTAGAAATAAGATATTTGATGGATGCATGATCAGTATGCACAATCACTTTAGCACCCATCAAATATGATCTGAATTTTTCAAAAGCAAAAACCACAACTAATAATTCCTTTTCAGTAGTGGTGTAATTGATCTGAGCCTCATTGAGAGTTTTACTAGCATAGTAAATAGAGTGAAAAACTTTATTCTTTCTTTGTCCTAGAACGGCTCCAACAGCCGAGTCACTAGCATCACTCATTATTTCAAAAGGTAAAGACCAATCAGGAGTCACTATTACAGGAGCAGTGACCAATGCTTCTTTCAAAATTTTAAAGCCTTTTTACAATCATCATCAAAGTTGAAAGCATGGTCATGCTGTAATAGTGAGCACAGAGGTTTGGATATTTTTTAAAAATCTTTGATAAACCTCCTGTAAAAACCTGCATGTCCTAAGAAACTTCTAACACCTTTAACAGTGGTTGGTTCTGGTAATTTTTCAATTACCTCTAATTTAGATTTATCAACCTCAATACCTCTGTTGGAAATGAGATGACCTAATACGATGCCCTCTTTAACCATAAAGTGGCATTTTTCCCAGTTTAAAACAAAATCTATTTCTTCACATCTTTTAAGACTGTTTTCAAGGTTTTGCAAACATAGATCATATGATGTATTGTAAACTGAAAAATCATCCATGAAGATTTCCATGGACTGTTCAAGCATATCTGAGAATATAGACATCATACATCTTTGGTAAGTGGCAGGTGCATTAGAAAGTCCAAAAGGCATTCTTCTAAAAGCAAAAGTGCCATAAGGGCATGTGAAAGTAGTTTTCTCCTGATCTTCAGGGGCAATGGCAATTTGATTGTAACCGGAGTAACCGTCTAAGAAACAATAAAACTCCTTACATGCTAGTCTGTCTAACATCTGGTCAATGAAAGGTAATGGAAAATGGTCTTTCTGGGTAGCTTGATTAAGGTTTCTATAATCCATGCAGATCCTCCATCCTGACACTACTCTAGTAGGTATAAGTTCATTCTTTTCATTAGTTACCACAGTAACTCCACCCTTTTTGGGTACACACTCCACAGGACTGACACAAGTACTACTGGCAATAGGATAAATTATGCCAGCATCCAACCATTTTAAAATTTCCTTTTTAACAACTTCTTTCATCATAGGGTTGAGTCTTCTTTGAGGCTCAACTGAAGTAAAATCTTTGTTTTCTAAAATGATTTTATGTTGACAAATAGTAGGGCTTATGCCCTTCAAATCAGCAATGGTCCATCCTATGGCCTTGGTGTGTTGTTTCAACATGTTCACCAATTTTTTCCTCTTGGTCAGATTCTAAGGATGATGAAATAATGACTGGCAATTTCCCTGGTTCTCCTAAAAATGCATATTTCAAATGTGAGGGAAGTTGCTTTAATTCTAAGTCTGGAGCACATTCTAAGGAAGGCACAAGAGTTTTCATGTCCTTATTTTCTAAAACTTCAACAGCAGAGGTGACCTGTATGTCTTCTAAGTCATCGAACTCTGCTTTATCTTCTTCACTATCAGAATCTTCCATTTCTAATCCCTCCCCAAAATTTTGGTCTAGACACCAAGATTCAATCAAACTTAAGGTGGAACATTCCTCTCTCTCTCTTCGGGATACTTAAGGGAGTCCAACACATTAAAGGTCACTTGTTGGTCTTGAACTCTCATGGTGAGTTCACCCTTTTGGACATCTATCAGAGTTCTTCCAGTAGCTAGGAAAGGTATTCCTAAAATGATGGGAATATCCTTGTCAGCTTCAAAGTCTAAGATGATAAAATCTGCTGGGAAAATAAACTTGTCAACTTGGACTAGGACGTCCTCAATTTTACCCTTAGGCCAAGCATTGGACTTGTCTGCTAATAAGAGAGATACAGTTGTGGGTCTAGTTTCACTTATGCCTAAGGTATTGAATACAGATAAAGGCATAAGGTTTACACTGGCACCTAAGTCATATAGAGCGTGTCCTACTTCTTTACCTCCTATAGAATATGGGATGGTAAAACTTCCAGGATCTTTCATCTTTGGAGGGATTCTATTAGAGAACAAAGCACTACAACCTTCAGTCAGAGCTACAGTCTCATACTCATTCAATTTTTTCTTTTTACTTAAAATGTATTTTAAAAACTTTGCATAACTTGGCATTTGTTCAATGGCTTCAACCAAAGGTATGTTGATATGCAGCTGTTTAAAAACATCTAAAAACTTTTTGAATTGCAGTTCATCTCTCTCGTTCCTCATCCTTTGAAGATAGGGAATATAAAGAGGAACTGTAGTAGGAGGTGTAGTCTTTTGAATAGTTGGTGCTGAAACTGGTGGTGAGGTCTTGTCTATCTTAATTTCACCAGGAACTTTGGGACTGTCACCAGATTGTGACACATCCACAACAGGCTTGTCTGTGGTTGTTTGATCTTTCTTGGGATCTTCAGGAATTAAGATAGGGATAGTTGGAATGGGAATGGTGTTATTGGGCCCAACAGTGTTTTCTGGTCCAATAATTCCATTAGTCTTAACAGAGTCTAAAACTGTGTTTTTCTTTTCTGGCTCTGCTTGGGTTGACTTTATTAAATCTTTTTGTATGTTTTCTGGTAAATCCCTACCACTCCTCAAAGTTACAGCTTTAACATGCTCTTTTCCAATTCTCGGGGGTATTTTTGTATCATTAGGTAGAGAACCGGAAGGACGTTTTCTCATTTCTAAAGCCATTTGACCCACTTGGGTCTCCATATTTTTAATTGATACCTGAGTTTGGGATATAAATCCCATCATCATTGCTTCCAAGGAAGTAGATGATTCAGCATGGTGGTTTGACTTTTGTTGAAAAACATGTTGATTATTTTGAGAATTCGTGTGTTGGTTATTTTGAGGTCTTTGATAAAATTGTTGGGTTTGACCTTGCAACTTAGGTGGTGGTGGATTTAATGCAGGACTATGCCATGAAAAATTAGGATGGTTCCTCCACTCAGGATTGTAAGTCTCAAAAAAGGGTCCTCCTTTGTTATTGTTATTATAGTTATTATTATTATTACCTACATAGTTGATACGCTCGGGATTTCCTGAACAATGTTCAAAGTTGTGACCATCACTACAGTATGTGCACTGGATAGACTGAACGGTAGCAGGAGGCATGACAGGGTTGACTGACACAACATTAAGGTTTCTAATCAAAGATGCCATGTCATTCAGCTGTGTAGATATCAATTCATAAACATCAGGATCTTGCGCTCCTCCTGTTGTTTTTCTAGGTGGTAATGCACGTGGATCAGCCCACTGACCATTGTTGTTAGAAATTCTTTCAGGAATATCATATCCCTCATTATAGGTACAAGAAGTGAAAGCTCCGTTTGCAGTAGCGTCGAGCATTTTTTTTGGAAAGGAGACGGCACTCCTGGCAAATATATTATGGAAAAAAAAAATACACCTACATGGCGAGGGACTCCCTCCCAGAGAAAGGCAACACCCACCATAAAGGAAAAACCCAGAATGGAGAGGATGAACCAACTAAACCATACAAACCAAATCTATAGAAAGCAAACCACAAAACTAGGATCCAAAACAAACAAAGGCAAATAGAAATAAAGTACATATAAAACCAGATAGACGCCTCTCTATAATCCACAAAGTCACGCCAGAAAACGAAGATATACGTCATCATGTTGTTGTCCTTTGCGTTCCACCACCAACCGGCCGTCCCGTCCTTCCATTCACCAATCGCATAGTAACACACCTTCTTATATCACCAACAAGCTGAATTGGCGTTCGCAAATTGTTAGTAAATAAACGACCATTTCTCTCTTGCCAAATGTAGTAAACTATAGCCGCAAAAGTAAGCCGACTTCGTAGGTCTCCCGGTTTCCATCGTCCCAACTCCATATCATTAAGGATAAAGTCCCAGCAATCATGTGAGGAATATCCCATATCCATATTAAGCATCATCCAAACCTGAGATGAATATGTACATCTAAAAAACAAATGTGTATGATCATCCATACAAGTTTGGCATAGAGAACACCTAAGTTGCTCATGTTGTGGGTACCATAATCTCATTCGATCCTGAGTTGGGAGTCTTCTTCGAATGGCAAGCCACAAACAAAAAGAATGTTTCGGTATGTGTTTTGGGAACCAGCAAAAATTATACCAAAAAACTTTTTGAAACGACCCATGCATCGTACACCACACTTCCGAAACCGTAAATTTCACAACATTACCATGCAAATTCTTCCACATGAGACAATCATCCACATTGGCATACAAACGTGGCATACAAACGTCGAGCATTTGTTTTGCAGTAATATTTAAACCACTGTAAAACGTCTCTAACTGAATGCAGTACGGAATGCCATGGTGAGGCCATTTTCTCAAAAGCTCCTTGTATCTATCCCATGCATCAGAAACTGCCTCATCGTCCATTTGTTTAAAAGTGCAAATTTTATTCCTGGACTTAGCATTCCTCGTGGGTGGGAAATATTTTTTTAGAAATTTCTCCGCCATTTGGGCCCAGGTAACTATAGAATCTGGCTTCATTGAGTTGTACCAAGACCGTGCACTATCTCTTAAAGAGTATGGAAAAAGTTATAATCTTAGTGCATCGTCTTCTACACCAGGAAGCTTAAAAGAGTCTGTAATTTCCATGAAGGACCTTAAATGAGTATGAGGATCTTCAGATGCCAAACCAGCGTACTGGCCGTTAGTTTGAAGCATATGAAACATTATTGGTTTTAATTCAAAGTGGCGGGCTTGTAAAGTTGGTTTAAGAATTCCTGAATGTAACTGAGTTAAAACAGGAACAGCGTAAGACATAATACCACCATCCTTTGAATTGGCTAACCAAAAAATGTTTTGTTCCTCATCGTCAAGATTATTTATTGGCGAGTTTTCAAGATTTTCATTATTAATAGGCCGCCCATCAGGCCCAAACGGAGGACTGTCCTCATGGTCTGACGAAGAATCACTTTCAGACATCTCTAAAGAATTTAAGACTCGATTAGCTCTTTGAATTCTTCTTCGTTGTTTAAACGTTTGTTGGTCCCGAAGGCCTATACAAGTTTCTAGAAGGGGGGGTTGAATACAAACACACAGATTTTACTTTTCTAAATTGTTTATTGATAAATCATTAACAATTTACAGCTTGTTGCGGAAACAAGATTAAGGATAAACCTAAATCTAAACAAGTTGGAACACTAAGGTTTCTTGCACTAAGAGAGATAAGGAAATTACTAATAATAACCTATCTTGAGATAAGAGATTGAACTTGTCCAGAGTTAGCAAGTTACTTCAAATGAAGTGGGTTCATCTCTTTATATACTGCATGCATTTAATGCAAGTCAGTATACACTTTACACGTGTCATCAGCTGGTTGGTTGCATGTCATTGACCTTTGTTGACAACCTTAGTAGCCGTATGGATGAACAGTGTAGTATCAGAATGGTTGTACGATTTCAGACAGTCGGAGGTTCTTTTCTGACATTTCGTACGGAGTCGTGCAAGGGTGGTTAAGACAAAAGTATTTTGTACGGAGGACTTCATGATCAGCTTTCGTTGATTCAGAGCATTATCATTATCTATTTAGCGAATGATAAAGTTCAGCGATAGCTGAAGTCTTGTACTTGATACTTCACGTTGAGTGGACAAATCTAAGTCTTTGCTGATCCGCATCAGTTCATTAGGAGACTTGTCGCTGGTTCTTTAGCTTGATCTTCGACTTCAGCGTAGAACCTTTGTTGACGTGAAACTTTTCTTCAGGGATCATAAGTAAACAACTAACTTATCAGTGATCATCATAATGACTGAACAGACTCAGCATTAATGGTGAACAGTGTTCGCTGAATGTTTAATTTAAAGAGCGAGAGTTCCTATCAGCGGTATTGTAAGATCTTAGTACTTATCAGCGATAGTGAAACTCTGATACATATTGTTTACTTACAATTTTCACTAAGTATATAAGAGAGGGTCATTATCAAATCACTGAGGGTTTGGATCAACAATCTCCCCCTATTTGATTATGACATAGCAACAAAGAAAATTGCTATTTAATGAAAACATAAGGATAAAAAGAACTCATAAAATATTTGTCCCTTTTACTGTTTTCTGGGATCTTTTCAGTACTGATGGAGTAAAGTACATTCGCTGAAATGAAATCTTTCTTTAAAACTTTGAATCAGGTTACAAAGAGAAATGGAAAGATTACAAGTACAAGCGAAATAAATTACAAGTACAAAAGAATAACTGATACAATAGAGAAATAGGCGATCATATCAGTTTGTAAAGGGTTCTTCCTTAATGAGAAGTTCATAAAGGGTCATTGATGTGGTGGGAATCATCCAGTCAGGAACGGTTACACCTTGTTTTCTTTTGATCAGCGCTTCTTCAAAAATCAAGGGTTTCAGATGCCGTGCCTGAGGGTCATTCCTGAAGTCACACCAGTAGATGAGATCTCTCAGTTGTTCGATGGGAGTGATGTGAAGTTCAGAGATGCGTTGAAAATGCTTTCCACCATCGTAGTCATGGAAAAATATCCCGTAGGGTTCGCTTATGACTTTTCCAGGGATGAAAGTCTCACCAGGAGGAAGAGATGTGTCAAGCATGGAGAGATCAGGATCAGGACCAAGGACTTCAGCACGTGAAAAACCAATACATGTTTCATTTCGTATGTCAGGGCCATCAAATAAAGATTTAGATTTCTTCTTCTTTGCTGAGGCCTTTCTTTTCTGACTTTCGAGAGGAGGAGGAGGAGGAATATCCACACAGGAGTAGACTAAGTCGATTTGTTTGTTGATCAGCTTTTCAACATGTTCCTTGTACTTCGACTTCGACTTCTGGATGGCTAACCTGATCTCCAACCATTCAGAGAGACCGTACTTCGTTATGGCTTCAGCATAGAATTTTTCGTACTTCTTATCTTCTCTGAATATCTCGGCTTCAGCGATTGAAACAAGGGTTGTTCTTCCAGAGATGAATACCTTGTTGATTTTGGCAGGAGAGAGTCTGTAGTTGACCTTTTCTTTGCATCAGGCTAAAGTGGACTGAGACACATTTCTCTTTTCTTCAGTTATCTTCTTGGCGTCTTCCCAGATCTGACGTTGAACTTCAATAGGAATTCTTTTCAGCTTGGGGTCTTTCACTGATCGTTTAGAAAGCTGGATGGCGTATTCTCTGTCCTTTTCTTCAGCTTCCTTTCTTTCAGCGATTAATCTTTCAGCTCTGAGGTGATCCTTGTATTCCTTTTGGGAAATTCTGAACTTTGGAGGAACTGAAGGAAGTTGATCATGCCTCAGAATGATTCGATGATCCTCTAATTGCTTTATTATCTCTTCTCTTCTTTTCTGATCCTCTTCACTTAGCTTTTGAGGAGCTAAAAAGGTCTGCGTTTGTGCGAGAGTAGCTGTTCTTCTGGTTCATCAGTCTTAGAGATCAAATCTAAGACTGGGATTATTTCTTCAGCAGCAGCTGGTATTATTGGTGAAGTCGTAGTTGTGGAACCTTCAGCGATATCCTCAAACAGGGGAGAGGACTAGCTGAGACACAGCGATCTTACAAGTAAGAACTTGGGTAGAAACAGAGAGAGAGAATTTGTTCAAGTGTATAGGCTTGGGTAGTAAAACTGGTAGTGTATGATAGAGGAGGGATGGAGTGAGAGATGTTTAGTGTACCTGACAAACCGGCTTTTCAAGCAAGATCGTCAAATTGTCATCTTCAGCGACGCTTTTGCCTTTGCCTTTCTCAGCTCCAGAGGCTGAGGGCTTTGTCTTTGTCCGCTCCCCTGAAGGTTCATTTATCGAGATTCCCTTAAGAACTTTGATCCTCGGAGCAGGTTTGACGATAAAGAAGTCATCGTCATCTTCGTCATCATCATCATTCTTTGGAGAAGAGGATGGTTCATCATCAGGGATGTCGATGGCTTTATCATCTTCTGCTTCGGATTCCGTTTTATCAGCTTCTTCTTCGAGTTGCTCCCCCTCAGATACAGAGGCGAGCTTCTCGGTTTCCTCAGGGTTTTCATCTCCCTGAGGTCCAGCAGTGGTTTCTTCAGCATCCTTCTTCTCTCCCCTGATAGATTCATCATGGGAAAGGTCTTCAGCGCTCTTGGAGAGATCTTCAGCGCTCTTCTCCCCCTCTTTCTCATGATGAGTGGGGGAGGAATGGGTTGACTCAGCAGCGTTGGTAGGTTCACTGTCTTCTTGGCCAGAGATACCTATACAACCTTCAATCTTTGCTATTCTATCTCGAAGGCCAGAAATAGCAGGATTGATCTTCTCCAGCTCAGTGCGATCCGCCGCTGTGAAATTGTCAGATGCAGGGACAGGAGCAGGAGTAATCGCTTTGTGTAGCAGCTGTTCGATCATCGTTTTCATCGAACTAACATCGGTCTTTACAGAGCCTAAGTCAGTCTTTACAGAAGACATATCTCCCTCTAGTTGTCCAACCGATGTCTTCAGCGTTGTGACCTCGCTGGACATGGATGAAACTGAATTTTTGAGAGAGGTGTAGTCTGTGTAGATGTCAGCGAGCACCTTGGCGAAGTCGCTGAGAGTTTTATCAACCTGCTTCATGTCAATAGTGGAAGCCTTCTTCTCCACCACCGTTGTCAGCTTTGTAAGATTCTCTCCAGCGTTTGTTACAGCTGTAGAGTTATTTGAAAGAGTAGTGGTGAGACCTGTCAGCTTTGTCTCCACGGACTTCCGAGAGGCGTTGATGTCTCCCAAATTAGGACCTGTAACATATAAAAACTTGTGAACAGAGGAAAGCTCAGAAGTTTGGGGTTTAGTGACAGTGTTTATGGGTTGGTGTGTACCTGCAGGAGGATTGGTGAATTCATCAAAATCACGGGTTCCTGAGTAAAGTTCCATATCGTCAGCTAAAGTGCGTTGACGTATGGTCATCTCTGCAGGTCCTGTGCCTATCACTCCTTGAAGAGTATTTTCGTTAACTTCTGGAGGAATGACAGGTGCTTCAGTGATAATTGGAGTAGAGTCCAAATGAGTGGAGGGAGGAGCGAAGGATAAGAATGGAGGTTGGGTTCTGAGTTCAGCGTTGGATTCGCTGAAAATCACTTCATCAGTCTTTTGAGAGACTGAAGGAGGTTGGGTAGGTTCCAAGTTTGTAACCTCAGCGTTTAGAGACGCTGAAGTTGGGATGGAATGGATGGGTTGTTCAGGTGTGGCAGAGCGTACCACTGAACGTTCCTTCAGCTCTGCAGAAAGAGCTGAGGAGTCTTCAGCATGAAATTGCTGGGGTTGCTCCTTTGTTTTCTTGATCCTTTTAGAACCAAGTGGGGTAGATGATTGTTTCCTTTTCTTAGGAGAGGATTTTGTGGCCAGGGTATCAGCGATGGGTATTGTCGCTGAAGGAGCCACAGAAGTAGAAGAAGTAGGGTTGAGAAGAGTTAGAAGGGTAGAAAGACGTACCTCATTTTCAACTGGTTTGAAGTCAAGTACCTTAGGGCCAACCTGAGAGAGTTTCAGGTCGCCCTCTTGCGGGTAGCTGTCCTTCAGGCCATATTGGAAGATGGCGCTGATGAATCGGGGGTAAGGAACCCATGGAGGTCTGTCAGCGGCAGAGTCTACTCTTTGCACCAAGTCATCATAGATAAGAGATGCCCAGTCAATAGTGTTGACCTTTCAGCAGAGCGTATCCCATTGCTTGCTGAGGTTGAGCGGCTTGGTCAGAGGAGCCGGTCTTTGCAGTCATGCAGCTGATTAAGTGAGCGAAGATGAAGTTCATCTCGCTGGGCATTTTCGACTTCTTTAGCAGGGTCAGCTTCTTCTTGGGCTTCTTGTCTCTGCCAATTTCCCATACATAGCCCATTGCATCGAAAAATGCAATAAGAGCTTCTTTGTCAGCGAGTTTCTTATGGTCAGGGAAAGGAACAAAAGGCTTTTCTTTTGTAGCGTTGGGAAAGTTCAGAGCTTTGTGAATGATGGCAGGTGTGATCTTTATCGTGCCATACTCAGTATCGTTGAGGATACAATCAATTGTTTTGGAGGGATCTTTGGCGGATGGTAACTGAGAGTGTCTGGCAGTGTACCAGAACTGGGATAGTAGTAGCTGACTTGCAGGAGGTGAGATGGTCAGGGCTGTTGAAATGCAGCAATTCTTTAGGAAATTCACAGCATCTTTCAGATGTGTGACTTGCTTTCGAGGAGGAAACTCGAGAAGCACAGAAAGGTTGTTCGTTTTGATCCAATCTAGTTGTTCCAGAGTGAACTTAACCTGAGGAGCCTTGATAAATTCCACTTCCTCAGAATCAGCGGAGATGTTCTCAGCAGTAGCAGGAATGTCAGACGATGCCATTTCTCTGTATTATCAGTTCAACCAAAGATGTTAACAAATAAGAATAATCTTAATGTGGAAAGATTTTCCATTAAGATGGTTCAAATTTTATCCATTTCATTCAGACACAAATGTCTTAATGAAGATTAGGGTTTTTCTTGATTTTAAGAAACGAAATGTAAAACCCAATTATTCTTGTTATCCAGTTTTCTATGAAGAATTAGATTCTGGAAACGAATGAAGAACAAGTTTAAGATTTTTGCATTTAAACTTGAAGAACAACCATGAAATGGTTGTGTTCATAAAACCATGAAAAAATGATTTCATTTTTAAGAAGTTCTTTTGTTTGATCTTGTTAAAACAAGGAAAAGATCGGAAACAAGTTATACGCATTCGGTAATAAATAAGAACATATTAACCTTGATGTTTGATGAAGAAGATGATGAACAGTTCTTGAAGTTTTAGAAAGCACAAATGCAACAGTGAATTCTTTCTTGCGGAGGAAGATTGTTCGCGTAAAGGAAAAATATAAACCACGAGTTTGTTTATATAGAGAGATTAGAGAGAGAAAATCTTGAGCGGGAAAAGATTTTCATCATGACACGGACACGTGTTTGCATTTGATTGGAGGTTTGAACGAGACGTGCAAACGTGTGTCAGAAAGAGAAACGTGTCGGGGTTTATCCGTTGCAATGACGTCACAACTGTCCTTTCATATTCTTTTAGGATGTCTCTGAGGTTTTGAAAGCTCAGGGACTCTTTTATAAACATGAAGCACTGAATGAAATATCAGTGATGGTTTTAAGAATTTTCAAAATATCGCTGTTAAGGAAGAGATATTCAGCGATGCATTTTGTTTTGAAATCTTGCATTTTCATGCGATTGTCAGAGAGAGAAAACATACCTTGATATCAGCTTAACCAAGTTTTATTCAGAGAGAAGATGATTGAATAGGTTATACGAGTTGATTTTATCCTATCGCTGATCAATGTGAACCGTTGAGGATTTTACCCTTCAAAGTTCAGCATTCCAAGCTCGCTGATGAGAAAGTTGAATCTTGTCTCATCAAGAGGTTTGGTAAATAAATCAGCTAACTGATAGTTAGTTGGGATAAAATGAAGTTCTATATCACCATTCATCACATGATCTCTGATAAAATGATATCTGATTTCTATGTGTTTGGTCTTTGAATGTAGTACTGGATTGTTTGCTATAGCGATGGCACTTGTGCTGTCGCAATAGATGGAATTTTGGAGAGCTGAAGATCATAGTCTAGTAGCTGATTTCTCATCCACAAGACTTGAGAACAACAGCTTCCAGCAGCTACATATTCAGCTTCAGCTGTGGAAGTGGATACTGAATTTTGCTTTTTACTTGTCCAACTTACCAGCTTTCCACCCAGGAGCTGACATCCTCCTGTGGTGCTTTTCCTATCCAATTTGCAACCTGCAAAATCACTATCTGAATAGGCGGTTAGATCGAATCCTGAATCTTTGGGATACCAAAGACCTAGGTTCGCTGTACCCTTAAGGTATCGAAAAATTCGCTTTACAGCTTTCATATGAGATAGCATAGGTTCAGCTTGATATCGTGCACACAAACATGTTGCATACATAATATCGGGTCGGCTAGCTGTAAGATACAAGAGAGAGCCGATCATCCCACGGTACAGCGTGACATTAACAGGTATTCCCTTTGAATCCTTGTCAAGTGTCAGCGGTGGTGCCATAGGGGTTTTGATAGCTGAACTATGAGTTAAATCAAATTTCTTCAGCATATCTTTAACATACTTTCCCTGATTAATAAAAGTTCCTTTTTCAGTTTGCTTTATCTGAAGACCAAGGAAATATGTTAGTTCACCCATCATGCTCATTTTATACTCATCTTTCATTCTATCAGCGAAACGAGTACAAAGCTCAGGGTTAGTAGAACCAAATATAATGTCATCAACATATATTTGAACTAGAATGATATGACCTTTCACTTTTCTAAAAAATAGAGTTTTGTCAATCTTACCTCGCTCAAATTTTTCAATATGGAGATAAGTAGAAAGAGTGTCATACCATGCACGAGGAGCTTGCTTCAAGCCATAAAGTGCCTTATCCAGTTTATAAACATAACCTGGACGCTTAGAATCTGAGAATCCTGGAGGTTGTTCCACATACACTTCTTCATTCAGCTTTCCATTTAGAAACGCTGACTTAACATCCATCTGATGTACTTTGAAGTTTTTGTGTACAGCATATGCTAAGAATAGACGAATAGATTCAAGTCTTGCTACTAGAGCAAATGTTTCGTCATAATCTATATCTTCCTCTTGTCTGTATCCTTGAGCAACAAGACGAGCTTTGTTGCGGGTTACAGTACCATGTTCGTCCAACTTGTTTCGATAGACCCATTTAGTGCCTATTACTGTTTTATCAGTTGGTCTCCGAACAAGTTTCCAAACTCTGTTTCTTTCGAATTCAGTCAGCTCTTCTTGCATTGCGCTGACCCAGTTTGGATCTTTGAGGGCATCATCTATTTTCTTTGGTTCAGTTAGAGAAATAAAGTTAACAAATAAACAAATATTACCTGTACTTCGTCGAGTCTGAACACCAGCGTTTGGATCACCAAGAATTTGATCAATTGGGTGATTTACGGTCCATCGCAGATGAGAAAACATCCATTGATTCAGTTCTTCAGTGTCAGCGGACGGTTTAGAGTTCGCTGAACGGGATTCGTCAAACGTGACGTGAATAGTTTCTTCTACAGTTTGTCTTCTACGATTGAAGACTCTGAAGGCTTTGGAAACTGAGGAGTATCCAAGAAAGATTCCATCATCAGCCTTAGGATCAAACTTTCCAAGAGCATCTCTGTTGTTCAGTATGAAACACTAACATCCAAAGATGTGAAGATAGTTGATTGAAGGCTTTCTCCCATGAAAGAGTTCATAGGCTGTCTTTTTGAATCTTTTAACTATCAGCGACCTGTTTTGCGTAAAACAAGCAGTGTTGACAGCTTCTTCCCAAAACTGAGTAGGCAGGTGAGAATCGCTGAGCATTGAACGTGCACCTTCAATAATTGTTCTATTTCTTCTTTCAGCGACTCCATTTTGTTGCGATGTTCTCACTGAAGAGAAGTTGTGAGAAATACCCTTACTCTCAAGGAAGGAATCAAGAGAATTGTTTTTGAACTCAGTCCCATGATCACTCCTTATTGAGCGAACGGTCAGATTGTTCAGGGTTTCCATCTTCCGAACAAAGGTGATGAGTTCTTCAGGGGTGTCACTCTTTGAACGGAGAAACATTACCCAAGTGAAGCGAGAGAATTCATCAACTATGACCAGCGTATATTTCTTTCCAGCGATGGATTGTTTGTTAACAGGGCCAAACAAATCCATATGGAGTAGTTGTAGAGGAGATGACACTGATGAAACTTGCTTTGATTTAAAGCTTGCTTTGGTCTGCTTCCCTTTTTCACACGCTGAACATAAAGACTCTTTGGCGTATGAATGCTGAGGTAGACCAGTGACTAACTCTTTTGAAGAAAGAGTGTTCAGTGTCTTGAAATTTAGATGAGATAGCCTCTTATGCCATAGCCAGTTGACATCAGATGAGGCCTTTGAGAAGAAACAGGAGTTCTCAGTGGTTGTTGAGTCCATGTTTATTACATAAACATTTTCCAAACGATAACCGCTGAGAGCTATCTTCTCCTTTTTGTCAGCGACAAAGCAGGATTCCTTAGTAAAGATTACTTTGTTATCCATATCGCAAAGCTGACTGATGCTTAGAAGATTATGCTTCAGCCCTTCAACATATGCGACTCTTCTGAAGGAGGTTGTACCATTTGAAAGTACACCATACCCTCGGGTATGTCCTTTTCCATTTCCACCGAAAGTCACAGAGGGACCCTTCTCTTCCTTGTATTCAGCGAGCAGGCTTTTCTTTCCAGTCATGTGTCTAGAGCATCCGCTATCGAGATCCCAGATACCCTTCTTAACCTGCAATACAAAGGAAGATTAGTTTTTCTTGGGTACCCACTTAACCATGTATACACATTTGTCAGTGGAAGTAGTTGGAATGGAAGATTCAGCAGTCTTCGCAGCATTTGAAGATTCAGCTTTGTCTTTCTTCACTTTGGTTAATTTCTTAACCTCAGTGGTAGGATCCACCTTGACCTGATTTGCACCAGGGTTGGTCTTCTTTGCCTTGGGGGCAATCTTCACCTTAGCTATCTTTTCAGCTTTGGTGGCTGTGGGGCACTTACTAGCAATATGATCGGTAAGTCCACAGTGATAACATTTCCTATAACTAAAAGTAGTTCTAGGACCATTTGAATGCTGAGATTTTGATTTCAAGTTTGAAGTGCCAGCACCAAGTAAACTATTGGCTTTAGAAATGGGACGAACATTCAGTTCTTCAGATTTCTTACCAAGGACATCCACTCTGAGTCTAGGAGTAGATCGCTGAATAGATCCAGAGATCTGCTTCCTTGATCCAGAGGGATGAGCCACTGAAGCTTTAGAAGCATTCAGCTTTGGTACTAAGGTACCCTTCTGAGGATTCTGGTAAATAACAATTCCTTTACCTTTGTCTTTAGAGACAGAGGTAGGTTTTGAATAAACCATTTTCTCCTTGCCTTTTGAGGAGGTAGGAGTTTCCTCAGGGATTGGTGTATTGGACGAGGAGCACTGAGAAGATGAAGTATCATCGACTGAGGATACGAACGTTCCAAATTTAAGCATTGAACGCTCAGTGGTTGGTTTTGGAGTATCATATTTGTAACCCAGACCACGTTTATCACTTAGGGGAATCTGAGACTTTATTATCTCAGTGATCTTTGTTGAAGAATTACACCATCCTTCAACAGTAGCTTTTTCAGCTTTTAATGCAGCGATAGCTTCTGCTCGTTCGATTTTGACTAGCTGATTTAAATATACTTGATCTTTAAAATCTTCTTCAATTTTAGAAAGCTTTTCTATTTGAAGGTGGCAGTTTTTAAGCTTTTCAGCGAGATCAAGATTTTGGTTTTCAACCACAGTTTTGCCGTTCATGGCTTCGTATAAACTTCTAGTCAAGAGATCGATCTTACGAAGACTATCAGTTTCATCAATATTTGCAATATTGGTAAAGAAGGAAGGTGATACCTGAATAGCAGAGTTTGAAGTGGAGGGAATGTCTGAACTTTCTTCCTCTTCTTCAATCTTGGCCATAAAACATAGATTTTCTTCATCATCTTCAGAGTCAGATGATGATGCTTCTTCATCAGAAGCAGCCCAGTCATAGTTAGTCATCAGGCCTTTACTCTTCTTCTTAAAGCTTTTCATCTTCGCATATTTTTCTTTCAGCTTTGAATATTTGTCATCTTTATTCCTTGGAACAAAGGATTTCTTTGTAAAAGCTGAGGGTCTAGAAACTTTCTTAGACCTGCACTCGTTAGCGAAATGTCCTGTCTTTTCGCAGTTAAAACAAGTAGCAGTAGCCTTATCAACAAAAGCTGATGATCTAGGCTTGTCAGTTATGGAAAGAGGTTTGTTCTTTCTAAACATTTTCTTTTTGGCAAATCTCCTGAACTTTTTAGTTAGGAGAGCCAAAGATTCATCATCGTCTGAAGAATCAGAATCTGATGACCTTTCAGAGTTACTTTCTAACTCAGTGATA
The DNA here is from genome assembly GCA_033807775.1 of Saussurea involucrata. Classification (NCBI taxonomy): domain Eukaryota; kingdom Viridiplantae; phylum Streptophyta; class Magnoliopsida; order Asterales; family Asteraceae; genus Saussurea; species Saussurea involucrata. The sequence goes on from CM066317.1 coordinate 69,206,640, forward strand.
GTGACCGAGGGTCGCTGAGTAGAAGGTTCCTCTGAGATTAAAGCAACATGGGTGCTTTTGGAATCTTTTACAAGATTCTTCTTAAGATGGCTCGATTGCTCATGATTCAGCAACGTGCCATATAAGGTTGAAAGGGTCATTGATTTTAGATCCTTTGACAGCTTGAGACACATAGAATAATTGTCCCAGCTTTCAGGTAAATATTCTAGAAACTTTGTCAGAACTTCAAAGTTAGAATATTCCTTACCAACAGTTTTCAGATCTATAATTAAACAATTAAAACGTTGGTGAACTTCAGAGAGAGATTCATTCTTACCAGAAATGAAGCTTTCGTATTGTCTTACCAGGTTGATATTTCTTGAGTCCTGGACTTCAGACGTTCCTTCATACTGAACACATATTGTGTCCCACATGGCTTTTGATGTTTTCAGATTCATGACGGAATGGTAGACTTCGTCAGGAAGAGCCATGGATAGTATGGATCTGGCTTTTGTATCTATAGCCACTTTCTTCTTATCTTCGTCGGTCCATTGAAAGATTTCCTTAGGAACCAGCCTTTCTGGAATAGCAGGTCTATTCTCAGCGGCTGGAACTGCAGCATCAATTCTTACAGGGATGAATGGACCATTCTCGAGATAGTAAGGCATAGTAGGGTCTACACCTTCTAAGAAGAGTATCATCCTATTTTTCCACAAGTTGAAGTTATCTCTGGAAAATCTAGGGGGTTTAGCAAGAGAACCATTGTCTATATAATTTGTGTTTGTGTTGGTGGCCATTTTCAGATAATAGCAAGGAAGAGAAATATCTTAGATTAGATCTTGTTTATGAGATTAAACAAATCCGCTCTGATACCACTTGTTGGTCCCGAAGGCCTATACAAGTTTGTAGAAGGGGGGGTTGAATACAAACACACAGATTTTACTTTTCTAAATTGTTTATTAATAAATCATTAACAATTTAAAACTTGTTGCGGAAACAAGATTAAGGATAAACCTAAATCTAAACAAGTTGGAACACTAAGGTTTCTTGCACTAAGTGAGATAAGGAAATTGCTAATAATAACCTATCTTGAGATAAGAGATTGAACTTGTCCAGAGTTAGCAAGTTACTTCAAATGAAGTGGGTTCATCTCTTTATATACTGCATGCATTTAATGCAAGTCAGTATACACTTTACACGTGTCATCAGCTGGTTGGTTGCATGTCATTGACCTTTGTTGACAACCTTAGTAGCCGTATGGATGAACAGTAGTATCAGAGTGGTTGTACGATTTTAGACAGTCGGAGGTTCTTTTCTGACATTTCGTACGGAGTCGTGCAAGGGTGGTTAAGACAAAAGTATTTTGTACGGAGGACTTCATGATCAGCTTTCATTGATTCAGAGCATTATCATTATCTATTCAGCGAATGATAAAGTTCAGCGATAGCTGAAGTCTTGTACTTGATACTTCACGTTGAGTGGACAAATCTAAGTCTTCGCTGATCCGCATCAGTTTATTAGGAGACTTGTCGCTGGTTCTTGAGCTTGATCTTCGACTTCAGCGTAGAACCTTTGTTGACGTGAAACTTGTCTTCAGGGATCATAAGTAAACAACTAACTTATCAGCGATCATCATAATGACTGAACAGACTCAGCATTAATGGTGAACAGTGTTCGCTGAATGTTTAATTTAAAGAGCGAGAGTTCCTATCAGCGGTACTGTAAGATCTTAGTACTTATCAGCGATAGTGAAACTCTGATACATATTGTTTACTTACAATTTTCACTAAGTATATAAGAGAGGGTCATTATCAAATCACTGAGGGTTTGGATCAACAAAGTTCTTTCAATGTCAGGATCAAGTTGGAAGATTGCACCGTGCGGCAACCTTGGCATGCACTATAATAAAATAAAATATATATTTTTTTTTCAAAATTATGGTAGAAAAACTTGCTTTTAAAAATTTTACTTGTAAAAAGAAAAACTCCTGGCTTGCTTCCGCGGCAACGGCGCCAAAAACTTGTTCACTCTGTGACACTACCCTGAAAAACGTATTAGAAATACAAGAGAGAGTGAGGGTATTATCAGCAATATCAGTCAGAAATAAACCATGACGCAAGTATACATCTCAGTCTATTAGCGTCTTGTAACAAGTAATAATGGTACTAAGTACCGAATATCGATCCCACAGGGAAGCGTGGAAAAGTTTCTCTTTAAATGTCCAATTATTTAAAAGCAGGTTTCAGATGGCGAATGCGAAGGTAATCTTTTGTTGGGAGTTTGTGATTAGCTACTAATGAAAATTAACAATTATAAGAGGAAAGCACACGGTATAATGGTCAATTGTGATCCACCAGAAAATATAACATTGATTTAAATAACGTCAGACAATCATACCATACGATACACCTTTTAATCCATTTATTAGTCTCGGTCCCAATTTCTCTTTATACCCCGAACTAAGGCGATTAGCCCATCATTGTTCAGATTCCAATTATAAAGGATTTACGAGAATTAAAACAAATAATAGAAATGGACAATGCGTTAATTAAATGAGACTTACTTGAGTGGAACGTCGTGACTTGTTGCACAAGTTATCTAAGCTTTGAGAGAAATTATTAATTAATCATGACAATTATGGAAAGAGTTGGCAAGCATTTAATTACTACAAAGTTGATGAGAAAATTAAACATTGATTTTTAAAAGTAAAGTTTGCGAAAATGAGATTATTAAACTAAAATGAAAATCTTGTTTTAAATGTAAATTAAAGACGAAGAGTTCTTAATGATTTCTTTGCGTGTTTGTTAACGGGCTAATTATGGAAACTAAAATTAACGTGCGATTAAGACGAGAGAAAAGATGGAACTTTTGTGAAATCACTTACCAAACCGTGAACCAATTTTACTTGGGAATCCAAAGTGATTAATTCAGACTTCCGGCTTATATTGTAAGTGAGATTACACGAGATCCAAGTTTTATCAAAAGTCGAGAATGAGAATAAGGAAAGAGAACCGTAAGTTGTTTGCAAGATTAATTAAAAACGTAATTTGGAAAGCAATTAAAGTTAACTAAGATGAGTTTGAGAAGTTGGTGAGTTACGGATTAAGGATCGAGATTAAGAATTTAAGAGTTATGAAAACGAGTTTAAGAGAGTTTAGGGAAAAGAGTTTTTAACACTAAGATTCGAATAATATTAAGATGGAATTAAGATTAAAGTTAACGTCACAACCCAAGTTTTTTTAACTACAAAATACCGTGGCATTCGGGTCTTGAAACGGGTGTTCGGCTTGGTGCATTAAAGCCGGTCCATAGTAAACAAGTAACAAAGAGAACCCCAAGAAATGGTGAAAGCCCTAGATTTAGCAAAACCAACAATTAGGCTCCATGGATTAGGTAAATCAAACTCAAGTAGGGGTGTTTAGAGATAAACCAACTTACCTAGTATTTTATAAAGAGGAAACCCTAGAATTTAGAAACCCTAGAACTTCTTGTTGATGACTTGAACTTTAGCTAACCAAATCTTGAAAACCCACTTGCAAGTATTTAGCAATGTAGTAGCTAAAACCCTAAAGAATCTCCATTAAATACATCTAGGGTTGTAGTGAAGAAATAAATGAGGAGGTTGGTGGAAGAGGTTGAGAATCGCCCAAGAGAGAGAGAAGAAAACGACCTAAGAAGAAAGAAATGAAACCCACTAACTCTCTAGTTCAGCGCTGCCTTAAAATCCCTATTTTCTTTCCCGTCGGCGAGAGTGACCTCGCGGTTGTGACCTGGCAATATCGCCGGTCACTTCCGCTGGAAATGTACCGCAAGTTCCATGTGCAGCCATCTCCCCTTGCCGCGATAGTGACCTCGCGAGAGTGCCCATGGAATTCTCGCCATGGCACTCTCGCCATCCTTGTACCGAGAGCACAAACCCAGCTGCAGTAGGACCCACGAGAAGATGACAATTGGAAAAGTTTGTTGCGATGGTCTGAAACAATCTCAAAACCCCATTCTTGAATTAATGAAGATTGGTTGAATCGACACGTGGTATACCTAAAAAATGCATGTATACATGCATACACACACACACCACCACACACACACACACCACCACACACATGCAAGGTTTGCCACGAGAAGGAAGTCGAAGAATTATTAGTGGCTCAAAATAAAATCATTATTTAGAATTGAAGTTTACCCGAAAATTTGGAGTGTTACAATCCTCCCCTCCTTGAAGAAGATTTCGTCCTCGAAATCTTATGCTAGGCAAAAAGGTGAGGGTATCGCCTCATCATGTCCCCTTCGGACTTCCACGTCACGTTGGCGCCCCGATGGTGCTTCCATTGCACCTTCACCCTCCTAACTTCTTTGTGGCGAAGCTTTTTCGTTTCCCGCTCCAATATAGATTCTGGTTCTTCTACGCACCGGTTGTTGTCCACGCGGATTTTCGATAGAGGAATGACATTCGTTTCTTCCGCTAAACACTTTCGTAAGTAGCATACGTGAAATGTAGGGTGGATTCCATTCATCTTGGGCGGTAGCTCAAGTTTGTAGGCTTGCAGTCCCACTCGCTCCAAAATTGGGAAAGCTCTAAGAAAACGGGGACTAAGCTTCCCACGCTTTCCAAACCTAATGATCCTTTTCCAAGGAGAAACTTTCAAAAATACTCGGTCACCCACTTGAAACTCCATCGGTCGCCTCTTCTTATCGGTGTAACTGTTTTGACGGTCTTGAGCGGCCTTCAACCGCTATCGGATGCCTTTCACCTTGTCGGCCGTTTCTTGCACAAGCTCGGGTTCGGCAAACTGCTTTTCACCGGCCTCAAACCAACAAACCGGTGTTCTACATTTCCGCCCAAACAACACCTCGAACGGTGCCATCCTAAGACTCGAATGGTAACTATTACTGTAGGCAAATTCTGCCAATGGAAGATGAGCGTCCTAATTACCCCCAAAGTCGATAGCACACGACCTCAACATGTCCTCCAAAATTTGGATTGTCCGCTCGCTTTGTCTGTCTGTCTGAGGATGATAAGCTGTGCTCAACTTTACTTTCGTTCCCAGTGTAGGGGTTTTGTTCAAAATATTGATTTCAAAAATCAAAACATTTGCAACGGAAGCTTAAAAACGAACAACATTAAAACTAGTTTAACACCCATCAAGGATCCATTTGCATGAACATGAAAGATAAAAAACATACATAGGGGGTTTTTAGAAATAACAACCTTTGGAGTCTTTGATAAGTCTTCTAGTTGATGAAGATGAAGATGGCAAAGAACTCAAAGAAGAGTCCCTCTAGAGAAGTCCACCACAAGCTCCAACACCTTGATGTATGCTAGTACTTCCTTGAGTAAAGATGCAAAAGACCACTTCTTGTTCAAGAATACAATAGACTTGAGTTGAGAAGAAGAACAAAACACACACACCTTGTGTGTGTTGATTTCGGCCAAAAATGGGAAGAGAGGGAAGAGAGAGTTGCTTGGTTGGTGTGTTGTGTCATTACTCTCTCTTGAAAATGCCAAGTATATTAAAAGCAAGGGCATTTTCTATTGGACCATAAAAGGGTCCAATGAGAGTCCATGCAATATTACAAAATAAACCCTCCTAATTTAAGATAGTTAAAATCATATTTTAACTTTCTTAAACTTTCTCCTCAAGTCCCTCCTTTCAATTTTAGTTATAAAATAAATCCATCATATGTATTATTTTCTATAACCAAAATTTATTATTTGCATCTAATATTATAAATCATATTCATTAATATTTTCAAGAATTAATTAATATTTATCAAGAATCAAATTCTTATAAATATCAATTTGGTGTCTACTTGTTGTTCGGTGTGAACCTATAGAATCATATATTACCGGTAATATTATTTTATAACCATTCTTGATCATATAGAACCAACACCCAGTTCTCTTTGGAAGGCATTCCAAAAGTGAGAAGTGAAACGGCTATCCCGGTCGGATACAATAGACAATGGCACCCCGTTCCTCGAGACCGCTTCGTTGATAAACGACCTTGATAGTTTGTCCAACGGCAACGTCTCTCTCATAGCCAAGAAGTGAGCGCTCTTGGTCATTCGATCCATAATTACCCAAATGGTGTCGTGACCTTTTAAAGTATTCGGTAGTTTCGTCACGAGGTCTATTTTGATGTGATCCCACTTCCACTCCAGTATTTCAAGGGATTGCAAACTACCATAGGGTCGTTGATGCTCGGCTTCCACTAGCAAACACGTGATGCATTTTCCACAACACCGGCCACATCCAGCTTCCTGACCGACCACCAATAGTTCAATCCCAGATCTCTATACACCTTGGCACTCCCGGGATGTATAGAGTACTTTGACTTGTGGGCTTCTTCCATAAGTAACTCCCGGCACCCTCCGATTTTAGGCACCCAAATCTGCCCTTGGAAAAAGTTTCGGTCCCCTACTATCTTCCGTTAATAAAAGATGGTGTTTCAACATTGATTCATCCTTAAGGTTCCCCTCAAGGAATTCACCACTAACCTCTAGTTGACAATTCTCCAGAACTTCCCTCAATACTACTTGTTGACCATTCGCTACTCTATAACTAAAACCTCGGGTAGTGTACTAACAGATGCATTCAAAGATTTGCAAAACACATTAGAACAAAAGAGCAGTTGGTGCCAGAATCAAACAATACTCAAGCAGGTAAGAAATTGAGTAAGAACATACCCGACACTACGTCTGCGGTTTCCTTGGCTTCCTCCTTTTGTCATTTGAAAGACTCTCCCTTGAGCCTTAGGGATGGTCTCCTTCCTTGGTTGGCTTCCAGAGTATGTCCGTCTTGCGTCTCCTTTCAACTTGGGACACTCTCTCCTCATGTGTCCCATCTCCTTACATTCATAGCATACCGCCCCTCTTATAGGACAGTCTGGACTGATGTGTCCCGGCTTCCCGCATTTGTAGCACGGAGCTTGACCCAAAATGCATGAGCCGAAGTGCTTACTTTTACACTTAGGGCACCACTTTGCCTCACGACGATCGTCTCCCCCTTTTCCATTAGGTTGAGCCCTCGGCTCCTCAAACGAGTTTGGAGAGTTCTCCCATCTCCTCTTTTCTCTGACCCTTTGCTTTTCTTCACTATCTCATGCATAAACTCTTTCCATCACTTTGCCTCTTCAATAGCCTCCCGAAGATTTGTGGCCTTCGAATTTCGGACCATCGCCATCATGTTCGCCGGCAGCCCTCTCAAATACGCCTTCATTCTCTCTTTCTCATCGGGGCCACATGCCCCACAAGGTTCAGCTTTTCCATAAAGATGCGGGTGTACTCCTTCACCGACATATTTCTCTTCTTTAATGACCGGAACTCCTCCTCGATCATATCCATCTCTTGCTCGTTAATTTTCTTCTTGAATGCCGCCCAAGACATTTTAGCTAATACCGAAACCTCTAGGGTGGAGGTGTAGACGTTTCACCAAGTTAAAGCTGAACTTCAGAGCATTTGAGAACCAAACTTTACTTTCTGGTTTTCTTCACAGTCACAAGCCCTGAAGGCTTGCTCAATTTCTTGAATCCAGTTCATGCAGGCAACTGGATTGTCGAAACCGGCAAACTCCGGCGGTTTACAACATAGAAAGGTTTTGTAGGAGCATACCCTTCTCGTCGGCCTTGTCTCCAAAGTAACTAATCCATCAGTCCGGTTTTCATCACCTGTTCCCCCAGACCCCATAACACCCACATTTTCTTCAATCGTTTCATGACGGCGCGGGTTAGCGTCTCTGTCCTCTAACAGTTTCATGAATAACTCTTGTTGTTTGACCATGGTATCATTCATGGACCTCATCATGTCCATCATTTGAGTTTGAGGGGTCACTTTCGTCATGACCGGGTTGGTAGAGGCAATATTTCTCCTCGGAATCTGCTCCACTCCCCCGCCCAACAAAGGCGGAAGTGAAGGGGGTAAGGCTGACGTATCGATGTTCGATTGATCGGTCGTAGATTAGGTCACGGCATTACCTTCCGGCGAAGTCTGAGTTCTACCCCCGAGTATTTACCATTTCTGTCTGTCAGTCACAACCGAGAATAAGGATGAGAACATAGACTACGAGATAACACAAGGAAACGTACTAGAACAATCATTGATCCTCATAATTATAGCAATCAAGCATGCTCACGTAACAATATATTGATAATAGCAGTAGCTAATTGAAATTATGAACACATCACACATAAGAATTCTCGTTACCACTTTCATAATTCGCAATAACGTAATTTCCGTTTACTCCGAAACGTCCCATCTTAATGTTTCTACCCAATTTTCTCACATTTCATCACCTAATGGTCTCAGCTTAAGTCTAGGCATCACACTAGCACGCCTAGTTCACTTAAACTAGAGCTCTGATACCAACTTGTAACACCCTAAAATTTTAGACAATAAATATAGGGACTTTCCGGAAAATGGGTAAATTTAAACTTCAAAATACAAGCCAACTAAAACCCTTAAATGCAATGGGGTAGTTTGGACAATGCTTGAACATAGGAGTATTGAGACATAAAGCACAACAACCTATTAATCTAGAATTAAAGTAAGCTAGATTAATCCGGGTGTCACTATATCTCCAAAAATCTCTCGTCTCGATCCCAAAAGCTCGACCCTCCAAGCTCCTAAGCGTGGTCGGCAAAAGACGCGATCTAGACGTACCGCTAGGTGGAACGTGAAATCCACAGAGCATACAACATAAAGTGTGAGACCGAAAGTCTAGTGAGATATAAATTGATGCATGTAGTATAAGAGATAACATAATAATTGCGTCATAAAGTAAAGATACCGGCCCCACTTGATAATACATTACTATTTTCCATTTAGCCAAAATAGTCCACACCTGAACATAATACAAAAGAGACATTTCTATAATTATGGGGGAGACCCGCTACCATCAGGGTGACAAGAACACGGTAATGGAGTCACCCACGATGTTATCGGATTACACCTCAAGTCCCAGACCTAGTTCCCATGCCATAAAGACATCACAACCTCAAACCATCTCATTATCATGCCTTTAGTGCCTACTCCGTCGAGTTACACCTCAAGGACTTACGGGACCACATTGCATATCCGAACTAGACGAGTTACACCTCAAGGACCCCAACGTCCCCTATTGCCTACTCTCTAGTGACCCAATACGTCCAACAATAAAATGAACAATTAGTCCATAAAGGTCTAAATCCTCGTGCACTAGGGGATAGATATCAACAATTTCCACATTTAAGCAAATATAATTAATTTTCACAAGCTGTAGCATAACATCAATTCCCACATGTTATGAACTTAGCATGCAATACTCGACTTCATAATAATTCCAAATATCTACATGTAGGCATGTATGTACATCAACATGTATTATACATATACCGATATATGTATTGATAGTTATATGGATATTCGCACATACATCTATATATATAAGTATATGTATATATATATAAATATATATATATATATATATATATTGAGATGAACACAAGTACGTGTGATTGTAAGTGTACATATACCAATCAACCCGATAAATTAGTTAAACCCTAATCTCTTTGAACAATATTGGTACGAGCGAAATATGTGATTTAATCGCAGTGGGTTGTAAACTGTCCACAGTGGGAAGTGCAAGTGTACACTGACCACTATGATCGTCACAGCAAGTAATAGTTGGTAAAATACCAGAATCGAATCCACAGAGACTGGGCAATCAAGACAATATGGTTCTCATGAGCTCCTTTTACAAGTTTCAATTACAGAGGAAGCAATATTTTTGTTTGTTCGGTCAAAAGCTACTTTTAACGATTTTACTTAAGATTTAAAATAAGGAATGTAAGTTAGATTTTCCCTAGATTTTATAATAAATACTTGATCCCAAAAGTGATCCTTGTACTTGAGGTGGACATTTTCGCTAGAAAAGCCCGGTTACAAAATACTCACACCGTTAAGTAAAAATCTCATACTCTTGGTACTTGTTGTTTTGTCAATGGTAATCTCAAAATGGACCTTTTCAGGTCTCGATGGAATGTGTAGAGACAAATACTCTAAGTGTTTTTAATACACCAACTAGCTTGCCTACTACTCCAGTGGGTTGAGATTAGCTCACTATACCGACCTCACTTTCGTAAGTGTCAAAAGAATTCTTTCGAATCCCCTAGCATCATCCAAGCTCGTGTCACTGTGTTCTACTCATTTCTGAGTTAAGAACTAGACTTTAGATCCTTACAAGTGATCGGCTTGTTTGCATCATTGGGCAATAATCGAGAGTGAATGACCAATACAACAAATATTCCAAGTATAAAGATTACTCAAGCATTTTCTCTAAAATCCAGGTACTTCTCTTTCCTACATCCCAAAGGATGTTTAGCCTAACATTTCCGAAGTAAAGAAAACAAAAGATGAAGATTTGCACATAACTAAATTGAAAGTGACTTGTATTAAAACCGCAGTGGGGAACGAAGGTACGTCACTGCCACTGATTATGAGAAACTACAATTACACTAGGAATTGAAAATACAGAAAATTAAAGAGAACTACTGCAGTAAATGATGAACTAACAACTAAAACTACACTAGCACTAAATGTGGTAGATGAGATTTCTTGGATGAATTAAATGGAACCCAATACCCCTTTTTATACTAAGAGGAAGAGGTTGGGTTTTACACAAAAATGGGTTGTCTAGAGAATAAGGACTGAAGTGGGAAAACATAAAATTCAGCTTCTTTGTGCAACACTTCTATCCATCATCTTGAAGCTCTTTTACCCATAGGACCCATCACCTTTCCACAAAGTCAACTTTATAGTACCATGGGTGTTATTATTTAATTCATCTTGCCATGCTTTTAGGAACACTTTGTACTTCTTAATCCCATGCCTTCTGCCAACTGAACATTCCATTCTCCAATCTTTTTCTTTCAAGCTAAGATTTGATTTTCTTTTGTCTTCTTCTCTGCTCGATAGTGGGGTCTGGAGTGGGGAGCGCAAGTCACTGCAGATATTTCGTGAAAAAGCAACAAAACTGCACCAAATAATTTATTAAAGACTATGGTTCACTCTTTTTGCTCATTTTCGTGAATGTTACCAAGAATGGGGGTTTTGAGAAGTGAAATGGCTAAAAATCGACAAAATAAAATAAAAATAAAAGGAAATAATAACTCTAAAAATAGAGTTATCACAACCTCAAACTTAAACCATTACTTGTCCCCAAGTAATAAAAAGAAAGAAAATAAAAGAAATAAAATTAAAATAATGCACTTGAGCTTTTAGGGACTTACCGACTTCTCACTCTGAATGAATGATGATCTCCCTCCACAGATACTTCTTTCGGTTCCAAAATTAAAGCTTCACTTTGGTACTCGACGAAATCTTTCCCTTGTTCACATTTGATCAATAGGACTTTCTTGGGTTCGAAGGGTTTGTGGCTTTGAATATTCTCCCAAGGGTTTCGTAGCAAGTACTTCCAAACACGGACCGAAAATCTCGCTTTGAGATTTTTATTTCAAGAAGTGAGTGTTTCTGTGTTTTGCAAGGGTAAGTACGTACACTTCAGGCTTTTATTTGGGTATGGCTATTTTTGTGAGAGTGGGTATTCTGATGGTCCAGAATAGGCACACCATCTTTTTCTGGGAGTGGGCACTTTGATGGTCTAGAAAAGGCACACCATCAATCTTTTGTAGTGACACTCCAATTTTCTTCTGTTTTTGTTGTTGTTGTTTTTTGGGAGGGGGGTACTGCTTACCCACCTCAAACTTAGGACCTCACAGTGTCCCCACTGTGGAAAGACTGGAAGTCACTAGAAGACCCCACCTTAAACTTAAGAGTGCACAGTGTCCCCACTGTGACTTGGAATTTGGTGCGAAGGGGGTGGTTGGGGGTACAAAAAGGTCGTTTTTGGATGCAAAAATGGCCTATATCATTTCATGGTGACAAGTTGAGATTCGTACTTACAAAAAGGACCTTTTAAGTCGGAAGCCGAAAGTTGTACCTTAAAATGGAAAGGGATCAAACAAGCATTCAAACAAGAAGTAAGTTAGTACCCAAAAATTCCTGCTTAGCAGCAGGGATTCATGCATCATTTAACAAATATAAACATAGTAGCAATATTGCCAAGCGCCTAGCCATAGGCGAAATACCAAACAGACAGAAAATATAAATTGTTTTTTAGAGCAATTAGAGTGGGAACCACAGTCCCAACAAACCATTCAGTGGGTAGGAGTTGCTGGCAGTGAGCTTTCAGCGGAGTCTTCATGGAAACCATCCTCACTGTCATTCGAGGTGCAAATACCTTCAGGAAACTCGGGGAGTTGTGCAGCAAGCAGGGGATCAGCACCCTGGTACATCTGATTGAGTACCACGTCCCTATCTCGAGTATACATCCAGAAGGATTCGGTGGCCCGGTTCATATGTTTCTGTTGGGCTTCCATTAGATCGACCCGATAGGTGAGAGCTGTCAAAGCGGTCAGAATGGCAGTCATGGGATTGCTTGTGCTTCCTGGAGTGGGTTGTCGGATTGGGGTACCAGTGGATCTCACTGTGGGTTGTTCATCAGAAGGTTCATGGGGGGAGTAGTGATGGCTCTCCTCATCTTCTTGATCGTAACAATGCTAATGTTATTCATTGACGTGATCCACTTGTCCTCCTGAGCAGATGGTACTCCAGCCTCTATTAGTAATGAAGTGATAAGACAAGGAAGAGGGAGGATTACCTTCTTTCGGGTGCGAGCTGTGTAGATAGCGGATTGCATTAGGGTTCCCAGGTTGATCGGCTTACCCGTAAGGATGCAGTACAGCAAAGCGCACTTGTGCATTGATAGGGCCGTATCATGAGTAGTCGATGATAAGGAGGCACACAAAAATTGGAACCACACAGCGGCCTCGGTAGTGAGGGAGCTAGCGTGTAGACACCTTCTAGTGCCATCCTTATCCCAGGGTTTTCCCTCAATTGCTAACTTTTTCAAAATGGCATCTTCATCTGTCGGGGTTATCTTATTCAAGAACCGTGTAAAGGTGCATGTAGTCGGGGTCCTTATTCTAAGGACCGTATTGATAGCAGTGGCATGATAATGCACGGTTCGACCCCGGACTTTCACCATAGTTTCCTTAGTTTGGGAGGCCTCAGCATAAAACTCCCTAACCAACGAGGCATTGGCCCGACGATTGGCAGATGCTAATGTCGTCCAATCATGTTTTATAACCCTATCTTTAATAAACGGGTTGGCCTCTACAAAGTCGGGGTCAAAACCCCTCTCCAAGTTTAACTTTTGCTTGTAAATGCACTCATAGTGGGCAGCGGCTGCTGGAGTCGTGAACTGCCTGGGCACCCCACTCGAGGCATGCTCAGTGCCCACTGTGGACTGATGAGGGTTTTCATATTGAATTTGTTCATTCCCAGCATCAGTTTCAACAGATGATGAACTTAAAGAGGGTTCAAGACCCTTACCTTTTCCAGATAGTTGCTTCCTTGGTTTCTTGGCCGGTGTTTTCTGCGAAATGGTCACCCCAGATCTGGTGACCATTTTTTTCTTCCTTAAAGCTCTTCTCATAGGGTTTTCCTCACTGTGGGCAGCTTTCTGGAGTGCCTCCAAATCAACAGTGTTTGTGACTTGGAGGTTTTCATCAGTCTGAATCTGCTCCTTGTGCATGAGTGTCGCATCTTCTGCCTCTTTTCTTCGATTTTCCTCCTCTTGTCTGATTCGGTCTTGTTCTTCCTTTCTCATCCTTTCTTCTTCTGCCCGTTTTTTCTCAGCCTCTGCCCGTGTCCTCTCTTCTTCAAAAAGTTTATCTTTTTCAATTTTTTGCCTCTCCTCTTCCTCTTTCGCCAATCGTTCGGCTTCTTCTTTTCGGATTCTCTCTTCCTCCTCTTTCCTTACTCTTTCAGCCTCCTCTTTTGCCAACCTTTCTTCCTCTTCTTTCTTTTTCCTCTCGACCTCTTCCTTCTTTTTCCGAAGTGCAAGAAGTCTTTGATTGTACTCCTCTTCCAACTTCAGAATATCCTCTTCAGTTTGTGATTCCTCCTCCTCAAAATGCTTCAGACTGGTATCCGAAACTTTTGATGAACAAGTAGCTTTTGAACCTTCTTGCTTGGATGATCCTGCATCTGGTACGTCGTTCGTTGTTGGATGTTCATCGGACGATGGCGGCGGTTCGTTCAGATCGCCGGTGACATTTTCCAACGGGTTATCTTCGAGGGTTCGACGGCGGACCGCAGCACGACCGGGTTCATTAGGGTTAGGGTTTAATCTTTTGCTTCTAGCCATTGGAAGGGTTTCTTGTTTCTGGTTCGTGAGAGAGGACAGATGAAAGTATTTTTGAATATTTGGAGGAAAAGGTGGTTTTTAGATTTTGAGATGGAAAAGGTTTATTCTTTGGGTAATATGTTTTTAGGAGGGAACGGTTGAATTGGAGAGAGGGAGAGATAATGATGGTTTTTCTTGAAAAATGGCGAATTAGGGGTAGGGTGGCAGCAAAAGGAGACTTGTGTGTAAGAAAAGGTGATGTGTGTCAGCTCTTGGGCCCCCAAAACTGTCCCATATCAGCATCAGTCCGGCAGTGGGAAGCGTAGTGACTTGTGGGAAGTCACTGCGAAGCAAATGTTTGACTTTTTCTTCAAAAATTGGCAATCTCTCCTACACACATGCAAAATAAACTACCATGCAGAATTAAAAAGATAAAAATAATAAAAACACAGCGAATAACTAAAATAAAATATTTACAAGTGGTTCCGACTTTTCTTAACCAGAGTGGGGTAGAGAGTGGGATGAAATATGAGCACTCTCGCTCAGGAAATGCTTCACTCTCTGCCCATTGACTTTAAATGTTTGACCAGACTGTGGGGACTTTAGCTCCACTGTTCCAAAGGGACTAACCTTGACCACGGTGTATGGTCCCGTTCATTGTGACTTTAGCTTACCTGGAAAGAGTTTAAGGCGGGAATTGAATAATACCTGTTGGCCTTCCATGAAGTCCCTATGGTTGATTCTTCGATCATGCCACATCTTGGTCTTTTCTTTGTACAACTTTGCATTTTCATAGGAGTGGTATCGCAACTCCTCTAGTTCATGCATTTGCAAACATCTCTTAATTCCCGCAGCATCCTCACTCATGTTAAGCTCTTTAAGGGCCCAAAACGCCTTGTGCTCCAATTGAATCGGTAAATGGCAAGCCTTGCCAAAAACTAATTTAAATGGAGACATTCCCAAGGGAGTTTTATAGGTCGTACGATAGGCCCAAAGAGCATCATCAAGTTTGGTTGACCAATCCTTGCGATGTGGTTTAACGACTTTCTCCAAAATACCTTTGATCTCACGCTTTGAAAGTTCGGCTAAACCGTTGGTCTGCGGGTGGTATGCGGTGGCCACTCTATGATGTATATCATACTTAGCAAGAACCGAGCTTATGACTTTGTTTACAAAATGGGTGCCTTCATCACTAATCAATGCCCGTGGTGTTCCAAGAATTTTTTACCAAGGCTATGTTAATATGAAGTTGTTTAAAAATGTCTAAGAAATTTTTAAATTGAACATCGACATTTTTAGTCTTCATTCTTTCAGGAAAAGGTACATTTCGTGGGTCAATTTGAGTTTGATGTGGTGTTGGCTTTGGAACAGTAGGTTTTGGTATAGGTCCAAAAGTGGGAAGCTCAGGGACATCGGTCCTCACTATGGGAATGACAGTGACTTGAGGAGTGGCCACTGTGGGTTTAGGACCAGTGGGTATTTGAGGCGAATCATCAGAATAAAAAACGATATCTTTCAGATCCTTTCCACTCCTAAGTGTTATGGACTTTACTTGTTCATATCCTTTTCCTATTACCCTAGAGTGTTCGGTGTCACTAGGTAACGTCCCTGGCGGTCTATTCTTAACTTCGACGGCTAGTTGTCCTACTTGGGTCTCTATGTTCCTAATGGCTGCTTGAGTTTGATTCATGAAACCTTTGAGAATTGATTCAGTGATGGTTGAGTCTCAGCGGGGTGAGTTGGTCGTGGTTGGAATTGTTGTGAGGATTGTCCTTGGTGAAAGTTCTATGGGTGCTGCCCACTGTGATGTTGCTGAAATCCAGGAGGGTTTTGTGGTCTTTGCTGGACATGACTCGCTCCATGGGGTTGGAGTCCTTGATTACCAGCCTAAGAGAAATTCGGGTGATTTCTCCAACCTGGATTATAAGTCTGTGAATACGGGTTGTTCCTCGGGTTGGTTCCTATGACATTAACGGCCTCGGGATTTGCTGGACAATAGTCAAAAACGTGTTCATCTCCACAGAGGGAACAATTTTCTGTGATATGTGTTGCGGAATTGACTTGGCCTCTATTTTGATTCAAAACTAATTTTGTCAAGGCCACTAACTGCGCATTCATGGTTTTGAGTGCCTCAGAATCAATGGTGTTGGTCTTTGGTATGGGTGCTCTCGGATTGGACCACTCGGTATTGTTGTTGGACACTTTTTCTAAGATCTGATATCCTTCATTGTAGGTTTTACTCGTGAATGTTCCACCGGCTGTTGCATCTAAGATGATTTTGGCCGCATTGGAAAGACCATTGTAAAAGGTCTCCAATTGGATGCAATGTGGGATGCCGTGATGTGGGCATTTTCGAAGTAAATCTTTAAATTGTTCCCATGCATCCGAAACAGCCTCATCTTCTTCTTGTCTAAACAAAATAATATCATTTCGAAACCTTACATTCCTTGTTGGAGGAAAGTATTTTTGTAAAAATTTGTCAGCAAGTTCTTGCCAAGTGGTTATCGAGTGAGGTGCATGTAAGTTCAGCCAAGTCTTTGCCTTATCCCTTAGTGAAAAAGGGAAAAGCCTTAGTCTTAACGCTTCATCACTCACACCTTGCAATTGAAAGGAATCAGTCATTTCCAAAAAAGATTTTAAGTGCGAGTGTGGATCCTCAGATGGTGATCCTCCAAACTAACCCATGGCTTGGATCATTTGAAACATCACCGGTTTGAGTTCAAAATGAGTTGCAACAATGTTGGGTCTTAAAATTTCGGAGCTTAAATCACCAACTCCGGAAGTAGCATAGTCCCGTATTTTTCGATCTTTGCTATCGGCAATCGTCACTGTGGTCTCCACTAATGGTGGTGGATTAACGGGTCTTTCACCTCCTACACCTGCCATGTTTGTAGTGGGTTCCACAGGGGGTTGTCGATTTGTGTTCTTGTTTTTACTTCTTATTCGAAAAGTTTTCTCTATTTCAAGATCGATTGACACCAAAGGTCTGTGTTGTTGCCGTGGCATGCAACACAAACAGCTTAGAAAAACGAGTTACTCGGGATCGAACAAAAACTAATGTCTTAAGATTTAAAATCACGCCAGTCCCCGGCAACGGCGCCAAAAACTTGGTACAAGCGAAATATGTGATTTAATCGCAGTGGGTTGCAAACTGTCCACGGTGGGAAGTGCAAGTGTACACTGACCACTATGATCGTCACAGCAAGTAATAGTTGGTAAAATACCAGAATCGTATCCACAGAGACTGGGCAATCAAGACAATATGGTTCTCATGAGCTCCTTTTACAGGTTTCAATTACAGAGGAAGCAATATTTTTGTTTGTTCGGTGAAAAGCTACTTTTAACGATTTTACTTATGATTTAAAATAAGGAATGTAGGTTAGATTTTCCCTAGATTTTATAATAAATACTTGATCCCAAAAGTGATCCTTGTACTTGAGGTGGACATTTTCGCTAGAAAAGCCCGGTTACAAAATACTCACACCGTTAAGTAAAAATCTCATACTCTTAGTACTTGTTGTTTTGTCAATGGTAATCTCAAAATGAACCTTTTCAGGTCTCGATGGAATGTGTAGAGACAAATACTCTAAGTGTTTTTAATACACCAACTAGCTTGCCTACTACTCCAGTGGGTTGAGATTAGCTCACTATGCCGATCTCACTTTCGTAAGTGTCAAAAGAATTCTTTCGAATCCCCTAGCATCATCCAAGCTCGTGTCACTGCGTTCTACTCATTTCCGAGTTAAGAACTAGACTTTAGATCCTTACAAGTGATCGGCTTATTTGCATCATTGGGCAATAATCGAGAGTGAATGACTGATAAGTGCATAATTTATCACATTCTATATTTAGTCTTATTTTAGTCTCCCAATTAGCATAATTGAGTCTTTTAGTTTGATTTTATCTTTTATTATAGTTTGGAGCTAAGTAGGAGAAATGGGTCTGTTTGTGCTTGTTTTGTGGAAAAATCTAACAGTTTGGTATGCTGCAACAGGATGCTACAACATGGTTCGCAGATCCAGAAAAGTCAACGACAAGTACTTCATAAACTTTTTGGTTGGGGAATCTTTTGGCAATCTCTTCAGCCCTTTTTGCAAACTGGAAGGCAGGGGCATCTGCAGAAGAATATATTCTTGATAGAGATCACCTCAAAAAGAGCATCTTATAATCTTTTTAGCTTTTGGATAAAAACCTTTGGTTAAGGAATCTTGTACTAGCTAAGTTGACTTTTGATGCTTCCCCTTGTATAAATAGGAGCCGAGCTCCCTATTGTTTAGAACACCACTTCTTGCTTTAAGCAAGTAGTTCTTTAGTCTAGTTCTAAATTGTAGTTTACTTTACTTTAATTCTTGTTTCTCCTAACAAGGAAACTAGCTAGGTAGTTCATATAGCTACTTAGAAGCAATTGTTATTTCCTTTCTTGTTTTAATCCAAAATCGTTGGCACATCTATTGTTTTTAACATTTATATTTCTGTTTGATCACCATGATTTATATGTGTTTAAAAGCGATGAGGGGCTAATTCCCGAGCTTGGGTGTAAGTAATGGTTGGGAGATAAAGGCCCTTATGTAGTGGAAGAATGCTTTCGCTATTGGCTATCAACCTTGCTATTCATCCCTTGTATTCTAAGCTTCATTTAAGTAGTTTTCTTGACAAAGTGACGCATGTTGTTCTACTTAAGTGAGTTGGTCTTGAATGCAAGCCAACGTAAGTCTTTAGAACTCTGAGATGTTGTAATATCAATTTCTTGTAAATTGTGACTTATATGAATGGATTAGTGTATTATACTACACGGGTTGGGTCTCCCATTTGCGTGAGCTGCCCTTACTGGTTGGGTCTCCCTCTTTTGTGGAGCTGCCAGTAGATAGTCCGATCTGAACTCTGCAAAGGGGCTAATCTATTCAGTAGCAAAGTTGAGAACCAATGTTGCAGCACCATGCTGTAGCATTCTTCCTAAGCATAATGTTGCTGTAATCCAGCCAGAACTTACACCCTTGCATTTCTTTTACTGTTTTACAAACGTTTTCAAAGCTGTTACTTCACTCAAAGATTATTCCTTCGAATTCTGTTCTCAAGACCTTATTTTAAGTTTGGCTTAAGACTAACCGCTTGCTTTGTTTGTCTCTGTGGGATCGATATTTGGTACTTAGTACCACTTTATTACTTGTTTTTCAAAACGATATTGGTTTGGCATGTATACTTGTGTGCTATTCCATTGTTGATTTTAGGGATATATTTTCCACGAACCAAGTTTTTGGCGTCGCTGCCAGGGACAAAGCCAAAGCAAGAATTTTCTTAAGTCACTTTTAATTTGATTTTTCTAGTCAGCTTGTTAAAAGAATTTTGGGTTGCATGCCACGTTTGTTTCACGGTGATATATTTGAACTAGATCCGGATATTGAAAGAACATTTCATAGAAGGAGAAGGATACAAAGAACTTTATCACCAATTTTTGAAACTGTTGAAATAGAAGTCCCTGTATATGGACCTCATGAAAGGCCTGAACCCCAAAGCATCATCAGTATTGCAAACTCTAAAGAGGGGAGGATTATGGACTATGTTATGCCCATGCTTGATCAATTGCATGCTGGCATAGTTAAACCACAATTGGAATGTGCCCACTTTGAACTAAAACCCGTAATGTTTAATATGTTACAATCTAGTGGACAGTTCGCAGGCCTACCAATTGAGGACCCTCATTTGCATCTTAAAACTTTTATGGAAATCACTGATTGTTTTGACTTTAGTGGAGTAACTGATGAAGCCTTACGGCTAAAGTTGTTTCCTTTTTCACTTAGAGATAGAGCAAGAGCATGGTTTAATTCATTGGAACCTAACTCTGTTGAAACTTGGAATCAAATGGCTGAAAAGTTTTTGAAAAAGTATTTTCCACCAACACGGAATGCCAAGTCCAGAAATGAAATAAGCATGTTTAGACAATTGGACGATGAAGCTATTCCGGATGCTTAGGAAAGGTTTAAGGATATCTTAAGGAAATGCCCTCACCATGGCATACCCTTTTGCATACAGCTAGAGACATTCTACAATGGTTTAAGTACCACTTCTAAAGGAATGCTCGATGCTACAGCAGCAGGTGCCTTCACCCTTAGTACCTATAATGATGGTTTAGCTAATTTGGAAAAGATTGCAAGTAACAACGGTCAATGGTCTGATTCTCGTGCATTAGTACCTAGAAAACCTACAGGTGTTCATGAAGTAGATACTTATACTGCTCTTACTGCACAGCTTGTTGCACTTACCAACATGGTTAAAAACATGTCTGGTCAATCCAGCACTGTTGCTGCAGCATGTACTTCTGAAAATTTGTCGGACCAATGTGTACTATGTAGTGGACCGCATACCTATGACCAATACAATCAAAACACCGAATCTGTAAACTATTTGCAAAACAGAAATGGACAGTTCTCTAACAACTATAACTCAAATTGGAAGAACCATCCCAATTTTTCTTGGAAAAGTCCATGTTTGCAACCATCCGACGCACAAGAACAGAAAAGTTCTAACTTTCAAAAACAGCCCATGTTTCAACAAGGTCAACAGTCCAACCAAGGAAGACAAAACCAACAAAATGAATCACCTGCTTCTTTGGAATCAGTGTTGAAAGGATTCATAAATCACACCAACTCAGCTATAAACAACCAAAACATAGCCTTAAGGGCTATGGAAACTCAGATTGGCCAGATTGCTAATGAGTTGAAAAATAGACCTGCTGGAACTCTACCTAGTGATACTGAGACTCCCAAAAACATAGTCAAAGAGCAAGTGAAGGTTGTGTCCCTTAGGAGTGGAAAAGACTTAGTGAACACCATACCGAAGGAACCACAGACTATCAGTGCCACAAACAAAGGACAAGATATTACAAAGGTACCCCCTATCATTGTCTCATCTTCTGATTTAGTCCTTGGACCTAAACCAACTCCTGAAACAGTGAGTAAAAAGTCTGACTCGCCTGTGTTATCCCCTGTTGATAATAACAAAGTCAAGACCACTGCAGTTGATGCTACAGCACCAACTGACAGAACTGAAAAACCTCAAACAGAAACTGAACAAGTCATACCTACTGTTCCCACCATTTCTGATCCCAAGAAGGCTGTTGTCACCACTGTTCCACCTTATGTTCCTTATCCCCAAAGGATGAGAAATGAAAAGGAGAAAGAACAAATCAAAAAGTTTCTAGATGTGTTCAAACAATTGCATATCAACATCCCCTTGGTTGAAGCAATTGAAAACATGCCTACCTATGCTAAATTCCTTAAGGATATTTTAAGCAGGAAAAAAAAATTGGTTGAGTATGAAATCGTTGCCTTAACTGAGGGTTGTAGTGCCCTTGTGACCAACAAACTCCCTCCTAAACAGAAAGATCCAGGTAGTTTCACAATACCCTGTTCTATAGGAGGCAAAGAGGTTGGAAAAGCTTTATGTGATTTGGGTGCTAGCATCAATCTTATGCCCTTGTCAATTTTTAACACTCTTGGAATAGGAGAAGCTAGACCTACCACGGTTACCTTGCAACTAGCTGACAGGTCCATAGCATATCCTAAGGGAAAGATAAAAGATGTATTGGTCCAAGTAGACAAATTCATATTTCCCGCGGATTTCATCATTTTAGACTTTGAAGTCGATAAGGACACGCCTCTTTTGCTAGGAAGACCTTTCTTAGCTACTGGTAGAACCATCATAGATGTCCAAAAAGGAGAGTTGACCATGAGAGTTCTCGACCAGAAGGTCACCTTCAATGTCTTTAATTCCATGAAATACCCCGATGAGAAAGAAGAGTGTTATGGCCTAAGTACTATAGAGTCCTTGTGTCTTGGAGGAACCTTAGAGGATGAGGCAAAAGATGATGAGTTTGATGAGGATGACCTGAATGTAGATGACCTAGAAGATGAGGAATATGATGATGATGATGATGATGATTTAGAGGATAGTGATGACCTCCAATCTGCCAGTATGCTGCAGCCTGTTGTCGCAGCATATGAAGCATTGGAACAGACCACTAAAGAAAATCCCCTACCATCTGTTGAAGCACCACCAACTCTTGAATTAAAACCACTTCCTGCCCATCTTAAATATGTTTTTCTAAGAGATGGAGACAAATTACCTGTAATTATCTCTGCCTCTTTAGACCAAAAACAGGAAGAACAGCTGGTGAAAGTACTTCAAGCCCATACCAAGGCCATAGGTTGGACTATTTCTGACTTAAAAGGCATTAGTCCTTCAATCTGTCAACACAAAATCATTTTAGAGGACAAAGACTTCAGATCTGTAGAACCACAAAGAAGACTAAACCCTGTGATGAAAGAAGTAGTCAAGAAAGAAATCCTTAAGTGGTTAGATGCTGGAATTATTTACCCCATCGCTGGTAGTTCTTGGGTAAGTCCTGTTCAATGTGTTCCTAAGAAAGGAGGTGTGACAATTGTTGAGAATGAAAAGAATGAGTTGATCCCAACTAGGGTAGTGTCAGGATGGAGAATCTGTATGGACTATAGGAAGCTTAACAAAGCCACTCACAAAGACCATTTTCCATTGCCTTTCATTGACCAAATGTTGGATAGACTTGCAGGTAAAGAATATTACTGTTTTCTGGATGGATATTCTGGTTACAACTAAATTGCTATAGCACCTGAGGACCAAGAGAAAACCACTTTCACTTGCCCTTTTGGTACTTTTGCTTTTAGGAGAATGCCTTTTGGACTATGCAATGCCCCTGCCACATTTCAAAGGTGCATGATGTCCATATTCTCTGATATGTTGGAAACTTCTATGGAAATATTCATGGATGACTTTTCTGTCTATGGATCTTCATATGAAGTATGTTTGAAAAATCTTGAACAAAGTCTTAAAAGATGTGAAGAGACTGATTTAGTTTTAAATTGGGAAAAATGTCACTTCATGGTCAAAGAAGGTATTGTTTTGGGACACTTAATTTCAAACAAAGGAATAGAAGTTGATAAAGCAAAACTGGAAGTCATTGAAAAACTTCCAGAACCTACAAATGTTAAGGGAATTAGAAGTTTTCTTGGCCATGCTGGTTTTTACAGAAGATTTATAAAGGACTTTTCAAAGGTTTCAAAGCCACTTTGTCTGTTACTCCAGCATGACCAACCTTTTGACTTCAATAATGAGTGTAGGAAGGCTTTCAAAACTTTAAAAGAAGCTTTAATTTCAACACCAATTGTAATCACACCGGATTGGACAAAACCTTTTGAACTTATGTGTGATGCAAGTGATTGGGCAGTTGGTGCAGTTTTGGGACAGAAAAGAGAAAAAGTTTTTCATCCTATCTACTACTCTAGCAAAACTCTAAATGAAGCACAAGTTAACTACACCACTACTGAAAAGGAATTGTTGGCTGTTGTTTTTGCTTTTGAAAATTTTAGATCTTATCTAATGGGGACCAAGGTTACAGTTCACACTGACCATGCAGCCATTAAATATTTGATTTCTAAAAAAGATGCAAAGCCAAGACTGATTAGGTGGGTGTTGTTACTACAAGAGTTTGATCTAGAAATAATAGATAGGAAAGGTACTGAAAACCAAGATGCAGATCACTTGTCTAGATTGGAAAAAGGAAAGGACCCTCTTGTTGAAATTAATGAAAAGTTTCCTGATGAACAGCTTTTAAGGCTACAGCATCATGCTGCAGCACTATGGTTTGCTGATATTGCAAACTATCTGGCTGCTGGAATCATTGCACCTGAACTCACCAAGAACCAAAAGAAAAAGTTGCTTTCTGATGCTAAACATTATCTTTGGGATGACCCCTTTTTGTTCAAATCAGGGGTTGATCAAATTTTGAGAAGGTGTATACCTCAGGAAGATATACCTGCAGTGCTCAAGCATTGTCATGCTTCTGCATATGGTGGTCACTTTGGTGGCCAAAGAACTGCAGCAAAAGTACTCCAATCTGGATTCTTTTGGCCTACACTTTTCCATGATGCCGATAATTTTGTTAAAAGATGTAATGAATGTCAAAGAACTGGATCTATTTCCCAAAGACATGAGATGCCCTTAAATGGCATTTTAGAAGTTGATCTATTTGATGTTTGGGGAATAGATTTCATGGGACCATTTCCTATTTCTGGGAACTGTCAATACATCTTGGTAGCTGTAGACTATGTCTCTAAGTGGGTAGAGGCTGCAGCTTGCCATAGCAATGATGCAAAGACAGTGGTCAAGTTTCTTCACAAAAACATCTTCACTAGATTTGGTACTCCTAGGGCCATAATTAGTGATGAAGGAACACACTTTGTGAATAAAATGATGAAAGATGTTTTAGAGAAGTATAACATCAGTCATAGAGTTGCTACAGCCTACCATCCTCAAACCAATGGCTTAGATGAACTCTCAAATAGAGAAATCAAGGGTATTCTAGAAAAGGTGGCCAAACCTACAAGAAAGGATTGGTCATTTAAGCTAGATGATGCTCTTTGGGCTTATAGGACTGTCTATAAATCTCCAATTGGAATGTCTCCCTATAAGCTTGTCTTTGGAAAAGCTTGTCACTTGCCATTAGAACTTGAGCACAAAGCTTTTTGGGCTTTAAAAGAGCTTAACATGGATATTAATGATGCAGGTGAAAGGAGAAAACTGCAAATCAATGAGTTGGAAGAACTAAGGGACCAATCCTACGAGAATGCCAAGATCTACAAAGATAAAACCAAAAAATGGCATGATAAGAGGATTATGCAAAAGAATTTTCAAGTTGGTCAAAAAGTTCTCTTGTTTAACTCTAGAATGAAACTCTTTCCTGGAAAACTAAGGTCCAAAAGGACTGGACCTTTTGAAGTGAAAAATGTTTTTCCTTATGGAGTAGTCGAACTAATTGATCCAAATAATGGATCATCTTTCAAAGTGAATGGACAAAGGATTAAGTCTTACTTGGATGCTGCAGCAACTACAGGGTCAACCTCTGTAGTGCAACTCCAACCCCAATAATCCTTTTGTCTAGGGAGTCCCAACAGTCCAATGTAAATATGTAAATAGTGTTTTTAATTTTTAATAGTGCAGGTATGTTAATGTGCGTGGTAATGTGCAGGAAATCGAAGTTGGTGAATGAGTGGAGATGCTACAGCCTGTTTAATGCAAGAAATCGGATTTGAGGGTCAATGTCTTTGTTATTTAAAAATCGGTTTAAAAAGAAAAGAGAAAAGAAATAAATTAATAACAAGACAATAAGGTGTGAATAGTGTTTTTAAGATAAAAGCAGAGAATCATATTTTAAAAGAGGAATAGTACATAAAAGTTTTGGTCATATCAAAACCTTTGTCATTATGGGTTTGCAAGTCAAATACATCAAAGTATTGTACTCTTGTCTTTAAAAATTCATTTATATAATACACTCTTTATATAAATACACATACATCACATGTAAGTTAATACCAACTAGCATTTATGTATCATACCTGTCTCATTCCACCTTATCCCTCCACCAATGGCCAATATCAATTGGTTGCGAGCCAATTTATCACACCGGTCCAAAGCCCGGCCACGTATTATAATTTCATATAATACTCACGTAATTATAATATCTCAATATATTATAATCACCCACGTATGACATATTCATACACTTTATTAAATATTCGTTATTCACATAATGCATTCCAATAAAATACTTTTTAAAGTAAAACTCACCTGATCTTTTTAGCAAAGGTCCTTCAAACTTTCCTCAAAACAGATTAACTTTTAACCCCGATCCTTAGTATCTGAAACAAATTAAAATGTACATACTCTTTAACACGTAAACAGGTAATTCACACTTTTCGCAACCCACTATTACGAAAACCTCACTTCTCGCAACCCATAGTTGCGAGTTCCTTACTTTTCGCAACCAACAGTTACGAAAATCTCACTTCTCGCAATCCACAGTTGCGAGTTCCTTACTTTTCGCAACCAACTGTTGCGAGATCCTAACTTTGCGTTTTAGTTACTTGCGCAAAGTGGACTTTTCGCAACCAAGGCTTGCGAATTCCTACTTTTCGCAAAAACACTGTTCATCGTCTTTTTCAGAAAAGTTCAGTTCATTTGCAGGAATCCATCTTATACCCAGATTTTGTACAAAAGTGTTCTAAACTCCTTTTAACACCTAAAATTGTAACTAAATTCACAAATTCTTCTAAAATTACCTAAACCCACTTCAAAGTTCATATGAAACCTAATTCTCATAAAAGAGATTGAATAAGATAATTACCTCTTTGATTTTACTGCACCAAAACAAATTCCAGCTGAAGTATCTTTAATCTTCTTCTTCTTTTACGGTTCTTCTTTTCTTTCTCTCTCTCTCTCTGCCGTAAACGATTTCACACACACACACACTTTTTGGGTTTTTGCTTGAATGTCCCAAAATGAGATATTTCCTCTAATTTAGACTATTGAGTCGGTTTGGGTGAAGGTTGTTTTCACCTTTAACCAAACAAACCCCACTCTTCTCTTAATTGACATAACTCACCCCCAAACTTCCCAATACAATTTAAAACTTACCCTTTTAACTTCTAATTTCTCAAATACTATAGTAAAGACTTATAAAATATTTAAATTTAATTTAAATAAAATACCTGGATATTACAACCTCTCCCCCTTAAAAGAATTCCGTCCTGGAATTCAGTCAAGCGAACATATGAGGGTATTTGGCTCTCATTTCCGACTCTGATTCCCACGTCGCATCCTGACCTCTATGATGTTTCCACTGAACTTTTACCTGTCTGATCTCTTTGTTCCTCAATACTTTGACTTTGTGATCAACTATAGCTTCCGGTTCCTCCACATAGTTCAGCTTTTCATCAACCTGAATATCTGGTAGAGAGACTGCCTGGTCTGAAGTCACCAAACACTTCCGAAAATTCGATACATGGAACGCGTTGTGAATCCTGCTTAATTCCGGCGGAAGATCCAATCGGTACGCTACTTCGCCGATCCTTTCCGTAATTGCAAACGGTCCGATATACCTTGGACTAAGTTTACCTTGCTTCCCAAATCGTATGACCCCTTTCCAAGGTGAGACTTTCAACATTACAAAATCTCCAACCTGGAATTCTAACGGTTTCCGGCGTCGATCTGCATAACTTTTCTGTCTGTCTTGAGCCACTTTTAATCTGTCCCGAATCTGAGTGATCTTATCCGCTGTTAACTGTACTATTTCTGGCCCTGCTAATTGTTTCTCCCCCACTTCATTCCAACACAGAGGCGTTCGGCATTTTCTACCATACAATACTTCAAACGGTGCCGCTTGAATGCTGGAATGATAACTGTTGTTGTAGGCAAATTCTATCAAAGGCAGATGTTTATCCCACGATCCCCCAAAATCAACTATACAAGCCCGAAGCATATCTTCTAAAGTCTGAATTGTTCTTTCACTCTGCCCGTCAGTCTGAGGATGATATGCTGTACTTAACCTTACCTGTATTCCCATCTCTTTTTGAAAGCTTCTCCAAAATCTAGAAGTAAAACGACTATCTCGATCAGAAATAATCGAGATTGGTATTCCATGTCGAGTTACTATTTCATTAATGTACAATTTGGCCAAACGTTCCAAGGAATCAGTTTCTTTTATCGGCAAGAAATGAGCAGACTTCGTCAATCTATCAACAATCACCCAAATAGAATCGAATCCCTTTGAAGTTCTAGGCAACTTGGTAGTAAAATCAGTAGTGATCTGATCCCATTTCCACATTGGTATATCTAGCCGTTGTAACTGACCAAACGGCTTCTGATGTTCAATCTTTACTTTCTTGCAGGTAGTACAATCTTCCACATACTTAGCAACACTTCTCTTCATTCCCGACCACCAATAGAATTGTTTCAAATCTCTATACATTTTATTTGTACCTGGATGAATAGAAAATCGAGATTGATGAGCTTCTTGTAGTACACGATCACGTAATCCACCCAAACGAGGCACCCAAATTCTGTTTCCCATACACAATAACCCATGGTCATTTTTCCCAAGCAATGCTGATATTCCCACTAACCGTTCTGATTTCAAACTTTCTTCCTGATAAGCATCCATTTGGCACTTCAGCAATTCGTCAAAGATACTTGGAAGGAGTTCAGCTCGTAGCGATATCGCCTTTATCGTTCCACTTCTTTCTTGACGACTTAATGCATCGGCTACCACGTTCGCCTTCCCGGGGTGATAAAGGATTTCACAATCATAATCATTTACCAATTCCAACCATCTTCTTTGCCTCATATTCAGTTCCTTCTGATCGAAAAGATGTTGGAGACTCTTATGGTCAGTGAAAATTTGGCATTTAGAACCATAAAGATAATGTCTCCAAATCTTCAATGCAAAGACCACTGCTGCAAGCTCCATATCGTGAGTAGGATATTGTCTTTCATGATCCTTTAGCTGACGAGAAGCATAGGCAATCACTTTTCCACGTTGCATAAGTACACATCCCAATCCTAGTTTAGAAGCATCACTGTAGACCACCAAATCATCGGAACCTTCTGGCAATGCTAATATCGGCGCGCTGCAGAGTTTCTCCTTCAATATTTTGAATGCCTCAACTTGTTCTGCTTTCCATTCAAACTTTAAATTTTTCCGAGTTAGCTTAGTCAATGGCGTCGCGATTCGGGAAAAGTCTTTTATAAATTTCCGATAGTATCCAGCTAGATCCAGAAAACTACGTACTTCGGTTGCCGTCTTCGGCGGTTCCCATCTTTCAATTGCTTCCACTTTCGCTGGATCAACTTGTATACCCTTTTCTGAAACTACATGACCCAAAAACTGAACTTCCCGCAACCAGAATTCACATTTAGAGAACTTAGCGTACAACTTTTCTTTCTTCAATAACTCCAAAATCAAACGAAGATGTTGCGCATGATCCTCTTTGGATCGGGAATAAATAAGTATATCATCGATAAACACAATGACAAATTTATCGAGATAAGGCTTACATACCCGATTCATTAGATCCATAAAAGCGGCCGGGGCGTTCGTCAATCCAAAAGGCATTACCAAGAATTCGTAGTGGTCGTATCTTGTGCGGAAAGCAGTCTTTAAAACATCCTCTTCCTTAACCTTCAACTGATGGTAGCCAGATCTGAGATCAATCTTGGAGAAGTAACAAGCTCCAACTAATTGATCAAAAAGGTCATCAATTCTTGGAAGTGGATACTTGTTCTTGATCGTACGCTTGTTCAGCTCCCGGTAATCGATACACATTCTCATTGAACCGTCCTTCTTCTTTACAAACAAAACTGGTGCACCCCAAGGCAAAAAGCTAGGTCTGATGAAGCCCTTATCGGATAAATCTTGAAGTTGTGCCATCATTTCTTTCATTTCTGGAGGTGCTAGTCTATACGGCGCACGAGCGATTGGAGTGGCTCCAGGTACCAGGTCTATACCAAATTCTACTTGCCTAAAAGGAGGAAGACTATTCAAGTCTTCAGGAAAAACTTCTGGGTATTCACTTACAATGGGGATATCTTCCAACTTAATCTTTTCAGGCCTACTATCTATCACATAGGCTAAATAACTCGAGCAACCCTTACTAACACATTTACGGGCTTTTATCATAGATATAAGATTGGACTGATGATTCTTACGATCACCATAGATCACTACTGCCCTCTTATCAGGTAAAACAACGTTGATTATTTTCTTATCACAAACTATGTTAGCCCGATTTTTAGCTAACCAATCCATCCCTACGACCACATCAAACTCGATCAACTCTATAGGAAATAGTTGTATCGGTACCCCACACCCCTCTATATTTATCATGCAACAATCAAAAACCTCTTTAACTGCCACTTGGTTATCATTTGTTGTGTCTACTAATAAAGCATGTTTTAACATTTTAGGCTCTAAATGCACGTGAGCAGCAAAGGAGGGAGACACAAAAGATCGGTTTGCACCGGAATCAAATAACACCTTAGCACGCGTGGAGTTTATGAAAAATGTACCTGTGACCACATCTAGAGTTTCCTCCGCCTCTTTAGCTGTCATTTGGAATGTACGGCCCCTCGTTTTTGGCGGTTCTATTCTTGGGACTACTGGTCTAGTAATGGCTGGTTTCCCGGATGTACCCCCTTGTTGTATTCTACCTCGTGGACAGTCTGATTGAAGGTGATCCGGAGAATTACACAAAAAGCAAAACCGCGTTGATCGACAATCTTTAACAACATGACCGGTTTTCCCACACTTAAAACAAACCCGAGATTCCACTTGACAATTTCCTTGATGGTAGCGATTACATCTCGAACATGGTCTTTCCGCTGGTCGGAACGACGGACGGTTATCAAACCTCTGGAATCTAGATTTCTTTGGATCCTGTGGTGGTCCTTCCCATTTCCTTTTCCCCAAGCTCTTATCACCGGCATCCCTTTTATTGTCTCGTTCGACATTTTCTGCAGCATCCACAGCAGCTGTAAACGTATCTGGCCTTGTTGCAGTCACCAGTCTTCGAACTTCTGAATTTAACCCATAGATAAATCTCTCCATTTTCATCTTTTCGGTAGCAACATAATATCCTGCAAAACGAGATTTTTCTAAAAATCTAGCAGTATAATATCTGACTGACAAATTCCCTTGCTGTAGATTCATAAATTCTTCTTCCAATTGTCTGACAGCAGCTTGTGGACAGAAGTGTGTTGTGAAAGCTAACACGAATTCCTCCCATGAAAAAGTAGTATATACATCCGCTCCTCTCGATTCTGTATGAGCCTCCCACCAATACAGAGCATCACCTTTTAGCATTGCAGTTCCATAAAGTACTTTATCTTGTTCAGCACATTTACACGTCTTGAAGATGGCCTCTATTTCTTTTAGCCATCTCATTGCTTTTACCGGATCCCGATCTCCTGAATATGTAGGGGGCTTGTAACTAAGAAACATTTTATAGTCACACTTTTTCATCACCGGTAAAACAGTAGAGGTAAGTGGCATTTCAACTTCGTGTTCCGGATTCGGTCTTTCAGTTTCGTTGTGACGATTATGTTCAAACATAGCTTGTATATTATCCTGTAACCTCCCCATTTCAGCCATCAGGTCATCCCGTGTAACAAATTCCGTACCATGCAATTGTGTTCTACCTCCAGTTCGACCCTCAGTTCCCCTTCCGGTTCTGCCTCTACCACGATCTCCTCATCTTCCCCTTGTTCCTATGGGTGGATTTTCTCCACCCGAATTCCTTCCTCCTCTTTGGTTCCTTTGTCTAGTGCCACTTGCCATTCTGTTGATTCAAACAAAGTTAATATACACATAAGCACATACCCCATATAACAAGGTATTCCAGTTCAAGCATGCACCTGTAAGATCAAAATTACACTGGCCTGGTGTAATTTGAAATTACCTTACATGATGTTCCTTCTACCTTTTATACTTAGCATCCCCAGGTTCTAACATATTAGGGACATCCTACTTCACATGCAGTTTAAGTCTAGGTACAGATACTAATACCTAAATCCCTTAAACTAGGGCTCTAATACCATCTGTAACAACCCGGTTCTCAGATATATACAAATAACATACATTCCATATCATGATATCATTAAAAAGGTACATCATATTTCACATACGGTCCCATAGTCTAGCAAAACATAGTAGATAATTCAGTACAAACTTTTACAATTTAATTACATGTTTAATAACAACGAAGTCTCAAGTACAAAAATACATCCATGACTTCTAAACTGACTTCTTCACAAAAGTTATCCTTCAATAGTCCTACTTATTTGCTCTTACCGGATCCGCCACCTGGAATACATGATTTTTAAAACAGAAAATGAGGGTTAGACCTAAGGGTCTAGTGAGTAAATCCCTGACATTTGTAATTCATTAAAAAAAATTCATTTATATAATACACTCTTTATATAAATACACATACATCACACGTAAGTTAATACCAACTAGCATTTATGTATCATACCTGTCTCATTCCACCTTATCCCTCCACCAATGGCCAATATCAATTGGTTGCGAGCCAATTTATCACACCGGTCCAAAGCCCGGCCACGTATTATAATTTCATATAATACTCACGTAATTATAATATCTCAATATATTATAATCACCCACGTATGACATATTCATACACTTTATTAAATATTCGTTATTCACATAATGCATTCCAGTAAAATACTTTTTAAAGTAAAACTCACCTGATCTTTTTAGCAAAGGTCCTTCAAACTTTCCTCAAAACAGATTAACTTTTAACCCCGATCCTTAGTATCTGAAACAAATTAAAATGTACATACTCTTTAACACGTAAACAGGTAATTCACACTTTTCGCAACCCACTATTACGAAAACCTCACTTCTCGCAACCCATAGTTGCGAGTTCCTTACTTTTCGCAACCAACAGTTACGAAAATCTCACTTCTCGCAATCCACAGTTGCGAGTTCCTTACTTTTCGCAACCAACTGTTGCGAGATCCTAACTTTGCGTTTTAGTTACTTGCGCAAAGTGGACTTTTCGCAACCAAGGCTTGCGAATTCCTACTTTTCGCAAAAACACTGTTCATCGTCTTTTTCAGAAAAGTTCAGTTCATTTGCAGGAATCCATCTTATACCCAGATTTTGTACAAAAGTGTTCTAAACTCCTTTTAACACCTAAAATTGTAACTAAATTCACAAATTCTTCTAAAATTACCTAAACCCACTTCAAAGTTCATATGAAACCTAATTCTCATAAAAGAGTTTGAATAAGATAATTACCTCTTTGATTTTACTGCACCAAAACAAATTCCAGCTGAAGTATCTTTAATCTTCTTCTTCTTTTACGGTTCTTCTTTTCTTTCTCTCTCTCTCTCTGCCGTAAACGATTTCACACACACACACTTTTTGGGTTTTTGCTTGAATGTCCCAAAATGAGATATTTCCTCTAATTTAGACTACTGAGTCGGTTTGGGTGAAGGTTGTTTTCACCTTTAACCAAACAAACCACACTCTTCTCTTAATTGACATAACTCACCCCCAAACTTCCCAATACAATTTAAAACTTACCCTTTTAACTTCTAATTTCTCAAATACTATAGTAAAGACTTATAAAATATTTAAATTTAATTTAAATAAAATACCTGGATATTACACAGAGCCAAGCCGAATCTTTGAGGGTAAGAACACATGCTGAGTTCGATATGAACATGCCACCCGTACAACCACCTCAACCCACACCAAATACCCTAAACCGACTCTCAGAATCACCAACAACTGTGTTAGACACTTCTGTGTTTGACACAATCATCCCACAAACCATAACCATGAACATCCCTGTGTCACAGCATGATGCTGTGACAACATCTGTGATACAACAACCCCCACCCTGGTAATGCAATTCCTCCATGATGATGATTTGGACAGATTGTTAAACCCTGGCAATCAAGAGATTGAAGAAGAGGCCAGAAGGGTCAGGCCAGAAGAGAGGAAGAGGCAGAACTAGATAAAAGGGAGGAGGAAGACAGACTTATAGAAGAGATAGTAGTTGCTGATGCTGGTGTTAGGGAGGGAGATTCTGGATGGGGAAATGTAGAATAAGAGACTGAAGATCCTACTGTCCAGGATCTGGTTAGGAAGAAGAGTGTGGCTAAAAAGGGTAGGGTCAAGACTAAGGCTACCAAGAAGACATCCACTAAGAGAAACACGAGGTCCTCCAAAAAGCAAGCCTCAACATCTAGGCCTGTCATAGAGGAGACCATTGTAGAAGAGGAGGAAGCTGTGGAAACTGAAGTAGAAGAGGATGATGAGGGGATGACTAACAGGCAAATGGGGGAAAGAAATTTCAGTTCTGAAGAAGCAGAAGAGAGCTATGAGTTGTTCAAAATGAAGCATGGTCATCTAGACAAAGGCTTCAGCCCCAAAGCCATTGAGAAATCACCATTCATTGCTGAGGTCATAAATGAATTAGGCTGGGAAGAGTTGTGCAAAGTCCCACCCAAGCATAACATAGATTGGGTAAGGGAGTTCTATGCAGAAGTGGTGGTCAATAAAGGAAATGAGGTGAAGGTTAGAGGTAAAAAGGCGTCGTTTGCTGCTGAAAAGGTAAACAATTTGTATGAGCTAACCCCACCTGGAGATTCTATCTACACAAAGCTAATGAGAAGGGCATCTGCGGCTGATGCTAAGAGGATTCTTGGTGTAATTGCCAAGCCTGGTGTAGATTGGAAAGATGGTAAATAGGGCACCAGGGTGTTGGAAACTCATTGCTTGAAGCCACAAGCCAATGTCTGGTTTCATCTGATTAGGTATACCATACTGCCCACATCACATGACACCAGCATTGCATTTGAACGATGTCTGCTCATTTACTGCACTATGGAGAGGAAACCATTTGACGTTGGTCAGCTTATCAATAAGAGCATCAAGGCATGTGCTGCAAAGCCAAAAGGTGGATTATGGCATCCTGCCTTAATCCACAGCTTAATGGAGAAAGCCAAAGTTCCAAAAATAGATAATGATGAGCTGGTCAGTAAGAAGGCTACTATGGATATCATAGCAATTGACAGGATCATGAGGAATCAGGTGAAGAGGAAGGGAGATGAAGCTGGTCTAACCAAGAGAGCTATTGGGGATCATGCTGCAGCATCTGCTGCAGCATTGGATCCCAACTCAAGCAGTCTGGATGCTACTGTTTTTGCACTACTAGTTAAGATGATGGAAGAAAACCAGCAGAAAGTGATGGCAAAGCTGGAGGACCAGGAGAGTTTTTGGGAAGAGAAGTTGAATACCCAAAGAGACGATATAGTGGCTGAGTTTGAAGAAAAAGAGATAGCCATGGGAAGGAGGATCAAGAGGCAAGAGAGAGAGCTGGCTGAGCTGAGGAAGGACCTTGCCTTGCACAGGCAATGGGAAAAACGCAAAGAAGATGTGGTGATGGCAGAATGGGAAACTGATCACCTAAAGGCTGCCACTAACATACCACCATACCCTCAGGAGCTCAATACCAGAGATGAGGAGCTGCTCAAGAAGACTGCTGCAACACCTACTCATCATGAGTGAGGTTCATTTCTTTTCCTTAGCTCCAAGTAGATTTTACACTTTGTTATTTTTCATAATTTTTTTAGTCCAATTATGTCTGGGAACCTTTGCTGTATTCGGGTGATAGTTAGTTAAGTCCAACATGACATAGCCATAATAATTCATTTGTTGCATGTGTACTTTCAAAATGTCAATGCTAGAACCAAGCCATGCATTCCTGGGCAGCGACTAGGCAACAAATTTTGAACTTTAGGAAAGGATTTAGGCCATTTTTCTCCAAACACTATGCCTGGCAAACACATCCCTTTGTGCCTAAAATGTCCCTCATTAAACAATGAGGACATTGTTTCTTTCAAGTATGGGGGAGGGTTGTGTAATCTGTGGTAAGGCAGAAAATATAGAGGACATAGCCTTCTTATCTTGTCCAATAGAAAAACACCCTTGTGATATTGGCATCACTGGCTCAATCAGTTTTGATATTGGCATTCCGGCTCAATCAAATACCCTTCTGTTATGATATTGGTACATAGGACCAATCAAAAAAAACTGACAGAAGGTAGTTACTGCAGTATGTGCTGCAGCATGAAAACAGAAAGCAAGGAAAGTGAGAGAAAATGAGAGAAGCCCCGAATTGTAAAAACCCACAAAGCCCTATTGATCCTTAGTTCAATATGTTGACTTTTGCCTAACAATAGGAACATGTGCCTTGGCCTATGGTGTTGCATCGAGAAAGTTGAACAAACTTTGATTT
Source organism: Saussurea involucrata (assembly GCA_033807775.1). Lineage (NCBI taxonomy): Eukaryota > Viridiplantae > Streptophyta > Magnoliopsida > Asterales > Asteraceae > Saussurea > Saussurea involucrata. The sequence continues at coordinate 69,242,538 of CM066317.1, forward strand.
ATGAAAGGCTATGTTAAGTGTTTGTGGTTAGCTAATTTTTATCACATTTTCATTTTCATTTTCACCTTTCAAATTGAGTTTTTTTATTTGTCATTTGTGTTGCTTGGGGACAAACAACAATTCAAGTGTGGGGGTGTGATAAGTGCATAATTTATCACATTCTAAGCACTTATTTTATAGATATTTAGTCTTATTTTAGTCTCCCAATTAGCATAATTGAGTCTTTTAGTTTGATTTTATCTTTTATTATAGTTTGGAGCTAAGTAGGAGAAATGGGTCTGTTTGTGCTTGTTTTGTGAAAAAATCTAACAGTTCGGTATGCTGCAGCAGGATGCTACATCATGGTTCGCAGATCCAGAAAAGTCAACGACAAGTACTTCATAAACTTTTTGGTTGGGGAATCTTTTGGTAATCTCTTCAGCCCTTTTTGCAAACTGGAAGGCAGGGGCATCTGCAGAAGAATATTGTAATACCCCGTTTTAAAAATGTGTATTTTAACGTCTCCAAATTGTTTAGTATTTAAAATGTCAATCAATTATAGTTAAGGGGCTAAAAGTGTCAATTAACCAAAGTTTTATTAATGAATAATAATAACTAATTAATAATATATATATATATATATATATATATATATATATATATATATATATATATGTCTAAACTTAGAGTAAACTACATAATTTCGTCCTTGTTTACCACCACCATCACCGCCTCACGTCACTCCTCTCTCTCTCTAAAATCTCTTCTATTTCTCTCTAGCTTTTCTCTAAATTCGTTGAAGAAATCAAAGATATAATCACATATTCGTAATCCTCTCGTCAAATCCTTCGTAGAGGTATAATTTTCTCTCAATGTTATTAAGTTTTTGTTTAAGTTCTTGAGATTAGTTCCATTTGGGTTTAAGTTTAGATTATGATGTATTATTGCGAAGTTATGTTGTTATATATGTTTAGAAATGTGTGATTTTGTCAAAAATGAAGTAGGACTAAAAAGGGTAAAGTTTAGAATCAAAATGGTGAGTTTTGTGGTTAAACGGTTAGTTGCTCACCAAGTGTTTGGTTTAATGTCTAAAAGAGTAAAGTTTCGTGATTAAGCTTAAGGGATTAATCATTAAGCTCCATTTTGATGTTTAGTATGTTAGTTTATATTTAGAATGGGTTAATTGAGTAAAATCTGAAGTTTGGTTCGTAAAAGTGAATGACGAAAAGTTTGGAAATCGGACGTTATGGTATGTGCAGGTCCGTACTTTGACGGCGCATAACTCACAAACCGTAAGTCCGATTGAGCTCAAATTTTACAAGTAGAAGGTGCTAAGTGTGTTGTACAATTCTTATGAAGGGACTAAAACCCAGTTTTGACTCTAAGTAGCTTAAACTATCGTGTTTTCTGGACTGATCGTAACATACTCGGATCAGTTTCTGTGTTTTTATAAATTCCGTATAAAATTAACCGATGAATCAAATGAGGTGATTCCAATTCGAGTAGAACCGTAGGAGGTCAGAGAATAGTTTTCATTTAGATCTTATGATCTGGTTTGGTCTCTAAGTATGAGAAAAACGGTCGAAAAGAAGGGGCTTAGGAGCTGTCACGAACGGTTCTGCATTGTGTTGGGTTTAGTTTTCGAAATGCGTATTGGGTTGTTCGTTTTGAAAGTTAAGTTGCTTAGATACCATTAGAGTCAAAATTCATTATTAGAATGATTATGATGAGAGTTTTATGTTGTTCAAGTAATAACAATTTATAGTTTAACCTAGGTACTCGAGCTCGTTCAACTCCGTCGTGAACCTCGTTTGATCGTGCTTTACATCCCAATTTCGTTTAAGATTCTGTGGATTTTGGGTGAAAGACTGAATCTTTTGGAAAAGGCTTGGAAGTGTTTCTGGATAAGCGATCAAGGTGGGTTTTACTTTGAAAATGTTTTTAACTGGAATACATATACGTATTGTTTGGGAATGTGATAATTGATGATTATGTGTTTATATGTGCGATATATGTGAATTATAATATATTGAGGTATTATATTTACATGAGTATTATAATGTGTTATAATACGTTGGTCGGGCTTAGGACCGGTGTGTTTGGCTATAGAATCAGTATAGCGTTGTTTGGCTGTAGATGTTGTACAGCGTTGTAAATTTATTAGTTGGCTTGCTACCAACTAATATGGCCATTTGTGGAGGAATAAGGTGGAATGAGTTGAGTACGATGCACGAGTCTTGATGTGGTGTTTATACGTGTGGTATATGTGGTATTTATATACTTACGATATATGTGTGATTTAATACGAATGGTTTTATATAAATTGGTTTTATAACGAATTTGAAATGACAGGGATTATCTCACTAGACCGTTTGGTCTAACCCTCATTTTGTTTAAAAAAATATGTATTCCAGGTCGAGGAAATTATAGCGGCAAAGGAAAGGATAAAGAGTAGGACGCTTTTTGATAACTGATGTTGATTAAGAAGCTTTTATGTATTTTGTAGTTTCGAGACTATGGGACCGTATGTGAATTATTATGTAATTTTCTTTTATGAATGTAACGATGTTTATGCAATATATGTTATTTGTTGTATGTTTGGGAAACCGGGTTGTTACAGATGGTATCAGAGCCCTAGTTTAAGGGATTTAGGTATTTGGATTTATACCTAGACTTAAACTGCATGTGAAGTAGGATGTCCCCGTTATTTTAGAACCTTGGGATGTTAAGTATAAAAAGGTAGAAGGAACATCATGTAAGGTAATTTCAAATTACATTTGGCCAGTGTAATTGTGAACTTACAAGTACATGTTTGAACCGGAATACCTTGTTATATGGGGTATGTGCTTATGTGTATATTAACCTTGTTTGAATCAACAGAGTGACAAGTCGGACTTGACGTATGGATAGAGACGAAGACAAGTATATTTCTATAAACTATACACGTGCTAAAGTGCTATTTGACTTCGGTGTAAACCAATCATTTGTGTCTCCATCCTTTTGTTGCTTATCTGCATTAGAAAAGTATTTGATAATTATGTTAGAGATAAAAAAAATGGGTTTGCTAAATTACTGTTGTTCTGATTTTGCTAATGTGTAGAGTGTGATGGCTTGAGTGTAAAGAATAATAGTAGTGTGTGGAACGTGATGATTGTGTGTGGAGAGTAATGGTAGTATGTGAAGTTTTGACATTGTCATGAAGGCGACGATTTAGTGTGTTGTGTAGATTATACAAAGTGTGATTGTTGACGCTATTTAGAAGAGTATTGTTTAAATGTGTGGGGTGATGTGGATAAGATAATGGCAGTTTATAATTAGCAAGCGTGCGAGGTGTGGTTGTTTCGAACATTGAGTGTGATTTCGAATTAACTTGGTTAAATTCCGGGTATAAGGTGTGGTGAAATTGTCGGTTAAATATGGAAATCATTGAAACTGGGTGTGTGCGATTGATTTAGAAGTGAAAGAAAGCTAGCTCGTGGGATCGGTCTAGAGTGAATACTTCCTAGTGAACTGTCCTTGAACGTGTTTCATGTTGAGAAGAAAGTGGAAGAAAGTAGAAGTGCGAGAGTGATGTTGTGGCAAGTGTGGAAATCAATTGTTATCTATGTTTCGTGGTCTGTGTAAATAATGCAAGAAAGTGTTGTCTGCATTAGCTTATGAGAACTAGGTTGTTAATAGCCTGGACTTAAGCTGAGGGGTATTATTTGATGATTATTGTGGTGTGTTTATTAGTTGGTTGAGAAGTTGGTATTGTATGCCAATATAGATGTGTAAGTCTTTGATTGGTCATCGACTTTTGCGTTTATGTTAAGTTATAACATTAGATTGTTATTACTAAAAGTGTTATGATCTGAATTTTTTTTCCAATGGAATGTTTGATTGGGAATTTAGACTGAAAAGAAAAATGATTAAGGGACTAGGATTTATATCTAAAATAATATGTTTATGCTGGAGTGAGAAGTGAAGGTTCTACGATATTGTGATATTTATTGATTTTTTTAAGTGAAGGATTCCTGTTCTCTGTTCTCATTAATAGTGATGCATTTATTAACAAGATTATTTTGTTTGGATTCGACATTGATGAAAATGTCAGATTCGGTTTTTGGTATTAAGTTCAGGATTTTGAATTAAGTAGTGAGTGTATAGAAATGGAAATGATTTGATTAAAACCATTTGGGAATTGAGAAATGTCTGACATTTAGTGTTATTTGTGATGAACGGACATGACACAACCGTTGAATATTTTGATGATGGATTTTTATTGAACCATTTGGTTAGAATTCATATTGCAAGTAGAGATGTGGATTTGGTGTTAGGTTTGTTTAAGAAATGAAATTTTGGATGATGAATATAAATTTCTAATGATTTCAAATTGAGTGGTTAGCGTTAATGAGTTGGTGGTTACCGTTATATTAAAGATATGGTATTTTCATATGAGATTGAAATTATTGATGTTTGGGTGCTATTGAGAATAACATACTTGTTCGCCAAAGGGTTATTAGTTGACTTTAAGTGGAAAAGAAAATGGAAGGATGATCTTATTATAAGATAACGGAATATATGGTTGAGATGTGTAATCATTGGATTTATATTATTAGTGTTATGATTAGCAGGAAGAAAGCAATGTTCAATAAACATTTTGATGGTCGTGTGACGAACTTTGTGGTGTAAATTGTAGTAGAATTATTATATGAATAGTTGACGATTTTTTTTATTTACGGTTAAGTAAAGTGAGGTTAATGTTGAAGAACTTTCTTTATGGAGTTGTTTAAATTAAAGAGTTATTTTAGACCATATGCTTGACTTGGCATGTTAAGTCTCATGTGTAAATCAATGAGATGATGACGGGTTTGCCGTTGCGTTTAAGAATTTGATTTAGTGATAATATTATAGTTGGAAATTTGGTTATGTTTATAGAATGACATGATGATGATTATAGATCGGAGTGATAATATGATCATTAGTTGATTTGGAATGTCATGATAAATGTTTAAGCCTTTGATATGTTGATTAAAATTTTATAGATTTGTTAAGTAAAGACATTTATTGTTATTATAAGACGTGTTACGATTCTACTGAGATGTTGATGCTAAGTTATTATGTATGGTAATTCATGGTTAATAGAAAGAAATGAACTACATCTCAATTGGAGTTTATCTTGTGAAATAAATTGATATTTATGATTAAAAAGCGTTGGTCAAGTTAAAATAGCTAGAGATAAAGAAAAGGAAATTGTATTGTTTTGTGCGGAAAGGATCGGTAGTTATAATGCAATAGCCGAGAAGAGCAGTTGAGTTCGAAGACTGTTGTTGTGGTCATGAATCGGTTAAGGATAATTAGGGAGTGGTAAGCGTTGAGATGTCTACAACCTTTATTCACATATTATGATTTATAAAATGGATTACAAGAATTCTTGGGAAAGTGTTTTCGAGATTAAAACACTGATCATTAAGGAATTGTTTGAGGTAAATCTAAGTAAGAAAGTCGGGATGACTTAATATATATATAGTTATCTGATTTTATGGTCGTTATGGTTAATTAAAAGAATTTTGGAATCCAAGACCCCTGAATTAATAGACTTGAGTGGAAGATAAAATTTAAGATGATTGGGTTTTCCTGTTTTAAGCAGAGATTATAGGTTAATCAGAGTTGCGTAGCGAAAGCGTGATAACCTGTTATTAATTGTGTTTGGATTTGAAAGATGGTTCAAAGTGGTAACAAAAGTTATATTATGAGAAGAAAAAAGTGGTTGGTAGTTTAATTTGGAATGATTGATTTAACATTTGCAATTGTTAGCAAGTTTCATATTGAAGGTGTATGTTAGAATTTCAGAAAGGTATAGTGAAAGTGTAAAATGTAGCATTGTGCATAATTTCAAGATATCGATGCTAGATTTTGTCTGAAGTTGATGATTATTAGTAAAATTTTCCATATATCAAAATGAATTGTGATATAGATATTTTATGCTGAATTAGGCACGATGAGATTTTTCTTGGTGTTGAAAGAGGCACAAAGTGAAATAAAGACATATTGATATTAATTTTGTTAAAAAGATATTTTTGGATGGTTGTTATATAGATGGGTGTGGAGTGCTTATTAAGTTAATTTCGATAGTCTCGATTGGAGTTCGATGTAGTAGTGAGCGTAAAGCAATCGTACCTTTTTGCTTAACCGAATTTCGGGACGGAATTCTTTTAAGGGGGAGATGTTGTAATACCCCGTTTTAAAAATGTGTATTTTAACGTCTCCAAATTGTTTAGTATTTAAAATGTCAATCAATTATAGTTAAGGGGCTAAAAGTGTCAATTAACCAAAGTTTTATTAATGAATAATAATAACTAATTAATAAATATATATATATATATATATATATATATATATATATATATATGTCTAAACTTAGAGTAAACTACATAATTTCGTCCTTGTTTACCACCACCATCACCGCCTCACGTCACTCCTCTCTCTCTCTAAAATCTCTTCTATTTCTCTCTAGCTTTTCTCTAAATTCGTTGAAGAAATCAAATATATAATCACATATTCGTAATCCTCTCGTCAAATCCTTCGTAGAGGTATAATTTTCTCTCAATGTTATTAAGTTTTTGTTTAAGTTCTTGAGATTAGTTCCATTTGGGTTTAAGTTTAGATTATGATGTATTATTGCGAAGTTATGTTGTTATATATGTTTAGAAATGTGTGATTTTGTCAAAAATGAAGTAGGACTAAAAAGGGTAAAGTTTAGAATCAAAATGGTGAGTTTTGTGGTTAAACGGTTAGTTGCTCACCAAGTGTTTGGTTTAATATCTAAAAGAGTAAAGTTTCGTGATTAAGCTTAAGGGATTAATCATTAAGCTCCATTTTGATGTTTAGTATGTTAGTTTATATTTAGAATGGATTAATTGAGTAAAATCTGAAGTTTGGTTCGTAAAAGTGAATGACGAAAAGTTTGAAAATCGGACGTTACGGTATGTGCAGGTCCGTACTTTGACGGCGCATAACTCACAAACCGTAAGTCCGATTGAGCTCAAATTTTACAAGTATAAGGTGCTAAGTGTGTTGTACAATTCTTATGAAGGGACTAAAACCCAGTTTTGACTCTAAGTAGCTTAAACTATCGTGTTTTCTGGACTGATCGTAACATACTCAGATCAGTTTCTGTGTTTTTATAAATTCCGTATAAAATCAACCGATGAATCAAATGAGGTGATTCCAATTCGAGTAGAACCGTAGGAGGTCAGAGAACAGTTTTCATTTAGATCTTATGATCTGGTTTGGTCTCTAAGTATGAGAAAAATGGTCGAAAAGAAGGGGCTTAGGAGCTGTCACGAACGGTTCTGCATTGTGTTGGGTTTAGTTTTCGAAATGCGTATTGGGTTGTTCGTTTTGAAATTTAAGTTGCTTAGATACCATTAGAGTCAAAATTCATTATTAGAATGATTATGATGAGAGTTTTATGTTGTTCAAGTAATAACAATTTATAGTTTAACCTAGGTACTCGAGCTCGTTCAACTCCGTCGTGAACCTCGTTTGATCGTGCTTTACATCCCAATTTCGTTTAAGATTCTGTGGATTTTGGGTGAAAGACTGAATCTTTTGGAAAAGGCTTGGAAGTGTTTCTGGATAAGCGATCAAGGTGGGTTTTACTTTGAAAATGTTTTTAACTGGAATACATATACGTATTGTTTGGGAATGTGATAATTGATGATTATGTGTTTATATGTGCGATATACGTGAATTATAATATATTGAGGTATTATATTTACATGAGTATTATAATGTGTTATAATACGTTGGCCGGGCTTAGGACCGGTGTGTTTGGCTATAGAATCAGTATAGCGTTGTTTGGCTGTAGATGTTGTACAGCGTTGTAAATTTATTAGTTGGCTTGCTACCAACTAATATGGCCATTTGTGGAGGAATAAGGTGGAATGAGTTGAGTACGATGCACGAGTCTTGATGTGGTGTTTATACGTGTGGTATATGTGGTATTTATATACTTACGATATATGTGTGATTTAATACGAATGGTTTTATATAAATTGGTTTTATAACGAATTTGAAATGACAGGGATTATCTCACTAGACCGTTTGGTCTAACCCTCATTTTGTTTTAAAAAATATGTATTCCAGGTCGAGGAAATTATAGCGGCAAAGGAAAGGATAAAGAGTAGGACGCTTTTTGATAACTGATGTTGATTAAGAAGCTTTTATGTATTTTGTAGTTTCGAGACTATGGGACCGTATGTGAATTATTATGTAATTTTCTTTTATGAATGTAACGATGTTTATGCAATATATGTTATTTGTTGTATGTTTGGGAAACCGGGTTGTTACAGAATGTATCAGAGCCCTAGTTTAAGGGATTTAGGTATTTGGATTTATACCTAGACTTAAACTGCATGTGAAGTAGGATGTCCCCGTTATTTTAGAACCTTGGGATGTTAAGTATAAAAAGGTAGAAGGAACATCATGTAAGGTAATTTCAAATTACAATTGGCCAGTGTAATTGTGAACTTACAAGTACATGTTTGAACCGGAATACCTTGTTATATGGGGTATGTGCTTATGTGTATATTAACCTTGTTTGAATCAACAGAGTGACAAGTCGGACTTGACGTATGGATAGAGACGAAGACAAGTATATTTGTATAAACTATACACGTGCTAAAGTGCTATTTGACTTCGGTGTAAACCAATCATTTGTGTCTCCATCCTTTTGTTGCTTATCTGCATTAGAAAAGTATTTGATAATTATGTTAGAGATAAAAAAAATGGGTTTGCTAAATTACTGTTGTTCTGATTTTGCTAATGTGTAGAGTGTGATGGCTTGAGTGTAAAGAATAATAGTAGTGTGTGGAACATGATGATTGTGTGTGGAGAGTAATGGTAGTATGTGAAGTTTTGACATTGTCATGAAGGCGACGATTTAGTGTGTTGTGTAGATTATACAAAGTGTGATTGTTGACGCTATTTAGAAAAGTATTGTTTAAATGTGTGGGGTGATGTGGATAAGATAATGGCAGTTTATAATTAGCAAGCGTGCGAGGTGTGGTTGTTTCGAACATTGAGTGTGATTTCGAATTAACTTGGTTAAATTCCGGGTATAAGGTGTGGTGAAATTGTCGGTTAAATATGGAAATCGTTGAAACTGGGTGTGTGCGATTGATTTAGAAGTGAAAGAAACCTAGCTCGTGGGATCGGTCTAGAGTGAATACTTCCTAGTGAGCTGTCCTTGAACGTGTTTCATGTTGAGAAGAAAGTGGAAGAAAGTAGAAGTGCGAGAGTGATGTTGTGGCAAGTGTGGAAATCAATTGTTATCTATGTTTCGTGGTCGGTGTAAATAATGCAAGAAAGTGTTGTCTGCATTAGCTTATGAGAACTAGGTTGTTAATAGCCTGGACTTAAGCTGAGGGGTATTATTTGATGATTATTGTGGTGTGTTTATTAGTTGGTTGAGAAGTTGGTATTGTATGCCAATATAGATGTGTAAGTCTTTGATTGGTCATCGACTTTTGCGTTTATGTTAAGTTATAACATTAGATTGTTATTACTAAAAGTGTTATGATCTGAATTTTTTTTCCAATGGAATGTTTGATTGGGAATTTAGACTGAAAAGAAAAATGATTAAGGGACTAGGATTTATATCTAAAATAATATGTTTATGCTGGAGTGAGAAGTGAAGGTTCTACGATATTGTGATATTTATTGATTTTTTTAAGTGAAGGATTCCTGTTCTCTGTTCTCATTAATAGTGATGCATTTATTAACAAGATTATTTTGTTTGGATTGGACATTGATGAAAATGTCAGATTCGGTTTTTGGTATTAAGTTCGGGATTTTGAATTAAGTAGTGAGTGTATAGAAATGGAAATGATTTGATTAAAACCATTTGGGAATTGAGAAATGTCTGACATTTAGTGTTATTTGTGATGAACGGACATGACACAACCGTTGAATATTTTGATGATGGATTTTTATTGAACCATTTGGTTAGAATTCATATTGCAAGTAGAGATGTGGATTTGGTGTTAGGTTTGTTTAAGAAATGAAATTTTGGATGATGAATATAAATTTCTAATGATTTCAAATTGAGTGGTTAGCGTTAATGAGTTGGTGGTTACCGTTATATTAAAGATATGGTATTTTCATATGAGATTGAAATTATTGATGTTTGGGTGCTATTGAGAATAACATACTTGTTCGCCAAAGGGTTATTAGTTGACTTTAAGTGGAAAAGAAAATGGAAGGATGATCTTATTATAAGATAACGGAATATATGGTTGAGATGTGTAATCATTGGATTTATATTATTAGTGTTATGATTAGCAGGAAGAAAGCAATGTTCAATAAACATTTTGATGGTCGTGTGACGAACTTTGTGGTGTAAATTGTAGTAGAATTATTATATGAATAGTTGACGATTTTTTTTATTTACGGTTAAGTAAAGTGAGGTTAATGTTGAAGAACTTTCTTTATGGAGTTGTTTAAATTAAAGAGTTATTTTAGACCATATGCTTGACTTGGCATGTTAAGTCTCATGTGTAAATCAATGAGATGATGACGGGTTTGCCGTTGCGTTTAAGAATTTGATTTAGTGATAATATTATAGTTGGAAATTTGGTTATGTTTATAGAATGACATGATGATGATTATAGATCGGAGTGATAATATGATCATTAGTTGATTTGGAATGTCATGATAAATGTTTAAGCCTTTGATATGTTGATTAAAATTTTATAGATTTGTTAAGTAAAGACATTTATTGTTATTATAAGACGTGTTACGATTCTACTGAGATGTTGATGCTAAGTTATTATGTATGGTAATTCATGGTTAATAGAAAGAAATGAACTACATCTCAATTGGAGTTTATCTTGTGAAATAAATTGATATTTATGATTAAAAAGCGTTGGTCAAGTTAAAATAGCTAGAGATAAAGAAAAGGAAATTGTATTGTTTTGTGCGGAAAGGATCGGTAGTTATAATGCAATAGCCGAGAAGAGCAGTTGAGTTCGAAGACTGTTGTTGTGGTCATGAATCGGTTAAGGATAATTAGGGAGTGGTAAGCGTTGAGATGTCTACAACCTTTATTCACATATTATGATTTATAAAATGGATTACAAGAATTCTTGGGAAAGTGTTTTCGAGATTAAAACACTGATCATTAAGGAATTGTTTGAGGTAAATCTAAGTAAGAAAGTCGGGATGACTTAATATATATATAGTTATCTGATTTTATGGTCGTTATGGTTAATTAAAAGAATTTTGGAATCCAAGACCCCTGAATTAATAGACTTGAGTGGAAGATAAAATTTAAGATGATTGGGTTTTCCTGTTTTAAGCAGAGATTATAGGTTAATCAGAGTTGCGTAGCGAAAGCGTGATAACCTGTTATTAATTGTGTTTGGATTTGAAAGATGGTTCAAAGTGGTAACAAAAGTTATATTATGAGAAGAAAAAAGTGGTTGGTAGTTTAATTTGGAATGATTGATTTAACATTTGCAATTGTTAGCAAGTTTCATATTGAAGGTGTATGTTAGAATTTCAGAAAGGTATAGTGAAAGTGTAAAATGTAGCATTGTGCATAATTTCAAGATATCGATGCTAGATTTTGTCTGAAGTTGATGATTATTAGTAAAATTTTCCATATATCAAAATGAATTGTGATATAGATATTTTATGCTGAATTAGGCACGATGAGATTTTTCTTGGTGTTGAAAGAGGCACAAAGTGAAATAAAGACATATTGATATTAATTTTGTTAAAAAGATATTTTTGGATGGTTGTTATATAGATGGGTGTGGAGTGCTTATTAAGTTAATTTCGATAGTCTCGATTGGAGTTCGATGTAGTAGTGAGCGTAAAGCAATCGTACCTTTTTGCTTAACCGAATTTCGGGACGGAATTCTTTTAAGGGGGAGGTGTTGTAATACCCCGTTTTAAAAATGTGTATTTTAACGTCTCCAAATTGTTTAGTATTTAAAATGTCAATCAATTATAGTTAAGGGGCTAAAAGTGTCAATTAACCAAAGTTTTATTAATGAATAATAATAACTAATTAATAAATATATATATATATATATATATATATATATATATATGTCTAAACTTAGAGTAAACTACATAATTTCGTCCTTGTTTACCACCACCATCACCGCCTCACGTCACTCCTCTCTCTCTCTAAAATCTCTTCTATTTCTCTCTAGCTTTTCTCTAAATTCGTTGAAGAAATCAAAGATATAATCACATATTCGTAATCCTCTCGTCAAATCCTTCGTAGAGGTATAATTTTCTCTCAATGTTATTAAGTTTTTGTTTAAGTTCTTGAGATTAGTTCCATTTGGGTTTAAGTTTAGATTATGATGTATTATTGCGAAGTTATGTTGTTATATATGTTTAGAAATGTGTGATTTTGTCAAAAATGAAGTAGGACTAAAAAGGGTAAAGTTTAGAATCAAAATGGTGAGTTTTGTGGTTAAACGGTTAGTTGCTCACCAAGTGTTTGGTTTAATGTCTAAAAGAGTAAAGTTTCGTGATTAAGCTTAAGGGATTAATCATTAAGCTCCATTTTGATGTTTAGTATGTTAGTTTATATTTAGAATGGATTAATTGAGTAAAATCTGAAGTTTGGTTCGTAAAAGTGAATGACGAAAAGTTTGAAAATCGGACGTTACGGTATGTGCAGGTCCGTACTTTGACGGCGCATAACTCACAAACCGTAAGTCCGATTGAGCTCAAATTTTACAAGTATAAGGTGCTAAGTGTGTTGTACAATTCTTATGAAGGGACTAAAACCCAGTTTTGACTCTAAGTAGCTTAAACTATCGTGTTTTCTGGACTGATCGTAACATACTCAGATCAGTTTCTGTGTTTTTATAAATTCCGTATAAAATCAACCGATGAATCAAATGAGGTGATTCCAATTCGAGTAGAACCGTAGGAGGTCAGAGAACAGTTTTCATTTAGATCTTATGATCTGGTTTGGTCTCTAAGTATGAGAAAAATGGTCGAAAAGAAGGGGCTTAGGAGCTGTCACGAACGGTTCTGCATTGTGTTGGGTTTAGTTTTCGAAATGCGTATTGGGTTGTTCGTTTTGAAATTTAAGTTGCTTAGATACCATTAGAGTCAAAATTCATTATTAGAATGATTATGATGAGAGTTTTATGTTGTTCAAGTAATAACAATTTATAGTTTAACCTAGGTACTCGAGCTCGTTCAACTCCGTCGTGAACCTCGTTTGATCGTGCTTTACATCCCAATTTCGTTTAAGATTCTGTGGATTTTGGGTGAAAGACTGAATCTTTTGGAAAAGGCTTGGAAGTGTTTCTGGATAAGCGATCAAGGTGGGTTTTACTTTGAAAATGTTTTTAACTGGAATACATATACGTATTGTTTGGGAATGTGATAATTGATGATTATGTGTTTATATGTGCGATATACGTGAATTATAATATATTGAGGTATTATATTTACATGAGTATTATAATGTGTTATAATACGTTGGTCGGGCTTAGGACCGGTGTGTTTGGCTATAGAATCAGTATAGCGTTGTTTGGCTGTAGATGTTGTACAGCGTTGTAAATTTATTAGTTGGCTTGCTACCAACTAATATGGCCATTTGTGGAGGAATAAGGTGGAATGAGTTGAGTACGATGCACGAGTCTTGATGTGGTGTTTATACGTGTGGTATATGTGGTATTTATATACTTACGATATATGTGTGATTTAATACGAATGGTTTTATATAAATTGGTTTTATAACGAATTTGAAATGACAGGGATTATCTCACTAGACCGTTTGGTCTAACCCTCATTTTGTTTTAAAAAATATGTATTCCAGGTCGAGGAAATTATAGCGGCAAAGGAAAGGATAAAGAGTAGGACGCTTTTTGATAACTGATGTTGATTAAGAAGCTTTTATGTATTTTGTAGTTTCGAGACTATGGGACCGTATGTGAATTATTATGTAATTTTCTTTTATGAATGTAACGATGTTTATGCAATATATGTTATTTGTTGTATGTTTGGGAAACCGGGTTGTTACAGAATGTATCAGAGCCCTAGTTTAAGGGATTTAGGTATTTGGATTTATACCTAGACTTAAACTGCATGTGAAGTAGGATGTCCCCGTTATTTTAGAACCTTGGGATGTTAAGTATAAAAAGGTAGAAGGAACATCATGTAAGGTAATTTCAAATTACAATTGGCCAGTGTAATTGTGAACTTACAAGTACATGTTTGAACCGGAATACCTTGTTATATGGGGTATGTGCTTATGTGTATATTAACCTTGTTTGAATCAACAGAGTGACAAGTCGGACTTGACGTATGGATAGAGACGAAGACAAGTATATTTGTATAAACTATACACGTGCTAAAGTGCTATTTGACTTCGGTGTAAACCAATCATTTGTGTCTCCATCCTTTTGTTGCTTATCTGCATTAGAAAAGTATTTGATAATTATGTTAGAGATAAAAAAAAATGGGTTTGCTAAATTACTGTTGTTCTGATTTTGCTAATGTGTAGAGTGTGATGGCTTGAGTGTAAAGAATAATAGTAGTGTGTGGAACATGATGATTGTGTGTGGAGAGTAATGGTAGTATGTGAAGTTTTGACATTGTCATGAAGGCGACGATTTAGTGTGTTGTGTAGATTATACAAAGTGTGATTGTTGACGCTATTTAGAAAAGTATTGTTTAAATGTGTGGGGTGATGTGGATAAGATAATGGCAGTTTATAATTAGCAAGCGTGCGAGGTGTGGTTGTTTCGAACATTGAGTGTGATTTCGAATTAACTTGGTTAAATTCCGGGTATAAGGTGTGGTGAAATTGTCGGTTAAATATGGAAATCGTTGAAACTGGGTGTGTGCGATTGATTTAGAAGTGAAAGAAACCTAGCTCGTGGGATCGGTCTAGAGTGAATACTTCCCAGTGAGCTGTCCTTGAACGTGTTTCATGTTGAGAAGAAAGTGGAAGAAAGTAGAAGTGCGAGAGTGATGTTGTGGCAAGTGTGGAAATCAATTGTTATCTATGTTTCGTGGTCGGTGTAAATAATGCAAGAAAGTGTTGTCTGCATTAGCTTATGAGAACTAGGTTGTTAATAGCCTGGACTTAAGCTGAGGGGTATTATTTGATGATTATTGTGGTGTGTTTATTAGTTGGTTGAGAAGTTGGTATTGTATGCCAATATAGATGTGTAAGTCTTTGATTGGTCATCGACTTTTGCGTTTATGTTAAGTTATAACATTAGATTGTTATTACTAAAAGTGTTATGATCTGAATTTTTTTTCCAATGGAATGTTTGATTGGGAATTTAGACTGAAAAGAAAAATGATTAAGGGACTAGGATTTATATCTAAAATAATATGTTTATGCTGGAGTGAGAAGTGAAGGTTCTACGATATTGTGATATTTATTGATTTTTTTAAGTGAAGGATTCCTGTTCTCTGTTCTCATTAATAGTGATGCATTTATTAACAAGATTATTTTGTTTGGATTCGACATTGATGAAAATGTCAGATTCGGTTTTTGGTATTAAGTTCAGGATTTTGAATTAAGTAGTGAGTGTATAGAAATGGAAATGATTTGATTAAAACCATTTGGGAATTGAGAAATGTCTGACATTTAGTGTTATTTGTGATGAACGGACATGACACAACCGTTGAATATTTTGATGATGGATTTTTATTGAACCATTTGGTTAGAATTCATATTGCAAGTAGAGATGTGGATTTGGTGTTAGGTTTGTTTAAGAAATGAAATTTTGGATGATGAATATAAATTTCTAATGATTTCAAATTGAGTGGTTAGCGTTAATGAGTTGGTGGTTACCGTTATATTAAAGATATGGTATTTTCATATGAGATTGAAATTATTGATGTTTGGGTGCTATTGAGAATAACATACTTGTTCGCCAAAGGGTTATTAGTTGACTTTAAGTGGAAAAGAAAATGGAAGGATGATCTTATTATAAGATAACGGAATATATGGTTGAGATGTGTAATCATTGGATTTATATTATTAGTGTTATGATTAGCAGGAAGAAAGCAATGTTCAATAAACATTTTGATGGTCGTGTGACGAACTTTGTGGTGTAAATTGTAGTAGAATTATTATATGAATAGTTGACGATTTTTTTTATTTACGGTTAAGTAAAGTGAGGTTAATGTTGAAGAACTTTCTTTATGGAGTTGTTTAAATTAAAGAGTTATTTTAGACCATATGCTTGACTTGGCATGTTAAGTCTCATGTGTAAATCAATGAGATGATGACGGGTTTGCCGTTGCGTTTAAGAATTTGATTTAGTGATAATATTATAGTTGGAAATTTGGTTATGTTTATAGAATGACATGATGATGATTATAGATCGGAGTGATAATATGATCATTAGTTGATTTGGAATGTCATGATAAATGTTTAAGCCTTTGATATGTTGATTAAAATTTTATAGATTTGTTAAGTAAAGACATTTATTGTTATTATAAGACGTGTTACGATTCTACTGAGATGTTGATGCTAAGTTATTATGTATGGTAATTCATGGTTAATAGAAAGAAATGAACTACATCTCAATTGGAGTTTATCTTGTGAAATAAATTGATATTTATGATTAAAAAGCGTTGGTCAAGTTAAAATAGCTAGAGATAAAGAAAAGGAAATTGTATTGTTTTGTGCGGAAAGGATCGGTAGTTATAATGCAATAGCCGAGAAGAGCAGTTGAGTTCGAAGACTGTTGTTGTGGTCATGAATCGGTTAAGGATAATTAGGGAGTGGTAAGCGTTGAGATGTCTACAACCTTTATTCACATATTATGATTTATAAAATGGATTACAAGAATTCTTGGGAAAGTGTTTTCGAGATTAAAACACTGATCATTAAGGAATTGTTTGAGGTAAATCTAAGTAAGAAAGTCGGGATGACTTAATATATATATAGTTATCTGATTTTATGGTCGTTATGGTTAATTAAAAGAATTTTGGAATCCAAGACCCCTGAATTAATAGACTTGAGTGGAAGATAAAATTTAAGATGATTGGGTTTTCCTGTTTTAAGCAGAGATTATAGGTTAATCAGAGTTGCGTAGCGAAAGCGTGATAACCTGTTATTAATTGTGTTTGGATTTGAAAGATGGTTCAAAGTGGTAACAAAAGTTATATTATGAGAAGAAAAAAGTGGTTGGTAGTTTAATTTGGAATGATTGATTTAACATTTGCAATTGTTAGCAAGTTTCATATTGAAGGTGTATGTTAGAATTTCAGAAAGGTATAGTGAAAGTGTAAAATGTAGCATTGTGCATAATTTCAAGATATCGATGCTAGATTTTGTCTGAAGTTGATGATTATTAGTAAAATTTTCCATATATCAAAATGAATTGTGATATAGATATTTTATGCTGAATTAGGCACGATGAGATTTTTCTTGGTGTTGAAAGAGGCACAAAGTGAAATAAAGACATATTGATATTAATTTTGTTAAAAAGATATTTTTGGATGGTTGTTATATAGATGGGTGTGGAGTGCTTATTAAGTTAATTTCGATAGTCTCGATTGGAGTTCGATGTAGTAGTGAGCGTAAAGCAATCGTACCTTTTTGCTTAACCGAATTTCGGGACGGAATTCTTTTAAGGGGGAGATGTTGTAATACCCCGTTTTAAAAATGTGTATTTTAACGTCTCCAAATTGTAGTTTCGAGACTATGGGACCGTATGTGAATTATTATGTAATTTTCTTTTATGAATGTAACGATGTTATGCAATATATGTTATTTGTTGTATGTTTGGGAAACCGGGTTGTTACAAATATATTCTTGATAGAGATCACCTCAAAAAGAGCATCTTATAATCTTTTTAGCTTTTGGATAAAAACCTTTGGTTAAGGAATCTTGTACTAGCTAAGTTGACTTTTGATGCTTCCCCTTGTATAAATAGGAGCCGAGCTCCCTGTTGTTTAGAACACCACTTCTTGCTTTAAGCAAGTAGTTCTTTAGTCTAGTTCTAAATTGTTGTTTACTTTACTTTAATTCTAGTTTCTCCTAACAAGGAAACTAGCTAGGTAGTTCATATAGCTACTTAGAAGCAATTGTTATTTCCTTTCTTGTTTTAATCCAAAATCGTTGGCACATCTATTGTTTTTAACATTTATATTTCTGTTTGATCACCATGATTTATATGTGTTTAAAAGCGATGAGGGGCTAATTCCCGAGCTTGGGTGTAAGTAATGGTTGGGAGATAAAGGCCCTTATGTAGTGGAAGAATGCTTTCGCTATTGGCTATCAACCTTGCTATTTATCCCTTGTATTCTAAGCTTCATTTAAGTAGTTTTCTTGACAAAGTGACGCATGTTGTTCTACTTAAGTGAGTTGGTCTTGAATGCAAGCCAACGTAAGTCTTTAGAACTCTGAGATGTTGTAATATCAATTTCTTGTAAATTGTGACTTATATGAATGGATTAGTGGATTATACTACACGGGTTGGGTCTCCCATTTGCGTGAGCTGCCCTTACTGGTTGGGTCTCCCTCTTTTGTGGAGCTGCCAGTAGATAGTCCGATCTGAACTCTGCAAAGGGGCTAATCTATTCAGTAGCAAAGTTGAGAACCAATGCTGCAGCACCATGCTGTAGCATTCTTCCTAAGCATAATGTTGCTGTAATCCAGCCAGAACTTACACCCTTGCATTTCTTTTACTGTTTTACAAACGTTTTCAAAGCTGTTACTTCACTCAAAGATTATTCCTTCGAATTATGTTCTCAAGATCTTATTTTAAGTTTGGCTTAAGACTAACCGCTTGCTTTGTTTGTCTCTATGGGATCGATACTTGGTACTTAGTACCACTTTATTACTTGTTTTTCAAAACGATATTGGTTTGGCATGTATACTTGTGTGCTATTCCATTGTTGATTTTAGGGATATATTTTCCACGAACCAATGACCAAAACAACAAATATTCCAAGTATAAAGATTACTCAAGCTTTTTCTCTAAAATCCAGGTACTTCTCTTTCCTACATCCCATAGGATGTTTAGCGTAACATTTCCGAAGTAAAGAAAACAAAAGATGAAGATTTGCACATAAGTAAACTGAAAGTGACTTGTATTAAAACCGCAGTGGGGAACGAAGGTACGTCACTGCCACTGATTACGAGAAACTACAATTACACTAGGAATTGAAAATACATAAAATTAAAGAGAACTACTGCAGTAAATGATGAACTAACAACTAGAACTACACTAGCACTAAATGTGGTAGATGAGATTTCTTGGATGAATTAAATGGAACCCAATACCCCTTTTTATACTAAGAGGAAGAGGTTGGGTTTTACACAAAAATGGGTTGTCTAGAGAATAAGGACTGAAGTGGGAAAACATAAAATTCAGCTTCTTTGTGCAACACTTCTATCCATCATCTTGAAGCTCTTTTACCCATAGGACCCATCACCTTTCCACAAAGTTAACTTTATAGTACCATGGGTGTTATTATTTAATTCATCTTGCCATGCTTTTAGGAACACTTTGTACTTCTTAATCTCATGCCTTCTGCCAACTGAACCTTCCATTCTCCAATCTTTTTCTTTCAAGCTAAGATTTGATTTTCTTTTGTCTTCTTCTCTGCTCGATAGTGGGGTCTGGAGTGGGGAGCGAAAGTCACTGCAGATATTTCGTGAAAAAGCAACAAAACTCCACCAAATAATTTATTAAAGACTATGGTTCACTCTTTTTGCTCATTTTCGTGAATGTTACCAAGAATGGGGGTTTTGAGAAGTGAAATGGCTAAAAATTGACAAAATAAAATAAAATAAAAGAAAATAATAACTCTAAAAATAGAGTTATCAAATATCTTAACTACATAAGTAAATCTTCCTTTTTGATACTAGCACATTTACATTTAAGTACAAGAGGAGAAACACTCGCCAAAATAGGGGTTGTAGAGTGAAAACCCCAAGAAATGGTGAAAGCCCTAGATTTAGCAAAACCAACAATTAGGCTCCATGGATTAGGTAAATCAAACTCAAGTAGGGGTGTTTAGAGATAAACCAACTTACCTAGTATTTTATAAAGAGGAAACCCTAGAATTTAGAAACCCTAGAACTTCTTGTTGATGACTTGAACTTTAGCTAACCAAATATTGAAAACCCACTTGCAAGTATTTAGCAATGTAGAAGCTAAAACCCTAAAGAAACTCCATTAAATACATCTAGGTTTGTAGTGAAGAAATAAATGAGGAGGTTGGTGGAAGAGGTTGAGAATCGCCCGAGAGAGAGAGAGAGAGAGAGAGAGAGAGAGAGAGAGAGAGAGAGAGAGAGAGAGAGAGAATAAAACGGCCTAAGAAGAAAGAAATGAAACCCACCAACTCTCTAGTTCAGCGTTGCCTTAAAATCCCTATTTTCTTTCCCGTCGGCGAGAGTGACCTCATGGTTGTGACCTGGCAATATCGCCGGTCACTTCCGCTGAAAATGTACCGCAAGTTCCACGTGCAGCCATCTCCCCTTGCCGTGATAATGACCTCGCGAGAGTGCCCATGGCATTCTCGCCATGGCACTCTCGCCATCCTTGTACCGAGAGCACAAACCCAGCTGCAGTAGGACCCACGAGAAGATGGCAATTGGAAAAGTTTGTTGCGATGGTCTGAAACAATCTCAAAACCCCATTCTTGAATTAATGAAGATTTGTTGCATGGACACGTGGTATACCTAACACATGCATGTATACATGCATGCATGCACGCACACACACACATGCAAGGTTTGCCACGAGAAGGAAGTCGAAGAATTATTAGGGGCTCAAAATATAAATTAAATTGTAAATAAGAAATAATTTGCGTTCAAAAGTAGATCTCTTATTGAGAAAAAAGAATAGCACAATAGCTATTTGACTAGAGAATGTTAGTCGTTTGAACCACACAGGGTCACAGGAGATTGCGTTTTATTATTTGACAGTTAACGAATGACGTTTCATCTTAATTTGATTATGTATTTCCTAACATAACTTCGTCACCGGGCATGTTGCTTTATTTTCATAAAAAATACTCTAATACATTCATCGTCTTATATTACATTTTATTATCAAATTACGTTTCATCTTAAATTGGTTACACATTTTCTAACATAAACTTCGTGATGGAGCATTGCGCGGTACCAAATACTAGTTAAAAATACAAAGGAAAATGAGCAATTATTTTGGAGACAAGAAAGAAGGAACAATGATTAACACACATAGATAGCATTTATTAACTCTTGAGAATTACACAGCGTAAGACGGAGGAGAGAAGGATTTGATCGGAGCAACGAATTCGATAATACGCCTGGCAATTGGCACTGGCATCATCGATCTGATCTGATTCGATTCTCCGATCAAATTGAGGTCAAATTCAGGAATTAATTAATTATGTCCCTGAATATGAAAACTCTGTTGGCAAAAACCGCTGCGGTAATTGAGAAGACCGTCCAGGATGTGACCGGACCCAAAGCCCTCCAGGACTACGAGCTCCTTGACCAGATCGGCTCCGCTGGACCTGGCCTCGTTTGGAAGCTCTACTCCGCCAAGGCTCGTGGCGGTTCCACCCTCATCTCTCATCAGTATCCTACCGTCTGCGTCTGGGTTCTTGACAAGCGCACTTTGTCGGAGGCGAGGGTTCGTGCCGGACTTTCCAAAGCAGCGGAAGACTCCTTCTTCGAGATCATCAGAGCTGATGCCTCCAGATTGGTTAGATTGAGGCATCCGGGAGTGGTTCATGTCATCCAGGCCCTAGACGAGAACAAAAATGCCATGGCCTTGGTCACCGAGCCTTTGTTTGCTTCTGTGGCCAACGCCCTTGGTATATTGGATAACATTTCCAAAGTGCCAAAGGAGCTCCAAGGGATGGTAGGTATTTCTTCCCATTTCCTTTGCAGTCTGCATCTTAGTGTCCTAGTTTACCTATGTTTCTATGGCACAATTCAAATACAATTCTGTCTAATTTTAACCATGTTTAATCCACCATTCAACGACTATAATGGCTCTATGAACCCCTTGAAGAACCTCCATTGGAAGTGCTCTTAGGTGGACTGTCATGTACGATATAGGTGGTGGGTATTTCTTGGAAATCTCTATCCATTGGGGCATTGGGCTAGTCTGCGTGCCACATGGAGATCAAAGTAGATGATGATGAGGCGATCCACACCTAGCAACTTAGGCATGTTTGGCGTATATGCTCCAACTTGGGAATCATTGGAGATAAAGGATAAATATGTAATTCTGGCTAATGGTTTATGTTCAAGGTTCTAAATGGCGTGAGGCTTGGCGTGTTAGTGAGGTCAAGCCTTAGGCAATGTGCCATGGTCAACGCCTTACCTAAGGCAGCAAATTTGTATGTCATATATATAATTATATATACATATATATTTCCTATTATTATTTAATGAGATAATGATACAATTTAAATTCACATTAGTAGAAGAAAAATCATATTTATATATTGCTATCATTTAACGAGCATATGATCAAAGATTCAAAATAAAACTTGGAAGGGTTTTACAGCTTCGTTATAACCGTGAGTTAGTGACGTGTGTGTGAATCCATGAATCTATGAGTGAGGTAATTAGTAAAATTTGTAAAAGTGTAAAACCTAAAGTTGAAAGTGTAAAACACAAAAGGTAATTTTTTTATATTAAAAAAAACAATCACGGCTTGTAGAAAACGTGCGGCATGTCATGCCTTAAGTTGCCATGGCGTGAGCCACGCCTTGCACAAACACTATGGGATTTATCATGAACCCTGCTTGTGTCTTACTTAGGATCTCATTTCTAGGTCCAGTGTACTTTGTACTCTACTAATTCAACCTTTGTTTGATAATACTTGTGATTTACAAAAACCATATTCTTGGTGAATGCTTGTGGGGGTCAGCAAAGATTCATCTTGTATTGAACATGAATGGATCATGAGGATGCGATTCTTACTGGATTTTGTGGGAGGTAAATAACAACAGGTTTTGAGTTGTGGTCTATGAACTACATTATGTAGCTTTAAAGGTGGATAATGAAGTTATATGGTGTAGAGGTTGATGTGACTGTGAGCATGTCCTGCAACAATTTTGTATGTCTAATTCAGCATGGACATAGAATGTGGATGATAGCTCTCATGTATATATATCTGACTATTTATGACAGCGACATATACATGATCTAGGGTAAATTGGACTTCTCCAACCCAATGATGATCTACAGTGCTGTCTTTAACTTTGTTAAAGTTGTTAAAAATATTTCTATAAATTATAATAAATAAAATCGCTTATACTTTCTGCACATCACAAAATGTGTTATGACATGTTTTGAAACACACTCTTTCTTCTGTAGGAAATGGGTTTGTTGGAGGTGAAGCATGGTTTACTTCAGGTAGCAGAATCCTTGGACTTTCTTCACAATAATGCCCGCCTCATTCATCGTGCCATATCCCCTGAGGTATAGACAAACTTCTTCTAATAACACTTCTGCTTGGTAGTCACATGCATCTTCTTTTTAAAGAGTTCACTTAAATAATGTTTTTTTCTTGTTGGTTTTGTGTGATAGCACTATTTGTAATGTATCTTTGCTTGTCAGTAGTTCCTGAAACAGTGTTCACATGCAAATCAATCTTTAAACGAACACACACATACACACACTTATACACACTGGGACGCAGTAATAGTATAATCGTTTTCGGTTCCCCAAATTTGTAATCAGTTAAAATAATTTTATGATGGAACCCTAATGTGGATTAAGGTTATCATAGTGCTGACAGAGGGTCTTCGTGTTTACCATTTCTCATGTTTCAACTTCCACATTTTGTATAAGATGCATGTGTATAGAAATAACCTTGTGGCCCTACATGTGCAAACACAATGCTACTTTATGATGATAAATCAGGAAAGTAACATGCATTTGAAGTTGGTAACCGGAAACAGAAACTAAAAACACAATGCCCGAGTTTTTCTACCTAAACTTCTAGAGATCGGTTATTTTGACTATGTTTAGTTACTCGGCCTTGTAGTGCAGCATAAAATTACTAAACCTAATTCATATTAAGCATTCAGGTGTTGAAACCAAAGGATTCTAAATAATGTTGGGCAAGTTAGAGATCCTATTTTTACTGCATGGGGGCATTCATATGAATAGTGAAAGAATAACAAAGATAAATTGGAATTATCAATACTCAACGAAATTAGTAGAAGATTTCACTTTTTGTTCTTTACGAATGATTTCTATCTCATTTTCAACGGATGTAGACAACATAAATATTTCAGCATGAATAAAATATAAAAGAGAGGATGAGGATAGCATTTGAAAGTCAAAACCTTTCTTTTTGAAAGGCGGTATATCTAGAGGTGCCTTGGAGGTGAATAAGAGTAATGTGAAGCGGATGGGTTTCAGATTGAGACCATCGGTGTGACAAATTGGAACCAGCGGTTGAGAGAGAGCTTGAAGCTAAAGAGCTAAGGCACACTAAGCTTGAAGCATGCTGGAAATCCTCAACTGTCAGGACTTTCAAAGATGAAGTTCAAGTGATGGCTCTGGATGCATGGGAAATTTTCACCCCAGATACAGAATATGTAATAAAAGATACCCTCAAATAACATCTCATGTTGAATGATCATTTTCTGTGTTGAAGTTCTCAGTTGTCTTTTTTCTTATCGATTGATTAGTTTTTTTACCATAAATAGGAGCCAATTCTCATTACGGGGCACTGACTTTTGCTCAGGGCTGGTGTTTTTGGCTCTCATCAATGCTTTTTATTTCGTGAAAAATCCTTTGAATATGATACTTCTAGATTGTTACTTCTCTGAGGATGTCAATTCTGTTGTCATTTGCTTTGAGGTTATGAAACATATGTAATGCTTCCTCTGCCGAAAAATAAAATCTAACTTTTACTGTGGTCTAATCAAACATTTTTAATTATATAAGAATATCGGTCTATTTTGAAAGTTGCAAGCTATGTGCTTGGTGGCTCGTACATTGGTGAAAAATCATCATAGATGTAAATAAATTCTCATCAATCATCTATGCTGAATTCGGTTCCAGTTGATGATCATAAAAGTCAAACCGAGACTCTTAATTCGATGTAGAGGAACATACGTGTGATCATTGGATATATTTAATGCCCAAAGTCTGCAGCCAGTGGGTTAGCATATAATTTGACCATGTTTTTTCATTGGAAAATTTCAGGCTGTCCTCATCAACTCAAGTGGAGCTTGGAAGCTTGGTGGGTTCAGTTTTGCAATATCAGCAGACCAGTCATCTGCAGATTTATCTGCTGTGCAGCCCTTCCATTATTCTGTAAGTAATAACTTTGATAGGAACTCTTACACATTCATTCTCAACCCTCATTGCCATGGCAAAAAATTCAAATGTTTTTGGAGTTTTTGGTCATTTGATATTGTAATCAGTGATTATATTATTGATTAACTTGTATGTTACAATGAAGGGGTACAAGGAGATACATATATATATATATATATATATATATATATATATATATATATATAGGCAAGAAACCTAGACAAAAAAGGAAACCCTAAAAGAGAAACCCTAAGGGAATAAATACATAATTTACATTCTAACAGATATGTATGCATGCCTATCATTTGTGGTATGTAGAGGGTAATAATAGGTGTATTCTGCTGAATTTATGAAGATTACCATGATGTTCGGAGCCTCAATAACAACCAAAAAAAAGGAAGAAAAGAACCAATGCATGATTCCTTGCATCAAAAAAATACATAAAAGGAGACCACCGACTTTCCAGTTGTGGTGCCTTAGCCAGCTCAAGGGTCAATAGAAGCAAGCCCTAGGGTTCTTTGTTTCATAGTTACTGGGAATGGTGAAGATGGAATAGCCATAGGTTCAAATGAGAAATGCTAAGTGTGTGAGAAATAGAGAAGTAATCTTAGCCATTTATACGGTCAAGATCGGATTTGATTGGTCAAAAATTACGGCTTTGACTCGTCAAAAGTTGCGGCTAATAATAGGACAGTTTCGTAACTTTTACAAATACACGGGACAAGTTCATATGTGAACCTGTGTGATTTACATATGAACTATATGTTCATATGTGAACCCATGTAATTCACATATGAACTCTTTTTAACTAATTCACATATGAACCTTTGTGATTCATATATGAACTAATTAACTGATTCTCATATGAACTAATTAACTGTAGATTCATATGTGAATCAGTTGAACTAATTAACATATTCACATATGAACCGTTGTGATTCACATATGAACTATTTAACATAGTTCATATGTGAATCACACATGTTAACATATGAACTCGTTAACTACCCCTCTATCTTCTGCAGACCACGCAAGGAATTATCCGATACTTCTCAGTCAAAGCCGCAAATGTTGACCAGATGAATGGCTAGGATCATTTCTCTATTTCTCGTACACTGGCATTTCTCATTTGAACCTCTCCCACATGGAATATAGCTAAAATGAAGACAACAAAGTCTGTTAAAGAAAATCCCCCGGTGATAAACAAAATAATTTTTTTCCCATTGACCTGGCTTAAACTGTCGTAACATCGCCTTGAGTTCGTCCCATCTCGTAAACGGCCGACATCGGTTCTCCCATTGAAACCAGCATAACATGTTGCCCTCGGAACAAGTTACAACAACTTCAATCTTCTTCTCTTTGGTTAATCGATTCAACAGGAAGTACCTTTCAGCACACATCACCCAACCATCGGAATCAACTCCTTCAAATGACGGTATCTCCAATCTTCTTCCTTGGATCACAAAACCCCATCCAGTCCCCATCGTCCTCTCCGTCAGAATCTGCAACTTTTGTTCTTTCAAGTGCGGCGACTTCTATCTGATTCTCTTTTTTTGCATCTTGACTGACAACTCCATCTGCTTCATTACAGCTTGTACATCTGTTTTAGGGAACTAAAGTTGGCATGCTGATAAGAACCCAACCGTTGTTTGTATTGAGATTGCTTAATTCCGGAACGATTATAGGAAAAAGAAGATAATTCTGCTGTTCGAGAGCCCGATCTCTCCAAATCAAAAAGATACCAAGAAGAAAAACCATGCCTTATACGTTGCTATCCCGCTCCTCACAAACTTGGAAAATAAAATTACCAAAATTATAAAATACTGAATTACTCCTGGACTTTCCTTATTTTTGAATGGCTCCTTTTCTGGAATATACTTTTGAAATCGGTGGCTTATCAATACTCCCTCCCCAACGACTAACCTTGTCCTCAAGGTGAAATGTGGGAAACTGTTTGCATATGTCCTCATAAGACTCCCAAGTATCTTCGAAAGCAGGTAAGCCACGCCAACCAATAAGCACTTCGATATCCCTGTTGTTACGGTATCGTAGTCCTTTCAAACATTCAGGTTCCACTGGAAGCTCCCAACTGTTTGTAAGCGTTGTTGGTAGGGGTGTAGGTGTTACGTAATCTCCGATGGCCTCCTTAAGTTGAGAAACGTGAAAACTGGGTGAATGCTACTATCAGCGGGTAATTGTAGACGATACGCGACCTTTCCAATCCGTTCAAGAATAAGGAAGGGTCCGTAAAATCGGGGGGCTAATTTCACATTACGATGAGCTGACAGAGATGTCTGCCGATACGGCCGAGCCTTCAAAAACACCCATTGACCGACCGCATATTCTACATCACGTCGGTGTTTGTCGGCAACCATTTTCATTCGCTGTTGTGCTCGGAGTAAATGAGCTTTTAGTTCTATCAGCATGTGATCCCGTTCCAGTAACATTTGATCCACCTATGAATTGGAGATGGTCATGTTCGCATAGGGGGTGAGTGTAGGTGGGTCACGACCATATAGAATTTTGAACGGCGTGGTGTTCGATGATGTATGGAAGGAGGTATTGTAAGAATATTCGGCCCATGGCAGCCACGTTGTCCACTTTCGAGGTTGTGTACCAGCAAAGCAACGCAAGTAAGCCTCAATTCCTCGGTTGACCACTTCCGTCTGCCCATCACTTTGAGGGTGGTAGGCGGTGTTGAACCGGAGTTTCGTTCCCTGCAATCGCCATAGCTCCTGCCAAAAATGGCTAAGAAAAAGTGTCCCGGTCCGAGACGATGGACTTGGGAACCCCATGTAACCGCACAATTTCTTTCACGAAAATTCCTGCCACCTTGGGAGCTGTAAACGGGTGCTTCAAAGCAATAAAGTGGCTGAATTTACTCAGCCGATCAACCACGACGAGCAGTGAATTACATCCGTCCGATACGGGCAACCCTTCCACGAAATCCATGGAGATGTCCTCCCAGACTCGTTGAGGAATGTCCAAGGGTTGGAGGAGCCCAGCGGGTGTTAGGGTGGAGCTTTTGTTGCGTTGGCAAGTCGCACAAGCGGCCACGTAATCCCGAACGCTCGCTTTCATCCCTTCCCACCAAAATTCTGCCTTGATCCTGTGGAACGTCTTTAGGAAGCCCGCATGACCCCCAATGGCCCCATCATGGTATTCCGTGAGGATTTGAGTGATCAATTGTGATTGATGGGGAATGACAATCTTATCCTTTTTGAACAATAAGTTTTCCCGTGATTGAAATTGGCTCTCATTCGAACGTCCAGACTTGAGCTCTGCAATAGTTTTCTTCCACTTTGGGTCTTGATTTATGTGTTCAGTTAGTTGGGCAGTGTCCCATCCTTGGAACGTAATTAATTCCATTAGCGTCGGAGGTTGCGGCCTCCTAGAGAGAGCGTCCGCAGCTGCATTCTCCCTCCTCGGTTTGAATTGAATCGAGAAATTAAAGCCAATCAATTTCACCTACCATTTTTGGTGCTCAGAAGCTACCTCTCGCTGCTCCAGAAGATATTTGAGGCTCCGTTGGTCGGTTTTAACCAAGAAACGTTTCCCCATAAGATAGTGCTTCCATTTCTTGACTGCCAAAACGATTGCCATCAGCTCTCGCTCATAAATAGACTTAAATCTACTACTAACCGGCAGGGCCTGACTAAAATAAGCTATGGGTCTCTGTTGTTGCATCAAGACCGCCTCAATACCTGTTCCGGAGGAAGCATCTGTTTCTACTGTAAATTCTTTTTCAAAATTGGGCAGGGCTAAAACCGGAAGTTGTATCATAGCTGTCTTCAAATGTTGAAAAGCATGTTCAGCCTCTGGAGTCCACTCGAAACTGTTCTTTTTAAGCATTTGGGTTAGGGGTAATGCCATCCCACCATACTCTTTAACAAAACGACGGTAATACCCCGTTAACCCCAGAAAACCACGAAGCTCCTTAATAGTTTTAGGCGACGGCCACTCTTGCATTGCTTGAACCTTTCCAAACTCCTATTCGACCCCTTTCTCCGATATCACGTGCCCCAAATACTCTACCCGATGCTGCCCGAATATGCACTTCTTGCGGTTTGCTACTAATTGATTGCCACGGAGTATTTGGAGGGCCAACGATAAGTGATGCCTGTGTTCCTCCTCGTTACGACTGTAAATGAGAATGTCGTCAAAGAAAATAAGAATAAACTTTCGAAGGTGAGTTTGGAATAACTCGTTCATGAGAGCTTGAAATGTGGCAGGGGCGTTGGTAAGGCCGAAAGGCATTACCAAAAACTCATAGTGTCCGTCATGAGTTCGAAACGCTGTCTTTTCGATGTCGCTATCCTTCAATCGGATCTGATGATAACCCGATTTGAGGTCCAACTTTGAGAAAATTTTCGCCCCATGCAATTCATCGATCAACTCTTCTACCAAGGGAATCGGAAATTTGTTAGGCACCGTAGCTTGGTTGAGCGCGCGGTAATCTACACAAAACCGCCAACTACCGTCTTTCTTCTTGACCAACAACACGGGGCTTGCATAAGGGCTTTCGCTAGGCCGAATGACTTGGGCAGACAACATTTCTCGGACCAATTTCTCTATTTCATTTTTTTGCTCATGTGAGTACCGATACGGTCGAACACAGATGGGTCCTGTATTTGGGAGCAAATGGATGGTGTGATCTTGCTGTCTTGTAGGTGGTAAGTGGGTGAGAGGTTCAAACACATCTTGGTAATTTGCAAGCACTTTCTGCAATATCAGACTAGTTTGTGCTTCTTTCCCAACATCCTCCTCTTGCAACATATACAGATCCAACAAAATTGCTTCCTCAGTGGAGTTCCAACTTTTTGTCAATGACTTAAAAGAGGCAACGGATTTTTGGAGACCCCCTGGATGATTATCTTTGCTCCATCGATCTTAAATTTCATTTGTAACGCCTTCCAATTTACCTTCATATCACCGAACGTTTCCAACCATTGCATTCCGAGGATGATGTCGGTACTTCCCAACTCCAACGGTAAAAATTCGATGTTAATCCGCATTTGTGGAAGTAACAGCTCGACTCCCCTGCACACACTCCTCCCCTTTACCACTTGGCAAGTGCCCACCTTCACCCCGAAACCAGGTGTTTCGTCCACGTTTAGTTGGAGTCGTGAAACCAAATCTTTAGATATAAAATTATGGGATGCACCACAATCAATGAGGATAATCACCTCTTTTCCACAAAGGTGTCCCCGGATTTTCATGGTCCGTGGAGATGACAACCCCACCACTGAGTTCAGGGATAACTCGATGGTTGGATCTGGTACCGTTTCCCACCCGTCGATTTCCTTTTGATTGAGTTCCCCTTCCTGTTCCTCTAACTCTGTGGGCTCATCTTGTAGTAGGAGCACTTGTAATTCCTTGTTTTTACATTTGTGCCCTACCTGATATTTTTCATCACACCGGAAACAAAGGCCTTTTGCTCGTTTATCTCGAAGCTCTTCCTCGGTTAACCTTCTAGTCATCCTTGCTTCAGGCCTGATGGTTGTCGTTGTAAGGTTTCCCGTCCCTTTTCCCGACCCTGATGGAATGCTCTTGACATTAACGTTATGGGTCGGACTTGTTCTAAATGCCGAAGTCGAGGAAGTAGGGGTAGGTTTATAAGAGCCGCCGGTGATTCGATTACCCCCAAGTAATCGTGAATTTTTGTCTTCAACCAATTGAGCTGTCTCCATAATTTGGACTAGACCTTGTGGCCTTAGTAATCTAACTTCGGCCTGGATGCTCGGTTTGAGCCCATTCATGAGGTTCCCTTCCAACACCTTCTCCGGAAGGTCCGATAAAGATGATGCTAAAAGTTCAAAGGAATGACGAAAGTCTCGAAGAGTACCTGTTTGCCGGAGGGCTAGAAGCTGCTCAAGGGCGGAACCTCCGCCAGTGAGTCGAAAACGATTGATGAGTTGTAACTTCAAATCCTCCCAAATCAGAATTGTATGCCTGCTGTCCGCCCAATGAAACCAAGCGAGTGCTTCTCCTTCCATACAGATTCCCGCCGTGGCGACCTTCTCCTTCTCGTTAAAACGTTGAAGAGCAAAGTAACGTTCAGCCCGAAATATCCACCCATCAGGATCGATTCCGTTAAACATCGGTAATTCTACGCGACGCAATCTCCAATCGGCTTGAGAGAATCCCGAATTTGGTGGTTTACCGGTTCCCCCCGTGTCTGACTGAATGAAGAACGGGGAATTAACATCCCCTTGGGTTTGCGATCCGCCTGAACCAGAACCTTGAAACGACCCTCCGGTAACCCCGGTCTGAGTGGAATTGGTGGATCCCGTTTGGAACAACAAATCCAGTTTCCCCGCAATCGCTTGAATTCCCTTGTCTAAATCGTCCATTCGTTTGGTATTCCCTGCCTCGCGATTGCAAAGCGCTTGAACATCGGCTCTCATCGCTTGAACAGATTCTTCTAGCACATCGATGCGTTCTCTTTGGTGCCATGGTCACTCAGAATCGAGGGCTCTGATACCAATTGATAAGAACCCAACCGTTGTTTGTATTGAGATTGCTTAATTCCGGAACGATTACAGGAAAAAAAAGAAGAAGATAATTCTGGTGTTCGAGAGCCAGATCTCTCCAAATCAAAAGGATACCAAGAAGAAAAACCATGCCTTATACGTTGCTATCCCATCCTAATATACTGCTCCTCACAAACTTGGGAAATAAAATTACCAAAATTATAAAATACTGAAATTACTCCTGGACTTTCCTTATTTCTGAATGGCTCCTTTTCTGGAATATACTTTTGAAATCGGTGGCTTATCACATGCATCGTCCCTGAACTCCCCTCGATTTGTTGATTCTTGATAACTTGCTCATCGTCATCCCGTAGATCGTACTGCTTTGATACCAATTGATGAACACTTTGATGATCACATGTTTAGTTTCAATCAGAATTGAAAGAGTTGAAGGATGCCATAGGTTCTCAGTTTTCGAGAGGCTGAGATCTCTCCCACGACACTCGCCAAACTCTAATTATCAAACTGATGCCTACTGCTATATTTCTCACCTGCTTTTATACTACCCCATGCCAACAACTTTGTCTAACAGACTGACACCTATCCCAGCCCACCACTATGCTTATTACAACTAACTGACTCTCTCTCAATTACCATAGCCCACCTATGTTGACCAGCGGTACCCAGCGTATAACTGCCTCTCCTTCAATAATAAAACAGGGTGGCTGATCCATATAAGCCTCCTCAAGAAAACCATTAAGGAGTGTTTATGGCTTGGTTACTGTAACACAAATACAGACATAGGTTATTTTGCTTGTGAGAGAAAGTCTCCTCTTAATTGATAACTTGTTGACAAGAGGAGCCATTAGTATAGAGTTTGACTATGGAAACTGATGCCAACAGTATGGATTCCAGTAGGAAGAAATGTCAAAACAAAGGTATTGGCCTTTCATCTCCACTTGTATGGCTTCAACCACCTTAAGTGTCCTAGGGCCTCCTTAATATTTTAGGAATAGGATGGTTGTGTAAGACAGTGATGAAAATACATGAATCATGATAGATGGTAGTGTTGGAAAGACAATTGTCATCCTCACCTTTTTTGGTGTGTGTGTGTGGAGGGGGTGGGGGGGGGGTGGGGAGCAGTTGCAAGCACACCTCGTACTTTTGTGCATCACGATGGGTGTAAAAGTAAGACTCCATGGGGGTTAGGGATGGTGCCTGTATGTTGGTTTGGTAATGGTTGATCTCTATGCTGTCAATATCGCGATATATCGGATATCGGACCTATAAGGAAATATCGGTGCAATATATCGGACATTATATCGCTGGCCGATATATCGGCGATATTGACCGATATATCTCCGATATTTTGGTCAATATATCGGCCGATATATCGGTTTTTAGACTTTTTTTTGGACTTTTTTGGGCGTTATTTACTAATGTTGTGGGCTTTGAAGGCTTTTTTTTTAGTTTTTTACTGATTCAGTAAGTTAGGTTTTTAATGCTCCTCTTCCTCTTTCAGACTTTTTTAGATCGATGCTCTTCCTCTTTTCTTCCGGTATCTCTTCTCTTCTTCTTCTTCACTTCTTCTGTTCACGAACCAAGACAGCAGCGGGCAGCCCAGCAGATTCTTTCTTCTCTTCTGTTCACGAACCACCTCTTCTGTTCTTCTTCACTTCTTCTTATCTTCTGTTCACGAACCAAGACAGCAGCCCAGCAGATTCTTTCTTCTCTTCTGTTCACGAACCAAGCCAGCAAATCGTTGCTGCTGTTTTTAAATTTTAATTAATGCTTTGATGTTTTGATGTTGAACTATGTTTTTAAATTTTAATTAATGCATATCATATGTTTATGGATGCATATATATATAATTATATATACATATATTTCTAAGAAATATTATATGCACCGATATTCTTGGACCGATATATCACCGATATCGAATATCGGTCCTTGACCGATATCGCACCGATATCCGATATTAACAGCATAGGTTGATCTGATTACATTTGATTTAAATGGGCTAGGGGAACGAGTTTTGTTTTTGGAAGTAAACTGGAATAACTTTTTCTTTTATTTATGCAACACAAAAACATACATGATATACATGCCAGGCATGATAACTGTGAACTTGACCTTGGGAGCAGTACACATTGGTACTTTTGTGCATCACAAGATTTGTAAAGTAAGATAGTCATGAGGATTATATTGGGAAACAATACTTTGATCATTCGTCATGGTGTTTCTATGTTGGTTAGATAATGGCTAATCTGATTATCTTTGGTTTAGATTTTTTTTGGGGAGGGGGGATGAGATTTGTCTCTGAAAGCAAACTGTATTTAACTTTTTCATTATACTATCTAGACAACAATATACATGGTTTATACATGCTAGGCTATAAATAAGGAAGGGGATCAAATTAATTTCTTTAAATCAAACCTCTAATAATCCTTCTAAATATGTGCATTCCTGTTCTGTAATTTTCATCCTCAACCTAGAGCATAGATGTTCTTCATGTTTACATGTTTTGTAGAGTTTAAATTCTATTGGACTTTTCACAAACAAAATGGTACTCGATCTCAGTAAGTTATGTTTGTTGATGAAATACAAGGTTAGAGGCAATCTGGAGAGCAATTTCATTATCACACAATAGGTTTGTTGACAACTTCAGTTAATAATTTCAAGTGATATATCCATATTATCTTACAAGTAGATTGAGATTTTGCACTAGAGTGAATTTTCCTTACCACATGGATGTGGTATATGATGATCCATTTTTATTTAATATTTGCATTGAATTTCAATCTCTGCTGTTATACGCCTTTCAATATGGTCCCTATTCTTACTTTTGGCAACCTTTTAAAGTAGAAGGCCTATCTCTCCTTACATATGCAATACAATCCATGTTTCTGTAGACCATTCTATAACTTGTATGGTTGTATGTACTTGGTTTTTTATACGTAATTGTTAATAGCTAATTTTCTCAGTATCTACTCACAGAATTGCAAACATTTTTTGTTGTTTAGAACTATATTTCACATGATTCTGTTTATCAGGAATATGATGTTGAAGATTCACTACTGCCTCTTCAGCCGTCACTGAACTACACCGCTCCGGAGCTAGTCCGGAACAAGGCGTCTTCATTTGGATGCTCTTCTGATATTTTTAGCTTTGGATGCCTTGCTTACCATTTGATTGCTAAAAGGCCTTTGTTTGACTGCCACAACAATGTGAAAATGGTATTGATGATCTGCCTTTCGTCAGAATATGATTATATTAATCTATATATTGAATGGCACCAGCTCTTAGAAGTAACTTGTAACATTAGATCCTTTCCATCTGCAATTTTCTGTCTTTATGGTATTCATAAGCAGATGCATTCCAAGCTCTTGGTGCCTTTCTTGAATTTAGTAAACAAACCCCCTCCCCCAAAGATAAAAAGTTAATGCCTTTTGATATTTCTGATATTATAACTTGTATTCTGATGTCCATTAGAAAAAATGCATTATGTAAGTGGTGTACCCGTGCCAAAGAAGAATTTAGAGGGGTTGCTCAAGGAAAGCAACAATTAATATATTTCTCGAAGTTACGATAGAAGCGCCAAGCTCTAGTGTAATAGCAAAGCAACAATTAATATATTTCTCAATCCTGTCCAACATGACCGAATCAAGCATGTGAAAGTGGATAGACATTTTATTATAGAAAGGGTGGTGGAGGGAATCATGTACATGACTTATGTTCCTACCCAAGCATCTTCACCATAGGACTCACAAGACAAAAAATTCGATGGCTTCTTAAGCAAGTTGGAAAAGATTATATAATGTATTATTTGTAAAAACATTGAAAGCATTCTTTCGGCTTTTATAACCCCTGTTCCACATATCCATTGAAGCTTAGTGAATACCGGTTTCTGGTAATAAAAAGATCACCGACGCCAAAGTGGGAGGTGAAAAGTGATTCCACAAATAGCAAATAAATGTATATTTTTGGTGAGACAGTGGACCCTTGGAAGATAAAGTTACACAATGATAAATAGAAGTAACTACATGGATGACGATAATCAACTGATGCCGGTAAATGTTTAATTTATTGATGTTGTAAGATGGTTTTAGTTTTGCTACATAGATACAATTTGTATATTAGCAAAATAACTAAATAGTACACGTCGTCTATTTTCTTTTAATAGTGGCTTTGTGCACTTCCATGCAGTACATGAATAATTTGACATACTTATCCAGCGAGGCTTTTTCATCCATTCCCCACGAACTAGTTGCTGACTTGAAAAGAATGCTTTCGGCAAATGAGGCTCTAAGACCCTCAGCTTTGGATTTTACTGGTAAAGATCTGTGTGGTTTCTAACATTATGTATGATTATAAATGCATGCTCAATTGCTCATCAAACTATCATGTTTCTATACTGCAGTTATTATCATTTTAAGATTCTTTGTTCATTGGTTGTCAAGTTTGAGTTGATCTAGGTCAACAAAGTTTCCTATTGCCTGCGGTAAATGGCAAGGCAAGAGGCAATCACCCAAGCAAAGTGAGGCAAGATTAAGATATTAAGAAGTATACAAGGTTTCCCATGTTACATTAAGATGCCCATGCATGTAATCACAAAATCATAATAAACATGTAGGATAATCTTTGCTTCCATATATCCAATATCCAAAGAACACCTTTAAAGTACAGTTTCACAAGTGAAGGGTAATATTTAGTTGATACAATGAAGTTCATAATCATGTTTGAAAATAATACTAGTCTCAACCTAATGGTACTACCCACTTTGGAGTCCTAATCATCCTTGTCTTGCATATTCAGGATGACATGCTTTTTGGAAAGGGAAGATGACATCTAATTGTACCTCTATTCTACAAGGAGCATGCTTAACACCTCCAAGTTTTATGATTTTGTTCTTCCCCTACCCATTGACTAGGTGCTGACCTGATTGAACTTGCCACATATAGTTGCATCCCTACTCG
The DNA here is from genome assembly GCA_033807775.1 of Saussurea involucrata. Classification (NCBI taxonomy): domain Eukaryota; kingdom Viridiplantae; phylum Streptophyta; class Magnoliopsida; order Asterales; family Asteraceae; genus Saussurea; species Saussurea involucrata. The sequence goes on from CM066317.1 coordinate 69,279,251, forward strand.
CCCAAGCTGACCAAGGTTTTAAAAAACGGAAACGAGCCTCGAGGCGTTTTCCCTTTAGGTACATGAGGCATAAGCCCCAAAAAGAAACAAAAAATTCATAAATCCGTACACTTAACAAAACAAACATAATTTCATATACTCACTAGTATGTCGCAGCATAATGCACCAAAAACAGAATATATATAGTTACACACTTGTAAAAACAAAATAATACAAATACAAAAAGTATTAATTATATATAACTAGAAGTGTACTCGCGCAATGTAGCGCGATACATCTCAATTATAATGTTTTGCATTAATTTTGTCTTTGTCGATTTTATAAATTGATAATGTTTTTTTTATAAATTTTACTTATAATTTAATTTAAGTTTAATGTCGATGTAATTTATTTTAGGTTTAATAATGTAATGTTTTTATAAAATAATAATAATATTATGTTAGAATTCAATTATTATCCTAATTATATTTTAATTTTTTTATATTTAAAATGAGATGTTTATCCTGTATTTGATTATGTTTATCAGTTAGTTATGAATTCAAACATCCAGCTTTTAAAAGTTGTACTCATGTATCATATACTTGTAATCTTGAATTTTAAGTAATATGCACCAATAAATAGTACTTGATGCATGAAAAATTGTTTTTAAGAGTTTTTCTCAAATGCTTTACAATATAGTATAGATAATATATTATATATTTATCGAAGAAGATGCAAAGAAAACAGGAGAAAACTGGAGTTCACGAAGGACAATAGACGAGTAGCTTTAATAGGGCTTTGGAGAACCGGAGAAGAACAAGGTTTTCAAAAAAGAAATAGAGAAGGTTTTAGTCATTTGTTTAAATAATTTAGCCTCGGTATTGAGGCGTACGCCTCTCTACCGCCTCAGATGACCGAGGCGTACGCCTCATATGGGGATTGAGAGGCGCCGCCTCAGGTGCGATTTGGACCACCTCAACTCGAGGCGTACGCCTCACACGCTTTTTAAAACCATGATCTTGACAATTGAAAAGTATCGTGTAGCAAGTCAGGATGTATTCTAGATTGCTGTTACTAAGAATAGTGTTGATTCTAGATTGCTGTTACTAAGAATGGTCAGGCTTCTTCCTACCCAAATGGATGTAGTCACCGACTAATTCCGTTTTCATGCTTATAAATTTTTTTTTGATAAGGAGGGGGGGGGGGGGGGGCGCCCCTCCGATCAAGAAAAAAAGACAATTTTTGATTTTTAAAAAATTTAGGGGTTTTCAAAATTCCCTGCTGTCTGGATTTGTAAGCAGATTTAGCCTTGTTGATTTCAAGGCTTGCTCAAGGGTTCTAGTATCTCATATGCAATGGATATGGTAACTAGAAGGTTTACACCCTCTTTTATTTCCTGTATTATAATATTGCACGTGATCTTATAAGCGTTCAGCCACCTTTTTGCTCTTCTAGGACTGGAGATTTCCACTTCCTGCTAAGTAGTAGCGTCTAAGCTATATTTTGTTGCAACCAACATGTGATAGCAAACAAATGATATACGGGATCTGTGTCTTTGGGAGTACACTGTAGTGTATATTTGGACTAGTGGCATCCATAGGAATTCAGCAACCTTTCGCTCTTCTAGAACACGAGGTTTCCGCTTCGTGCTAAGTAATAACGTCTAAGCTATATTTTGTTGCCACCAACATATCTTAGCAAACAAAATGGTAAATGGGATTTGTATCTTTGGGACTACATTATAGTGTATATTTGGATTTGTGGCATCTGTGGCAAATTGCTTAAAATGTATCAAGATTTCTCAGTGAACAAACATCTTCCTCCCACTCAGTCTAGAGTATATTTGATGTTTTGTTAAGCCAACTCCATGTTGACTGAAGTATTTAGTCGATATGGGTTTAGCGGAGGTTAGCGATAGCACATTAAATACCTGATTTTGCCTCCCTGAGCAGTTAAACCAAGACCCATGCATCTCTATTCCCTTTGTTGTTCAATGTTTACTAGTTTCTTCATATAGAATCTAGTTTTGACATTTCCTGAGTGATAAACCAAACGAAACCAAACTTGCTTAAGAAATCTTATTTGGAAGTAGGGTCTGGTGGTAGGATGTATGTAGACCTTTCCTCTATCTCTAGAAGTAGAGAGGTTGTTTGAGTGAAGACCCCTCTTGCGAAAAAGTTTTGGAGAAGTCTCGAGAAAATCAGAGAAATGTTGAAGATGTTTTAAAAAAGTTCTTGTCAAACTTCTGTTGGGCTGATATTGGTCTCATCCCAAGATGCTTCCTGCTCCTATGACTGCAACTGAAGGGCATGAAATATTTTTATTACAGTATGATATTGTGTGTTCTGTTGGTTTTTGGTGTGGTTCATGGACAATTTGTTTTTTTTTGTGATAAAAAAATTGGTTATTCCTCTTTTATGTTTGTAGTCCTGTCGGTAGTAAATAACAAAAATCAAGTGAAAATGACATGATTTCATCTTCATATCATTTGACTTCTTAAATGTTCTATATTTGTTCTCGCTTTTCAGGTTCTCCCTTTTTCCGTGATGACACTAGGTTGCGAGCACTTCGCTTTCTGGACCACATGCTTGTACGTGCATACAATTTATATCATCAGTGATAAGCTTGTGGATTAGATAAGCTTGTTGTAAGATGACATTCAAATGGGGTGTACAATTGTTTCTTTTATGCTGATTTTTATTGGTTTCAGGAAAGAGATAACATGCAGAAGTCAGAGTTTTTAAAAGCATTATTGGACATGTGGAAAGATTTTGATGCTCGTGTTTTACGATATAAGGTTGAAGAATTTCCAGTCTCACTGTGTGCTTGATGTTGTAGCTGAAATTATGGGCCATGAAATAATGTTCATAACTTTGGATAAAGGGTTTGCATGTCAAATTTTTATACATGGGTCTAGTGCTATCTTTTGCATTTCGTTTATTTCATTGCACCAACGTGAATTCTAGCTGTTCCGACTGTAATGACCTTAATTTGGCTTTTTTTTTTCTTCCTAAGAGCTTAATAATATAATCCTGTCTTCTTTAAATATCTTTTGTGATAATGAAAATGACAGTGAACTTTTTTTGTTTGTGTAGGTCCTTCCGCCTCTCTGTGCAGAGCTTAGGAATATGGTTATGCAACCGATGATTCTGCCCATGGTTTTAATGATAGCTGAGTCTCAGGTACTATATAGCTACTGGTCAACATTCGGGTCAACGCCCACCATTGCAATTTACGTACAAAAGAAGAGAGAAGTAAATCTTTTAGATGTGTGTCTATTAAATAGCTAAATAATTGTCAGGGGCAAAATAGGAATTTACCCTTGTAATAAGATCTCTCACTCTCTACATATAGAAAGTGTGAGTGTAGGAGCGGGCATTCTGTTTCGAGAAGTTTGTTACAGGAGCGTATGCTCTGGGAGAGACCATGGCCTCTCGAATGCCATAGGAGTTGTATTTTCATTTCTTCTTTCAATCAATATAGCCGACAACAGCCCTAATTGTTCAGTGTATACCAAATTGGTATCAGAGCAATTACGATCCACAGATGGCGACTCGTAACACAACCAATCGAATCGAAGATCTGGAGGGTAGCGTGAGTCTAATTGAGAAAACGATGCAGACGATTGTGGAGAAGCTCGATAAATTGCAAGGAGACGTAGATACCAAATTGAGCGCGACTCCTAACAATGGAGGAGGGGATTCGGGATCTGGAGGATTCGTGAGAAACTTTACAGAAAATCACGATCCTAATCGATTTTTTGCTGTGAAGGGACAAAAATTGGAGATACCTACGTTTGATGGTACTGACCCCGATGGTTGGATACTAAGAGCCGAGAGATATTTTTCCCTCAATCGATTATCACCTGAGGAGCGAATCGATGTTTCGTTTATCGCTTTTGAGGGAGACGCTTTGAGATGGTTTCAATGGGAAAACAAGCGTCATCCAATATTAAGATGGGAGGATCTGAAAAACTTGCTGTTAAGACAATTCAGGTCATTAGCCGCTGGATCGTTGTGCGAACAGTTCTTAGCACTCAAACAGGAGAATTCAATTGAGGAGTATCGGAGGAAGTTTGTGGAGTTGGCTGCTCCTTTGGATGGAATTCCAGAAGAAGTATTTCTCAGCCAATTCATAAATGGACTGGAGAAGACAATCTAGGCCGAAATTCATCTTATGAATCCGATCTCTCTGAGTTCGGCAATGGAGATGGCGGCAAAAATAGAATTGAGAAATAAGGTGGTAATGAGAGAAAAAGGGTTGTATGTCAATAAACGAACTAATACGGGAACTATGGAAAACAAAGGCAATTCGACAGTGCCAATTACACCTTCTAATCAGGTGAATAAAAATAGCTCGGAATTCAGGAGGCTGTCAGAACAGGAAGTACAGCAGAGAAGAGCGCTGGGATTATGTTATAGATGCGATGAGAAGTATTCACCGGGCCACAAGTGTAAAAAAAAGAGATGAATGTTATTTTAATCCAGGAAGAAGAAACTGGAGAAGAAGGAGTTGAATTAGAGAACAAAACTTTGGACACAACCGAGGTAATAGAGGTTGGGGAAAAAGTGGAAGTTCATTTGAATTCCGTGATTGGACTATCTAATCCAAAAACTATGAAGATGGAAGGCGAAATTGGCGAACAGAGGGTAGTAATTCTCATTGACAGTGGTGCTTCTCACAATTTCATATCTAAAGAGGTGGTCGAGAAATTGGGGATAGTTATAGAGAAGACGAAGGAATATACCATTACCATGGGAACAGGTAATAAAGTGAAGGGGGAAGGACTGTGTAAAGGTGTCAATGTTTTGGTACTGGGATTGGAGGTTGTACAGGATTTTTTGCCCATTCAACTAGGGAACAGTGACATTATCCTAGGCATTCAATGGTTGGAGACGTTAGGATCGACGTATACCAACTGGAAATTACAGACTATGAAATTTACTTGTGGGGGACGTACGGTCACATTAAAAGGAGACCCGGCTTTGGGGAGATCAAAGGTATCCTTGAAAGCAATGGGCCGAGAAATGAAAGAGGAAGGTCATGGTATTCTGGTAGAGTTGGGAGCAGTAGACATAGAAGATACAACTGATGTTGTTGAGAGTTGTACGATAGAGGAAGTTTTAAAGGAGTTTGATGGGGTGTTTAACATGCTTCCAGGTCCGCCACCGGTGAGAGGTCGTGAACATGGTATCATCTTAAAGGACGGCTCGCAACCAGTTAACGTACGCGGCCCTACAGGTATCCTCATTATCAGAAGAATGAGATAGAAAAGCTTGTTAAGGAGATGCTGGAAGCAGGAGTCATTCGTCCTAGTGCAAGTCCCTTTTCCAGTCCAGTCTTATTAGTAAAAAAAAAGATGGTAGCTGGCGTTTTTGTATCGATTACAGAGCTTTGAACAAAGCTACGGTGGTGGACAAATTCCCTATACCAGTTATCGACGAGTTGCTTGATGAACTATACGGGGCTAAGGTATTTTCTAAATTGGATCTCAAGTCTGGTTACCACCAAATTCGAATGGAGGAAAAGGATATTCAGAAGACTGCTTTCCGTACACACCAGGGACACTACGAATTTCTCGTAATGCCCTTTGGGCTCGTGAATGCCCCAGCCACGTTCCAGGGCCTTATGAATAAAGTCTTCAGTCCTATTTTGCGTAAGTTCGTTCTCGTTTTCTTTGATGACATCTTGGTTTATAGAAAATCGAAGGAAGAACATGTCGAGCACCTTCGCGTGGTGTTGGAGATTATGTCAAAACATCAGCTATTTGCAAATAGAAAGAAATGCGAGTTTGGCAAAGATAGATTGGGTTACTTGGGGCATATCATATCAGGTGAAGGAGTAGAAGTTGATAGGTCAAAAATTCAATCAATCGTTGAATGGCAGGTACCGAAAACCATTACTGAGTTAAGGGGGTTTCTGGGAATCTCTGGTTACTACAGAAAGTTCATTAAGGGGTATGGTGTGATTGCTCAACCCCTGACGGATTTATTGAAAAAGAATAATTTTGGTTGGTCAGAGGAGGCCCAAATGGCTTTCGATAAATTGAAATGTTTATTATCGACAGCTCCTGTCCTTAAACTACCAGATTTTTCACGAGACTTTGTGATCGAGACTGATGCCTTAGGGTTCGGTTTAGGGGCAGTTTTAATGCAAGATGAGCAGCCCATCGCTTATTTCAGTCAGTCTTTAGGATTGCGAGCCAAACAAAAGTCTGTGTACGAAAAGGAACTGATGGCAATCGTATTGGCTGTTAAAAAATGGAGACCCTACTTGTTGGGTAGACGGTTCATTGTGCGAAGTGATCAGAGAAGTCTAAGGTATCTGTTAGAACAACGAGTAGTAGAACCGCAGTATCAGAAATGGATGAGCAAGCTATTGGGTTACGATTTCTCTATCGTATACAAACCAGGGTGTACGAACAATGCGGCGGATGCTCTGGCTTAATAGGAGCAAGAGACTTGGTGGCAACAACCAGAATGAAATATTATTTAATCGTGGAAATGCCATGTCAGGCGCACCTATCAGAATCGGAACAGACCAATTACCAGATCCACCTATCATCGCCGGCATAACCATAAAAAATATCATTAAAAAAGCGTGAGCCGTTATTAAAACATTATAAAGTTGATGATTCCCACCAAGAATTTGATCGCCGGGTCGTGCTAATTCCATACGAATCAGTACTGAGAAGCATGTGCCCATCAATCCAGCAATGGCACCGAAAATGGAGAATGGTGAAGTCTTGGAACTGTCCAGTATGGGGGGTCCTCAGTGGCGTCAGTGGGACTGTTTAAAAGCTGAAATTGAAGGAGATGAGTTTCTCAAGAAATTAAAGGACGAACTAAGTACAGATCCCTCTGCCCATAAAGGCTTTGAAATATGCCAAGACTTATTGTTGTACAAAGGTAGATTGGTGATTCCTCGTAAGTCACAGCTTATTCAGCCACTTTTCGAGGAATTTCATGGATCACCAATAGGAGGGCATGCTGGAGAAGATCGTACCTATCAGAGGATTGCATCTGAAATTTTCTGGGTAGGAATGCGGAAAGATGTAACAGAAATGGTGCGAAAATGTGAAATTTGTCAGCGCAACAAATATCTCAGATTATTGCAACCTTTAGCTTTACCAGACTTGGTGTGGGAGGAAATCTCTATGGATTTTATAGAGGGATTACCGAAATCACAAGGCATGAGTTCGATTTTGGTAGTGGTGGATCGTTTTAGTAAGTATGCACATTTCATTGGGTTGAAACATCCTTTTAATGCGCGTACTGTGGCTGAAGTGTTCGCTAAAGAGATAGTGAGACTGCATGGGATACCGGGTTCTATTGTAACAGATCGGGACAAAATATTTCTAAGCAGTTTTTGGAAAGAGCTATTTCGTTTGCAGGGGACGAAATTGAAGTTTAGTACAGCATTCCATCCGTAGTCTGATGGACAAACAGAGGTTGTGAATAAGTGCTTGGAACAGTATTTGCGCTGCTGGGTGTCTGATCGGCCGAAACAATGGTCTAAATGGTTACCGTGGGCCGAGTTATCATACAACACAACATTTCATACTTCGTTGAAATGCTCTCCATTCAAGGTGCTATATGGCCGTGATCCTCCTCCTATGGTGCGTTATAAACCTACTACTTCTAGTTTACAAGCTGTCGATATGGAGTTACAAGCAAGGTATGAGATCTGGGATGAGGTGCGAATGCACCTATTGAGAGCTCAATGTAGAATGAAACAACAGAAAGATTTGGAAAGAAAAGATGTGACTTTTGAGGTGGGCGATTGGGTTTTTCTGAAGTTAAGACCATATCGACAGAAGTCGTTAGTCAAGCACAGTGGCAGCCCAAAATTGTTAGCAAGATTTTATGGGCCATACAAGATTTTGGAAAAGTTTGGCAAGGTGGCATATAAGCTAGACTTGCCACCAGACACACGCATACACCCAGTGTTTCATGTTTCCCAGTTGAGACAAGCAGTGGGTACTTGTGCTTCTTCACCCTCAATTCCAAAACAATTGACAGAGGAATTGGAGCTCGTGGTTGAACCTGAGGATATTTTGGATGTGCGAGCCTCTTCTACGGGTGATCCAGGTCAACTAGAAGTCTTGGTCAAGTGGAAAGGTTTGTCGGACTTTGAAGCCTCGTGGGAAATGCTACATGGGTTATTGCTGCAATTTCCTAATCAGCACCTTGAGGACAAGGTGCTTTCATTGGGAGGGAGTATTGGTCAACATTCGGGTCAACGCCCACCATTGCAAATTACGTACAAAAGAAGAGAGAAGTAAATCTTTTAGATGTGTGTCTATTAAATAGCTAAATAATTGTCAGGGGCAAAATAGGAATTTACCCTTGTAATAAGATCTCTCACTCTCTACATATAGAAAGTGTGAGTGTAGGAGCGGGCATTCTGTTTCGAGAAGTTTGTTACAGGAGCGTATGCTCTAGGAGAGACCATGGCCTCTCGAATGCCATAGGAGTTGTATTTTCATTTCTTCTTTCAATCAATATAGCCGACAACAGCCTTAATTGTTCAGTGTATACCAGCTACTCATATAGAATCTTTTTTCGTGTGGCTTATGTAGAGTTATTTTATATGAAATGTTTTTGAAAGGGTGAAGCAGTTGTTGCAATTCTATTTGCAAGAGGTTACTGCATGTAGATAGAGGACAAATATCCACCAACTAAATATAAAACCATTTTCAAGAAAAATCTTCATCATATTTAATGATAAATCAGCTCCTATCATATTATATATAACGTCTGTATGCGTTTATGCCTACTTTCTTTTTTAGGCTTCTCTTGAAGAATGTTTAGTGATAAATGTTCATTTTTGTTTCAATATGTCAAACCGATATTTATATTTAGAGAATTATTGAATAACTCAATTTTTCTTAATATTATAATTGAGCTTCATAATTTTGTGTAGGTTAGTATTGTTTTCTGTTGATGCAGCTGAGGTTGTGCTCAAAATTCATTTTGCTCATTTTGTCCGGATCAAACCAATAACTCTAAATAATTCGAAAAACAGAAGTAATAACTAATAACCAAACAACAGCTAAAATAAACAAATAGTTATGTTAAATGTATGTGTGGATGCAGTTTCCCTTTAAGTGGGACTGTAAATGTAAATCATGCCCAACTTGTCACATATGAAGTCTTTGCGAGTCTTTCATAAGGGATTAATTAAGTTATCTACACTTTAACGCTCTATGCGAACATTAATAGATTGCAATAGATGGAGGGGAAATAGAAAAACCCACTATATGGTTCCTCCAAGTTGACAGTCAACCTGAAAGTGTTTGTAAATATTGGCTTGTACCTAGCTTTCAACTTGATGCACAATAACCGATTATGATAAGCAATTTAGCACACACACACACACACACATATATATATATATATATATATATATATATATATGAGAATGAGTCTGTCTTTCGTTTATGTTTTCACTAAAATCGAGAAGGTGAAGGTGATGACAGATAATAAGAGTATAGGTAATATGTTTGTCATACTAATAAACTGTAGAGGAGAGGAGGAGTGTGGACCAAAACCATCAAGCTTCCTAATACATGGCAGAAAATGAGAAATTGGTGCTCTTGCATATCTCGAAAACAACTGTTTATCAGAAAATAACAAATTGGTGCTCTGGCATCTCTTGAAAAGAACTCTGTTTGACTATTGGAACATTATAACGGCTGGTCTGTGAATAAATGTAAAAGAAATGGGTTTGCTCACTTAAATAGTAAGTATTTCAAATGGGATTGGGCATGAATCATACCCTCAAATACAGTGTTACGTTAGGAAGAATGGGCCAAGAGTAGAATTGGACAGTTTACTCAATTTTCAATACCAAGAAATTTAAGTCACATAGGATAACATCTTCAGTCTTGGAATGAAGGAAAACCTAATTTCACATGATATTAATAAATAAGACATTTCACAAAAGAATTATTATTTGATGTTGCGACAAGCCTTCTAAGATTGTTTTTGTCTCAAAACTTGTGAGAAAATTTTGACAACTACATTTTGCTTAATAACAAGGACAATATAAAAATGTGATAAATTGGTAATTTCATATGAAATTTTCATCTGAAAGTACCAGGCTAGGTATCAAATGACGGAGTTTTTTTTCTTTTTTTCTTTCTGGAACAAGAGGGGAATAAAGAAACGTTGAACCACAGCAGGATGCTTGTGCATTATATTTTTGAAGGTCTTTGTTAGGTGTTTTTCTAGCCTTCCATAATTTATTGGATTATACTGGCTTCCTGAACTTGTATCCACCATCCTTTTTTATTGAGTTGATTTTTGTGCAATGTTACTTCTGGAAACCACTTCATTGGAATCCTATGTGATGCTTTTTCTTGACAGTGTCGCTGTGTCGTATAAAAACCTGTGTGCTTGGACATTTAGTATCTAATTTTAGACTTGTGTACTTTGATTTAGTTGGTGTGATATGTTTGCATATTGATCATGCGGCCAAATGCATCTTATGTATAGCAGGATAAAATTGATTTTGAGACATCAACCCTGCCTGCTCTTGTTCCCGTCCTAAGCACTGCTGCAGGTGAGACGCTACTGCTACTTGTGAAGCATGCAGAGCTAATTGTCAACAAGGTAAGAAAGTGGTAATATTATTGTTCTTTGTTTATAATGCCTTTTCGATGTGTCCTATTGTCGATACTTATTCTTCTTTGTTTATTCACAAATTAGGTATTTATTTCTGTTTCTTTCTGCCGTTTACATTTTCTTCTCTCCTAATTGTTATTGATTAGTAGTATTCTCGACAAGTGTACTTAGAGTAGAAACCAAAGGAGAACATAAAATGTTTAGAGTAGCAGGTGGTTCTTGAGCCAAGATAACGAAAACCTTAGGAACCCCATATAATAAAAAAATATATAGACATTGATGTAAATATCCTGTTTAAGCATTATGTCATCAAGATGTTTGCAACTCAATCTCCCGAATGTATCTAAACCGGGTTGATAGGAGATTCACAACAAGTGTCAACTACCTTCTCTATGACAAAAATGACAAGCTACTTCATTGTGGTTTCATGAAAAATCGGGCTCTGTGGAATATGAACGGATTTGTTATCATAAATCATTGTTATTAAACAGTAGCAGGGTCATCTACTCCCTGTAATAATTGTCATATCCTTGTCAACTCGGAAGCGGAGCGTGCCATAGCACGGTACTTAGACTCGATGCTTGAAACTTGAAAGTGACTACAATATCTTTCTTGGTTTTCCAAGAGATGAGATTCCCACCCAAAACAGATAGATAATCATGTCGTAGATTTCATGCTATAAATGCATCCTTAAATTTCTCTTGTTAAAATATGCAATGATTCGTCCATGTCCCTAATTTGTGTATAATATGGTGTTGGATCTTGGTGACTACTACAATGGAGAAAACATGAGTTATCTTACCCAACATTTTTTTGGAAGGAGGATGGTACCTCTGGTGAAATTTTATTAAAATAATAGACAAAGTTACAACCTAAGGTGGGACTCCCACCAACAAGCGTGGTTGGAAATTGGAAGTGTAAAAAAGAAACACCTAGCGTGGTTGGAACAGGCTTCACCCTAAGTGCCTATTGATAGCATAAATAAAGAGAACATAGCATCAAACTCTCCACAAATAAAAAACAAGCTAACAAGCAACCTGTCAAGTGCCACGGAGAGCTCTTGTCGGTCTTCTTTCTTTCAAGTTAAAAGCAGCTTCCATACAGGTCCAAAGTGGGATCTTCCAAAGTTCTGTCTTGTTGCCATTTGGTTGAGAGTGAGCCCTATTAGCTTCAATCCGGTCACCTGCTTGATGACACTGGCCAAAGTGACCACTGATCATGCCATCTCGTTAAATAACCTCATGTACGCCCTTGCTATACCTCCCACCAAATAACAATACTCCAAGCTGCATTCCTCCTAGTCTTGCCTGGAAGATATGTGAATCCAGCTACGATTGACACAAAGGGGCAAACCATATCTGGTGGGCATGCTTCCAAAGAAGAATCCTGTCCTATGTACTCAACCATTTTCCATGTACCAGTCATAGGTACCTCAGTTCTTTCACTGCAAATGACCTGCCATACCTCAGTAACCGAATGGGGAACAAGCTTACCTTTAGAACTCTTCCAGCAAATGCTATCCGGACTACCGTAAACAAAAATAGGTTGTCTGAGTACAACATGCAATACTGTCCATTCACGAGGGCATCTCCAGTCTCCATTACAGAGAGATAACATCACTGTGAAACTATATATAGAATATAATCCCTAATTTCGTGGGATTATATTTATCTTTTGGTAACATATTATATAGTTATCTATATAGTTGGATACTCTCCCTTTGCGTATTATCATATCCTGTAAACTATGGGATTCTGGTGAAGCTGTATATATACCAGCGTATTATCAATGGGAAAATATAGGAGTACAGGGAGGGAGAGTATGGTGTAGCACACTTGTGGTTGAAGTTTTGGGGTAGGATCTAGGTTCTCCCCAGAGTATCACTGTTATTTGATATATGTGAAACAGGGCAATGGAAGAAGCATCAAGTTAAGAGTATGACTTGATTTACACATATTATGGATAAGGTGTACTAATGCGCTTACCCATCTAATAAACTGAAGTCATGAAATATGCTAGAGAAAGATCTTTTATGTTTGTGCATGCTCCAAAGAACAATGACCCACGGATATTCTTTCACTTAGAGATGCAGTAGAAGATGCATCAATAGGCAATCGCTCGAGCAGTTCGTAGTTCTTTAGAAGCACAACAACATAGGAACAAAGTTCAGTTTTCATATTTTTGGTTATTTTACGAAGGTAGGCATGTAATAACCATTCAAAAGTTTATAATAAACATTATTTGGAAGCACTGATTTTTTTATTTTATTAAGAACATTTTGGCACATTTATTTTCCCACTGCCTATATCATGATGAGGGGAAAGGTTATTAATTACTTGTGGTTTGCTATTAAATATCTAAACTACTATATCTGATGCGTCATGTCATCTTATCTAAACTACTTCTCTGTCTGTCTGTCCTTTATGGTTGGTTATCTGAAGCTCACTTATGTGTTGCTGCCATGCATCTCGCTTGCTCATTGCATCTCTCTTGCTCATTGCATCTTCTTCTGTTATGGCAGGCTAGTCAGGACCACTTAGTATCTCATGTCTTGCCCATGCTTGTGCGAGCTTATGATGATAGTGATGCTCGGATGCAAGAGGAAGTGCTGAAAAGAACTGTATCCCTTGCTACAAAACTTGATTCTCAGGTGAAATTTGCATGATAATAACTCTGATTCATTGTTGTTACTGGTAATTAATAAAGTAATATCAACTTCTTCCATGTACCTTCAAGATTTAGTAGGTTAATGATAATAGATGGTGCATGATAGCTTGTCTTGACTGATCTTATGTTACTTGTGAAAACCAATTTTTTAAAGTGTGCAGGAATGCATAAGTCATCTTGGTGTTTCGGATGAGTAATTGGTGAAAATTAAGGGTTAATTTATAATTTAACTTAACTGATTAATATGCAGCACATGCATGAGTCAACTTGGTGTGTCAGATGAGTAATTGGGCAAATAAAGGCAGTCTTGCATTGTAACAGAGGAACAAGAAAAAAGTGGTGTGGCCATTGGTGGCAAAGATGGTGGATGACACCTGTAGACACGGCACCAAGGGTTGCGAGGGCACATGGTGAGAGTGCTGACGAGTGTGGGCGACAGACAGCACGTCAGGTGGACGTACAGCTGCGACAACCATAAGGCATCACATGGGAGTAGTGCTAGTTGGGTTTTGCAGTTGGGGGGAATAGGAGGGTAGAAGGCCAACAGAGAGATAATGGAGGGAATTTTTGGAGTGTTTCATGTGCTTTTTGGCTAGGACTCGATGGCTTAGTTGTCTCCACCACCCGTACCTGTTTTCTCTTTTTTCTTCTCGCCTTCTAAATTCTTTTTAGTTGTTTGCGATCTTTTCTAAAACCGCCTTTCTTAAAAAAGGTGTTGTACAAAACAGAAAAAATTTCTCAAGCCATGGGTTTTCTTGTAAACCTCTCTACCTCTTTAGGTAGAGGTAGGTCTGCGTACATTTCTCCAATGCTAAAGGTAGAGGTAGGTCTGCGTACATTTCTCCAATCCTACTTCTTGGTGGGATTTCTTGGGTTTATTTGGTTTGGTATGGGAGTTGGCGAGGGAAATCAGCCAGGAGTGGCTGCATGTATGAGCTAAAAGAAGCAAAGTTGATGGGGGATGAGGTTGATAGATTTCACATGGACACAACAACACATTTACTTGTGGGCCCAAATATGCTGAAAGATGTAGTATTAATAGAAGACTTCATTTTAAGCGCAATGAGGCTGATGGTTTTTGTCTAACAGGCCTAATGACAGCCTTGATTTGGAGTCCACCCTTTTGGGATTAACATTGAGCCATATGGAAAGCTTCAATTTTGGAGTCAAGGGAATGTTTAACACTCCAAATTCGACAGCGGCCGAAAGACACGTACGTTGATGATCACGAGGGATATCCAATGGACTTGGGGCTACAAATGTTAATCGCAACTGCCTTGGTGGACTCCAAATCAAGGTATCATTAGCCCTGTTAGCGAAACCATCAGCCTCATTGCGGTCAAGATGAACTGTTCTATTACGTGTCTGATTTCTCTTGGCCCCACTACCGCTACTCCCATGCGAAGCCTTGTGGTTGTCACTTGGGCCCCCACCGGCTACCTTGAGGGAGGATAAGGTGTCTTTTTGGGATGGGAGTGATGTTGGCCCGCCTGATTGCACATCGGGTTAATTAGGTAATTATATTGTTATCATAATGAAGTAACTCTATAAATAGGGATTAGGAGAGATTTGATCTTATATAGATTTAGGATTAAGTTAGGCATCTGTAGAGAACCTTTTGCTTAGTTAGGAGTGAATTTATTCAATAATCTTATTTGGTTCTTATCATAGTTTTAGCTTTTGTGCTTACATTTTCTCTGATGCTGATTAGACAATAACAACAAGGATCGAGCATAAGTCTCTGCCCAATATACCAAGATAGACAGATGTTAATGTAAAAACTTCTGTTTATGACAAACGAGGGAGTTTATAGGGTGAAAACCAACTATACCATTTGGTAGGCCTCTATTCTACGTTACCAATCTAAGCACTTGTACAAGGGAGGGAGAGCCACTATCTTGAGGATAGCCACAACACTTTGCCAAGTAGAAGGCAATCTCATTCATCCTCTTCCTATCGGCTCCTTTGCTTGTAGTTCAAATACCGGAAGTGAGATTTTCTTATGCTTTTCTGTTGTTGACAAATTAATAAAAGCCTTATGGGAGAAATTATTTTCATTTGTAATGCTTCCTCATCATGTATTGGCCTTTATGTATGTATGTGTGTAACTATTCATTGTGACTGCCAGCCCTAAAAAATGTTCTCCTTTAAGATCAAGTACAAGCAATTGTACTCGAGCTGACCAAACCACCTCAAGAGGTGTTGCTAGCTCCTCCCTAACCAACCATCTCTCATATATCTTCATTTCTAATCAATCATAGCCCTGACTGTATGGCCTCACATTCATCTCCACATTCACATTTCTGCTTGGGTAAATGTCATCTTTTGGTAGCCATTTAAATTACAATTGCTCATGTAAGGTGGTGTTTTACTTGGTAGTTCATGATTATTATATACAATTTGAGGTCTCGTTTTAATCATTATCCTACTTTCAACTACTTGCTTAATAATCAATAATACTAGATGGGTTTTGTTTAGACTCCCTTCCTTCCCATGATAACTTGATTGTTGTTTTACTTTTACTTGGTGAATCTGGTGCTAACATCTGGCATTTTGACTAAAATCCAGCTAGTGAAACAATCAATTTTGCCTCGTGTTCACGGTTTGGCACTCAAAACGACAGTTGCTGCGGTATGTGACTATTTTAGCATCTTGTATGTTACATATCATATAATATGTATTTTAGTCGTCATTCCAATTGACCAAGGTATCAATTGATATTTTTATCTTATGAGACGAGGAGGCTTGGTTGAATTAATTTGGAGATATAATAAGACGATTATGATATATCTTCTGATACTGCAAACTCTGGCTGGCAGGTGAGAGTGAATGCTTTGTTATGTTTAGGTGATATGGTGGTTATAGTTGACAAGCCAGCTATCTTGGAGATCCTGCAAACAGTTGGGCGTTGCACTGCTGTTGACCGTTCTGCTCCAACTCTTATGTGTACCCTTGGGGTAGCAAATTCCATTTTGAAACAGGTGGTAAATATTTATTTATTTCATGACAATTAATTGTATTCTGTTCCTCACATTTCTCCTCTTGTTTCTGTTAATTATTTAGCATGGAGTGGACTTTGTTGTTGAGCATGTTCTTCCGTTACTGGTGCCTCTTCTCCTTGCACAACAATTGAATGTTCAGCAGTTTGCAAAGTACATGTCATTTGTTAAGACTGTTCTCAGGTATCCTTTTTCCTTATTCTTGCAAAATGCAATATGTAACTGCCCTACATATTCTACATGTTAAAAATATTTCATGTTGCAGGAAAGTTGAAGAAAAGAAGGGAGTAACAATGAACGATACTGGGGTTGATGTAAAATCCTCCTTTCCTATACCCGATGGGAGTTTCACACAACCACCTTTGAAGAAAAACGTCCCAACTGCTTTGAAAGGTAATGCCACATGGGATGAAGATTGGGTCCCGGCAAGAGGAGAACCTAAACCGGTAACAAACACACCACCACCAAGTCAGCCACCCAAACGTGATCATTCAAAGGATTTGGAATTTCCGATGCCATCCATGCAGCAGCAAACATCAACATCATGCCCTGCAGTTGATTTCGAGTGGCCTCCTCCTCAGTCATCTTCTGACATTTCCCATAATAATAATAATAATATAAAAAATGCAGCAGCAAGCTTTGATGATTTAGATCCATTTGCAAACTGGCCTACTAGTCATTCTTTGGCTATGCCTGGAGCTAGCAACGGTATAACATATGTAAACAGAAAGGCAAGCACAGGTACAGAAAATCAATCAAATAACCATAATAATACCAACTGGCCCCCCAATAATCCTATTGAATATCCCAGTAGTAATGGAGTCACTTCCATTGGATTCCTGAGAAACAATCAGCAGGGTATGGGTGGTACTTCTGGTACCAAACCGACAGATCTCGGTTCCATATTTGCTTCAAGCAACAAGAGTCCGCAGGCACCAATGAGACTTGCTCCACCTCCCCAGACTGCTGTTGGTAGAGGAGGGAGAGGAAGTAGAAATCAAGGGCAGAGTGGTAGTCGTCAGTCGCGCCCAAAACCATCATCATCTGAGCAGCCCCCCCTACTGGATTTGCTCTAGTAAGTTATTTAAAAAACCTCATGTGCCTGCCTGCCTGCCTGTCAATATATTTTGTGATCGGATGAAGAAGACATGACCTACGTTTTTTGAAAATAGTTTTGATATGATTGCTTCTAGGCTTTTGTTTTTGCTACTTCTCTTTTCTCTTTCTGCTTTCTGTGCTGTTTGTATTACTTACTAGTATGTAGTATGTACTCTGGTTGAACACCATGGACTAGTTTAGTTACTCAAGAGTTAAAAAAGAAATTCTTTATTCTAAATGTAAAAAGTTTCAGTTTTTTTGCGAGTGATGATGTAGACAATATCTATCTTGCTTTGTTCCTGCACTCCAGGTTGTCGAGTCTTGCGTATCTTAACCATATGCACAAAACAAAGAGTATGAGCGGAAGAAATATTCACTTTTTTCGTTCTGAGACCAGGTGTGATTTATTTATTGGATTAAATGTAATACTTAACGATGAAACACAAATGGATACAATGCAGAAACAAAGGGTGCAAGATCATGTAAAAGGAGAGATAAGTAAGATGGTTGGAAATCTTATGTTGTCAAACATTGGGGCCTGGTTATCAAACGCTTACCTAGGCAAGCGTTTACCGGTAAAATCCAACACTATCACTCACTTACCGGGTAAAATTTTATTCCACCAAAAAATTAGTATATGCAACAATTTTTCCGGTAAGCGCTAACCGTGATAAGAGCCTTCACCATCACTTATCGGGTAAGACTTGTTCCTTGCCTTAGCTCTTATCGGGTAAGATTCTTGGTCCTTGCTATATTCACCTGGTAAGGTAATGTGACATAGCAAGCGCTTACCTGAGTATGCGTTTGGTAAACGGACCCTTAATTTATTTACCTATTAGGCTTGCATCAGAAGCAACATATATCCCTGTATCATGTATATCAAGCATTGAAGTTCAACATAATTCAACGCACTTGTAGTATTGAACTAAATTTGATTTTCATTTCATTAAGCCATTAGCTCATCATTGCAACACTAAGGGCATGTTCGTTTATGACTTAATGGGCAGTGTGGTAGATATGGATGATTCGCTCAGCCATATCTACCTGTTCGGTAGCGACTTATTGGCTCAGAAAGGAGCTGACCGAATCAGCTAGAAAATGGGACTCCTTTGGGCTCAGCTACTACTATCCCTTATTTACCCTCTTCCAACTACCCTCATTAATGAAAAAAGAAAACCCTACCAATGTCTTCCTCACAGCGCCTCTCACTTACAGGTCCAACATACACCATCGCATCTCTCCTCTCATTACGTCTACCTCACAGTGCCAATCCGACGATCGACGAACTCCTCAGTCATGGTGGAGCCATGGACCAGGACCTTAATCGCAATATAAACCCCAATCGAAGGTTGAACTGGAGTTTACCTTAGAAATATGACCTTCAAACTGGTTACTGCGTAAATCAACCACCTCTAATGGCCCTTGGAAGATTTCAACAACAGAACCCTTGAAAAGATTCTTGGAAATGTTGAATAAGTTATCGAAACCATCTTCGAAAAATCCTGACCCCTTCCTTTGATCCCATTTCCAGCAAGATTCACGTTTTTGAGCTTAGGAAAAGCTGTGTTAAAACCATCATGAAGACTTCCATGGCACCTGTTGAAATAAAGGTCGATAGAGATCAAAGAATGGCAGCTTATGATCCCCAATGGGATGATGGAATCAAACTGGTTCTGTTCAGATTAAGAACTTGTAAACTGGTAAGAGAGCTGAATGAATCAAGGAGACTTCCAGAGAAAATGTTGAAAGGAAGGTCAAGTCTTTCAAGTAATCCAAAGTTACCAATTGCTTGGGAGATTTATGGAGAAATAGTTGTCTGAAAGATCAAGGGTTTTGACGGAAATCAAACTCCAAAAATCAGATGGGAAATCAATGATTTGCTTATAACTTATTTGCTTATAGCTTCTCCTCACCACAAATAAGCTATTTGGAGGGTTTGGATAGGAAAAAATTCAAAAGTGCTTATAGCTTCTCCTCACCACAAATAAGTTGTTTTTAATAAATCATTCCATACCTACTTATTTGCTTCTCCTTATTTTCCTTTTTATCCAAATTACCTTTTTACCCTCAATTTTTAAATTATGAATGTTTTTAAGTTATTATTATTATTTTTAAATTATTAATGTTACTTAACGTATTATTATTATTTTTTAAATTATTAATGTTAAAAAATAAGTTTTTGTCAAATATATAAATATAAATGATGAAAATTTTACATAAATAAGCAAAATTTTGCCGAACACTAAAAAACTCCTTATTTGCTTATCATGTTTCCACACCACAATAAACTAATCCAAACACTTTTTTAAAAACTTCTTTTCCTCAACACATAAGCAAATAAGCACTTTTGAAAATAAGCATAACTTAAAAATATAAGCAATCCCAAACACCCCCATAGATGGGCTCCCTCTTTGAAAAAAAAATCAACCTATTATTATAGCATCAATATGTGTATAGTAAAAGAAGTTTTCATATGGAAGGTTTACATCAGACAAAAATAAAGACCGGGGGTAAAATGGTCATTTCTGACACTCAGACAGTTCAGCACAACAACCGAACATCAACTTATCTGTTAACACCCAAACAACATATCCACTCAGGTCTTAACAGAAAATGAACCGAAGAACACATAAGACCAATTGTTACCGATTGATTAATAACAATAAGGGTTGTTAGGTTGGTTTCCTATTAAGCCCTGTATGGAAAAAAATGAGAAGATTTTTGTTTCGGAGTCTTTTCTATAATTGGAAGGAGCGTGTTTTTCATTTTGGAGGGGGGTCTTCGGAATATTTTAGGCTTTCCTTTTGCATGAAAATACTAATGTTTAACCAAAGTCAAATAATATGTTAGGTGTCCCAAGTTAGAAATCAGATCGGGGGTGTGAGAAACCATAACATGAACAAGAACCTGAGATCGTGTAAGATTAATTTTCTTAAAATATATTTCAACAATTTTTTTCATGGTTTACACGAAATTTGCTAGAGGATAACCAATTCGAACAAATGATTTTGGTAGAAATCGTAGGCTATTGTAACGACCCGTCCCAACATACACCATATAACATACATTACAAGCCAAATAATTACAACAAAATATACATATCATACCACTTAGGGTCTTAGTAGTCCAAAACATACATCACAAAAACTCAATACAAAGTTGCTGCTAACTTACTAAGTTACAAACTAAATACAACTATCTACATAGCTTCCAAAAACATATCGATCTCATACAATCTTTACATCTTATCCTTGCCCTTGCCTTTAAAAGTTCCTTGACCTGGAATACATATTTTTGAAAACAAAATGAGGGTTAGACCAAACGGTCTAGTGAGATAATCCCTATCAGTTTAGTAATCCTTTTGTAAAACACAAATATACAACACGTATACAAATACCAAACATGACTCGTGTGTACTGTGTACAACTCTTCCCTCACATGGCCATATTAGTTGGTTGCGCTAAACCAACTAATCAATTTACTTCGCTGCACTTACATACAGCCAACTCCGCTGCCCCTCCGTACAACCAATACTCCGTCGACCCTAAGTCCGGCCAAGGTGCACTCGTGTAGTGTAATGCTAATATAAATACAATATACATCTCAATATATTATATTTCAATCATAAGCACATCATCACACTACCTACCACATATTTATTCCACATATATATGTATTCCAGTTTAAAAAACGTTTAAAGTAAAACTCACCTGATTGCTTATCCAAATACTTCCAAGCTTTTCTCAAATAAACCGATGATTCGATCTCTCACCAACAGTCACAGAATCTGAAATAAATTGAATACCAAAATCTACTTACCAATCAAACATATAAGACTCTCTAGCAGTCTAAGAATTCTAGATAAACCTATCATACCCTTAACTACAAATGTCCCTCTTCAGCGACTTAGCACGGGGGTTCCGCTAACCGGTTAGCGGATGGGGTCAAGGGGCAACGCACTTGCGGGGTATAGGGGAGCGCCTCTAGAAAATTTTTTAGAACTGAAAGAGGTCAGAAAGCTTCCGGATATGAGATCCGGAAAACCCATCCGGATTCCAAATCCAGAACTATCTGGAAACCATTACCCGGAATCCGGAATTCAATCCGGAAAACATACCGGAAACCAATCCGGAAAACATTGGAAATCCGGTATCTCCTATCCGGAAAACACGAGGAATCCGGATACATACATCCGGAATTCGTGCAACATCCGAAAAACCATTCGTAACCCAGATTCGATTGAAACTACTAGAAACTATGAAATTGATAAATCTAAATTGATAGAACTCTACTATTATCGATTATAAACACAAAATAGAAAGGAATTTACCTCAAAAACGACTCCAATTGAAATCCCTTTGAGCCCTAAACGCTCGATCTTTTCTTCTGCTTTCTCTCGACTCCAAAAAACACACACACACACACACACACACACACACAGAGACTAATACGGAAACCGACTTAAGGAAATCAAGAGGAGGGAGTCTTATTTATAGTAAGTCAAAATTGCAAATGGGGGTTCAAAATTTACTAAAACGACAATTACACCCTTGAACTTATAAATCGATCCAACTCACCCTAAAATAAAGATAAATAAATAACTAACTTACCCGGGTTATTACAACTATCAACCTAGAGTAAATTGTAGTGGTTAGTATAAAAAAAACGAGAATGAATACCCCATTAAAGAGATATAATTACTATGGGACTCCGTTTTAGGCCCATGACTAGTTAAAACGAATGTTGGAACGATGATCACGCCATGGGTATTTCGTTTCTGGCAATACACAATGATTTGAGTGGGTTTCAATAAATGCGCGAGCACGACGTACGTTCGTTTGGTTTGGCCAATGCGTGGCTCAAACAATTTCCGGCACGATAGCAATTTTTTTCAAGTTCTTTAATGTGAAACCTTCTCATTAACATTGTAAGTTTTCATGGAAACCCGACACGGTCGGTCCGGACGAGAAAACCCAAAGGGTACCCCTTTGGTGTATCGGCCAAAAATGGGTGTCGCGCTTAAACGTTCATAACTTTTTTTACGTGACTCCGTTTTAAGCCTATGACAAGTGAAAACGAACATTGAAACAATGATGACGCCATAGATAGGTCGTTTTATGGCAATACATCATGATTTGAATGAGTTTTGATAAACTGCACAACGTACGTTCGTTTGGTTTGGCCAATGTGTGGCTTAGACAATTTCCAGCATGATAGCGTTTTTTTCAAGTTCTTTGTTGTCAAACCTTATCATTAACATTGTAAGGTTTCATAGAAACACGTTTGGTCTAGACGAAAAAACCCCAAATGTACCCCTTTGGTGTATCAACCAAAAATGGTTTCGCGCTTAAACGTTCATCACTCTTGTTACGGGACTCCGTTTTAGGCCAATGAACAATCACATCGAACCTTGGAAAGAAGACACACCATGGGTAGGTGTTTTTCTAGCAATACACCATTACTTTAGTGATTTTAATAAACTGCACGATGCACGTTCATTCGGGTTGGCCAATGCATGCCTCTGACAATCTTCGGTACGATAGCGGGTTTTTTTTCAAGTTCTTTATTGTGAAAACCTTCTCATTAACATGTAGATAGCCCATGTAAGTTTTCGTGGAAATTTGACATGGTCTGTCCAGACAAGAAAACTCAAAAGATACCCCTTTGGTGTATCAACCAAAAATGGGTCTTGCGCTTAAACGTCTTTAACTTTTGCAACGGAACTCCGTTTCAGGCCCATGACTAGTAAAAAACGAACCTTGATACGAGGAACATGCCATAAGTAGGTTGTTTTCTGGCAATACATCATGATTTAAGTGGGTTTCAATAAACTGCATGATGTACATTCGTTCGGTTTGGCCAATGCGTAGCTTCGACAATTTCCAACACGAGAGCATTTTTTCAAGTTCTTTATTTTTCAAGCCACGTCGTTCGGTTGGTGTGCTTATGACGACTCACTACCTCCACCAAAGCGAACTGTACAACAGTAGTTTCCGCTACCCAACCATCACATTAACATTTTAAATGACCATGTAAAGTTTCATTGAAATCCGGAATGGTAGGTCCGAAGGAGAAAACCCAAAGGGTACCCCCTTTGGTGTATCGACCAAATATGAGTGTCGTATTCAAACGTCATTAACATTTTCTACGGAACCTCATTTTAGGCCCATGACCAATCAAAACAAACCTAGAAACGAGGAACATGACATGATTAGGTCTTTTGTATAGCAATATACCATAATTTGAGTGAGTTTCACTAAACTGCACAACGTACGTTTGTTTGATGCATGGCTCCTGCAATTTCCAGCATGAGAGTGACTTTTTTCAAGTTCTTTTTTGTGGAACCCTTATTATTAACTTTGTATATGTCCCATGTAAGTTTTCATGGAAATCCGGCACTGTCGGTTCGGACGAGAAAACCGAAAGCGTATCTCATTTGGTATATCGGCCAAAAATGAGTGTCTCACTTAAACGTCTATAACTTTTGCTATGGGACTCCTTTTTAGGCCCTTGAACAGTCAAAATGAACCTTGGAATGAGGACCACGCCATGGGTAGGTCTTTTTTTAGGCAATACACCATGATTTGAATGAGTTTCATTAAACTACACAACGTACGTCCGTTCAGTTTGACCAATGTGTGGCTCCGGTAATTTCTTGCACAAGAGCGGTTTTTTTCATGTACTATGAAAACCTTCTCATTAATATTGTAGATGACCTATGTAAATTTTCATAGAAATTTGGCACGGTCGGTCCGGACATTTGTGTCGTGCGGGTAAATATTGGTGTATCGGTACCCCTTTTGGTGTATCGGCTAAATATTGGTGCCACGTTTAAACATCCATAAATGAAACTTCGTTTTAGACCCATAACCAGTCAAAACAAACCTAGGAATGAGGAACATGATATGAGTAGGTCTTTTTATGGTAATACTGTTGGTTCCATATGCTCAAGAATGATTATAAAATAATATTACCGGTAATATATGATCCTATAGGGTCACACCATATAGCAAGTAGACACCAAAATTGGTATTTATAAGAATTTGATTCTTGATAAATATTAATTATTTCTTAAAAATATAAATGAATACGATTCATAATATTATAGATGCAAATAATAAATTTTAGTTTGTTAATACATATGATGGACTCATATGTAACTAAAATTGAAAGAAGGGATTTAAAGGAGAAAGTTTAAAATAGTTAAAATGTGATTTTAACCATTTTAAACTAGAAGGGTTAAAAGTATAAAAATTGCATGTCCTTCTTTTATTCCATTGGCCATGTTGGGTGGCAATATGCACACCATTGGACCCTTTTGTGGTCCAATAGAAAATGAAGAGCTTGTCTTGTGTTTTGACAAAAAGAGAGAAGACATGGAATTTGAAACATACTTGCAAAATCACTCTCCTCTCTCCCTCTCTTGACTTCGGCCGAAAACCACCATTCTTGGTGGTTTTTTGCTTCTTCTCATTTCAAGTCTATTGTAGAGTTGAACTAGAAGTTCTCTTTTGCATCTTTCTTCAAGAAGGTACTAGCATACATTTGGTGTTGGAGCTTGTTGGTGGACTACTCTAGAGGAGCTTTTGCTTGAGTTCTTGCCATCTCCATCTTCTCCAACTAGAAGACTTTGCAAAGGACTTCAAAGGTTGTATTTTCTAAAAACCCCATATGGTTGTTTTAATCTTTCATGTTCATGTAAATGGATCCTTGGTGGGTGTTGAAGTGTTTTAATGTTGTTCAAAATTTTAAGCGTCCGTTGCAAAATGTTTTGATTTTTCAAATCGTTTTTTGGACAAAATCCCAACAAGTGGTATCAGAGCCACTTTTGCATGCATGTTAAGATTTCTTGTTTATATGAAAAACTCGGTTTTTGGAAGCCATGGGTGATTTTTCATCTTGCATGAAGAAGTTCATGTATGGCATCTTTGGCAATTTTTTTAGCTTATAATTGTTATTTTATGTGACCAAATTTTACATGCATTTTTTGTCATAAAAGTTGCCTTAGAAAAACAAAGTGTTTGTTTATTTTTGTTGTATGTAAATGATGTGTATAAACAAGCCAATGACCCCTTGTGATGATGGTTGTGTTGTTTATTCAAATGGTTGTAATATTTATTTATTCATAAAATATGTAATAGTAAATAGGCATTCTTTCATTTTGTTAATCTTTGTATATGATAGATTAATTTTAGATTAGTATTTTTATATAAAAATGTAACAAGTTTGAAGAATGAAGACCATTTGGAGACTTTCAAGGAGCAACACACACACCATGGAATTCCTAGAAGATTTGCATGCAATAGTTGTTTTGGCAAGTGGGAGCTTGAAGACATCATTTGGAGTTTTGGTTCTTTGTCCCTTAGGAATGGACTTGACATTCTTGTTTGGTTCACAAGAATTGTCGCTAGAAATTTTGGCTTGGTTTATACACTTTTTGCATTATGTTGATGATGTTTATGTTGATATTATCATGTGTGGTTGAAATAGGATTTTGCATGCTAGATAATATTTTGAACATAAATGTAAATCTTTTTTTGGAGTTTGGCTTTTCAAAATAACATTTTAAAGTAAAATGATAAAAATGAGTTTTTAAAATAAAAGGAGTTTTATTCTAAAACTCTTAAAATTTTTGAAGTGGTAAAATGAGTTAAAATTGTGATTTTAAAAAATAATAAAAGGTTGTTTTATTAAAAAGACTAAAATTGGTTCTAATGCGCTCAGACTCAAACTTTAATATAGGATATTGGTTTAAAATTGACCGCAACGATATAGTCAATAAAATGGAGATTTTATTTTGAACTAAAAGACCAATAAAAGAAAAATATGATTTTAAATAATAAGTACCATGTGATATTGGATGCATGCAATATACATGATACAATATGTTGTTTTATAAAGCTAGAATTATAATACATCTAAAATCCCTTTTATGAACGCAAGTCTATGCCGTCCTTTTGAAAGCACTCGCACGTCACTTGTATGATCCTTGTGGGATAAAGGTCACCTAACTACATGGATCGTCTTTTGATGGCCGAGGTGGTTTCGTGATTTCTAGTGGGATAAAGGTCACCTAACCACTAGTTATGCGCCGATTCCACATGTTGTTCAAGTTGGATGACTTGATCGGGAGTCTTTTGTGATAAAGGTCACCTAAGCATTAGAAACCCGAGGCATAGATGGGATCAAACATGCAAATTAACAAACGTTGTTAAGGATCCCATATTACTAGGAATTACATTTGGATTTAATTGGTAAACGTCACCTACCTTGTTGGATTAAGTGGACGGGATAAAGGTCACCTAACCGTTTCATTTGTTTTGCAACGTTGGATCCTAGACTTTATGCAAATTAATGTTTTTGGAAACTAAAGGGTAATTATCTTGCTTAAAAATTAATATTGAAAATACTATATTAACTTTGTTAAATTTTGTAGATGGCCCAAAATGCAAACACTACGATTGACACATCCCTAAGAGCTTTTCTTAACGCAGAAAAATTAACCACTCAGAACTTCCCGATTTGGTTTCACAGATTGAGACATGTTCTCAGAAGTGAACACAAATCATACCTTCTTAACGCACCTCTTCGTCAAGAACCTCCTCTTACCTCCACTGAAGCTCACAAGGCTTGGTTGAAACATAATGATGATTCAATCGACATATCACGCCTTATGCTTGAAACTATGGATCCACTCTTACGGGAAGATGTGGAGATATTCTCATATACGGCATATGAGATGATAATCTACTTGGGGGAGCTTCATGCAAGATATAAGTTCTCTGAATACCTGAGAACTCTTCAGGCACTTTATAGAACTAAGATGGAGGAAGGCCAAGATGTGACCACACATGTTCAGAGGATGAGGATGCACCTTGATTATTTGAATAAACTTGGTCATCCTTATCCCGAGATATTGGCCGTAGATATGATCCTCAGATCCTTGACCCAAAAATTTGATGTTTTTATCAATAACTTGGGCGGCCGAAATTTCTCAGTCTCAGAACTGCATACGATGCTAGAAACTGCTGAAAGGAATATTCCCATGGTAACAGTTACATGTGTTAGATGTAGCAACCTTGGTCATAGAAGAGGAGATTGACCTTTATGAGATGAAACGTTTTCTAACGAAGGAAAGTCCTTCAGGTATCTATATTTTAGATAGAACTTTTTCCTTTCTGTCTTACACTTGTATATTTGATACTAAGTGTGGAACTCACCTTTGTAATATGTTACAGATGATTCAGAAAGGTAAGTGACTGAAAGACAAGCAAGACGGTGATCCATATAAGCAAGGAAGCAAGATTGCGTACCAATCTTATAGGAGATTTTATCTTGAAACCATATGGCTTGTATTGTTAAACAAGTTTGTTTCGAACAATGTTTAAATTTAGTTTGACTAAATTATTATTTTTCAGTCACATGTTTATTGATTGAATGAAATTCACTTAACCGTTTTGGAAACGATTATATTCATATTCAAAAATGAATTATTCCATTTCGAGAACTAGTCCTCTTAATTGAATAATAAAGTGAATCTCAAAGGCTTTCTAAAACATAGTTCTATATAAACACCATAAGACTCAAATGTGATTTGAATCAAGTCTACACATAAAATAGTCAACTTAATCAAGTAAAATTTAAACGCATATCTCAACTTCAAAAGTGTGGTATTCTTTTGATATATGCGATCTTGATAAGTTGAATATAACTCTTTTATCTAGTTATAGAAAAGGAGAAAAAGGTTTTGCTAGAATTGATACATGTTGATGTATGTGGTTTTTCAAAACCAAGTCTAGATATGGTGATAGATAAAAC
Source organism: Saussurea involucrata (assembly GCA_033807775.1). NCBI lineage: Eukaryota > Viridiplantae > Streptophyta > Magnoliopsida > Asterales > Asteraceae > Saussurea > Saussurea involucrata. The sequence continues at coordinate 69,307,440 of CM066317.1, forward strand.
AATATCTTCACTGGCGATTTCAAACGTTGAAGTTATGTTTATGAAACATAAGCATGAAGCATTTCAAAGTGAAGTTAAAGAAAACAACTCAAAAAGATCATTAAAGTCTTTCGTGTTATAGGAGGATAGTAACTAAACCAAGAACTCTTGGATCATCTTAGAAATTGAGTATATCCGAAAGGATGAACCGAACCTTATTATATATGGTTCGCTCTATGATGAGTAGAAGTACTATTCCTATATAAATTCGGAATTTCTACCCTAGTCACTATAAACCGTACCTTTTGACACCAACCAAAAGGTAGATAAGACACCTTATAAGATTTCGTATGAAAGTTTTCATCCTTACTCTTAGTTGAAGGTGTGGGTTTATGAAGCTCATGTAAGACAATAAGCTTCAAGTAAACTCGACACAAAATCTACCAAATGCATATATTGTAGAATATACTATAAATTGTTTAAGATAACGATTCTACAATCCCACAAACAATAAAATTGTTTATTGTTCCAAAGCCAAGTTCTTAGAAAGCAAGTTTTAATGGGCAAGGCAAATGGGAAATTTAAGAAACTTGAAGGAAATCAAGAACCTCATGTACTTATTGGTTGGCACTAGTTATCAAACAAAGGTTGTTGACACTGAGCAATTTGATCGATCAAAAACTTAGTAAAAACACCAAGTGTTCGCATATCTAGTGGAATCATTCAGAAATCCGAGAAATATCGATTTCTCATGAGTAATGAAGAATGATGTATGATAGGTTTCTAGTAAGCCTATCAACTACTAAAGGGCTATGTCAGATTCCGAATCTGATGAGTGGCTTAGAGTCATGAACACTTAGATGAAATCCATTCATGGATCAGCACAAGTATCACAAAGTTGGAATCTTCATTTTGACAGGAAAATTAAAAGTTTTAATTTTCACCAAAATAAAAGATGACCCGTGCATTTACTAAGAGACTAGTGGGAGCGCAGTAAAATTCCTAATGTTGTATGTGCAAGACATACTAGTATTTGGAAATTAACTTTCCGACTTAGCAAAACATCATGTTTTGGCTCGGACAACATTTTCTTAATAAAAGACTTAGAAAAGGGAAATTTTGTTCTTGAAATAGAGATCTTTAAAGTTGGATCAAGACGACTTATAGGTTTAAGTCAAAGTGCATATGTTGACATAATCTTGAAAGGTTCAAGATGCAAGGCTCTAAAGGTAGTTTCTTGCAAGAATGATATGACATCATTTTGAACATGTCTCAATGTTCTAGCACAAAGGCTGAGCTAGATAAAGTGATTGGTATTCCATATACTTCGGTAATTGGATCTATCATATATGCCATGACATGCACTAGATCAAGTGTATCATAATGCTTTAGAGCATATCATAATGCTTTAGAGCATTAGAAGAAGATACCAACGAAATACGAGGAAAGGTCATTGGATGACTATAAAGAACAATTTAAGGAACTTACGAAAAACCAAGGAAGTGTTCCTTAATTGAGGGTTGGAGGAAGATCATAGTAAAGTGTTACACTGATGATAGATTCTATAAAGATTGAGAACGTTCTCGACCATAAAAGGGAATGTCTTCATTATGAATGAAGAAGTAGTTCGTTTTAAAAAGGTTCGAAGCTATAATATCCTCGCATCGGAGACTTGTACCAAGCTCAAATAGCTTGTACATAGTCTAGATTTTCTATGTCTCACAACTTTGGAGGACCATTTTCGTCATTTGACCAAAGTTTTGTATAAAACTTAAGAATTTGATTTTTATTCTTTAAACCTCATACGTATTCATCTCCATATTCTCTTCTAGTTTCATCTTTTCAATCTCTTCCCTTCTCTCTAGAATTTTAGGTTAATCTTTGAAGGTCTTGAGAAACCGAATCAGAGAAATGATCTACTCGACGAGAGCTACATGTAGGTACCATTTGTTTGTAGTTTTCTTCAAATTTTTGTTATGGGTTTTAAGATTTTGAAACCCTTTTGTGTAAATCTTGATGTATTAGGTTGAAGGAAGCTTAGAAGTTGATTTCCTTGCAATTTTGAAGATAGAAGACTACAAATTGAAGGTAAGATTACAAAATTTTGATTTTTGTTTTCTTAAGGATTCCTAGAGGTACAACATTGATGAGATAGTGGTATTAGGTTCATTAGATGTTAGAAATGTTAATTTTGGGAGGTTGGTTAGCTTTTGGTATAAAAAATGGGCAAAGGAATAGAACCATTAAAATGGTTTTGAGCTCCAAAGTTTAATGCCCTCAAGGTGTTTGATTAAATGTCTTAAAGACATTTATAATTCCGTAAATTTCCAGCTTTCTGTCCCTACATTGAAAAATTCGTATAAAATAAACCGTAAATCTAAATAAGCTCAAATTTTACAGGTAGCAAGTTCTTTCAATTCTGTACAACTTTGTAGTTTTGACCGACACCAAATTATGACTCTAACTAGCCCAAACAGTGAATTCCCGAAGCTGGTCCTGTGAAAAACGGGATCTGCACACTGTTTGTATAAATTTCATAGATAATTGGTCATTTCTCCAATCGAGGTGATTCCAAAACCATATGAATCATAAGAGATGTAAGAACAACTTTGTTTTAGACTTTATCAACTGGTTTGGCTTCTAAACAAGGTAATTAAGCCAAAAACAGAGTTGCATTTGTGCTGTCCTGTGCAGCCTATTTTGGGTTGTGTAGTTTATTTAGCATCCATGTTAACCTCTAGCATTGTCTTATAAACTTACTAAGATTTGTTGGAACCCAAATTTAAGTTATATAGAAGGTTCAAATGGGTGTTAGACTTAGATTATCATAAGTTTGATAGATGCAAATTCTAAACGCATTGTATGTCGTATAGGCTATTCAATTTGTGGGAACTCGATCAACCACGTGGATAACCTTTCTCGAGACCCTTATATTGAAGGTACGGATTTCTTGTTTCATTCTATACGAGGATAATCCCTTGATAAGATTACCCATTTCATGATTGAAATCATGACACTACAAAAGTAAGTGCATGTTAATTCGAACCCGAAATTCCTTTATTATGTCGAAATACGGTATTCCATTTGAACGACAATCTCATGATTTGGTGTCAAGTTTATGACGTTGCTTTGAAAGTATTCATGTTCATTCACTATTATTCATATGTGAGGTTTGAAAAGTCAATTTTAGACTTTAATTGAATTGTTTTCATATTGAACATTGTTTCAACAACATTTTGAACTATACATATCATTTGATGGATTTCATGGTTGTTATTTTCTTTCTTAAGTTTCATGTTTCACACTTGATGTTATAATTTTGTATGACATAATGGTTAGGGCATAGATCATTGTGACGCTCTGTGGTGCTCGTAAACCACAGCGTCCCCATACTGGTGCTCTATAGTGTGAGCTTTACCTAGGCATGGGTGGGGGCGTATGGACTGGTCCTAGGATATGCGCATTATGATACGCATTCGTTGCGTACGGGAATGGATGTGCGTGCCCGCACTACATCCCACGACCCATGTGGAATGATCCTCCCTTGGGATTTATGACACATTGAGGGTTTCACCTGTTGATTCCTCTTTGTGATTATGAACTGGAAACCGGTCTTGTTTTGTATTTTGTACGATGCCTTACGGTGATTTGTTTAAAAATATTTTATAACTCTTTATACATTGACTTTTGCTTTGACTTTTGTTATATCAAACTATTATGTTTGTTTCCGCCATGAATTGATATTATTTCCCGTTACCATTTTTTTAATCCGTTCACTGAGCAATTGTGCTCAACCGTGTTCGTTGTTTCTTACACAACAAGTTCAGTAGAAGAGATCCGGGGAAATACTGGGAACTGACTGAGTAGACTTGAAGTTACAACCGATGAATCTTTTGATAGTTTAGTTGTTGTTCAGGTGTTATACGCTATACATTTAGCCGGTTGTGATCATGTTTTGAAGTTCCGTTAAATTGTCTTTTGGGTTTAATTGCTTGATACCGATCCTAATGCTTAGTTAGATTATATTTATGTTTCGGGTTATAAGTGTGACACGCACCCTGTCCTCGGCCACACGGGACTGGAGGTGTTACAGTTATGGTATCAGAGCATAGGTTATGATCCAGTAGTACATAATAGGCCATGACCTGTGAGGAATGGGTAAATTTAAGTCGGGTAAACTTATGTTAGGATTTGTAATCTATTATTGACATCTTTAATTCTTTTGTTCAGTTATCATGCCTCCCAGGCAGACTCGACGAGGGAGACCTCCATCACAAAGGCGATATATTGGTGGTGATTCTACTCAGCCACCATGTACTCATTCTGATGTTCCTCTAGTGAGTCCACCTCCTGTCAGTTCTCCCTCCGGCAGTGCATCTGCAACTCTTTCTTGATGCAGCTATACGTCGGTCTCTAGCTAGTATCTTTCCTGGGATGCTGACACAGGCTCTCCAGTCTATACAGCCTGGTATTACTCAGTTAGGCAGTGCTCAACCTACTTCTCAGACGAATCCTTTTATGCCTCTGGGCGCATCTTCGGGTCCATCTGGATCTGATTTGTCTCTGCATCAATGGCTTCGAGAATTAAATAAGCAGAAAACACGTACTTTTACTTCAGCAGCTTTTCCGATTGATGCTGAACACTCGATTTCCCATCTTGAGACAATATTTTTGATTTTAGGGTGTCCAGATAACATATCTGTCTAGTTGGTTGTTTATAAGCTGGAGGATGATGCAGAGAGATGGTGGCAATCTTGGAAGATATGTCACAGGGGGAATGATGCTGTGGGGTCGTTAACTTGGGCACAATTCAAGGATATCTTTCTTAATCAGTATTTCTCCAGACCTGAACGAGATGCTTTGTCTCGTGAATATGCCACAATAAAACAACAAGATGATGAATCTGTTACTGATTTTGTAGCTCGCATCCAACGACTTCTTAGTTTTGTTGGATCATCTGCAGGTTCTTCCAGATACAGAAATTCTTGTGGGGTTACATCCCAAGTTCAGTAGCCGACTTGTTGACCGGGAGTTCTCTAGTATCGGTCAGATTATGGACGCCGCTCGGCGTATAGAGCTATTCAAATTGAGTTCTGCATCTATTGGATTAAATAATAGCAAAAAGGGATCTCTCAGTTCTTCAGGTAGTAAGTCTAGTGGGTCATCCGTTAAACGACAAAAGTTTGGCCAGACATCTCAGGGACGATCTTCTTATAACTTGTCCCAATCTTCTACTATCAAAAATTCATTAGATGGGGTTCAGAAAGTTTTATGTAAAGAGCGTGAAAAGTTCCATAAGCCAGGTCCTTGTCTTTCTAAAACAGGAGCATGTTTCAATTGTGGCAAGACAGGTCATATTGCTCGTAATTGTAGGTCTAAGCCATCAAGTCAACATCAAGGTACTACTTCCCAATCTACTACGGGCGGACGTGTCTTTGCATTGGCTACTGATAAGCCAACTTCGGGTATGGTTTCTGGTATTTTATCTATTAATACTCGTCCTGTGTATGTGTTGTTTGATACGGGTGTGACACACTCAATTGTATCTGATGCCTTAGAAGCTTTTCTGAAGCCCTATGAGTCACCGACGGAGCATCCGTTAGTGATCACGACGCCGATGGGCACATATGTTTGTATTATTAATCAATTCCATCATTGTCCATTATTAATGGGTACGCATGTACGAGAGGTTACACTATTACCCATGAGAATGAGTCATTTTGACATAATTCTCGGAATGGATTGGCTGACACGTCATCGAGCTATTATTAATTATGAAGCAAAGCAGATCATTTTCGGTGATATGAATCAACCCGAAGAAGTGTATCAAGGGTCTGAGCCGAATTCCGACTCCTGCACTTTCTCATCTCTTCATGTTGAGCCGTTTGTCTGGCAAGGGAGTGTGAGTTTCTTGGCCACACTCACAGATGCTGGAGAGGTACCATCTAAACTTGATTCAATTCCCGTGGTTGATGAATTTCCAGATGTATTCCCAGATAAGCTTCCTGGACTCCCTCACGATCGTGAGGTGGAGTTTTCTATTGAATTGTTGCCTGGCCCAAGTCCGATCTCAAAGGCTCCTTATCGTATGGCTCCATCTGAAATGAAAGAGTTTAAGGAGCAAATTCAAGATCTTTTAGATAAGGGTTATATACGACCCAGTGTATCCCCATAGGGCGCGCCAGTTCTATTTGTCAAAAAGAAGGACGACTCCATGCGACTATGTATTGACTATCGTGAACTGAACCGAGTCACTGTGCGCAACAAGTACCCATTGCCTCGAATCGATGATCTATTTGATCAACTTCAAGGGGCAAAATATTTTTCCAAAATCGATTTGAGGTCTAGTTATCATTAGCTTCGAGTTCGGGAGCAAGATATTCCAAAGACAACATTTCATACTCGGTACGGCCATTTTGAGTTCGTTGTTATGCCATTTGGGTTGACAAATGCTCCGGCTGTCTTTATGGACCTCATGAATAGAGTGTTCAAAGACTACTTGGATAAGTTCATCATAGTGTTTATTGACGACATTCTTATATATTCTAAATCTGAAGAGGAATATTCTAGACAATTGCGTATAGCTTTAGAGGTTCTGCGATCTAAGAAGCTATTGGGAAATTTTCCAAATGTGAATTCTGGCTTCAGGAAGTGACATTTCTTGGTCACATCATCTCAGCTGATGGTGTACAGGTGGATTCTGCGAAGGTTGAAGCTGTTTCTAAATGGCAGAAACCGACTAATGTGTCTGAAGTGCGTGGTTTCCTTGGTCTGGCAGGTTATTACAGGCGCTTTGTCAAAAATTTCTCTAAAATTGCCTTGCCAATGACTCAGTTACTTCGTAAAGGAGTCAAGTTTGTTTGGGGTGAGGCTCAGGACCGTAGATTCGAGGAATTAAAGCGTCGACTCATTACCGCACCTGTGTTAGCTTTACCTTCGGGCACCGGTGGTTTCCAGGTCTATAGTGACGCATCTCATCACGGGTTGGGTTGTGTATTAATGCAACATGGAAAAGCTATAGCCTATGCTTCACGCCAGTTGAAGCCGTATGAGGCTAATTATCCAACTCATGATCTCGAACTTGCTGCAGTTATCTTTGCTTTGAAAATCTGGCGGCATTACTTATACGGAGAAACTTATATTTTTACAGATCATAAGAGCCTAAAGTACATCTTCACCCAGAAAGAGCTAAATATGAGACAACGACGATGGCTCGAGTTGCTTAAGAACTATGATGTTCGCATTCAGTATCACCCCGGTAAGGCAAATGTCGTAGCCGATGCTTTGAGTCGAAAACGCGTAGGTGAATTTTCTTGTCTTCTAGTACCGCAGGAAATAGAGAAAGATCTAGAGCGACTCCAGATCGAGTTCTATCCATATCGTGGAAACGGATGGTTGGCTGCCTCGTCTATTGAGTCAACTCTTATTTCCAATATCAAAGAGGCTCAATAGTCTGATGGAGAGTTGTGGGCGATCATAAATAAGATAGAAAAGGATTCTTCGTCTGAATTCTCAATTGATGATGATGGTGTAGTTTGGTATGGTAACAGGTTGTGTGTTCCTAACGTGTCCGAGATTAGAGAAGTTGTTCTTCATGAGGCGCACAGTTCTCCATTCTCTATCCATCCAGGGTCCACAAAGATGTATCGAGACCTAAAACAACATTTCTGGTGAAACGGTTTAAAAAGAGACATAGCCGATTATGTCTATAGATGCCTCACATGCCAAAAGATCAAGATTGAGCGTCAGCGACCCAGCGGTCTGTTGCAACCATCGATGATTCCGGTATGGAAATGGGAGCGTATCACTATGGATTTTGCCACCTAACTCCCTCGAACTTTCAGACGACATAATGCTATATGGGTCGTCGTTGATTGATTAACCAAGTCAGCTCATTTTATACCTATTCATGAGTCGTATCCCATCAGCAAGTTGGTTGATATCTTTCAGAAGGAGATTGTCCGTCTTCACGGTACTCCTGTATCCATTGTATCTGACCGCGATCCTCGATTTACTTCTCGGTTCTGGACAGGTCTACAGAAGGTATGGGGTACTCGGTTATGTATGAGTATTGCTTACCATCCACAGACGAACGGTTAGTCAGAGAGGACCATTCAGACACTAGAGAATATGCTGTGAGCTTGTGTACTCGAGTGGTCCGGCAACTGGGACGGGTATATTTGTCTGGTAGAGTTTGCTTACAATAACAGTTGCAAGCTTCTATCGGAATGGCACCTTTTGAGGTTTTGTATGGTCGCCGTTGTCGTGCCCCGATCTGTTGGGACGAAGTGGGTGAGAAACTTATTGAGGGGCCAGAACTTGTACGAATCACGACCGAAAAGGTGGAGCTGGCTAAACAAAAGATGCTCGAAGCTCAGTTACGCCAAAAAAGCTATGCGGACAAGCATCGACGACCGCTTGAGTTCAATGTTGGGGGATCATGTGTTTTTGAAGGTTTCTCCTACTCGAATCACTCGTCGGTTTGGCATTAAAGGAAAGCTTAGTCCTCGATATATCGGCCCATTCGAGATTCTCGAGCGTGTGGGTGAGGTGGCATACAAGCTAGCTTTACCGCCGCAAATGTCTCACATACATGATGTATTTCATGTATCTTCTCTCCGCAGGTATAATTATCATCCTCTACACGTCATTGACTATCCGCTAGATCAATTAGCTGTAGACCTATCTTATAAAGAGGAACTCGAGAAAATTTTAGATCGTACAGTAAAACGGCTGTGGAACCGTTCTATTCCATATGTCAAGGTTCTGTGGAGACATCGAGATTCTCGAGAGGCGACTTGGGAACCGGAAGACCGTTTCCGTCAGGATTATCCGGATTTCAAGTATAAATGTAAGTTCTTTAACTTCATTTAATTCGAGGACGAATTATCATAAGGGGGAGAGAATTATAATATCCTCGCATCGGAGACTTGTACCAAGCTCAAATAGCTTGTACATAGTCTAGATTTTCTATGTCTCACAACTTTGGAGGACCATTTTCGTCATTTGACCAAAGTTTGGTAGAAAACTTAAGAATTTGATTTTTATTCTTTAAACCTCATACGTATTCATCTCCATCTTCTCTTCTAGTTTCATCTTTTCAATCTCTTCCCTTCTCTCTAGAATTTTAGGTTAATCTTTGAAGGTCTTGAGAAACCGAATCGGAGAAATGATCTACTCGACGAGAGCTACATGTAGGTACCATTTGTTTGTAGTTTTCTTCAAATTTTTGTTATGGGTTTTAAGATTTTGAAACCCCTTTGTGTAAATCTTGATGTATTAGGTTGAAGGAAGCTTAGAAGTTGATTTTCTTGCAATTTTGAAGATAGAAGACTACAAATTGAAGGTAAGATTACAAAATTTTGATTTTTGTTTCCTTAAGGATTCCTAGAGGTACAACATTGATGAGATGGTGGTATTAGGTTCATTAGATGTTAGAAATGTTAATTTTGGGAGTTTGGTTAGCTTTTGGTATAAAAAATGGGCAAAGGAATAGAACCATTAAAATGGTTTTGAGCTCCAAAGTTTAATGCCCTCAAGGTGTTTGATTAAATGTCTTAAAGACATTTATAATTCCGTAAATTTCCAGCTTTCTGTCCCTACATTGAAAAATTCGTATAAAATAAACCGTAAATCTAAATAGGCTCAAATTTTACAGGTAGCAAGTTCTTTTAAATCTGTACAACTTTGTAGTTTTGACCGACACCAAATTATGACTCTAACTAGCCCAAACAGTAAATTCCCGAAGCTGGTCCTGTGAAAAACGGGATCTGCACACTGTTTGTATAAATTTCATAGATAATTGGTTATTTCTCCAATCGAGGTGATTCCAAAACCATATGAATCATAAGAGATGTAAGAACAACTTTGTTTTAGACTTTATCAACTGGTTTGGCTTCTAAACAAGGTAATTAAGCCAAAAACAGAGTTGCATTTGTGCTGTCCTGTGCAGCCTATTTTGGGTTGTTTAGTTTATTTAGCATCCATGTTAACCTCTTGCATTGTCTTATAAACTTACTAAGATTTGTTGGAACCCAAATTTAAGTTATATAGAAGGTTCAAATGGGTGTTAGACTTAGATTATCATAAGTTTGATAGATACAAATTCTAAACGCATTGTATGTCGTATAGGCTATTCAATTTGTGGGAACTCGATCAACCGCGTGGATAACCTTTCTCGAGACCCTTATATTGAAGGTACGGATTTCTTGTTTCATTCTATACGAGGATAATCCCTTGATAAGATTACCCATTCCATGATTGAAATCATGACACTACAAAAGTAAGTGCATGTTAATTCGAACCCGAAATTCCTTTATTATGTCGAAATACGGTATTCCATTTGAACGACAATCTCATGATTTGGTGTCAAGTTTATGACGTTGCTTTGAAAGTATTCATGTTCATTCACTATTATTCATATGTGAGGTTTGAAAAGTCAATTTTAGACTTTAATTGAATTGTTTTCATATTGAACATTGTTTTAACAACATTTTGAACTATAAATATCATTTGATGGATTTCATGGTTGTTATTTTCTTTCTTAAGTTTCATGTTTCACACTCGATGTTATAATTTTGTATGACATAATGGTCAGGGCATAGATCATTGTGACGCTCTGTGGTGCTCGTAAACCATAGCGTCCCCATACTGGTGCTCTATAGTGTGAGCTTTACCTAGGCATGGGTGGGGGCGTATGGACTGGTCCTAGGATATGCGCATTATGATACACATTCGCTGCGTACGGGAATGGATGTGCGTGCCCACACTACATCCCACGACCCATGTGGACTGATCCTCCCTTGGGATTTATGACACATTGAGGGTTTCACCTGTTGAATCCTCTTTGTGATTATGAACTGGAAACCGGTCTTGTTTTGTATTTTGTACGATGCCTTACGGTGATTTGTTTAAAAATATTTTATAACTCTTTATACATTGACTTTTGCTTTGACTTTTGTTATATCAAACTATTATGTTTGTTTCCGCCATGAATTGATATTATTTCACGTTACCATTTTTTTAATCCATTCACTGAGCAATTGTGCTCAACCGTGTTCGTTGTTTCTTACACAACAGGTTCAGTAGAAGAGATCCGGGGAAATACTGGGAACTGACTGAGTGGACTTGAAGTTACAATCGGTGAATCTTTTGATAGTTTAGTTGTTGTTCAGGTGTTATACGCTATACATTTAGCCGGTTGTGATCATGTTTTGAAGTTCCGTTAAATTGTCTTTTGGGTTTAATTGCTTGATACCGATCCTAATGCTTAGTTAGATTATATTTATGTTTCGGGTTATAAGTGTGACACGCACCCTGTCCTCGGCCACACGGGACTGGGGGTGTTACAGAAGCGAAGGTCAAATTGCATAGTACACTACAAAATAAGAATACACTGCTGTTTTAGAAGCTGCAAAAGAAAGATGCTTGGATGAAAGAGTTCATTGAAAAGCTAGGTAGATGCCTCCCATTCTGTGGCCAGGCTTAGTCTCAGACGGCCGCTTTCATTAAGAAATTTATAATATACATATAAATACAGACACCCCAACCCCAACCCCAACCCCTTCCCACCATTTCCTTTTCTCGTTGCCCCTTCCCCATGCCCCCTCTGACGACCCCATCACCATCGCCTAAGATATTGAAGCATTAAAAGCAGCAATGGATATCGATGAAACATCAACAACTCCAAATACCGAAGAGCAACTGAAACTGCAAACATTTCACAATTGTTATTTTGTCACGCAAGGCTGCCATCTCTCGTTGTTCTTGTGGGAGTTCTGGAACTGAAACTGGAATCGTACTTCTTTTTTAAGTATATACTATTTTTTTATATACGGCAAATAGTCATGTACATTCCTCACTTAGTGTGGTTTGAACCCTTGACCTCCTGGGTTATACTGGGTTATACTTGTTTGGAACTGAAATGGGAAAGGGCGGTTCTACTCGTCTAACTCTTAGCCTTCTTCCATGTTGATCAGAACACTGTCATCATCATCGGTTTCTAAGTCATATAAATGACTCCTGGCTTAACCTCAAAGATGATGGCACCCGAAGTTTTGTTAAAAGACCCTATGGAACCCAAGTACATCGACTAGCTTCAGATTCCTTATGTGGCTGGATACGTCTCGACTACTAGAAACCTTTGATCCAGGACTTGTTAATGTATCACATATCTTCTGTTAAGTACGAAATTTTGTCATCAAATTCTTCTTTGTCATCGAAGAAGATGACCAAAGATGGGTTTTTGTAGAGATGTTTCAAAGTGATGGGTTTTGCAAAGAGAGTTTCACACACAGATAGGGAGGGAGAGAGGGTAGGGGGAAGAGGTGCAAGATCTGGTGTTCAGTGGTGGTGCAAGAAAAATGTAAAAGGAAAGAAATATCAAGGAGGTGCCCGACTGCTTGGTGCTGCAACGAGAAGAAGAAAGAAAAGGTAGAAGGAGCAGGGAAAGGCGCACAGGGGTAAGGTGCACTAATGACAGAAAAATACAAAAATTAATTATTAAAACAAATTCCCTTGAAAAAAAGGAATTAATAAATTCATAAACAACTAAGACCATCTCCAATGTGGTCACTAAATCTGACACACTAAATTTGGTGTAAATTACACTATTCACATCTCCAATGGGGTCTCTATTTTTCACACTAAATTTAGTGTAATGATTAGTATTACACTATTTGGTGTAACACTATTCACTTACACTACTTTTTGCACTACTTTTACATCACTTTAAAAAAATAGTGTTACCCATTGGAGAAGATTTACTATTAACACTAAAATTTACACTACTTTTTACATTACTTTTGAAATTTGGTGTAAAATATAGTGTGACCCATTGGAGATGCCCTAAGCAACTAAAAAAAGTCAATATACGAATTGCATATCCCTTGTGGTTTTCTCTCTCTGTAGCTTAGGAGGCTCTCTCCACCACCACCTCTTTTTCTGCAGATTGCCTTCTTCTGCAGATCACCCTCCGGCGCTGCACAACAGACTGAATCCATTTCAGCTTCCATCGCTTTCACCACCTCCGCCCAACAGGTCTTCTCTACTGTCACCCTTCCCTGTTTTCCTTCTTCGCTAAGCTACAATGGCGACATCACAGGACCCCATTGAAGACCTCACTACCCTCACCACTAAACTTCAAGTTACGAAAAATGATCATAAAGACGACCAGATCATTGAAGTCACCGGGGACACCCTTGCTGAAAAAGTAGAGGTTCCCAGTCTCAAATACTTTTCCGTTACGTCCATGGCGGCTAGAGTTTTCTCCAGGAAAAACTGTAATCCTTCTTTTCTAAAAAAGGTAATGGGTCGTATGTGGAAGTTTAAAGACCCATGGCACGTCCGTTTCATAGACAACGATTGTTCAAGCTCTTACTACGGTTTCTCCTTCTCGTCTCAGGCCGACTGTAAATGGGTCTTACATAGAGTCCCATGGATTTTCACGGGAGGCTTTCTCATGGGGGTTTCTTGGCCTCACTCCGGAAACTGGAAGGATGCTAACTTGAATAGCATTCCGTTAATGATGCACATAAGCCAAATCCCACTCTGGCTCTTCTCCGAGAACAACCTCAAAAGTTGGCTCAAAATGGCGGACCCGAACGCCACCCTCTGATGGAAAGGATCCAATGTTGACATGATGAGAGCTAGCACCAGAAACCAGGTTATCCTCCCTCTAGACAAACGTCCAACTGTCGGGCTCTTTGTTCCGTTTGAAGGTAAGAGGCACTGGATTCAGTTCAAATTTGAAATACTCCCGTTAATTTGCTACAAGTGCGGGATTTGGGGCCATGACAAAATGGATTGCCTTAACAAACTTGTTTCCATCCGTGAACCCGAAGGCGATTTAGTTCAACTCTACGGACCATGGCTCAACCTAGACTATGTCGGTACTTGTTTCACTCGTCTGATCGGTAACCGAGAATGGCAGGTTGAAGAACTCCACCCCAAAAATCATCACTCCAACAATGAAAGAATGAACGAGAACAACCAAAATGACTCCGATCGGCCCCTGACCGGAACCCTCGCCGGAAAATAGGAAACCTCTCCTAAAAGTGAAAAAGGTAAAATAACTTTTTACTTTGATTCTTGTAGCAAACCAAAAATTGGTAATCTTTCTTGGAAGCAACAAAATGAAAATCCCATGGTCAACAACAAAATGTCTATGACAAGTGATAATTCTTCTTTCCAAGGAATAGAAGCTGCAAAAATTGGTGATGGACTCAAAAGGTGTCCTTAGAACTCCTTTTAGAAAACCTCCAAAACCAAAAGTCAAATATGGAGGGGACTTCTCTCACCCACAATTGTCCAGACACATACTTCCCTCCTCATGCTCCACACCTCCCTTCCACTCAAAAAAAGCAATCTAACATCTCTCCTCTCTCTACTTTTGACCAACCATTAAAACATGGAACCCCACCCACTACATCTAGCCACCTTTTACCTTTTAGTCAAACTCAAGATGGAATGGTGCAGACTATTGTTCCACTTGACCTTTTCACTCATAAGTTATCAGTGGAAGATGCCAACTTCATGATTAGGCCGATCACGAAAGATGAGGTAAAAAAAGCTTTGTTTGATATTGGGGATGATAGAGCTCCGGGCTCGGATGGGTTTACAGCTAAGTTTTTCAAAGTTGCATGGGAAGTTGTTGGGAAGGATGTAGAAATGGCGGTCCAGGACTTCTTCTACAGGGGTCGATTGGCGAGGGAACTAAATCATACTTTGATTTGCCTTATTCCTAAAAAACCGAATGCTTCCTCGGTCAAAGATTATAGGCCGATTTCTCTTTGTAATGTAATATATAAGTGCATTTCGAAGATCATCTCTTGGCGTATCAAGGATTTTCTGGATAGGTTGGTGAGTCCCAATCAATCTGCTTTCATCCCGGGAAGGCGGATTACGGATAATATTATGATGGCCCATGAAATCATGTCCGGATATGGGAGAAAGGATGGCCCGCCAAGATGTTCTATGAAAATTGATATTCAAAAGGCGTACGATTCGGTAGATTGGAGATTCCTGTCGAATGTGTTGGTCGCAATGGGATTTCATCCTATTATGCATCATTGGATCATGGAGATTGTTTCAACAACGTCTTATTCTGTTGTTGTAAATGGCGAATCGTTTGGCCACTTTAAGGGGGCTCGGGGAATTCGACAGGGCTGCCCATTATCGCCTTATTTGTTTACATTAGTGATGGAAGCATTTAATTGTCTTTTCCGCAAGCATATTCTTGAAGATTCGGGCTTCCAATTCCATAAAGGGTGTGGACGGCTAGAATTAACTCATCTTTGTTTTGCAGACGACCTTATGGTATTCTGTAGAGGAGATATCCCATCAATTAAAGTGGTAAAAAAAGTCCTTGATGGTTTTGCTGATTTGTCTGGCTTGCGGCCTAGCATGGAAAAGAGCTCAATCTATTGTTCGAATGTTCAACATAATGTCTTGCAGGAAATCACAACTATCTTGCCGTTTCAGATTGGTTCTTTTCCTTTTCGATATCTGGGAGTGCCACTTTCATCAAAGAAGCTTTCGGTTGTGGATTTCAGCCCTATTGTTGCTAAGGTACGGTCTCGTATTATTAATTGGAAATCGAAGTTTCTTTCTTTTGGAGGCAGATTACAGCTCATAAAGTCGGTTTTAGAATCTCTACAATTATATTGGATGATGGTTTTTACATTACCTTCGTCGGTTGTTCACAAATTGGAATGCCTCTTTAGAGATTTCCTTTGGGCTCATGGTGACTCTTCAAAGGGTAGAGCGAAAGTGGCGTGGGATGAGGTATGTCGGCCTAAGGATGCTGGAGGATTGGGTTTAAAGAAACTTTCAGTGTGGAATCGGGCCCTGCTAGCATCTTATGTTTGGGATGTGTTAAGTAAACGAAAGTCCATATGGGTTGCTTGGCTTTATCAGTATCGTCTTCAAAATATCCATTTCTGGAATGCGACGATTACTACAAACTCTACGTGGCTTTGGCGGAGGATTCTTGATTTACGTGAACAACTCCGACCATTTTTTGTGTATGTGGTTGGAAATGGGATGAAGGTAAACGCGTGGGAGGACAATTGGCTGGAAGTTGGGCATTTGGCTGCCCACATCCCTTACCGTGCTCTTCTTTCGGGTGGGCGTTCTATCCTGTCTACGGTTGCGGATGTGGTTCCAACGTTACATCAGGTTTGGCCGAACTCTTGGATCACTAGTTATGCTGCATTATCGAATATTCCGGTTCCATATTTATATACTAGTGTTGAGGATCGTCTCATGTGGAAGAACTTGCATAATAATCTTGTAACGTTCTCGGTATCGGATGTTTGGCGATCGATGCTTGGAATGTACCAAAAAGTTTTCTGGTCTAATTTTTGTTGGTTCCCTAAGCACATCCCGAAACACTCTTTCTGTTTATGGCTGGCTTTACGAAGGCGTCTTCCCACCCAAGACCGAATGGCTTTATGGTATCGGCCGGTTGATCAATTGCGTTGTTCTCTATGTAAGACATGTATGGACGATCATGATCACTTGTTTTTTCAATGCTCCTATTCTCTTCAGGTTTGGTTGATGCTGAAAACGGATGTGGGATGCAATTTGCAAGATAGATGGAGTCTTATTCTTGATGATATGAAAATGGGCAGATGGAAGCCGGGAGATTCTCGAAACCGCCTTTTATTTGCTGTCACGGTTTACTTTATATGGCAAGAGCGGAATGGCCGCCTTTTCACGACTATTGTGAGAAACCCGAATCAGCTGGTTAATGAAATAAGAAGAAGTGTTTCTATGAAGCTTGCGTCTGGAATAGGGGTTTGGCCGATGGCGGGAAGGGTGCAAAGATTGACGACGTAATTTGGATGAAGAGCTCCTTTTTATGTGGTGGTCTTTTTGGATTTTTAGAGACTTGGGCATTTGTTTTTGCATGTATTTTGTCTCGATTTCCCTTTGTTTATTTTGGATATGGGTCTTGTGGTACATTATGGTTTGCTTTGGTCCTTGTTTTTTAGCTAATCCCTCTTCTCCATTTTGGGTTTGTCCTCTTTGGTGGGAGTGGATTTTCTTTGGGAGGGAGTCCCTTGCCATTTAGGTGTATTGTATTTTTCCTTTTTTAATATATTTTCCAGGAGTGCCGCCTCCTTTCCAAAAAAAAAAAGACTACTCTATGCAAACCTACGCCTACCCCTTTCAATCCCCTACCACTCCTACCAACCTCTCATCCCATAACCAAAACAAAAAAAACCCACGAAAATTCCATGCAAAATCAAACCATGCACCTCCAATAGCTACAGTCATCCAACCCACTTCCTCCTTAAACCAAGATGACACATCTTCTCATCCCAACAGGAAGCGCTACTGTTTTAGCGATCGATAAAAAAAAGCGGACGAAAAAAACACAAGACGGGAACACCCACTTTGGATATCGGCGCAGATTCAACGGCCACCATCAAAGCTCTCTCCGATGACAACGATCAACACAACAACTTACCAGAGGCGGGACTAGCTTCGCAAGCCCGCCTACACAAATGATCATCATAAGATGGAAATGCCGAGGCCTTGCCAACCGTCGGGCAGTTCCAGTCCTCCGGGAGCTCATTCGCTCCTCCCGCCCAGATGTTCTTTTCCTTTATGAAACTTTTGTTCCACAAGCTAGAGCTACTAATCTAAAAAATCGCTTGGGCTTTGATTTTTGTTTTGCTGTAAGTTGTAATGGCCATAGTGGTGGCATTTGCATGTTTTGGAACGAAAAGTACCAAGTTTCTCACTTGTCTTACTCGCAAAATCATATTGATATGGATGTGGTCGATAATAATGTTGGTTCTTGGAGGATCACCGAATTCTACGGATTTCCCGAGAGAACCCGACGTAGGGACTCTTGGAACCTCTTTCGGTCCCTTGCTAACTCCTCCAACCGCCCTTGGCTGGTTGTAGGCGACTTCAATGATCTACTCTTGCAATCCGAAAAAAGAGGGATTAAAGATCACCCGAATTGGTGCATCCAAGGCTTTAGAGATGCCCTCTCGGATTGCCGTTTATTGGATCTCTCCATGCATGGTTTTCCTTACACTTGGTGTCGTCACAAAAGAAAACCCAATGAAGTTTATGAACGTCTCGATCGTGCGGTCGGCAACCAACAATGGTTAAACCTCTTTCCCGAATACCGGGTGGAAAACCTCGTCTCTCCCGTTTCTGACCATTCTCCCATCGCCCTACACACGCAGGTTCGATCCTTTTCTCCCCCCCTTAAGAATCTTTCATTTTGAAAATAAATGGTTGCAGGAAGAGTCGTTCGAGCGATTATTCTTGGACGCTTGGAAAAACCCCAGGGGTAACGACCTCCTTACAAAACTTGCCAAACTTACGAAAGTCTTGCAAAAATGGGGGAGAAAGCTTAATGCGTCTTTTAAACAAGACATTAAAGATGCATATTCCAAGCTTAACATTCTTTGACAATCCCGAGATCAAATCGCCACCCCGGCTTATGAAGAAGAAAGGCTCCAGATCTTAACCACCCTCTTAAAAGAAGAGGATCATTGGCGCCAAAGAGCCAAAGCCCATTGGCTCAAAGAAGGTGACCGTAACACTAAATTCTTCCATGCCTTTGCGAATGGTCGTAGAAAAACCAATCGAATCCTCAAATTGAAAAATGACCTCAGTACCTGGACCGAGGACCCTTCAGAGATCTGAAACCTTGTCACCGACCACTTTAATTGGACCTTCTCGGCTAACCCGATTACGATCACCAATCTTGTAAAAAATAGACTCTCGGAGCAGGACTTAACTCGCCTTGACTCTCCCTTCACTAAGGAAGAGTTCAAAAAAACGCTTTTCCAAATGCACCCGGATAAATCTCCGGGACCGGATGGCTTCAATCCTCGATTTTTTCAAAAGAAATGGGACACCCTTGGTGACGATATTTTCTTTGCCGGGAAACAATGGCTTGGCAATGGTACACTCCCATCGGGTGTCAACGACACGATTATAGCTCTCATACCCAAAGTTGATTCTCTGGTGACTCTCAAAGATTATAGACCCATCGCTCTTTGCAACGTTATAATGAAGATTGTCACCAAAGTTATGGCAAATCGGATCAAGCCTATTCTTCCTTCGCTCATCTCGGCCAACCAAACAGCCTTCGTCAAAGACCGGTTAATAACGAATAACATCATTATTGCCTTTGAAATGCTTCATTCTATGCACCATAACACTCGAAATAAAATGGGGGAGGTGGCCATCAAAGTCGACATAAGCAAAGCCTACGATCGCTTAAATTGGGAGTTTTTGCGGCAAATGTTAATGGCATTGGGTTTTCCTCATCGTTGGACTAATATGATTATGTTGAGTGTCGAGACCGTGAAGTATTTTGTTAAAGTGAATAACGACTTCGTCGACCCTATTTCCCCGAAAAGGGGTATTCGCCAAGGAGATCCGCTTTCTCCCTACCTCTTCATCATTTGCATGGAAGGGCTCTCAGCCTTTTTGAATTCCGTAGAGTTAGTCGGGCGTATCCATGGCTGTAAAGCGGCACCCCCCCCCCCCCCCCCCCCGCCCTCGCTATTTCTCACATTTTCTTAGCGGATGATGCATTTTTCTTTTGCAGGGCCATGGTCGATGAAATCCGTCATCTCAAACACATGCTCACTTCCTACGAAGAAGCTTCGAGTCAAGCCATAAACTACGCCAAATCGGGAATTATGGGTAGCAATAATCTTGCTCCCGACCTTATGCATGGTTTCTCCCAAATTCTTGGGATCCACAACCCCATAAACACGGGGTGATATCTCGGGCTCCCTTCACTAGTTGGTTGTTCTAAGAAGTGTATCTTCCGCCACATAAAAGAAAGACTTTGGTCCAAACTGCAAAACTGGAGCAAAAAACCCATTTTTTCTGCTGGAAAGTCCATCCTTATTAAAGCGGTAGCCTAAGCAATACCGGTCTATTACATGAACATCTTTTTCATTCCGAGCTCTATTATTCAGACTTTAGAAAGAATGATAAACTCGTTTTGGTGGGGATGAAATTCAGATGGACCCCGCTCGGTCAATTGGCTTTTGTAGGACAAGCTTTGCGTCCCACAAAATTTTGGTGGACTCGGATTCCAAGACTTTACGGCCTTCAATCTTGCTATGCTTGGGAAACAAGGATGGCGTCTTATCTCTAATCCTACGTCTCTCGTTAGCCGTATCATCAAAGCTAAGTATTACCCTCACGGAAATTTTATGACGGCTCACTTGGGAAGTTCTCCGAGTTTCATTTGGAGGAGTATTTGGCACTCACAACTCGTTCTCCAAACGGGTCTTCGTTGAAAAGTTGGAAATGGCCGCTCAATAAATGTTTGGAACGACCCTTGGATTCGTGACGACTCGAATTTTAAAATCAAAACCCCGTTTAATCCTAGTCGAACCAACTTGACCGTGAGAGATTTGATGGATTCCCAAACTCTAGATTGGAACGTGGACTTGTTACACCAACTCTTTTCCCTCCGTGATTGCACCAAGATACTACAACTTCCTCCCCTGTCGGATTCCCGAGATGACAAACTCGTTTGGCATTGGGCCCACGACGGCATTTACTCCGTTAAATCTAGCTACTATACTATCACAGAAAAAATAGCACCGACGGGACATCTTTTTGTGAACGGCAAATGGAAAATTATTTGGAAGTCCAACATTCCAAATAAAGTTAAATTTTTTGCTTGGCGAGTGCTTAGAGACGTCTTACCCACCCGAAATACGCTTCAATCAAGAGGGATCCGAGTTTCCTCTCTTTGCCCTCTTTGTAATAGAAATGAGGAAAATGTTTGGCATGCTCTCGTGGATTGCCCCACGGTTCGCCCAATTTGGCAAGAGGCGGCTATTTGGAACGTTATACACAAAAAGGCCAACATTGTGAATTCTTTTCATGAACTCACCTTCGGCTACCTCAATGAAAATCTCGGGCGATTAGGCGAAAAGTTCATCATGATCCTTTGGAGTATTTGGTATCGTCAGAATGATATTCTTTAGAATGATGGCCCTCATGATCCTTCCTTGGATATTCGACGCACGAATCCAATTCTTTCAGATTGGAAGGCTTCCAAAAATCTCTCGACGTTGGCAAATGACTTCACCATTCAGATGTGCCCGACCGCTTGGACCCACCGAGGAGCGGTTTTATTAAGTGTAACGTGGATGCTGCAATTTTCCGTTCTAACTCTTCTGCGGGTCTTGGGGCCGTCCTTCACAACAGTACTGGAGATTTCATTGCGGAGAAAGCCACTCCAATTAGCTCGATTCCCCCGTCCGCGAGTGTGAGGCGTTAGCCATTCGTGACACCCTCTTATGGGCTTCCAAACCGGGAGGATAACAATGTTATTTTCGAAACGGATACCAAGGTGGCAGTTGATGCCATCTACGCAGCCACTATAGATCCCTCGGAGTTTGGGGACATTATAAAATATATTAGACGCATTCTTAACGATAAGACCTACTTCTCGGTTCATGCTATTAAGCGACAAGCCAACGAGATGGCTCACTTGACTGCAAGACATTCTTGTTCCCTTGCTTGTCCTTTTATTTTTCATGTCATGCCTCCTTTTCTAAACTTATGTAATCGTAACAATAGTTTTGTTATTCCTATTAATGAAACGAATGGAACATCAAACGAATGGAACCTGCCTGGGTGATGGCAATACCGAAGCTCGGTAGGGGTCTTATTCTTTTGCCTTAAAAAAACCAAATTCCCTTTAATTAATGGTTGGTACTTAATGAAGGTTGTCCTAAGGATTAAAATTGAAAAGATTGCAAACCAAAATGATGAAAATCGAATTTCTAAAAATCTAGGACGAAAACTGCAGTTTTCATAAGGACAAAAAATTGTAGTTCACTCTTTAAAATATATACGATTTAAAAATAAATGGGTAATGTGTTTTTAATTATCAAATTAAATTAATAATTGTGTGTTTTTTGTGGCCAATGCCCTGATTCCAACAACCACCTTTTCTTTGGGTGTTGTTTCTCGAGGCAAATATGGAGGGCAGTCAAGCATGATATGAAGCTTTATGGTTTTGAAGAGCTTTGGGAGGATATTCTCCAAGTTTTTATAGAGGCAAGAGGTCCGGCTACGACGAAACATAAACTTTCTTTGGGAGCAACAGTTTATTTCATTTGGAGGGAATGAAATAGGCGCCTTTTCCAGAATACTCAAATTAACGTTAATCAAATTATTAAAGACGTTAAGGAGGTGGTCCTTTTGCGTACGACATGGATGTCTAGGAGGAAAATTTCGCATGAGTAATTTCGTTCGGTTTTAGTCTTGTGTTTGGTTTTTCTTATGGTTTGGTTTGGGGGGTGTTTTGTTGAGTCGTTTGTGGTTGGTTGATTTTGGCTTTTCTTGGGGCTGTCCTTGATTTATTAGACTGTGCTGTTTAACTCTTTCGTTGCGTTTTTATTTTATAATATTGCCGGTTTATACCTTAAAAAAATGTTATGCCCATAGCAATACTTAATTTGAGGGATATATGTAAAAATGCTGAAGGTCATACATACAATCGTCCTCTCCCCTCAAATTCAGAAGCCTTCATGTGAATCGTGCACGAATCTAAATCAGTGTTGCTTCACCACTGGATCAATTTAAGGTTTAGTGATTTTTGCGTCATAATAGAGACTTTGCTAAAGAAATCGTGCCTGATATTTTTAATATTAGGTTGTTTTAATATAGTGATTTAACGTTGGGTGATACATGCTCAAAATTCACTACAACTATTGCACTAGTTACGTCAGGTTTGAGATTATATGGGTTCGACGGGTACTTATTCGACATATTTAACTTGTATAGTAGTCTTTTAAGAATAGACAACACCTTAGAGGTTTAAGTGTTGTTTTTATTCTTCTTTTGCCTCAATATAATGTGTATCGTTATATATATATATATATATATATATATATATATATATATATATATATGATCCCAGTTTATGGTATCAATCAGTTTCAAATTTAAGTTTTCATGAGACGATCCTTCTCTCCCTTTGGTATGAGAGACAGATTAGTGGAAATTAGTAGATGAATACTAAACTTTGTATATTTCTACAAATATTATTTGGAGATAGTTTTAAATTTTTAAGAAAATGATTTCTTTTAATATGAACTGGATGTTAGTGTTGGTCAACCTTTTTAGGTCGGTGTTGGTCAGCCCAGTCGGTTGGATTAGCGTAAGTGGCTGGTGTGGATGAAATGCAACCCCAAAAAGGCTACAACAACTAGCAACCCATGCAAGTATACATGTCTTACTAGTGTCGTCCAAAGCAAGTAATAATGGTAAGTAATACCAGATATCGTACCTCAGGGACTTTAAAAGCAAGAAGAGTAACAACAAGTTGGTTTTCAAAGCAGGATTTTGGTAACAAGATTTTTAGTAACTGAAAGCAAAGTACTGAAAGATAATAACAAGAAATTAAAGATAGTATGGGTACAAGATCAGGTTGGATTTGGTCTAACAAAGTGCTCAGGGCATTGCTATAGCAAACACCAGGGTGCTACAGCAAAGACTCCTGCAATACTACTGAATTGAATGGCCTTCCAAGGGAAGTTCAGATTAGACTTTTTACGTAGGGTGGGCACTTGGCAAGGCAGCAAGAACCTACTAGTCAGATCTTACCTTTCTTTCCATATAGTTTCTCAACCCAAAGGATTGAAGCAACTCTTTATAGTCTCTATAACATAACCAACACCAACACTTGCGTTGTGTCCATTTTGAGTTTAACTCATCCAAATAGCATAACACTTGTCAATTTGTCAAAGACTACTGGATGAAGTATTCATGTTGTTTATGAATAGTAAAGCAGAATACCAATGCAAACAAATGTCCAAAGACACTTGGCTTAATCTGCCAACCTTCACTCACACCCACACTCACTCACACCCACACTATGGTGTTTAGCCTACCATATTGGAATGTAAATGCTTAAAAGTAAACGACATGTATGTAGATGGCTTAATGTAAGTGCTGAAAGTAAAGAAAGCTGTAAAGGTTGCTATAGCAACAGACAGAAACGAAATAACATGTAATTAAAAGATTGCAATTGAAATATAAAAGTACTTGGAAACAAAGCTTAGGACAAACTTTGTTCCAGTAGAAGCTGAGTACAAATGAAAGACAATCTAAACTATTTATACAAGAAATAAGGAATCAAAAGATGCTTAAGAAGTACAAAAGTGGTTAACCCCAATGGGTAATAACCAAGCATCTAAGTACAATACAAGTAAAGTAAAAGGCTATCTTAGGAAGCATCCTCAGGGGCATCTTCCGGGTTGACTTCTGCCCAAGAGTGTACCAAGATGCCTGAGATCTTTCTTCAAAAAATTCGTCCAATTTGATTGAGCCAAGCCTGCCAATATCACTGTTGTAGCCTCCCCGGCTGTAGCAACATAGATATCAACAAAAATTTACCAAAATGATAGGATTTTTCCATAAACTACATCCTAGCTCCATTCTAAAGAAAAGGTGTAAAATAAGACTAAAAGACTCAATATCTAATTGGGAAAGATGTAAAATAAGGTAAAATAAAGTCCTAAATGGGTATAAAAGTGTATATAAATACTCACTTATCACACCCCTACACTTGAACTGTTGCTTGTCCCCAAGCAACTAAAATGACAGCTATAAATGACTCAAATGAGAAATTGAAAACAATTTAAAGGGTGAAAATGAAAATAAACAGTTTATGAGATTTAGAAACCAAAACAGGACCATAGCCTAGCATAATTATGTGTCCATCCCTCATCATTCTCTCAATCACATAGGCCAATAACTCATTTCCTATTGTTAGACATCCATGCCTTGTAAATTTAGAACCTTTAGGACTTTTTGGGTGATTTGGATTTGTAGCACATGGTATTCTTTCAGCCTCCAAGTCTTCATTTGTAATGCACAAGCAGTGTATATGCTATGCATATTTTATCTTCTTTGTCTTTGGATACCACTGATTCATCCTTTATTTGTTTGAATTTTTTTTGGAGCAATTTTCTGCCCTATGGGCTGTCTTTGTGCTCATGAATTAGTGTACCCCTCCCCCATACTTGTAAATGTCAATGTCCCCATTGAGATCAGTAATCTTTATGGCTTAAGGGTGCAAAGGGTATAAGTGGCTTGGGTATGTGAAAGAATGGCCTAAATCACTTTCTAAAAATACAAGGATGTCTAGTTGCTTCCCAAGTGGATGAGTATCATCAAAATTACTATGGGATGTGGTTTGTGATGGTGCAAATCTCATAAGACTCAAAAACTGAAAGACTTAACAAATTCCCAGACTCTAAAAACTAAAAATCAGAAAAATAAAAACTACTTATGGAGCTAAGGTATAGAAATGGACCTGCCTACTCTTTGGGAGTAGGTTTTTCTGCAGCACTGGGGATGAACTTCTCTGCCTCCTGCAGCAACTCTTTTGGATATGGTCCAATGCTTGCGTACTCCTCTGGATTCTCTGTTGCCCACTTGCTTTCCATGACCCATGAACTTCTCTGCCTCCTGCAGCACTTTTTTCTCACTGTCAGCAATCTTGGCCTCCATGTCTTTCTTTTGGTTGGCCATGAGGGTCATCCACATCAGGTCCCTCTCTTGCAGTTTGGTCAAGGGAGTTTCCTGGTTCCTTGCAAATTGGGTGGCTAGGTATACGAAGGATTGGGTTTCCAACTTCTCTGTTATTGGGACTGATTGGGGGATCTTTGGTGGTTGTGATGGTTTTGAACTACCTGCAGCAGTTGCAGCAGCAGCCAAGACTGATGCTGCAGCAACGACATTCTTCCTCATTGCCTTCTCTGCCTTCCTCTTCACTCTCTTAACTGTTAGGGCTTCTAACACTGCCTTCCCTGAGACAATCTCATCGGTGGGAAGAGATTTTACCTTGGCTCTGTTGAGTAAGGAGTTTATCAGTGATGGATGCCAAAGATCACCCTTGACCTTTTCCACACAGGACTTGATGCTTTTGCTCACTGCTTCCCCCACACTGAACCTTTTACCACCCATGATACAGTAGAGGAGTATCATTCTCTCAAAAGTTAGGCTAGTATCATGGTGTAACAACCCAATTCCCATATACTAAACAATTCACACCAAGTAACATAACATTGATATAACAAACGAAACATCATATTACAAGTACGGTCCCGTAGTCTTTTACAATCAGAAGAAGCCATTCTACTATAAACTTCTTACTAAATACATACATAACATTTAATCATTATAATACAACTGCTAAACATGCCAAAATCTTTGTCATATAATCCTTCACAAAAGCCATCCATCGATTACTCTAATTACTTGCTCTTACGCGATCCACCACCTGGAATACATATTTTTAAAACAAAAATGAGGGTTAGACACGATGGTCTAAGTGAGAAACTCCATGTTAGTTTGAAACCATTTATATAACTTCATTCATGTAAATCACGCAACACAATCACATATATCCAATTAAGCTCACATGTCATGTACCTTCCCTTCTCATTCCTTCTGGCCATATTAGTTGGTTGCAAGCCAACTAATAATTTACAACGCT
The DNA here is from genome assembly GCA_033807775.1 of Saussurea involucrata. Lineage (NCBI taxonomy): Eukaryota > Viridiplantae > Streptophyta > Magnoliopsida > Asterales > Asteraceae > Saussurea > Saussurea involucrata. Next base: position 69,333,940 of record CM066317.1, read on the forward strand.
GTACAACATCTACAGCCAAACAACGCTATACGGATTCTATAGCCAAACACACTGGTCCTAAGCCCGGTCAAAGTATTATAACACATTATAATACTCATGTAAATATAATACCTCAATATATTATAATTCACATATCAACACATAATCACCAATTATCACATTCCCAAACCATACATATATCTATTCCAGTTAAAAACGCTTTTACAGTAAAACTCACCTGTTTGTTTAACAACACTCTTTTCAGTCCCCCACAAAGAATTCTGCTTTCACCTTCGATTCACAGTATCTGAAACAATCATGTACAAATATTGTTTTACCACTTTGAACACATAGAGCTTGCTAGGATTAAGAGCTTTAGATAACTCTATCTAACTCTTATCCTCAATTGTCTTTCCCAACCCGAGCTTAAGTCAAGTCCACAGTACTTTCGGTCCTTATTCAGTTCCTATCCGCGAATTAACAAGACTCAGGCTACTAGACACTTAAAAGCATCTAAACTCATCAATATGACCAATCAGCCAAAGTATCCGGAAACCATAGTTTATCCGGACAACACTACTTTTCCGGACAGCATAACTTTTCCGGACAGCACCACTAATCCGGACAACACAACTAATCCGGTTAGCATCCGGACACTAAAGAAATCCGGATACTATCCGGCAACTCATTTTTAACCGGAAACTTAATGAAAATAAGACTTACCCGGATAAATAAATCGTCCGGACATCTGCAGAACACTATCCGAACACCACCAACAAAGTTACCCGGACACTCCCAACAAAATCACCCGGACACTTTCATAGTGTCCGGACACTTCTGACGGTTTGCCCTATTTCTACCCAGAATCCGACTGTGATTTATACCAGATCGATTTTGATGATTTTAATCCGACAGAAACTTCCTATTAGCAAATTACAAACATAAATTGTAAAGGAAACATACCTGTAATCTCTTCCAAGTACACCAAATGATGCCTTAAGCTAGCTTTTCTTCCTTTCTTCTTTTCTTCCAAAACACACACACACACACCAAATTGCTTTTCTAGATAATATCTGCTGTTTTGAAATATCAGATTAACTAAGGGATAATATCTAACCCATTTTTACCCTTTAAACCCTAAGCTATCCCTTAATGACCCAAAATACCCTTAACTCCTAATTTAACCCAAATTCACCCTAAACATTAATTATAAAGTCAAATAATTTTAACGGAACTAACTTTTAACTAACGAACTTACCCGGGGTATTACACATGGGTTGTGGGTTGAAGTGTATACCTCAGGAAGTAGAACCAAACATTGACCTCGGGAAGTAGGTCTCTGCTATGCATAGTTCTGAACAACCTATTCTTCCATGTTGTTCCAGGTTGAGCAATGGTGCTTAACACCTTCTTGGCCTCTTCTTCAGTGGCCTTTTCCATCAATTTCCTGTAATCATTTGAGGCAGGAGACACTATACCAAACATGTTGTCAATGGTATGAGCATCATAAGACACATCAGTGCCCCTTTCCCGCACAGTTTGGCTTGTGGATGCAACGACCTCTACATAGAATTCCCTGATGAGGGAGAGGTTGTATCCACTTGGGACCGCATAGAATAGCTCCCATCCCAGCTTTCTGATGGTGTTGGTGATGAAAGGGTAGACCCTTAAAACTTCTGGGCTAAATCTCTTATCAGCTAAAGCTTCTTTGGCAGCAAGAGTGCCAAATTGCTCATAGGCCTCTTTACAGCCGAAAGTTCCAAAAGAGGTGTTCTCTCTTCTGGATTTGTTTTTGTTGGATGATGGTGAAGGAGGTACCTTCTTCTGCTTCACATTCCCTTTCTTGGGAGTCTTCAACCAGTCAATTAATGGAATGGTTTCATCTTCTGTCGTTGCTGCAGCAATCTCAGCATTGCTCACAGCAACATCTTCATCACTGCTATCATCAAACTCAGAACTCTCCTCCTATGAGCTCTCTTATTCCTCCTCAGCCTCTGTACTCTTCCCCTTCCCTTTCTTGTCAGCCATGGTCTTCCTCATCACTATCTATTCCTTTTTGGTCATAATCACAGTCTTCTGTTCATGAGGCTGTGATTGTCTAGAAATGGTTATCTCTGGATTGGCTTTAGGAATGACATTTTCACTTTGCACAGATGGTGCTTTGGTGGTTGATGGCTTGGGATCAATAGGATTATTGGGTTTTGTTGGGGTTTCTTCTATAATCCAGTCTATTGTGGCCTCAGCCTCATCAAGTGGGTTTAATGTTTTAGGAGTGTGTTGAGATGGGTTTTCAGAATGGGTATGTTGCGGGCTAGGAGTGAGTAGGAATCGACCACCAAGTAGCAATATTTGTGGGATTTCATTGGTGGGAGATTGAGGTTCTTTGTTGATATCAACGGTGAGGGATTTGTGGCTAGCAGATGTAGAAGAAACAGAGTTTGATGAGGTGTGAGTGATAGGTTGCTTACTGGCCTCACCGTCCCCTGTTTTCAGCTTCTTCAATGGCGGATTGCTTGGAGAAGATGATTGAGATTTTTCCACAGCACTGGACTCAGTGGATGGCTTCTTGCTTGATTCCATGTTGACGCTCTGATTCCTGGCACTTCTTCTTCTTTCTCGATCACTTACTGGCCTCAATGTCTTTTTGGCTTGAGTCTTCAACCTCCCCATAATATCGAATTTAAGTCCCCTCTGCAACACCACTATTTAAGATGCAACTTGCAAACAAAACACTGAATATTTTAAAGGGTTAGGGGCTGATCGTGGGTTGATTTGTTAGAAAGAAACCGAAGGGAATTTGAATAGTGCCTTTTTAGTTCAAGACTAACTAGGCTTAGTTAGATATTAATTGTAAGTACTCAATAGGTTTATGGGAACTCAAAACAAATGATGCCTTTCTGCTATTTGAACAGCTCTGAAGAGCATCTTTGAAGAAAAAGTAACTTTTTCGGCTGATAAGACTGTTGGGGTTTTGGTTGCAGATTGCTGTAGCAACATGAATGTTGCTGTAGCCCTAAACCTTTCCCAGCAATTTTGCAAACCTTAAAACTTCATGTTTTTAGAACAGAAACAAAAACTAAACCACTGTATTTACATATTTACAACATGGATAGGCCTTTTCAAGCCTCTGAGATCACATCTAGGATTGAGAGAGTTGTACCACAGATGTGGTACCAATGGAGTCGGTTGCTGCGGCTTCATGATAGGACTTTACTCTTTGACCATTCACTTTGAAAATGGATCCATTGTTGGGGTCAATGAGTTCAACCACTCCATAAGGATGGACTTTATGAACATCAAATGGCCCTGTCCACTTGGATCTTAGTTTTCCAGGAAAAAGTTTCAACCTAGAGTTAAAGAGTAAAACCTTTTGGCCAGCTACAATTTCTCTTTGTGAGATCCTCTTATCATGCCATTTTTTGGTTTTATCTTTGTAAATTTTGGCATTTTCATAAGAGTGATCTCTCAATTCTTCAAGCTCATTAATCTGTAGCTTCCTTCTTTCTCCTGCAGCATTAAGACACAAATTTAGCTCCTTCAAAGCCCAAAAGGCTTTGTGTTCTAGTTCAAGTGGTAGATGGCATGCTTTCCTAAAAACTAACTTATATGGGGACATTCCAATGGGTGTAGGCATGGCAATTTGACCCGACCCGGTGGGGAACCCGGTTCACTCGACCCGACCGGGGCTGGGGATTCCCCGCCAAACCGGGTACCGGGGCCGGGGAAACCCGCTAGTTGAAAACCGGGGCCGGGGCCGGGTTGACCATCCCCTGACCCGCCCCGGTATATATATATATATATATATATATTAATAAAAAATTATATATTTTATATATTTATTAAATATATAATAAATTTTAATTTTCTAATTTTCTAAATTTCTAACTTTTTTTTGGAAGGCATCATCAAACACTTTATTCCATAAAAACACCAGTCACAATTCTGCTGCATGTTTACAAACACAAACTAGCAGCAAGTCAAAATAGAAATGCAATTCAATACATGCACACAAAGAAACAGAACCTAAATGGGTATTTCACCAACGCCTAGGCTGAGTTTGCGAGAGGTAAACTTCCCTCGGTCCGCGAGTTACCCCGATAGCAAGCCACCAAACGTTCGATGTTTACAACGTGCAGACCCAAACCGGACAGCCATAAGGGTAGTCGAACAGCACTGCTGTACTGTACTCAACATCGTTTGTAAGAAATTTCCAACATCGCGAACGTCCTACGTCTGTTTCTAAATTTCTAACTGATACCATTAAAACGGGGACCGGGTAAAAATCGGGGATCGAGGACCGGGTCTTGACCGGGTATTGACCGAAAGTTGACCGGGGCCGGGGATGGTATCCCAGTACCCGCCCGGGGCCGGGGCCGGGGATGGGGAACCCCGCCCCATACCCGCCCCGTTGCCATGCCTAAATGGGTGTCTTATAGGCAGTTCTATAAGCCCATAAAGCATCATCAAGCTTGAAGGACCAATCCTTCCTTGTTGGCTTTACCACTTTCTCTAGAATGCTCCTAATCTCTCTGTTGGAAAGTTCTGCTAAACCATTAGTTTGAGGGTGATAAGCTGTTGCTACCTTATGGTTTATGTTATACTTTTCCAGAACTCCTTTCATCATGTTATTCACAAAGTGGGTAGCCTCATCACTGATCATGGCTCTAGGGGTACCAAACCTTGTAAATATGTGCTTATGCAAAAACTTAAACACAGTCTTGGCATCATTGGCGTGACAGGCTGTGGCTCTACCCATTTGGATACATAATCCACAGCCACCAATATGTATTGATTGTTTCCAGACATGGGAAATGGACCCATGAAGTCAATTCCCCATACATCAAAAATTTCTACTTCAAGAATGCCATTGAGGGGCATTTCATGTCTTTGGGAGATGGATCCAACCCTCTGACACTCATTGCACCTCTTCACAAAATTATCAGCATCTTAGAAGAGTGTTGGCCAGAAAAACCCAGATTGAAGAACCTTGGCTGCAGTTCTTTGCCCACCAAAGTGGCCACCATATGCAACAGCATGACAATGCTGCAGCACCGCATGCACTATCTTGTTGAGGTATGCAGCTCCTTAGTATCTGGTCAGCCCCTACTTTAAACAGAAAGGGGTCATCCCAAAGATAGTTCTTAGAATCATGGATTAGCTTCTTCTTTTGTCCTTTGTTTAGATCTGATGGAATGATCCCAACAGCCAAGAAATTTGTAATGTCTGCAAACCAAGGGGCTGTATGATGTTGCAGCATCAAGAGCTGCTTATCAGGGAACTTTTCATTAATTCCACCAGTGCTTGACTCTCCTTTTTTCTAACCTGGACAAGTGATCAACAACTTGATTGTTCACCCCTTTTCTATCTACTATTTCAATCTCAAACTCCTGAAGCAAAAGAACCCACCTTATTAACCTTGGCTTGGCATCTTTTTTGGAAATCAAATACTTGATGGCTGCATGGTCAGTGTGAACGATGACCTTAGTACCCATTAAGTATGATCTAAAATTTTCAAATGCAAAAACCACAGCCAAAAGTTCTTTCTCCGTAGTTGTGTAGTTTATTTGGGCTTCATTTAGAGTTTTACTAGAATAGTAGATTGGGTGGAAAATCTTGTCATTAACTTGGCCTAAAACAGCACCAACTGCCCCAATCACTTGCATCACACATAAGTTCAAATGGTTTTGTCCAATCAGGAGTAACAACAATAGGGGAAGAAATCAGTGCTTTCTTCAAAGTGTTGAAATTAAATTTACACTCCTTGTTGAAATCAAATGGTTGGTCATGCTGAAGTAATAAACAGAGGGCTTTGGAAACTTTTGAAAAATCTTTTATAAACCTCCTATAAAATCCAGCATGTCCAAGAAAACTTCTTATACCTCTAACATTTTTGGGCTCAGGTAGACTCTCAATGACTTCTAGTTTGGCCTTGTCTACCTCTATTCCCCTTTTTGAAATTACATGACCCAAAACAATGCCTTCCTTCACCATGAAATGACATTTTTTCCAGTTTAGAACTAGATCAGTCTCCTCACATCTCTTAAGGCTTTGTTCTAGGTTTTTCAAACAATCCTCATAGGAAGATCCATAGACAGAAAAGTCATCCATGAAAATCTCCATAGATATTTCCAACATATCAGAGAAGATGGACCTCATGCATCTCTGAAATGTGGCTGGTGCATTGCACAATCCAAAGGGCATCCTCCTAAAGGCAAAAGTACCATAAGGGCAAGTGAAAGTTGTTTTCTCTTGGTCCTCAGGTGCTATAGCAATCTGGTTATATCCTGAATAGCCATCTAAAAAGCAATAGTATTCTTTTCCAGCTAGTCTATCCAACATTTGGTCTATGAATGGCAAAGGGAAATGGTCTTTGTGGGTTGCTTTGTTAAGTTTCCTATAGTCCATACAAATCCTCCACCCTGACACTACTCTGGTTGGGATTAGCTCATTCTTTTCATTTTCTACCACAGTAACACCCCCCTTCTTTGGAACACACTGGACAGGACTTACCCAATTGCTACTTGCTATAGGATAAATGATTCCAGCATCAAGCCACTTTAGGATTTCTTTCTTGACCACTTCTTTCATTACAGGGTTCAATCTCCTTTGAGGCTCTACAGAGGTAAAGTCCTTGTCTTCCAAAATTATCTTGTGTTGACAAATGGATGGACTTATACCTTTAAGGTCAGAGACGGTCCAACCTATGACTTTGGTGTGAGATTGAAGCATTTCAACTAGCTTCTTCTCTTGCTCAGCTTCCAAAGAAGCTGAGATGATCACAGGTAGCTTACTGTCCTTCTCCAAGAATGCATACTTAAGGTGGGCAGGTAATTGCTTAAACTCTAAATATGGTGGTGCTTCTATTGATGGTAAAGGGGTTTTGTGTGTGGGCTCTTCTTCCAAAAGCTCAAATGCTGCAGCTTGCTGCAACAACTCACTATTGTTTAGAGTACTATCCTCCTCACTGTCACTATCCTCAAGTTCTTCCAACTGCTCATTTTTTGTTCCTAGAATCTCTTCTAAGGCTCCCTCATGACACATTGATTCAATGGTGCTTAGCATAGAACACGTCTCAACTTCATCAGGATGTTTCATGGATTTAAAAACATTGAAAGTAACATCCTGGTCGTTCACTCTCATGGTCAACTCTCCCTTTTGGACATCAATGAGGGTTCTACCAGTGGCAAGGAAAGGTCTTCCTAAGAGCAAAGGTGTATCCTTATCTACTTCAAAGTCAAGGATTATGAAATCAGCTGGGAAGATGAACTTATCTACTTGTACCAGAACATCCTCTATCTTGCCCTTAGGATATGCTATGGTTCTGTCTGCCAACTGTAGAGTTACAGTGGTTGGTCTAGCCTCTCCTATCCCTAGATTTTTTAAAATGGATAAGGGCATAAGGTTTATGCTAGCACCAAGGTCACATAGAGCATTTCCTACATGCTTCCCACCTATTGAACAGGGAATTATAAAACTCCCAAGGTCTTTCAGTTTAGGGGGAAGTCTATTGGTAACAAGGGCATTACATCCTTCTGTAAGGGCAACAGTTTCATATTCAGTGAGTTTCTTTTTCCTACTCAATATATCTTTCAAGAATTTGGTATAACTAGGCATATTTTCGATAGCTTCTACCAATGGGATGTTAATGTGCAATTGCTTGAATACATCCAGAAACTTTTTAAACTGAACTTCCTCCTGTTGATTCCTCAACCTCTGTGGGTAAGGAATGTACGGTGGAATAGGAGCAATTACTGCGTTCTTAGGATTTGGTATGGGTTGAACAGAGGGGTTTTTTACTTCTATTGGTTTGTCAGGTGCTGCAGCAACAGGATCTGATGGTGTTAGATCTGTGGCAGCATCTTTCTTGCTTGTATTGGGGCTCACCTCACATGGAAAGAGTAATGGAAAGTCAGACTTAGGTGGTATAACCACAGCTTCTTCAATCACCACTGGGTCAAGAACAACAGTGGGTGTTGCTACAGCAACAGTGGGTGTTGCTACAGCAACAGGTGATGTTGCTTTAGCACTCTTTTCAGTGATGGGCTGTATAACAGTCTTCTGCTCTTTTGGACCACTGCTAACTAAGTCCTTTCCACTCCTTAAACTAATAGCTTTCACTTGTTCTTTGATCAAATTCCTAGGGACTTCAGTATCACTAAGCAATGTTCCATTTGGTCTATGTCTCAACTCTATGGCCATTTGTCCTATTTGAGTTTCCAAATTCTTGATGGTAGCATTTTGGTGATTCATGGCTGAAGTGGTATGGTTTATAAAACCTTTCAGCACAACTTCCAAGGAAGTTGGTTGTTCACCTTGCTGGTTAGGAGGCTTGTGGTAGGCATGTGGGCCTTGTTGATATGGACCTTGTTGGTTTGGTTGAAAATTTTGCTTATGATCTTTCACAGCTGGTGGATTCAAACATGGGTTGTGCCAAGAAAAATTAGGATGGTTTTTCCAACTGGAGTTGTAAGTGTTACCAAATTGATTAGGTCTGTTGTGGATGTAGTTCACAGATTCAACATTTAGGCTGCATTGGTCAAAAGTATGACCTTCACCAGAGTACACACACTGAACTGGTAGGAACTCAGAGACAGATGCTGCAGCAACAGTACTAGCAGCTGGAGCATTCATGTTTTGCAACATGGTGTTCATGGCTGTTAACTGAGCAGTTAAAGCAGTAATAGGATCTGTTCCAGTGGTTCCCACAATTCGTCTGAGTACAATTGCTCTGGGATCTATCCAATGACCACTATTGTTGGCATTTTTTTCTAAAATGTTGTAACCATCATTGTAGGTACTAGAGATAAAGGCTCCACCTGCAGTAGCATCAAGCATTTGTTTTGCTGACATATCAAGACCATTGTAAAAGGTCTCGAGTTGTATGCAGTATGGAATGCCATGATGTGGGCATTTCCTTAGTAACTCCTTGTACCTCTCCCAAGCATCAGGAACTGCCTCTCTATCCAATTGTTTAAATTGACAAATTTCATTTCTAAATTGGGCATTCCTGGTTGGGGGAAAGTATTTTCTTAAAAACTTTTCAGCCATTTCATTCCAAGTTGTGATTGAATTAGGAGCTAGAGAATTGTACCAAGCTTTGGCTCTGTCCCTTAAAGACCATGGAAATAACTTCAGCCTTAAGGCTTCAACAGATACTCCACCAAGGTGAAAAGCGTCAGTGAACTCCATAAAATTCTTTAGGTGCAAATGTGGATCCCCAGTTAGGAGTCCAACAAATTGACCATTTGTTTGTAACATGTGAAACATAATAGGCTTAAGATCAGATTGGTCACCCTCAACATGGGGCCTACGTACTCTTGTGTGCAGTTGGGCAAGCATAGGAATAGCATAATCCATGATGCCACCATTTATTGAGTTAGCAATCCTAATGACTTCCTCCTCAGGGTTGGGTTCTGGTGCTGCCATTTCAGCAGGAGTAGTAGGGTCCTGAAGCAAAGTTCTTTGTACCCTTCTTCTCCTTCTGAAAGTTCTCTCAATATCAGGATCAAGATCAAACACAGCCCCGTGAGGTAGTCTTGGCATAAACCACAAAAACACAGATTGTAAAAATGAACTTTTCAAACAACTTAAAGTAACTTTCTTTGGCAAAAGTCCCCGACAACGGCGCCAAAAACTTGGTGTGGATGAAATGCAACCCCAAAAAGGCTACAGCAACTAGCAACCCATGTAAGTATACATGTCTTACTAGTGTCGTCCAAAGCAAGTAATAATGGTAAGTAATACCAGATATCGTACCTCAGGGACTTTCAAAGCAAGAAGAGTAACAACAAGTTGGTTTTCAAAGCAGGATTTTGGTAACAAGATTTTTAGTAACTGAAAGCAAAGTACTGAAAGATAATAACAAGAAATTAAAGATAGTATGGGTGCTAGATCAGGTTGGATTTGGGCTAACAAAGTGCTCAGGGCATTGCTATAGCAAACACCAGGGTGCTGCAGTAAAGACTCCTTCAATACTACTGAATTGAATGGCCTTCTAAGGGAAGTTCATATTAGACTTTTTACGTAGGGTGGGCACTTGGCAAGGCAGCAAGAACCTACTAGTCAAATCTTACCTTTCTTTCCATATAGTTTCTCAACCCAAAGGATTGAAGCAACTCTTTATAGTCTCTATAACATAACCAACACCAACACTTGTGTTTTCTCCATTTTGAGTCCAACTCATCCAAATAGCATAACACTTGTCAATTTGTCAAAGACTACTGGATGAAGTATTCATGTTGTTTATGAATAGTAAAGCAGAATACCAATGCAAACAAATGTCCAAAGACACTTGGCTTAATCTGCCAACCTTCACTCACACCCACACTCTGGTGTTTAGCCTACCATACTAGAATGTAAATGCTTAAAAGTAAACGACATGTATGTAAGTGCTGAAAGTAAAAAAGGCTGTAAAGGTTGCTATAGCAACAGACAGAAACGAAATAACATGTAATTAAAAGATTGCAATTGAAATATAAAAGTACTTGGAAACAAAGCTTAGGACAAACTTTGTTCCAGTAGAAGTTGAGTACAAATGAAAGACAACCTAAACTATTTATACAAGAAAAAAGGAACCAAAAGATGTTTTAGAAGTACAAAAGTGGTTAACCCCAATGGGTAATAACCAACCATCTAAGTACAATACAAGTAAAGTAAAAGGCTATCTTAGGAAGCATCCTTAGGGGCATCTTCAGGGGTATCTTCAGGGTTGACTTCTGCCCAAGAGTGTACCAAGATGCCTGAGATCTTTCTTCAAAATATTCGTCCAATTTGATTGAGCCAAGCCTGCCAATATCACTGATGTAGCCTCCCCTACTGTAGCAACATAGAGATCAGCAAAAATTCACCAAAAGATAGGATTTTTCCATAAACTACATCCTAGCTCCATTCTAAAGAAAAGATGTAAAATAAGACTAAAAGACTCAATATCTAATTGGGAAAGATGTAAAATAAAGTCCTAAATGGGTATAAAAGTGTATATAAATACACACTTATCAGTGGCGCAGGAGGTAAGACGCCCAGCCAGACCATGACTATTCATGGGTGGTCCCTCCGAAGGTGGTCCCTCGAAATTATCCAACCAGTTTTTAAAGAAAGTATTTTTCTACAGTTTAAAACAACTCTTTAATAAAATTTATTAAATAGATAAAGTTATGAATTTATTTACTAAGAAACACAATTCTGAAACTGATAACATAGAAGATAATGATTTTCATATGAATTCTTCTGAAATTCATATTTCAAATATTGAGCAAAGCCTAACAAATTGGACGATTCCCAAACAAAATGTTAAAACGATTTATAAAATAGGAACTTTTGATTTCTTACAAGGATACTCAATCAAAACCACAGAACAAACTGTTTCAATCAATAGAGATTACAATAATATCACCCTCTTATCCAAATCATCCATAATACAACATAGACAAAAATATAAATTTTTACATGTTGGATTAGTTCAAATTGCTATCAAACCTTTGTTTAGATTAGAAATAGATGCCCAAGTATTGTTAGTACTTAGAGATGCTAGGCATGCAAATTTCCAAAATTCCATCCTTGCTATGGCAGAAACCAATATATCAAATGGCCCGATCTACTTCAATTGTTATCCTAACTTTTCAGTAAGATTATTTGACCCAAATATTTTAGACACTTTAGTTCTTACTATCAAAACAAAAAACTTAGAATTTAAAGAAGACACTAAAGCTGTAGCCATAATCTATAGTGTTTGTTACAAAACCACGACTTCAACCATTGAACCAAAAACTAGGTTATCAAGCCCCAAAGATGAAACAATTATATTTGAAGCCAATCCTCAACACACTAAGATTCAAACACCCAAACGTCTCAAATGGAATGAAATTACTCAATCTTGTAATTGGAATCTTCAAGATATTAGTATTCCAAAACCTATAGATAATTCAAATCACATATCGAATATTATTGAACATGAAGACGGATCAGTTGATATTAATTTCAACAATTTCAACAATCTCCGATCTGTTTCTTCAAGGTTATCAACAGGATCAATAAATAATATAAAAATCCGTTCTATTCAAAGGTCTCAATCATTAAAATTCAAAAATGTAGATTTCAATAAACCAATTCCTCAAACTCTTTATCAAGAAGGATCTGATGACTCTCAAAGTTATGTTTACGAACCTACTCCTTCAGAAATTCAAACTAAATCTAATCAATACAAAAACCAAATATGAGTGATTCAAATAATAATATGAAGTATCTTAGAGAAGAATTTTACTATGACCATAATGAAAAAGAAGAAATTTATATTATTCATCTGTTAATAATCCAAAAGAAGAGTTAAGACATCAACTCTTCTGGAGAAAATATATCATGAAACACAATGTTCATATAACCTTTTTTAATTGGTATGAAATGTATTGTAAAGAACAAAATATTCCAAACCCATTTATTAATATTTATGATACCCCAAAGATAACTCAAAATTATAAAATAATTAAGAGTGAAGAAATCATAACTACAACACATCCCCCAAAAGATTCCGTTTTAATAAATAATAAATATATAGGAACACCTTTAGTTATACCAAAAGCTGATAAAGAACAAACCCTTAAAACCACTATATATCAAAATAATTATTCAAATGAAATCCTTAACACTATGAGCCAATAACTAAATAGAATTGAAAACAACCAAAGTAATAATACACAAAAGGTTGAGATTCCTTCTTCTAAAGAAAAAGACGAAGAAAATAATAAAAATCCAATTTTTATCCCACACCAAATTGATTCTAATGCCAATTTAGGTTACAATAAAAAATTAGTTAATGAATTAGAACAAAAGTTAACCAAACTAAATATTAATGTGGTTAATCAAGAATCAGATTCAGATTCATAATCTAAAGAAATATATCAAATTTATGAACAATTTGACAATAAATTAACTTTTAAAGCCAGTTCTACCAATACTAGTCGACCTCAAACAAGAAACTTATCATAGACCAACTTTCCCAGATGTTCAATTTGAAGAAAGAGAATGTGTTTTTAATAGAAGTGCATATGACGGAACCTCAGTCTATGAATGGGACATTGATGGACAATCTGAACACCAAATTCTTAATACAATTTGTAATACCCCGGGTAAGTCCGTTAGTTAAATCCTCTTTCCGTTAAATGAAGTCAACTTTAAAGTTAGATGTTTAGGGTATGTTTGGGAAAAATATAAGCTTAGGGATGTTTGGGATTATAATTGAAAATTTTAAGGTCTATTTGGTAAATTGTGATTTGATATAACCCTTAGATATCAGATATTATCCAAAACCTAAAATTAGTAAGAGTGTGTGTGTGTGTGAAAGAGAAAAGAAGCAGATTAAGAAAGATACGGCTATCGCATCAATCGATTGATATAGAAGAGATTTTGAGGTAAGTATCTTCACATTTTATGCTTGTAATCTTTCATAGAAGATGTTTACCGACTTAGAAATCACGATTTCTGTGATTGGTGTTGATTTCAATCGAATCTAGGTAAGATGAAACCGACTGTGTTCTTAGACTCCCGGTGGATTCCCGGTCTGGTCGACTCCCGGTACCATGGAGTCCCGGTACCATAGAGTCCCGGTAGTGTAGACTCCCGGTAGTATGAAATCCCGGTACTGTGGAACCCCGGTAGTGTGGAGTCCCGGTATTGTGACTTCCGGTATTGGTTAAATCCCGGTGATCGAGACTCCCGGTACCAAGGAGTCCCGGTACTGAGAAATTCCGGTACTCTGTGTAGTCCCGATAGTTTGTTAAGTTTAGTGATACAGTTAAGAACAGGAACTGGTAGGCTCTATGTGTTTGGTTAGTAAAGCGATGTATGTATCTTAACTTGTTTCAGATTCTGTGGAGTCGTGATAAGAGATAAGACCATTGTGAAAGGAGCTTGCGAGCGTGTGTAATAATCAAACAGGTGAGTTTTAATTCAAGGTGTTGTTACTGGAATACATTTATGTGGATGTCATATGTGTGTAATTATGATATATTGAGATATTATAATTACGTGAGTATTATATCAGAATATAATACGTGGCCGGGCATAGGACCAGTGTGTTTACTGTATTTGTTGTACAGTAGATTAGTTGGCTCGCAACCAATTAATTTGGCCAACTGTGGAGGAATAAGGTGAAATGAGACGTGTACGAAGCTTGGTAATTAATTACGTGTGGTATGTGGTTGTTATATGAAAAGTTTTATGTAAATGGTTTTGATACAAAAGTTTACTAAATTGACAGGGATTCCTCACTAGACCATTAGGTCTAACCCTCATTTCTGTTTTCAAAATATGTATTCCAGGTGGCGGATTGAATAAGAGCAAGTAAGTAGAGTAAAAGAAGGGATGGCTTTTGTGAAGGATTATATGACGAAGATTTTTGGCATGTTTAGCAGTAGTGTTATCATAGTTAAATGTTATGTATGTTTATAGTAAGTCAAAGTTGTAGTGGAATGTTTTATTTTGTAATGTAAAAGACTTTGGGACCGTACTTGTAATGTGAAGTTTCGTTTACTATATCAATGTTATATTACATTATGTGATTTGTTGTGTATTCGGGAATTGGGGTTGTTACAGATGGTATCAGAGCCCTAGTTTAAGGGATTTATGTATTAGTATCTGTACCTAGACTTAAACTGCATGAGAAGTAGGATGTCCCTATTATTTTAGAACCTGGGGATACTAAGTATAAAAGGTAGAAGGAACATCATGTAAGGTAATTTCAGATTACACCTGGCCAGTGTAATTATGATCTTACAGGTACATGTTCGAACTGGAATACCTTGTTATATGGGGTATGTGCTTATGTGTATATTAACCTTGTTTGGATCAATAGAATGGCAAGCGGCACCAGACAAAGGAATCAAAGGGGAGGAAGGAATTCGGGTGGAGAGAACCCATCAGTAGGAACAGGAGGGAGAGGAGGAGATCGTGGCGGAGGCAGAACCGGGGGTAGAATCGGAGGTAGAACTGGAGGACGAACTGGGGGTAGAACTCAACCACAAGGTACAGAGTTTGTTACACGGGATGACCTAACTGCCGAGATGGGAAGATTACAGGCTAGTATTCAGGCAATGTTTGAACGAAGTCGCAATAATGGAGATGATAACCCAGATCCAGAACAAGAAATCGAATTGCCAATCACCCCTACTGTCTTACCAGTAACGAAAAAGTGTGATTATAAAATGTTTCTTAGTTGCAAACCCCCTACGTACTCAGGTGATCGGGATCCAGTAAAGGCGATGAGATGGCTGAAAGAAATAGAAGCTATCTTCAAGACGAGTAAATGTGCTAACGAAGATAGAGTACTTTTTGGAGCAGCAATGTTGAAAAGCGATGCTTTATACTGGTGGGAGGCTCACATTGAATCGGGAGGATCAGACATATATTCTACTTTTCCTTGGGAAGAATTCGTTTTAGCTTTCACAAAACAATTCTGTCCACAAGCAGCTGTCAGACAATTAGAGGAAGAATTTATGAACCTACAGCAAGGAAATTTGTCGGTGAGGGACTATACTGCTCGCTTCTTAGAAAAATCTCGTTTTGCAGGATATTACGTTGCTACGGAGAAATTGAAGATGGAAAGATTCATATATGGACTAAATTCAGAAGTCAAAAGACTAGTTACTGCAACAAGACCCGATACCTTTACAGCCGCAGTGGATGCTGCTGAAAACGTAGAACGAGACAACAGAAGGGATGCTAGTGATAAGAGTATGGGAAAAAGGAAATGGGAAGGGCCACCACATGATCCGAAGAAGTCCAGATTTCAGAGGTTCGATAACCGTCCACCGTTTCGACCAGCGGAAAGACCGTGTCCGAAATGCAATCGCTACCATCAGGGAAATTGTCAAGTGGAATCTCGAGTTTGTTTTAAGTGTGGGAAAACCAGGCATGTCGTTAAAGATTGTCGCGTGACGCGGTTTTGTTATTCATGTAATTCTCCGGATCACATGCTGTCGGATTGTCCACAAAGAAAAATACCACAGGGTGGAACGTCAGGGAAACCAACAATTGCTAGACCAGTAGTTCCAAGATTAGAACCGCCAAGAACAAGGGGTCGTACCTTTCAAATGACAGCTAAAGAGGCGGAGGAAACTCCGGATGTGGTTACAGGTACATTTTTCATAAACTCTACACGTGCTAAAGTGTTGTTTGATTCCGGTGCAAACCGATCTTTTGTGTCTCCTTCGTTTGCTGCTCATATGCATTTAGAGCCAAAAATGTTAGAACATGCTTTACTGGTAGATACTGCAAATGATAATCAAGTGTCAATAAAGGAAGTTTTTGAGAAGGGTGTGATAAATATAGAGGGATGCGAAGTGCCTATACAATTATTTCCTATAGCGTTGATCGAATTTGATGTGGTAGTAGGGATGGATTGGTTAGCTGAGAATTAGGCTAACATAGTTTGTGATAAAAAGATAATCAATGTCGTTTTACCTGATAAGAGATCAGTAGTGATTTATGGTGATCGTAGGAATCATCAGTCTTGCCTTATATCTATGATAAAAGCCCGTAAGTGTGTGAATAAGGGTTTCCAGAGTTACTTAGCCCATGTGATAGATAGTAGACCTGAAAAGATTAAGTTGGAAGATATTCCTATAGTTAGTGAATTTCCAGAAGTTTTCCCTGAAGACTTGGATAGTATTCCTCCAGTTAGACAAGTAGAGTTCGGTATAGACTTGATTCCTGGGGCCACTCCTGTACCCCGTGCACCGTATCGTTTGGCCCCTCCAGAAATGAAGGAGATGATGGCACAACTACAAGACTTATCAGATAAGGGCTTCATCAGACCTAGTTCTTCGCCGTGGGGAGCACCAGTGTTATTTGTGAAAAAGAAGGATGGTTCGATGAGAATGTGTATCGACTACCGAGAATTGAATAAGCGCACAATAAAGAACAAGTATCCGCTACCCCGAATTGATGACCTCTTTGATCAGTTAGTTGGAGCTTGCTATTTCTCCAAGATTGATCTAAGGTCCGGTTATCACCAGTTGAAAGTTAAAGAAGGAGACGTTTTAAAGACTGCTTTTCGAACGAGGTATGGTCATCATGAATTTTTAGTGATGCCGTTTGGATTGACGAACGCTCCAGCTGCCTTTATGGATTTAATGAATTGGGTATGTAAGCCGTATCTCGATAAATTCGTAATTGTATTTATCGATGATATCCTTATCTATTCTCGATCCAAGGAAGAGCACGCGCAACATCTTCGTTTGATTCTGGAGCTACTGAAGAAGGAAATATTGTATGCAAAATTTTCTAAATGTGAATTCTGGCTACGGAAAGTGCAATTTCTGGGGCACGTGGTTTCTGAGAAAGGTATACAAGTTGATCCGATGAAAGTGGAAGCAGTTGAAAAGTGGGAACAGCCGAAGACAGCAATAGAAGTACGTAGTTTTCTGGGTTTAGCCGGCTACTTTCGGAAATTCATAAAAGACTTCTCTCGTATCGCAACGCCTTTGACTAAGCTGACCCGGAAGAATTTAAAGTTCGAATGGAAAGAAGAACAGGATGAGGCATTCCGAATATTGAAAGAGAAACTGTGCAGCGCGCCGATTTTATCGCTACCTGAAGGTTCAGAAGACTTTGTGGTTTATAGTGATGCGTCCAAACTAGGATTGGGATGTGTGCTTATGCAGCGTGGGAAAGTTATTGCTTATGCTTCTCGACAATTAAAGGATCATGAAAGACAGTACCCTACGCACGATATGGAACTTGCAGCAGTCGTCTTTGCGTTAAAGATTTGGAGACATTATCTATATGGTTCCAAATGCCAGATTCATACCGATCACAAGAGTCTCCAACACCTCTTTGATCAGAAGGAACTGAATATGAGACAAAGGAGATGGCTAGAATTGCTGAACGATTACGACTGTGAAATCCTTTATCACCCAGGAAAGGCAAACGTGGTAGCTGATGCATTGAGTCGTCAAGAAAGGGGTGGAACAATAAAAGTTATTTCGCTACGAATTGAGCTTTTACCCAACATATTTGATGAATTGCAGAAGTGTCAAATGGAGGCTAATCAGGATGAACATCTGAAATCAGAACGGTTAGCGGGGATGTCAGCATTACTAGTAAAAGATGATCGGGGGTTATTATGTCTGGGAAACAGAGTGTGGGTGCCTCGATTGGGTGGGTTACGTGATCGTGTTTTACAAGAAGCTCATCAATCCCGTTTTTCTATTCACCCAGGTACAAACAAGATGTATAAAGACTTAAAGCAATTCTATTGGTGGCCGGGGATAAAAAGAGGGATTGCACAGTATGTGGAAAGATGTGATACTTGTAAGAAAGTAAAGATCGAACACCAAAAGCCGTTTGGTCAACTACAACGGCTAGAAATACCTATGTGGAAGTGGGAGCAGATTACCACAGATTTCATCACGAAGCTATCAAGGACTCCGAAGGGATTTGATTCTATTTGGGTAATCGTCGACAGATTGACAAAGTCTGCACACTTTCTACCGATAAAGGAAACCGATTCGATGGAACGATTAGCAAAGTTGTACATTGACGAAATAGTAACTCGACATGGAGTTCCAATCTCGATCATTTCTGATCGTGATAGTCGTTTTACTTCAAGATTTTGGAGAAGTTTTCAAAGAGAAATGGGACACAGATAAAGTTAAGTACGGCATATCATCCTCAAATAGATGGGCAGAGTGAACGAACGATTCAGACCTTAGAAGATATGCTCCGGGCTTGCATTGTTGATTTTGGGGGATCATGGGATAAGCATTTATCGTTGATCGAATTCGCTTACAACAACAGTTATCATTCCAGCATACAAGCGGCACCGTTCGAAGTACTGTATGGTAGGAAATGCCGAACGCCTCTGTGTTGGAACGAAGTGGGAGAGAAACAGTTAGCGGGGCCGGAAATAGTTCAATTAACTGCCGATAAGGTTACTCAGATTCGTGAGCGATTGAAAGTGGCTCAAAACAGACAGAAAAACTACGCTGACCGACGCCGAAAGCCATTGGAATTTCAAGTTGGGGATTTCGTAATGTTAAAGGTTTCGCCGTGGAAAGAAGTCATCCGATTTGGACGACAAGGTAAACTTAGTCCCCAGTATATCGAACCGTTTGCAATTACAGAAAGGATTGGTGAAATAGCTTACAGATTAGATCTTCCACCGAAATTGAGCAGAATCCATAATGCATTTCACGTATCGAACCTCCGAAAGTGTTTGGTTACTCCAGATCAGTCAGTCTCCCTACCAGAAATACAAGTCGATGAAAGACTGAATTATGTGGAAGAACCGGAAGCTATAGTTGATCATAAAGTTAAAGTGCTACGGAATAAGGAGATTAGACAAGTGAAAGTCCAGTGGAGGCATCATAGAGGTCAGGATGCTACGTGGGAATCCGAATCAGAAATGAGAGCCAAATATCCTCATCTTTTTGCTTAAATGAATTCCGGGACGGAATTCTTTTAAGGGGGAGATGATGTAATACCCCGGGTAAGTCCGTTAGTTAAATCCTCTTTCCGTTAAATGAAGTCAACTTTAAAGTTAGATGTTTAGGGTATGTTTGGGAAAAATATAAGCTTAGGGATGTTTGGGATTATAATTGAAAAGTTTAAGGTCTATTTGGTAAATTGTGATTTGATATAACCCTTAGACATCAGATATTATCCAAAACATAAATTAGTAAGAGTGTGTGTGTGTGTGAAAGCGAAAAGAAGCAGATTAAGAAAGATACGGATATCGCATCAATCGATTGATATAGAAGAGATTTTGAGGTAAGTATCTTCACATTTTATGCTTGTAATCTTTCATAGAAGATGTTTACCGGCTTAGAAATCACGATTTCTGTGATTGGTGTTGATTTCAATCGAATCTAGGTAAGATGAAACTGATTGTGTTCTTAGACTCCCGGTGGATTCCCGGTCTGGTCGACTCCTGGTACCATGGAGTCCCGGTACCATAGAGTCCCGGTAGTGTAGACTCCCGGTAGTATGAAATCACGGTACTGTGGAACCCCGGTACTGTGGAGTCCCGGTATTGTGACTTCCGGTATTGGTTAAATCCCGGTGATCGAGACTCCCGATACCAAGGAGTCCCGGTACTGAGAAATTCCGGTACTCTGTGTAGTCCCGGTAGTTTGTTAAGTTTAGTGATACAGTTAAGAACAGGAACTGGTAGGCTCTATGTGTTTGGTTAGTAAAGCGATGTATGTATCTTAACTTGTTTCAGATTCTGTGGAGTCGTGATAAGAGATAAGACCATTGTGAAAGGAGCTTGCGAGCGTGTGTAATAATCAAACAGGTGAGTTTTAATTCAAGGTGTTTTTACTGGAATACATTTATGTGGATGTCATATGTGTGTAATTATGATATATTGAGATATTATAATTACGTGAGTATTATATCAGAATATAATACGTGGTCGGGCATAGGACCGGTGTGTTTACTGTATTTGTTGTACAGTAGATTAGTTGGCTCGCAACCAATTAATTTGGCCAACTGTGGAGGAATAAGGTGAAATGAGACGTGTACGAAGCTTGGTAATTAATTACGTGTGGTATGTGGTTGTTATATGAAAAGTTTTATGTAAATGGTTTTGATACAAAAGTTTACTAAATTGACAGGGATTCCTCACTAGACCATTAGGTCTAACCCTCATTTCTGTTTTCAAAATATGTATTCCAGGTGGCGGATTGAATAAGAGCAAGTAAGTAGAGTAAAAGAAGGGATGGCTTTTGTGAAGGATTATATGACGAAGATTTTTGGCATGTTTAGCAGTAGTGTTATCATAGTTAAATGTTATGTATGTTTATAGTAAGTCAAAGTTGTAGTGGAATGTTTTATTTTGTAATGTAAAAGACTTTGGGACCGTACTTGTAATGTGAAGTTTCGTTTACTATATCAATGTTATATTACATTATGTGATTTGTTGTGTATTCGGGAATTGGGGTTGTTACACAATTACAGAACTCAATATGGCCTCAAACGCATATTCAACTAAAGGCAATACCTAAAAATAAATTGCAAATACTATCATTTCCGGTTTCACTGGCATTATAAAAGGCTGGTGGGATATGTACGTTACTGCAGAAGAAAAATATATAATCCTCAATGCAAAGAAAACTGTAGTCAAAACTGAAAATAATCAAATTCAACAAACTCAAGAAGATGACATAATCAATACTCTTATCTATAGCATTATAAAAAAACTATATAGGAGATCCATCCTTATTCCAAGAAAAGAGTTCCGAAATACTCTTAAACCTCACTTGTAGAAAACTACAAGATTACATATGGTATAGAGACATGTTTTTATCAAAAGTAATGTTAAGACCTGACTGTAGAGAAGCCTATTGGAAAGAAAGGTTCATTGCAGGATTACCAAAACTTTTTGCAGAAAGAATAAGAGAAAAATTAAGAGAAGATTATAATAATCAAATTCCTTACAAAGAATTAACTTATGGTCAAATAACCAGTTACGTTAATCGTGAAGGATTAGCTATTTGTTCAGACTTAACACTCAAAGTCAAAATAAAGAAAGACATAATTAATAGTAGAGATGAACTTGGCAATTTCTGTCAACAATATGGATATGAAACCATATCTGTAACATCCCAAAAATACAACAGGACATACATAGCATTAAATCATAACATTCTCAAATATGGGTCCCAAAATTCCATTACATTACTCTAAAACTGAGGTTGGCGGAAACAACCTATACACAACTGAGAGCGACTACTACTACAAGTGGCACCGACACTGTTTCTAACTGCATCTATACTCTATCCTGCGCTTGCTCACTTACCTGAGCCTCCTACTATAAGCTTACCTGAAAAGGTTTCAGTTTTGAAAGGCGAGGGTTAGACCATGAGGTCTAGTGAGTTCCCTCCATAAACAGTGTACAACAACATTAGAAAAATCATTTTATAAAAACTCTTAACATTTTCCACATAGCATCAAACATGGTACTGCACAGTGTTTAAGGATCACATCGCTAACCGCGATCGGGGCCCAAGCAGACTCCCCTCTCGCCTCATATCGGGGCCCAAGCACACTCCCCTCTATCTGTGTAGGAAGGAAACGAATTCCCTCCTACAAGCTTCACACATATCCGAGTAGGAAGGAAATGAATTCCCTCCTACAAGCTCATCACAATGCCCAAGGGATCATCGGATCCCGAGGTTCTCATATCCCATTGTGCAGACCGGCTTCACATAACATACACATAGCATAACGTAAATCACAAGCGTGAAATCATTGCACATCATTTCAAATTGCTAAAAGTCGTTCTTTAAAATAAAGCGTACATTTCATGGAGAACATGCGTCACAGTTGTAAAACAGTTCATACTCGTAAGCGAACCATGATCAGTAAAACATTCAACTTTCATTTGAGTAAAAATCATGTAAAATAACATGGCATTTCTACATAATCACTTTCTTTGGAAAACACGTAAAATCACGTATTTTAGTTAGAAAAACTCACCTGGCTTGCTCGCTTCCAAGCTTCTCAGTTACACCTCCGATCTCTAGTAGGAACACCTATTATATTAATAAACGTTCATCATGAGTCTCTAATTTATTACTCAAGCCTGCTCCCGAACTTAATCCAGCTTTATCAAATTGATAAGACACTCTTCTAATCCAAATCCATATCTATTGGACTTGCTTACCAGCCCAACACGTTACTCTCGAATCTTACAATTTGGTTTAGATATCGAGTCCGAAATTGAAATTTCAAACTTCCGGCCCAATTATAATTTATTAACTTAGCCCAACATTAATTATATCATGATTTAATACAATAACGGATTGCATTTAACACCCATCGAACTAATAGATTTTAGGCCCAAATGAAATTAATTCATTTTCCCCACTACCGATTTTCACTTAGGATTTAATACTCCATACCTTTGGTTTGACTTGGTCACACGTGGCCAAATTTTGGTCGCATAACTTACCTTAAAATATCTTGGCCCACACACCCATCACCACACCTATTTTGGGTCACGTGACCTTGTTATGATTCGGTCCAATCCTAAGCCCACCTACGTTTTCCTGTTGAGGCCCACAGTTCACTTTGTTTAGGTCCAGCCGAAAGAAACCATTCCGGATCCCAACTTCGACTTCCGGTAATGAAATGGAGCAGTTCCGGTAAATGCTCTTTCGGTACATACCAGTTCCGGTATCCCGGTTCCGGTAACAACTAGTCCCGGTAACAACCCAGTCCCGGGTTCCGGTATTCAGCGATTACGAGCAAAACTCGATTTCCTTATTTTAAATTTACATCAACCGATTTCTCATGGCATTTTCTTTCACTAACAAGATGTGTTACTCTCTAATTTCCTTCGTTCACTTACAAAGCTCTTTTGTCCCATTTAACAAATCGATTTTAGCGATTAGAACCTCAGGGATGTTCTTACCCCATTATTTTACAGCTTAAACAATGAGATATCAAGGAACTTAATTACTTAGCTATCTATTGCAGAAATTAACATAGGGAAGGATTGAATACTTACCAAAACAAACGAGCTTCTCCTCCTGATTTATGCTAGACTGATTTCTACTCCTCACTTTGCCTTTCTTCTCTTCAGTCGCCAACAAAAATGCTAGAGAATGTGCACTGGAAGAAAACCTAGGGATTTGGACCCTATTTATATCTTCCAAATAATTGCATAATGGGTCCTTAAAGTTAAGTTTTATTTCTTAGACAAATGCCACAACTTTCACTACATAACAAATTGGGTTGTTACAACACTCCCCCTTAAAAGGATTCCATCCCCGGAATTCCTCATTGGAAAAGACGTGGGTACTCAAACCTCATATCCGTTTCTACCTCTCAATTGCTTCTTGTTCTTTATGGTATCTCCACTGAACCTTTACTAATCGCACATCTTCATCCCTCGCTTTGCGAATCTTACTATTCTCGGTTTATATCGGTTTCTCGACATCAGTCGACTTCTCAACAATGCTGACATCTACCAAAGGAACAGTCACCTTCGTTTCTGCCAACACACCGGGACACCCGGTTTTAGTCATTGTCTAAATAGTTCTCTCATACATCATTACTCCCTTCTCGGATCACATCGACTACTACCCGACAACTAATTCGTACGTTCTCATCACTTTGTCACTCCACACTTAAACGTAACTAAAAGTACAACCTCCATACTCCCTCGTGAAGTGCTCACTTGTCCGAATATAACTTATCCTGAAGACACATCGATTTCTCACTACTTGTCGCAAGTGTCTAATCATATAACATAACTCCGGTTATCCTCACTCACCTAGAGGAGTAACCATGGTCACACCATACTATTCCCAACCGCTTAGCCATTGAACGATCGCTTGTTCGAACATTTCTCACAACATCATCAATTCAACCTTATCAACAACCTTTTTCCACTTCTTTCTCGCACTTTTAGAACATACCTAAATCCCTTTCCTCGACACTCTTCCCAGAAGTTCGCACACTTATCGATGACAATCTACACAACTTTGCACTTTTTAGCATTACTGCCAAGCTTACTACTTCCAATTTACTCACTTATTCCGACATACTATTTTCACCTCCCCACGTTAGCGTGGAGCACTGCCCACCAACATTACTCGCTTCGTTCGTGCTACATATCTTATCCGTCTACGAACCCTCCATACCACGTGCATAGAACGCTTATCCAGAACAGCAGTCTCTCACTAACTTAACACCCCTACAAGATGTTCTACCAACTTTCACTCTACTGGTTCAAGTCTTCAGCCTCAGCCAATTTACACCGCTGCCGACTTCAACATCAATAGTCAACTTGCTGATACTTTCTTAACCTATTCTTAAACATGAGTTCCTTACGGAATCAAATCCTTCCAGCATAACACAATCACCTTCATATTTCGTCGTCCTAATTTCAAAACTTACTGATGTAACACCAATATTACAAGGTCACCTTAAGACTCATATCCCATGCTGTGGACATTTCATTTTTGCCCCACCACACTACTCTTAATGAGTTGCTAAAACCAATACCACTATGACTCCTAGTCCTTCCTCCGGACACCCTCGTCCCTTTGCATATGTATTACCAGTCACCGAACAAGGGTACAGACCCTAATACACCCGACACTATAATCTATTCCCGACTCTTCCACTGTCCAACTCTCCTCTTGAACACATATACCAAAACTACATACGTTCTCCCCTGACTTGTCCAACACCTCTCCACTCTCGGAGTTCTTCCTTAGCTTAAAATGTAATACTCTACGACCTAGTAGGTTCATAGCCTTCATGCATGACAATGCAGTAAATAAATCTTTTCGCACGTTTCATCATTTTAAATAAACAACATTTGGAAACACTTGGGTACACATGACCCCATCACTCTTATAACTTCAATGCCCTGCACAACGATTCGATAATCGTTTGCATGCATCTTCCCATGAACCTTAATCTTACTCAATCCGAACAATGTTATTACGACAGTAATACATTGAATGAAAATCCTTTCATACCACACAATTCTGAAAGAAATTACCGACACCAAGTAAACCAGTCGGTTCTCACACCCTTTTATATGATATCAACAAGTTAAAACTCATTTTGATTGTAAAAGTTTTGCTGGCAAACGTTTTCTCGACCTATTTGTAACAATTTAACTTATCATGAAAAGTGTGAAATACTTTGCCAATCGTTAAGCTCAAAATTTCATTGTGCAATGTGAATGAAATCACCTTTACTTTAAACATACGCTTGCGCATTCTGACTCGTTTTCGTTCAAAATTGATATTTACACATTTAACTTAAATCGTGAAATTTCATGTTACAAATAAGAACGCTATGCATGTCACTCTACTTGCAATTGAAGGCTACTCACCCTAGCAAGGTCAACCGTTTTACTCACGCAACTTATCCTTGACACTCTACCTTCGACCAATGGTCGCCCTCTCGGTCATGCAATAACTTGTTGTACCTGCATTCCACACCTCACTTACTCAACCATTTCATACTATTTTTGCTTTGATCGACTATCTCACTTTCTACTTCTATATGCTTTCAATTCACTATAGGTATCTTATTTCATTTATCCTGCCATTGAAAAGCTCGACTAAGAAGTCAGGGCTCCATTGATACTTTCAAGGTTTTGACACTGTCCTTCCTTACCATCCCGACTGATCTATCCTATGATTCCTAGAACTGGGACTCACCCGAAACATGAGTCTTACTCAAACTCAACATCCATCCTCTTCGAATCCACGAAGAGCTACCTCTAGACGACTCATAACATTCTTTACAATGTTTCTTCTCTTTGATGTATACATACATCACATCATATATGATTTCTCATGATACTTCCCAAGCAAGAGAGCTCGGTCTATCCCTTAGGGATCTTGCTGACCTTCTAGATTACTGGAACATGACATATAGACTAGCTTAAGACTGCAACATCGGGACTATAGGACAGATTAAGCACATACATGCACCTGTAAGTTTGCAATTACACTGGCAGGTGTAATCTCAAACTTACCTTACATGACAGTCCTCGGTACCGTATTAGTCCTGTATCTACAATAGTGTCATCCTAACGCATTTCCTGTATCTACAATAGTGCCCTCCTAACGCATTTCCTGATTCTCAGTTGTGATTTCTACTCCAAAGTTTAAGTTTAGGCCCGTCCGGTCACCTAAATCCCTTAAACTATGGCTCTGATACCATTTGTAACATCCCAAAAATAGAACAGGACATACATAGCATTAAATCATAACATTCTCAAATCTGGGTCCCAAAATTCCATTACATTACTCTAAAACTGAGGTTGGCGGAAACAACCTATACACAACTGAGAGCGACTACTACTACAAGTGGCACCGACACTGTTTCTAACTGCATCTGTACTCTATCCTGCGCTTGTTCACTTACCTGAGCCTCCTACTATAAGCTTACCTGAAAAGGTTTTAGTTTTGAAAAGCGAGGGTTAGACCATGAGGTCTAGTGAGTTCCCTCCATAAACAGTGTACAACAACATTAGAAAAATCATTTTATAAAAACTCTTAACATTTTCCACATAGCATCAAACATGGTACTGCACAGTGTTTAAGGATCACATCGCTAACCGCGATCGGGGCCCAAGCAGACTTCCCTCTCGCCTCATATCGGGGCCCAAGCAGACTCCCCTCTATCCGAGTAGGAAGGAAACGAATTCCCTCCTACAAGCTTCACACATATCCGAGTAGGAAGGAAATGAATTCCCTCCTACAAGCTCATCACAATGCCCAAGGGATCATCGGATCCCGAGGTTCTCATATCCCACTGTGCAGACCGGCTTCACATAACATACACATAGCATAACGTAAATCACAAGCGTGAAATCATTGCACATCATTTCAAATTGCTAAAAGTCGTTCTTTAAAATAAAGCGTACATTTCATGGAGAACATGCGTCACAGTTGTAAAACAGTTCATACTCGTAAGCGAACCATGATCAGTAAAACATTCAACTTTCATTTGAGTAAAAATCATGTAAAATAACATGGCATTTCTACATAATCACTTTCTTTGGAAAACACGTAAAATCACGTATTTTAGTTAGAAAAACTCACCTGGCTTGCTCGCTTCCAAGCTTCTCAGTTACACCTCCGATCTCTAGTAGGAACACCTATTATATTAATAAACGTTCGTCATGAGTCTCTAATTTATTACTCAAGCCTGGTCCCGAACTTAATCCAACTTTATCAAATTGATAAGACACTCTTCTAATCCAAATCCATATCTATTGGACTTGCTTACCAGCCCAACACGTTACTCTCGAATCTTACAATTTGGTTTAGATATCGAGTCCGAAATTGAAATTTCAAACTTCCGGCCCAATTATAATTTACTAACTTAGCCCAACATTAATTATATCATGATTTAATACAATAACGGATTGCATTTAACACCCATCGAACTAATAGATTTTAGGCCCAAATGAAATTAATTCATTTTCCCCACTACCGATTTTCACTTAGGATTTAATACTCCATACCTTTGGTTTGACTTGGTCACACGTGGCCAAATTTTGGTCCCATAACTTACCTTAAAATATATCGGCCTACACACCCATCACCACACCTATTTTGGGTCACGTGACCTTGTTATGATTCGGTCCAATCCTAAGCCCAGCTACGTTTTCCTGTTGAGGCCCACGGTTCACTTTGTTTAGGTCCAGCCGAAAGAAACCATTCCGGATCCCAACTTCGACTTCCGGTAATGAAATGGAGCAGTTCTGGTAAATGCTCTTCTGGTACATACCAGTTCCGGTAACAACTAGTCCCGGTAACAACCCAGTCCCGGGTTCCGGTATTCGGCGATTACGAGCAAAACTCGATTTCCTTATTTTAAATTTACATCAACCGATTTCTCATGGCATTTTCTTTCACTAACAAGATGTGTTACTCTCTAATTTCATTTGTTCACTTACAAAGCTCTTTTGTCCCATTTTACAAATCGATTTTAGGGATTAGAACCTCAGGGATGTTCTTACCCCATTATTTTACGGCTTAAACAATGAGATATCAAGGAACTTAATTACTTAGCTATCTATTGCAGAAATTAACATAGGGAAGGATTGAATACTTACCAAAACAAACGAGCTTCTCCTCCTGATTTCTGCTAGACTGATTTCTACTCCTCACTTTGCCTTTCTTCTCTTCAGCCGCCAACAAAAATGCTAGAGAATGTGCACCGGAAGAAAACCTAGGGATTTGGACCCTATTTATATCTGCCAAATAATTGCACAATGGGTCCTTAAAGTTAAGTTTCATTTCTTAGACAAATGCCACAACTTTCACTACATAACAAATTGGGTTGTTACAATATCTCAATTACAATTCTAAAAATTGGGTTGTGACAAACCATTAAAGAAGAAGCCACAAATAAATTTCTCAATTACAATTCTAAAAATGAAACAAATACTTAAAAAACGAACGAACCCTTTAATCTCTAAGAAATTTTTAAAAGATTTTCTCAACCAATTAAACCTATATCTACTCAAGAACTTCAAGAAGAATTAAAATCAGTCAAAACAGAAATTAAAATTATCAAAGATCGCCTTTCAAAAAATGAAAAAGGCAAAAACGATATTCGAAATGAAAGCCCTAAGGTCATAGTCATAACCAAATATTAACAAAGTTAAAATTCCTAAAACCATTTCATGGCAAAGATGGAATACAATTATTAATCTTTGTATACGAGATAAATTCAAAGTAACTTTCATCGCCCTTATTGATAATGGTGCTGACATGAATTGCATCCAAGAAGGGATTATCCCCACAGTTTATTATGTAAAAACTTCAAATCGTTTATCAACCGCTAGTGGATCAAAACTTAAAATTTCGTACAAAGTTTCTGATGTTCATATTTGTAAAGATGATTATTGTTACAAAACATCTTTAATCCTTGTCAAAAACCTAACTTCTACTTTTATTTTAGGAACCCCTTTTATTTCTCAACTTTACCCTTTTACTATAAATAAAGAAGGTATTTGTACAAAAGTTTTAAATAAATAAATATTCTTTCAATTTTCTGATCCAATTGTTCATACTGAACTCGACACATTAAATAACAAAATTAAACAATCAAAATACTTGGTCAATGAAATCAACGACAAAAGAATTATCGATCATCTCAAAGATAAAGATATTCAAAATCAAATTAACAAATTAAAAGAATTGTTTGAAAACAATGTTTGCTCTAATATTCCAAATGCCTTTTGGAAAACAAAGCAACATATTGTCAAATTACCTTATATTAAAGATTTCAATGAAAATGACATTCCTTCAAAATCAAGAGCTATTCATATGTCAAATGAATTACAAGAACATTGCAAAAAAGAAATCCAAGATTTATTAGACAAAAAACTTATAAGATCTTCTAAATCACCTTGGTCTTGTTCAGCCTTTTATGTTATGAATGCAGCTGAATTAGAAAAAGAGGTTCTCCAAGACGTGTTATTAATTACAAACCTTTAAACAAAGTTTTAGAATGGATTCGATGTCCAATTCCAAATAAAAGAGATTTATTGAAAAGACTTTACGATGCAAAAATATTTTCAAAATTCGACATGAAATCTGGATTTTGGCAAATACAGATTCATGAACAAGATAAATACAAAACAAGCTTCAATGTTCCTTTTGGTCATTATGAATGGAACGTAATGCCTTTTGGTCTCAAAAATGCCCCATCAGAATTTCAAAATATTATGAATGATATCATTTTCCGTATAAGCAATTTTGCTATTGTATATATAGATGATGTTTTAATCTTTTCAAAATCTATTTAACAACATTTAAATATATTTTATAATTTAGTTCATCACATTGGACTAGTTATTTCTTCAGCAAAAATTAGTTTATTTCAAACTAATATTAGGTTCTTAGGCCATGATATTGTTCAAGGCACTATAAAACCAATCCAACGAAGCTTAGAGTTTGCTAATAAATTTCCAGATTAAATTAAAGACAAAACTCAACTTCAAAGACTTTTAGGATGTTTAAATTATGTTCATGATTTTTTCAAAGATTTAGGTATTATATGCAAACTTTTATATCAAAGACTCAAAAAGAATCCACCACCATGGACTCAAGAACATACAAATATTGTCAAACATATTAAAGAAAAAGGTTAAATATTTACCTTGTCTTAATATCCCACAACCAAATGCTAGTATTATCGTTGAAACCGATGCTAGTGATTTAGGATTTGGAGGAATATTAAAACAAAAATTAATAAAGATTCTAATGAAGAACTTGTAAGATTTTTTTCAGGTGTTTAGAATGATACTCAAAAAAATTATTCAACCGTTAAAAAGGAAATTTTAAGCATCGTTTTATGTATCAAAAAATTTGAAGATGATTTATATATGAAACCCTTTTTATTAAGAATAGATTGTCAATCTACAAAACCCATTTTAGAAAATGATATAAAAAATGTTATTTCAAAACAAATTTTTGCAACATGGCAAGCATTGTTAAGTAACTTTGATTTCCAAATAGAATTTATCAACGGAGAAAATAATTCTCTTCCAGATTTTTTATCTAGAGAATTTTTACAGGGGAAATGAAGTCCAGAAAAATTGATCAAACTGATGTAAAAAAATCTTCTGCTCAAAAGATTCAAGACCCTGATAAAAAAAAGATGCAACTATCACCGTTCAAACCACTCAATAATCCTACCCCTGCATCTTCCTCTCTTTTCCAAATGATTCCTACACAAAATATATTTGCTCCAATTACCGCTATAAAGACTCAGCCTTCATATTCTTCTCTAGTTCAAACGCCAGTTACAATATCACCAAATTATACTCCTAAAAAGGTTGTCGTTTCGTCAAACACTCAAACCATTACTCCTTAAAAACCAAGAACAGCTACACCTTCTTCCAATACCAATAGCAGTTCTTATATCCCAAATCCAAACCAACAACTTGTTAAGATCCTCGAAGATTACGAGATACAAATCCACAACAAAGGATTTTCTGTGCCCTTGTTGATTTCCTTTTCCCTAAAGATTCCTTATTTATCGGAAATAATTCAAAAACAATAGACTATTATCAGGCAATTTTAGAAGACACTGGATCTATCAAGATCTATCATAATTCAAACTCTTCAAATCCTTCTACCATTGCTTTCAGCAAAGTTCATAATTTTCATATTCTTTCAATTCAAGATTGGAAGGCTCGTCCATACACTGATAAGACTCTTTCGAATTACCCAAAACATCCTTCCTACAACTTTTATGATTATCAAGATGCTTGGTACAATCTTTTCTATCTTAGAAACTATACTCATTCATGGTTTCTATTTTTTGATAAGAATTTCGATTGTTCATACCCAAGATGGTTTGTTAGATAGTTCAAATTCATGGGTAACATTCCAGATACCCTTCCAGTTCCTATTCAAAAAGGATTTCAAAAGTTCAAAGAAATCTTCGTTCAAGATATTCCAGAATTTGAATACCTCCTCCAGTTCACTATTTTGTTCAAAATTCCGTGGATTCTTTCCTGGACTTTTAGTATTGTTCCAGCAGTAGACAGTTCTCCAACCTTGTTACAAAGGATTTTCAGAGTCAAATAGTGGGACAAGCTTCCTACTGATCAAATACAAAAGATGATGGTTCAAGGAGTTTCGGAGTTACTCAACAAATTTTGGTGTTCAATCCTCTACGGCCCCACTCCTTGGAAATCCCAAGTTTATTGAAGATGAAGAAGAAGATGATGATTTAACCCAATTTCTTGCGGACAATTCTAAAGAAGAGTTTAGGAGATTGATCAAAGAAATTAAGCAAGGTTCTCCCAACAGTTCAAACATGTCTCAAGAGACACAATTGATTCAAGATGCTCAAGATCCATATTCAGGCATTAATCTTTATGATTAATTTCTGATTTGTGTGAGTTTGGTGATTTGTCTTTGTAGACAAATTCTTTGTTGATCAAAACGTGTATTTGTAACGTCCCAATTTTATAAACATACAATAACATAAACTTAGCATTCGGATTACAAATTAAGCTTGTCTTTAAACATCATCAAACTAAACTCGACAAAAATGACAGCGGAAGTCTCTACAATCCACAGCCGAGCACTAACTATAGTCATCAAAGTAAGACTGGAGTCTCTATAATCTCCATGTCCTTCTTGCCTCCTCTCCTAATTCTTACTAGAAGATCCTGTTGAACGCTTACCTGAAAATGGTTTGGTTTTGAAAGCGAGGGTTAGACCAAAAGGTCTAGTGAATTCCCTCCATAAAACAACATGTATCAACAGTGAAATCATTTTGATAATAACATCGTAACTCATCACATAAGGTACTGCACTGTGTAATGGATCACATAACCATTCGCGATCGGGGCCCAAGCAGACTCCCCTTTCGCCCTCGAAGGTATCGGGGCCCAAGCAGACTCCCATCCACCCGCCTAGGAGGAAACGAATTCCAACCATTAGGCTCATCATCCATAACCAAGGGATCATCGGATCCCGAGGCTCACTGATCCCACAGTGCAGACCAACATCACATAGCATGCACATACGTTACATAAAGCATGTAATAAAACCTTACAAAGCATGCCTTACATTTCATCATGTCAAACTTTCTTTTAGATATAAATAGGTACGTTCGTGAGAAACATGCATTTCGATTATAAACATTTCGTGCGCTTTAAGAACCATAATCAGTAAGGAAAACGTTTAACACTTTACACCATAAAAAGGTTTAGGGAACTCACCTTGCTCGACGTACAACGCACTTCTTAAATACTTCCAAGCTAACCCAAACGAACACCTAAAGGGATAACATTCACATCAGATTAACAGTTCTATTCTGCTGTCCGGATAATTCTTTCCGGACACAACCCCTTTCCGGACACGACCTATCCGGACACGACCTATCCGGACACGACCTATCCGGATGCCAAACTCTCTGGATAACACACCCGGATACCAAGGCTTGTCCGGAGACTCCTTTCATCCGGGAACCCTCTTGGAGCACTTACCCGGACACGTGCAACCTATCCGGACACCACTAAAAAGTCAGTGTCCGGAAACTACGGCTGTTTTGAACCTCAGACATCTAAAAGTGATTAAAACTCGTTTATTTGATATCATCTCGACTAGACAACCATAGGGGTTCATTAACTAGTTATAATCACTAAATAAATTCCATTTTAAACCACCAAATCGGCACATTAGCAATAAAACTCCAAAATACTCAAAAAGGAGATGTTTAGGTAAAACTCTAACAATCCCTCACGATTTCCTCCCCGAATCAAGAACAAATAAGAGTAATGGACCTGAAATAAGCAGAAGAAATATGCTAGAAGATTACCTTAACAATTTCTTTGCACAAATTGAGAGGTTCCAACCTTTATCCTCTTCTCCTCTCTAACCTCTTAGCCACCAAACACCAAGAGCACACACACACACACACACAATACTGATTTCTACAAAATAGAGGCTGCCCTAGGGATTGGAGTCCTTAAATATCTTTCACAATTTGCACAATAGTCCCTCTACTTATCTTTCATTCCTTGCACAAAGACCACTAAACTATCATTTTCACACAGAAAAACCCGGTTGTTACAACACTCCCTCCTTAAAAGAATTTTGTCCCCGAAATTCCTTATTGGAAAAGATGCGGGTATCATGCCCACACCCCAACTGACACTTCCCCAAGGTAAAGCCACTTCTGACTCAGTCAACCACCTCATTCGATTCGAAACATGGAACACTAGATGCAATCCCTTCAATTCTTACGGTACTCTAACTTGCAGACTACTGTTCCTATTCAATCGGTCTTAACCATAGAAGAATAAATAAGGCTTCTCAAGTATCTTTACTTCCCAAAAGGAGGAACCTGGCTGAATCCTCCACTACAACACGAGATTCATTTACTAAGAAACGGTCACTCACTTGACAGCTTGGCACATGGCCAACCCTATACATCCCGACAACTCACAACCCCGAGTTCCTTCATCATATCATAACTCACCACCTTGCACCACTCAACAATCGTCTATGCAGATACATTTCCTTTATCTCGGACCACATAGACCACAGTTCGACAATCACCTCTCCCATCCTCACCACTTCACCACCTAATACTTAAACGTAACTAAGAGTAGGAACCTCCAAACCATCGTTGAAGTGTTCACCTACTCAGATTAAACTTATCCTGAAACACATCAAATCCTCCCGGATACCACGTTCGTTCATTCGGATAAAACATAACCCCGGATATCCTCACTTCCACTGGGAGGAGTAACCCTGGTCACACCATGCTATTCTCTCTAACTTAATCACTGCACAACCAATTCATTCAAACATTCTTCACAAACCGCTAACCTAACTTATTAAGTTGCCTTATCCATTTCTTTCCTGCACAAAATCATACGCAAATTTCCTTCCTCAAATTTTTTTCCAAAGTTCGCTCACTTATCAATGACAATCTACACGACACTGTACCTTGCGGCATTACTGTCGAGTTTACTACTTCCAATTTACTCACTCAATCCGACATACTATCTTCACTTACCCACGTTAGCGTGGACCCTAAACCCACCAAACATTACTTTCCCTTCTCTCCCGACCTTTCCACATGCCGACATCACTTTCTCATTACTCACATAACCAAGCAGTTGCACCAAGATCCTAACTTAGGGCATTCAACCAAGTCATCTTGAAACGACACTAGTGATTGACGTCACTATACATTCTTTAATCTTCAACTTTTACCTTCTCAGACATTTCTTTCACACAACAGCAACAATTCACATTCTTTAAGGATTTCACATCTATCCCACCACATTTTGACTAACACAACCCTCATCCTCTTTAAACTTCCAATGACCCCAAAGTGTGTTTCTTATTAACGTCCCCTATTCACTCTAATAATCCACCCCCCTTGGATTCCCTATTACAAACGGATCTATTAATTCCGGAACACCCCGAAACTCGGGTTCCACAATTCTTTCGATTAACCACCATGATCATAAAATCAGACAGATATATATATACCGTCATCCCGGCTTTCTTACTTAGATTTACCTTAAATAATTCTTTAACAATCAGTGTGTTAATCTCAATAACACTTCCCCAAGAATTGTAACACATCCTGTAATAACAAATGAACGTCATTACTTAACAAATCTATAAAATTTTAATCAACCAACCAAGGGCTTATACCTCTATCATGACATTTCAAATCAACTAATGATCATACTACCACTCCGACCCACAATCATCATCATGTCATTCCTTAAACATAACCAAAATTTCCAACTATTTCCTTCTAGGATCATTCCCTCACGCATAAGGAACAATTTTCATTCTTTAACGATTTCTCATCTACTATACTACAGCTTGACTAATCTATTCATCATCTTCTTTAAACTTACTCTGCCTTCAAGAATATACTTAACAACATACATAACCATAAAGCTTGGTCTCGCAGCTGGGCAATCACCCAATTCTGCCCCGACATTCAATTCCGATAACAGTCAAAATAAACACCAACTTACAAACCACGTACTTCAACAACTGGGATTTCAAAACGTACACTCTATCCGAAATCCCAAAAGGGCTTCCTCCTAATCCTTCATCTTTCTAACATCGCCTTACTACATCACCGGCTGACACAGATATCTTGGCAATTGAAGCTACTATTCATTCGTACATTCACCACTCCTATCATCACACTACCGACCAAGTCTCTCATGGTCATTCGTACACAATTCACACTTTCCTTCATATTCTCCCGTATACTACAATCGAGTCTGTCTCGCTACTTAGTTCTCTCCCAACTTGTTGAACTATAACTCACGAGTTCACACTTAGCTCAAACACAAACATCCTAGCTAGCTCTTTATGATTCGAATCCTTTCTTAGACACGGCACATTTTCTTACTGACTGGTATAGTCTACACTCACTCCGCTTGTGTTACACACCTTGTCCTTCTACGGACCCTCCTCACCTCGTAAATAAAACGCCTATTCAACAACAATAGTCTCTTACTAATTTAACACCTCTACAAGATATTTTATTAACTTACACTCATCTGGTTTGAGTCTTCGGCCTCTTGCAACATACACCGTTGCCGACTTCAACAACAAAAGACAACTCTTAACTACTTCCTTAACCTATCCTCTAACATGAGTTCCTTACGGGACCTATTCCTCCTTACACATCATAGTTAACTTTATAATCCGTTGTAACAACCGGGTTTTCTAGGGGAAGAATGAAAGTTTAGTGGCCTTTATGCAAGGAATGAAAGTTAACTTGAGGACTGAATTGCAATTTGGTGATAGAGAGGTAGGGCACAAATCCCTAGGTCAGCTCTCTTTTGCAACAAATCGGTATTTGGCATTTGTGTTTGGTGGCTAAGGAAAGAAGAGAGAAAGGAAGAAGGAAAGCTAAGTTTGAGAGGAGATTCAAGAGGGAACGAGAAATCGAAGAAGAAATCAGCAAGGTAAACCTCTTCAATTTCGTTTTGCTTGTTGCGTTAGTGTTTCCTTTCTTCTATAAGCTGATTTCTAAGCCTAAATGTAGAGATTTTTAGAGTTGCCATCCTTTTCCCTTTGAAATTGGTTTTTGTGGGTGTTGTCCTAATGAACCGATTTAAGAGGCTATAAGTGTATTAAATGAGTTTTTGGGGTTGGTGGATGAACCCTTGTGGTTATCTAATCGAACCAGTGGTTGCAATCGAGTTGTAAATCACTTTAAGAATCCTAAGTTCGAACAGCCGTAGAGTCCGGACGTCGTATTCGGTAGTGTCCGGACGAATGTTGCTAGTGTCCGGGTAAGTACCCTATGGGAGTGTCCGGGTGCTTCTTCGTATCCGGGTGACCGAGGTCTCCGGGTGGAATCAGTGTCCAGGTAGTTTGTCCGGATAGGAATTAGTGTCCGGGTAGTTTGTCCTGATAGGACTAGTGTCCGGATTTCTTGTCCGGAGAAGTGGAGTGTCCGGACTGTTGTCCGGAAAAGTGATTGTGTCCGGATAGTCAGTGGTGTCCGGATAGCAGTTCTTGATCTGTTAATCTGATGTGAATTTATTTCCTTTAGGCGTTCGTCGGGGTTAGCTTGGAAGTATCTTAGGAGTGCGTTATACGTCAAGCAAGGTGAGTTCCCTAAACCTTTACGACTTAAAGTGTTGAATGATTTTGACTGATTATGGTTTCATTTACGAGCATGAAATGTTTATAACTGTTACGCATGTTTTCCATGAAATACCTATTTTTACTTGAGGAAAATGTATTGTACTTGATGAACTGAGAATGACGATTTACAAGGGTTTTTAAAGATGCATGTTTGTGAAATGAATGACGTGCTATGTGGGGTCGGTCTGCACTGTGGGATCAAGGATGGATCCTCGGGATCTGAGGGTCCCTTGGATATGTAAGATAGACTGGTAGGTTGGAATTTGTTTCCCTCCTATTCGGTAGAGGGGAGTCCGTGGGGGCTCCAAAGAGGACAAGAGGGGAACCTAATGGAACCCTGATCGTAAGATGATATGTGATCCATACACAGTGTAGTACCATGCTTGAGGTATGCTAAGGTTTACGATAATGTTTTCATAAAGGCTTTTATACTGGTTACATGTTGTTCTCTGAGGGAATTCACTAGACCTTTTGGTCTAACCCTCGCTTTTCAAAACTAAACCATTTTCAGGTAAGCGCGCTATGGGTTCTTCTAGTAAGAACTAAGGAAGATGACGAGGAGGACTTGGAGCTTAGAGACACTCCATTTTGGTTTTAATAGCTATAGATAGTACTCGGCTGTGGATTTTAGAGACTTCCGCTGTTAGAATTTTTTTTAGTACACTTTCTTATTGATGTAAAGACAAGATTATCCGTAATTCCAAACTTATTGATGACTAATTGCATGTTAATGAATTTGGGACGTTTTATTTATGAAAACTGGGATGTTACAAATGGTATCAGAGCCTTAGTTTAAGGGATTTAGGTGACCAATCGGGCCTAAACTTAAACTGTAAGATGAGGAACACAGCCGAGACATAGGATTGCCTCTAGGAATGATCACTATAAATGCGCTTAGGAATAAGGTGCCAAGGACAAACGTGTAAGGTAAGTTTGGGATTTCACCTAGCCAGTGTAATTACGAACTTACAGGTACATGTGCGTGCTTACAATACCTTACTTATAGCAAATTTGTTGTGTCATGTCTAGCAAGGATTAACTATCGGTTTCTTTCAGTTTAGCGCTATTGCTGAGAGAACGTTGAGGAATAGGTCAGCAAGATCCTTGAGGGATAGACTGAGCTCCATCGCTTGGGAGGTGTCGTGTAAGATCATTTATGATGTGATGTACGTATGCACCGAATAGAGGTAATGTTGTATAAAATGTTATGAGTCGTTTAGAGGTAGCTCTTCGTGGATTCGAAGAGGATGGGTGTTTAGTTTGAGTAAGACTCCTGTTTCAGGATAGTCTGAGTTCAAGAGATTGCGAAGTAGATCAGTTCAGATGATAAGGAAGGACAGTGTCGAAATCCTGAAAGTGTCAATGGAGCCCTGACTTCTTAGTCGAGCTTTTCAATGACAGGATAAATGAGATAAGATACCTATAGCGAATTAAAAGCATGTAAAAGTAGAATGTGAGATAGTTGATCAAAACGAAAATAGTATAAAATGATTGAGTAAGTGAGACGTGGAACGCATGTACAGCAAGTTATTGCATGACCGAGAGGGCGACCTTTGGGCGGAGGTAAAGTGTCAAGGATAAGTTGCGTGAGTAAGACGGTTGACCTTATTAGGGTGAGTAGCCTTCAATTGCAAGTAGAGTTTCATGCATAGCTTTCCTAAATGTAACATGAAAATTTTCACGATTTAAGTTAAATGTGTAAATATCAGTTTTGATCGAAAAGGAGTCAGAATGTGCAAGCGTATGTTTAAAGAAAAGGTGATTTCATTCACATTGCACAATGAAATTTTGAGCCTAACGATTTGCAAAGTATTTTACACTTTTCATGATAAGTTAAATTGTTACAAAAAGGTCGAGAAAACGTTTGCCAGCAAAACTTTTACAATCAAATGAGTTTTAACCTGTTGATATCATGTAAAAGAGTGTGAGAACCGACTGGTTTACTTGGTGTCGGTAATTTCTTTCGGAATTGTGTCGTATGAAAGGACTTTCATTCAACGTACTACTGTCGTAATAACATCGTTCGGAATTGAATAAGATTAAAGTTCACGGAAAGATGTATGCAAACGATTCTCGAATCGTTGTGCAGGGCGTTGAAATTATAAGAGTGATGGGGTCATGTGTACCCAAGCGTTTTCCAAACGTTGTTTATTTAAAATGATGAAATGTGCGAAAAGATTTATTTATTGTATTGTCATGCATGAAGGCTATGAACTCACTAGGTCATAGAGTATTACATGGAGGCTAAGGAAGAACTCC
The DNA here is from genome assembly GCA_033807775.1 of Saussurea involucrata. Lineage (NCBI taxonomy): Eukaryota > Viridiplantae > Streptophyta > Magnoliopsida > Asterales > Asteraceae > Saussurea > Saussurea involucrata. The sequence goes on from CM066317.1 coordinate 69,373,833, forward strand.
GAGACTGGAGAGGTGTTGGTCAAATTAGGGAAGAACATTGGTAGTTTTGGTATATGTGTTCAGGAAGAGTCAAAAGTGGATTATAGTATCGGTTGAATGAGGGTTTGCACCCTTGTTCGGTAACTGGAAATACGGTTGTTGAGGGACGGATTGGGCCCAGGGGAAGGAGTAGAAGTCATCGAGGTGTTGGTATTAGCAACTCGTTGAGTAGTGTTGAGAGGCAGAAGCGAAATGTCCACGGTGTTGGTTATGAGTTTTGAGGTGAGCTTGTAATATTGATGTTACAGGAGTAAGTTCAGAAAAGAGGGAGACGTATTATGAAATGATTATGATATGGTGGTAGGATTAGGTTCCGTAAGGAACCCTTGTTAAAGAATAAGTTAAGAAAGTAGTTACAGGTTATCTGTTGTTGTAGAAGTCGACAGTTGTGTAAGGTGGCCGAGGCCGAAGTCTCGAACCAGAAGGTTGAAAGTTGATAGAACACCTTGTAGGGGTGTTAAGAGGATGAGAAGTTATTGTTCTGAATAAGCGTTCTATTTACGAAGTATGGAGGGTTCATAGAATGATGAGGTAAGTAGCACGAGTAAAGCGAGTGTATAGACTTTATCGCTTAGAGAGGGACTGTGTCCAGCTTACGTAAGAGCTCGGATCGTAAAGAGCTAGCTAGAATGTCTGTGTTTGAGCTAATTGAGAACTCGTGAGTTATAGTTCAGCAAGTTGAGAAAGGACTAAGTAGCGAGATAGGCTCGATTTTATGCGGAAAATTTTGAGGACGAGTTTAAATTGTGTATGGATGATCATGAGAGATCTGGTCTACAGTGTGATGTTATGGGCAAAGAGTGTAAGGATGTGTAGTGACAGTATTTGTCAGGCTAAAGGTGCCAGCTAGTGTCGTTGTAATGTGGTGTTAGAGAGAGAGAAAGCATTAGATAGAAGCCTTTTGGGTGTTTCGGATGAGGTGTGCGACTGGTTAACCAGGTTGTTTGAGCACGTAGGGTGTAAGTTGACGTTGTAACATGACTAAGTTCGGGATAGAATGACGGAGTGATGGTGAGTAGTTATTCAAATAAGAAACTAATTGTTCTGTGGTTGTAAGAGTCGCTAAGTAAGCATATTTTGGGATCATTGGAGGTTTAAAGAAGATGATGGGTGTGTTAGTTAAAATGAGGTGGATTAGATGTGAACTCCTTAAAGAATGTATAGTGACGTCGATCACGGGTGTCGTTTCAAGACGACTTAGTTGAATGCCGTAAGTTAGGACTTTGGTGCAACGGTTTGGTTATGTAAGTATTGTGAATGTGGTATCAGCATGTGGAAAGGTCATGAGAGAGGGGCAAGTAATGTTTGGTGGGTGGTGCTCCACGCTAACGTGGGGAAGTGAACACCGTATGTCGAAATAAGTGGGTAAGTTGGGAGTAGTAAGCTTGACAGTAATGCCGAGAGGTGCAGTGTTGTGTAAATTGTCACTGTTAAGTGTGCGAACTTTTGGAAAGAGTAGTGAGGAAGAGAATTGTGTATGACTTTGTGCGGGAAAGAAGTGGATAAGACAACTGAATGAGTTAAGTTAGTGACTTTGTGAGAAATGTTTAAATGAATTGGTCGTGCAGTGACTAAGCTAGTGAGAATAGTATTGTGTGACCTTGGTTACTCCTCCCAGTGGAGTGAGGATAACCGGAGTTACGTTTTATATGAATGAACGAACGTGGCAATCAGCGAGGAATTGATGTGTTCAGGATAAGTTTAAGTTGAGTAGGTGAACACTTCAACGATGGGTTGGAGGTTCCTACTCTTAGTTACGTATAAGTATGGGGTGGTGAAGTAGTGAGGATGTGAGGGATGAGTGACGAACTGTGGTCTAGGTGGTCCGAGAAAAGGGAAATGTTATTTGCATAGACGGTTGTTGGGTGGTGCAAGGTGGTGAGTTGGGATGCGATGAAGGAACTCGGGGTTGAGAGTTGTCGGAATGTACAGGGTTGGCCTTGTGCCAAGCTGTCAAGGGAGTGATTGTTTCTTAGTAAATGAATCTTGTGTTGTAACGGGGGTTTCCGCCAAGTTCCTCCTTATAGAAAGTTAACTTGAGGAGCCTTATTTAATCTACTATTGTTAAGACCGATCGAATAGGAACAGTAGCCTATGAGTTAGAGTACCGTAAGAACTGAAGGGAATGCATCAAATGTTCCATGTTTCGAATTTATGAGGTGGTGGACTGAGTCAGAAGTGGAATTACCTTGGGGAAGTGTCAGTTGCGGTGTGGGCATGATACCCGCGTCTTTTCCAATAAGGAATTCCGGGGACGGAATTCTTTTAAGGGGGGAGTGTTGTAACAACCGGGTTTTCTAGGGAAAGAATGAAAGTTTAGTGGCCTTTATTCAAGGAATGAAAGTTAACTTGAGGACGGAATTGCAATTTGGTGATAGAGAGGTAGGGCACAAATCCCTAGGTCAACTCTCTTTGCAACAAATCGGTATTTGGCATTTGTGTTTGGCGGCTAAGGAAAGAAGAGAGAAAGGAAGAAGGAAAGCTAAGTTTGAGAGGAGATTCAAGAGGGAAGGAGAAATCGAAGAAGAAATCAGCAAGGTAAACCTCTTCAATTTCGTTTTGCTTGTTGCGTTAGTGTTTCCTTTTTTCTATAAGCTGATTTCTAAGCCTGAATGTAGAGATTCTTAGAGTTTCCATCCTTTTCCCTTTGAAATGGGTTTTTGTGGGTGTTGTCCTAATGAACCGATTTAAGAGGCTATAAGTGTGATAAATGAGTTTTTGGGGTTGGTGGATGAACCCTTGTGGTTATCTAATCGAACCAGTGGCTGCAATCGAGTTGTAAATCACTTTTAAGAATCCTAAGTTCGAACAGCCGTAGAGTCCGGACGTCGTATTCGGTAGTGTCCGGACGAATGTTGCTAGTGTCCGGGTAAGTACCCTATGGGAGTGTCCGGGTGCTTCTTCGTATCCGGGTGACCGAGGTCTCCGGGTGGAATCAGTGTCCGGGTTGTTTGTCCGGATAGGAATTAGTGTCCGGGTAGTTTGTCCGGATAGGACTAGTGTCCGGATTTCTTGTCCGGAGAAGTGGAGTGTCCGGACTGTTGTCCGGAAAAGTGATTGTGTCCGGATAGTCAGTGGTGTCCGGATAGCAGTTCTTGATCTGTTAATCTGATGTGAATTTATTTCCTTTAGGCGTTCGTCGGGGTTAGCTTGGAAGTATTTTAGGAGTGCGTTATACGTCAATCAAGGTGAGTTCCCTAAACCTTTACGACTTAAAGTGTTGAATGATTTTGACTGATTATGGTTTCATTTACGAGCATGAAATGTTTATAACTGTTACGCATGTTTTCCATGAAATACCTATTTTTACTTGAGGAAAATGTATTGTACTTGATGAACTGAGAATGACGATTTACAAGGGTTTTTAAAGATGCATGTTTGTGAAATGAATGACGTGCTATGTGGGGTCGGTCTGCACTGTGGGATCAAGGATGGATCCTCGGGATCTGAGGGTCCCTTGGATATGTAAGATAGACTGGTAGGTTGGAATTTGTTTCCCTCCTATTCGGTAGAGGGGAGTCCGTGGGGGCTCCAAAGAGGACAAGAGGGGAACCTAATGGAACCCTGATCGTAAGATGATATGTGATCCATACACAGTGTAGTACCATGCTTGAGGTATGCTAAGGTTTACGATAATGTTTTCATAAAGGCTTTTATACTGGTTACATGTTGTTCTCTGAGGGAATTCACTAGACCTTTTGGTCTAACCCTCGCTTTTCAAAACTAAACCATTTTCAGGTAAGCGCGCTATGGGTTCTTCTAGTAAGAACTAAGGAAGATGACGAGGAGGACTTGGAGCTTAGAGACACTCCATTTTGGTTTTAATAGCTATACTGTGGATTTTAGAGACTTCCGTTGTTAGAATTTTTGTTAGTACACTTTCTTATTGATGTAAAGACAAGATTATCTGTAATTCCAAACTTATTGATGACTAATTGCATGTTAATGAATTTGGGACGTTTTATTTATGAAAACTGGGATGTTACATCCGTCGCCCCTATTTCGCAACTTACTCATGTAACATCAATATTACAAGCTCCCTTCGACACTCATGACCCACATCGTGGACCTTTCATTCCTGCCTCACAACACTACTCATAAAGAGTTGCTAAAACCAATACCTTGATGACTCCTAGTCCTTCCTCCGGACACCATCGCCCCTCGGCAATTGTGTTCTCAATCACCGAGCAAAGGTACAGACCCTCATAAACTTGACACAAAAATCCATTCCCGACTCTTCCAAGGTCCAACTCTCCTCTTAAACACATATACCAAAACTACATACGTTCTCCCTTGAGTTGACCAACGCTTCTCCGCTCTCGGAGTTCTTCCTTAGCTTAAGATGTAATACTCTACGACCTAGTGGGTTAATAGCCTTCATGCATGACAATACAGTAAATAGATCCTTTTACACATTTTGTCATTTTTAAATAAACAACATTTAGAAACAACCCGGGTACCCGTGACCCCATCACTCTTATAACTTCAAAACCTTGCACAACGATTCGAGAATCGTTGGCATGCATCTTCCCGTGAACCTCAATCTTGCTCAATGCGAACAATGTTATTACGATAGTAATATATTGCATGAAAATCTTTTCGTATGAGACAATTCTGAAAGAATTACCGACACAAAGTAAACCAGTCGGTTCTCACACTCAATTGTATGATATCAAAAGGTCAATAAGCATTTTGGTTATAAGTGAATTGCAGGTAACCATTTTCTTGTCCATTTTTGTAACAATTTAACTTATCATTAAAAGTGTGGAATACTTTGCAAATCGCTAAGCTCAAAATTTCAATGTGCGACGTAACTGAAATCGCTTTTTTCTTTAAACGTGCACTCGTACAAGCTGACTCGTTTTGTTCAAAGTTGACATTTACGTTTTTATTTTAAATCGTGAAAATTTCATGTTACATAAAAGAACACCATGCATGAGACTCTATTTGCAATAGAAGGCTACTCACTCAACAAGGTCAACCGCTTTACTCACGCAGCTTATCCTTGATACTCCACTTACGACCAAGGGACGTCCTCTCGGTCAAGCACTAACTTGATGTACATGCATTCCACATCTCACTTACTCAGCCATTTCACACTATTTTCGCTTTGATCGACTATCTCACTTTCTACTTCTACATGCTTTCAATTCACTATAAGTATCTTATTCCATTTATCCTGCCAATGAAAAGCTCGACTAAAAAGTCATGGCTCCATTGATACTTTCAAGGTTTTGACACTGTTCTATCTTACCATCCCAACTGATCTATCCCATGATTTCCATAACTAGGACTCTCCCAAAACTGGAGTCTTACTCAAACTCAAACATTCATCCTCTCCGAATCCATGAAGAGCTACCTCTAGACGACTCATAACATTCTTTACAACGTTTCTTCTCTACGATGTATACATACATCACATCATAATGACTCTTACACGACACTTCCCTAAGCAATGGAGCTCGGTCTATCCCTTAGGGATCTTGCTGACCTATTCCTCAGCGTTCTCCCAGCCATAGCGCTAAACTGAAAGAAACCGATAGTTAATCCTTGCTAGACGTGACACAACAAATTCGCTATAAGTAAGGTATTGTAAGCACGCACATGTACCTGTAAGTTCGTAATTACACTGGCCAGGTGTAATCCCAAACTTACCTTACACGTTTGTCCTTGGCACCTTATTCCTAAGCGTATTTATAGTGATCGTTCCTATAGGCAATCCTATGTCTCGGCTGTGTTCCTCATCTTACAGTTTAAGTTTAGGCCCGAATGGTCACCTAAATCCCTTAAACTAAGGCTCTGATACCATTTGTAACGTCCCAATTTCATAAACATACAATAACATAAATTTAGCATTCGGATTAAAAATTAAGTTTGTCTTTAAACATCATCAAACTAAACTCGACAAAAATGACAGCGGAAGTCTCTACAATCCACAGCCGAGCACTAACTATAGACATCAAATTAAGACTGGAGTCTCTCTAATCTCCATGCCCTTCTTGCCTCCTCTCCTAATTCTTACTAGAAGATCCTGCTGAACGCTTACCTGAAAATGGTTTAGTTTTGAAAGCGAGGGTTAGACCAAAAGGTCTAGTGAATTCCCTCCATAAAACAACATGTATCAACAGTGAAATCATTTTGATGATAACATCGTAACTCATCACATAAGGTACTGCACTGTGTAATTGATCACATAACCATTCGCGATCGGGGCCCAAGCAGACTCCCCTTTCGCCCTCGAAGGTATCGGGGCCCAAGCAGACTCCCCTCCACCCGCCTAGGAGGAAACGAATTCCAACCATTAGGCTCATCATCCATAACCAAGGGATCATCAGATCCCGAGGCTCACTGATCCCACAGTGCAGACCAACATCACATAGCATGCACATACGTTACATAAAGCATGTAATAAAACCTTACAAAGCATGCCTTACATTTCATCATGTCAAACTTTCTTTTAGATATAAATAGGTACGTTCGTGAGAAACATGCATTTCGATTATAAACATTTTGTGCGCTTTAAGAACCATAGTCAGTAAGGAAAACGTTTAACACTTTACGCCGTAAAAAGGTTTAGGGAACTCACCTTGCTCTACGTACAACGCACTTCTTAAATACTTCCAAGCTAACCCAAATGAACACCTAAAGGGATAACATTTACATCAGATTAACAGTTCTATTCTGCTGTCCGGATAATTCTTTCCGGACACAACCCCTTTCCGGACACGACCTATCCGGACGCCAAACTCTCCGGATAACACACCCGGATACCAAGGCTTGTCCGGAGACTCCTTTCATCCGGGAACCCTCTTGGAGCACTTACCCGGACACGTGCAACCTATCCGGACACCACTAAAAAGTCAGTGTCCGGAAACTACTGCTGTTTCGAACCTCAGACATCTAAAAGTGATTAAAACTCGTTTATTTGATATCATCTCGATTAGACAACCATAGGGGTTCATTAACTAGTCATAATCACTAAATAAATTCCATTTTAAACCACCAAATCGGCACATTAGCAATAAAACTCCAAAATACTCAAAAAGGAGATGTTTAGGTAAAACTCTAACAATCCCTCACGATTTCCTCCCCGAATCAAGAACAAATAAGAGTAATGGACCTGAAATAAGCAGAAGAAATATGCTAGAAGATTACCTTAACAATTTCTTTGCACAAATTGAGAGCTTCCAACCTTTATCCTCTTCTTCTCTCTAACCTCTTAGCCGCCAAACACCAAGAGCGCACACACACACACACACAATACTGATTTCTACAAAATAGAAGATGCCCTAGGGATTGGAGTCCTTAAATATCTTTCACAATTTGCACAATAGTCCCTCTACTTATCTTTCATTCCTTTCACAAAGACCACTAAACTATCATTTTCACACAGAAAAACCCGGTTGTTACAGTATTTGTTCAAATATAGAAAATACATTTCTTCTTATTTTCGATGTTATCTTTATCAAAAATGATCAAAAGGTTACGCATTAATTTCTGATTTGTGTGAGTTTGGTGATTTGTCTTTGTAGACAAATTCTTTGTTGATCAAAACGTGTATTTGTTCAAATATAGAAAATACATTTCTTCGTATTTTCGAAGTTATCTTTATCAAAAATGATCAAAAGGTTATGAATTATTACTAACATTGCAGATACAATAATGATCAATAATACCCTTCAAAGACGACAAAACAACTTTGGCAAAAAAAGTCAAAGGAGGCTCTCTTTTTCAAAAAGTTGGTCGGCCAGGCCAATGATTTTCAAAGATGCTTTCCAGGCTAATGATTTTCAAAGATGTTTTCCAAATAATGCATTCCAATAATGCCTTACAAAATAATTCAAAATCAAGTCGGCAACCAATTGCCAGTCAAAAGGTATTCAATTATAGAAGACAGATGCACAGATGCCGGTTACCTTCTACTACTCAAAGGATTCAAATGCCTATATAAGAAGACACAAGATTAGAAGAGAAGGCATCGGGTTTTTTCACCAGTTTAGATATTAGTTTTTCTTCCTCAAATATGTTATGTCTAAGAAGTCTTCTCCCTCCCTTAGATTTTCCACTTCGAGATGTTCAAAGTCTTTAGACTTTCAAATCTTTATTTCTCCAGATGTATGCAAAGATTTTCGTAGAGATAACTGTACAGTAAACCATTTGATCAAAGAAGGTATCTTTTAATCATGCTCTTTTTTATGGTATTTAATTATGGTTGCCTTATCTTGCAAATTTTTAGTATTTCAAATCATATTGCATTTATACAATTGTTAATTCCACATACCAATCCAATATCTCTTTTAAATAATCTTTCAAACCTTTCCTCACAAATCGGTATTTTTAACTTTAAAGTAATATATTTCAATGATCCTAGTTTATGGTATCAATCAGTTTCAAATTTAAGTTTTCATGAGACGATCCTTCTCTCCCTTTGGTATCAGAGCTAGATTGGTGGAAATTAGTAGATGAATACTAAACTTTGTATATTTCTACAAATCTTATTTGGAGATAGTTTTAAATTTAAGAAAATGATTTCTTTTAATATGAACGGGATGTTAGTGTTGGTCAGCCTTTTCAGGTCGGTGTTGGTCAGCCCAGTCGGTTAGATTAGCGTAAGTGGCGCAGGAGGTAAGACGCCCAACCGGACCACGACTATTCATGGGTGGTCCCTCCGAAGGTGGTCCCTCCGAAGGTGGTCCTTCTAAATTATTCAACCAGTATTTAAAGAAAGCATTTTTCTACAGTTTAAAACAACTCTTTAAATATATTTGTTAAATAGATAAAGTTATGAATTTATTTACTAAGAAACACAATTCTGAAACTGATAACATAGAAGATAATGATTTTCATATGAATTCTTCTGAAATTCATATTTCAAGTATTGAGCAAAGCCTAACAAATTGGATGATTCCCAAAAAGATGTTAAAACGATTTATAAAATAGGAACTTTTGATTTCTTACAAGGATACTCAATCAAAACCATAGAACAAACTGTTTCAATCAATAGAGATTACAATAATCTCACCCTCTTATCCAAATCATCCATAATACGACATAGACAAAAATATAAATTTTTACATGTTGGATTAGTTCAAGTTGCTATCAAACCTTTGTTTAGATTAGGAATAGATGCCCCAGTATTGTTCGTACCTAGAGATGCTAGGCATACAAATTTCCAAAATTCCATCCTTGTTATGGCAGAAACCAATATATCAAATGGCCCGATCTACTTCAATTGTTATCCCAACTTTTCAGTAGGATTATTTGACCCAAATATTTTAGACACTTTAGTTCTTACTATCAAAAGAAAAAACTTAGAATTTAAAGAAGACACTAAAGCTGTAGCCATAATCTATAGAGTTTGTTACAAAACCATGACTTCAACCATTGAACCAAAAACTAGGTTATCAAGCCCCAAAGATGAAACAATTATATTTGAAGCCAATCCTCAACACACTAAGATTCAAACACCGAAACGTCTCAAATGGAATGAAATTACTCAATCTTGTAATTGGAATCTTCAAGATATTAGTATTCCAAAACCTATAGATAATTCAAATCACATATCTAATATTATTGAACATGAAGACGGATCAGTTGATATTAATTTCAACAATTTCAACAATCTTCGATCTATTTCTTCAAGGTTATCAACAGGATCAATAAATAATATAAAAACCCCTTCTATTCAAAGATCTCAATCATTAAAATTCAAAAATGTAGATTTCAATAAACCAATTCCTCAAACTCTTTATCAAGAAGGATCTGATGATTCTCAAAGTTATTTTTACGAACCTACTCCTTCAAAAATTCAAACTGAAATTAATCAATACAAAAACTGTAACAACCCAATATTCTAATGAGTTTTTAAAGTTGGTGGTCAAAGTGAAATAAATGGAAGTTAACTTGAGGGACTAGATTGTAAATTTATGAAGTGTATAAAAAGACTCCAATCCCTAGGGCAGCCCCCATTTCTTGCTGAATTCAGTATTTTGTGTGTGAGTGCTCTTGGTTGGCGGCTAGGAAGAAGGAAAGAGAGAAAGGAAGAAGGTTTGAGAAGAAATCAAGAGAGAAAGGAGAAATCAAACTAGAATCTGCAAGGTAATGTATCCTAATTCGTTCATCTGATTAGATTAATGCTTCTCCTTCCTATTATTATGAATCCATAGGACTGAGGTGGGTGATTACTTGAGTTTTCACCATTTTTCCCTTAAAATGAAGTTTTATGGGTTTTGTCATTTGGAATCGTTTTTAAGAGATTAAAGTGGGATTAATTGGGTGTTTGGGGTTGGTGGATGAACCCTTATGGTTATCTAATCAAGCAAATGGCTAAAATCGGGTTAGAAATCACTTTTAAGAAATTTATTTTCGGACAGCAGTCGTATCCGGACACCTTCAGTTCTTGATGATATGGTGGTTTCCGGATACAGATGCTAGTGTCCGGGTAAAGCTCCATGGTGGTATCCGGACTAGTATGGTATCTGGACTAGTATGGTATCCGGACTAGTATGGTATCCGGACTAGTGTGGTATCCGGACTAGTATGGTATCCGGACTAGTATGGTATCCGGACAAGTGTAGTATCCGGACAAGTGTGGTATCCGGACAAGTCAGTACCCGGAAACCATGTGTTGGACAGTAGGTTGAGCCGTTTTATCTTATGACGATCTATTGCCCTTAGGTGTTCGATTGGTTTAGCTGGGAAGAGTTTAAGAAGTGCGTTCTACGATAATCAAAGGTGAGTTCCCTAAACCCTTTTTACGACTTAAAGTGTTAAATGATTTTGACTGATTATGGTTTCATTACGAGCATGAAATGTTTATAACCGGTACGCATGTTTTCCATGAAATACCTGTTTTACCTGAGAAAATGTATTGTACTTGATGAGCTGAGAATGACGATTTACTAAGGTTTTAAAGGTGCAAGTTTTATCAAATGAATGACGTGCTATGTGGAGTCGGTCTACACGATAGGATCAGAGATAGATCCTCGGGGTCTGATGATCCCTTGGATGTTTATGACAGACTGGTAGGTTGGAATCCGTTTCCTCCTATTTCGAGTAGAAAGGGGGGTCTGCGTAAGCTCCGGGAAGGGGAGTTTGCGTAGGCTCCGGTTGAGGGCGAGAGGGTAACCCATTGGGCCCCGATCGCAGAATGTTTATGTGATCTTATATACAGTGTAGTACCATGCCTGATGTTATGTTAAGGTTTACGATGATATTTTCATAAATGTTTTATACTGGTTACATGTTGTTTTCGGAGGGGATTCACTAGACCTTTTGGTCTAACCCTCGCTTTCAAAACTAAACCATTTTCAGGTAAGCATGTTAAAGGTTCTTCAAGTAAGAACCGTGTGATGGCAGGAAGGATTTGGAACTTAGAGCGACTCCAAGTCTTTTGGCTGATGTTTAGATAGAGATCTCGGCTGTGGATTAGAGACTTCCGCTGTCAATTTTGCTTAGCTTAGTGAAAAGAATGTTTATGAACAAGATAATAATGTAATCTGAATGCTATATTATAGATAAATTCTTGTTATGAAAATTGGGACGTTACAAATGGTATCAGAGCCTTAGTTTAAGGGATTTAGGTGACCATTCGGGCCTAAACTTAAACTGTAAGATGAGGAACACAGCCGAGACATAGGATTGCCTCTAGGAACGATCACTATAAATGCGCTTAGGAATAAGGTGCCAAGGACAAACGTGTAAGGTAAGTTTGGGATTACATCTGGCCAGTGTAATTACGAACTTACAGGTACATATGCGTGCTTACAATACCTTACTTATAGCAAATTTGTTGTGTCACGTCTAGCAATGATTAACTATCGGTTTCTTTCAGTTTAGCGCTATGGCTGGGAGAACGTTGAGGAATAGGTCAGCAAGATCCCTGAGGGATAGACCGAGCTCCATTACTTGGGGAAGTGTCGTGTAAGAGTCACTATGATGTGATGTATGTATACATCGTAGAGAAGAAACGTTGTAAAGAATGTTATGAGTCGTCTAGAGGTAGCTCTTCATGGATTCGGAGAGGATGAATGTTTGAGTTTGAGTAAGACTCCAGTTTCGGGTGAGTCCTAGTTATGGAAATCATGGGATAGATCAGTTGGGATGGTAAGATAGAACAGTGTCAAAACCTTGAAAGTATCAATGGAGCCCTGACTTTTAGCCGAGCTTTTCATTGGTAGAATAAATGGAATAAGATACTTATAGTGAATTAAAAGCATGTAGAAGTAGAAAGTGAGATAGTCGATCAAAGAGAAAATAGTGTGAAATGGTTGAGTAAGTGAGATGTGGAACGCATGTACATCAAGTTAGTGCTTGATCGGGGGGGCGACCCTTGGTCGTAAGTGGAATATCAAGGATAAGCTGCGTGAGTAAGCGGTTGACCTTGTTGAGTGAGTAGCCTTCTATTGCAAATAGAGTCTCATGCATAGCGTTCTTTTATGTAACATGAAATCTTCACGATTTAAAAATAAAAACATAACTGTCAACTTTGAACAAAATGAGTCAGCTTGTACGAGTACACGCTTAAAGAAAAAGCGATTTCAGTTACGTCGCACATTGAAATTTTGGGCTTAACGATTTGCAAAGTATTCCACACTTTTAATGATAAGTTAAATTGTTACAAAAATGGTCAAGAAAATGGTTACCTGCAATTCACTTATACCAAAATGCTTATTGACCTTTTGATATCACACAATTGAGTGTGAGAACCGACTGGTTTACTTTGTGTCGGTAATTCGTTCAGAATTGTCTCATACGAAAAGATTTTCATGCAATATATTACTATCGTAATAACATTGTTCGGATTGAGCAAGATTGAGGTTCACGGGAAGATTATTGCCAACGATTCTCGAATCGTTGTGCAGGGTTTTGAAGTTATAAGAGTGATGGGGTCACGGGTACCCGAGTGTTTCTAAATGTTGTTTATTTAAAATGATAAAATGTGTAAAAGGATTTATTTATTGTATTGTCATGCATGAAGGCTATGAACCCACTAGGTCGTAGAGTATTACGTCTTAAGCCAAGGAAGAACTCCGAGAGCGGAGAAGCGTTGGTCAAGTCAGGGGAGAACGTATGTAGCTTTGGTATATGTGTTTAAGAGGAGAGTTGGACCTTGGAAGAGTCGGGAATGGATTTTAGTGTCAGATGTATGTGGGTCTGTACCTTTGCTCGATGACTGAGAACACAGTTGCCGTGGGGCGATGGTGCTCGGAGGAAGGACTAGGAGTCATCAAGGTATTGGTTTTAGCAACTCTTTATGAGTGGTGTTGTGAGGTAGGAATGAAAGGTCCACGATGTGGGTCATGAGATTCGAAGGGAACTTGTAAGATTGATGTTACATGAGTAAGTTTCGAAATGGGGGCGACGGATTATAAAGTTAACTATGATGTGTAGGGAGGAATAGGTCCCATAAGGAACTCATGTTAAAGGGTAGGTTAAGGAAGTAGTTAAGAGTTGTCTTTTGTTGTTGAAGTCGGCAACGGTGTATGTTGGCCGAGGCCGAAGACTCAAACCAGATGAGTGTAAGTTGATAAAATATCTTGTAGATGTGTTAAATTAGTAAGAGATTGTTGTTGTTGAATAGGCGTTCTATTTACGAGGCGAGGAGGGTCCGTAGAAGGACAAGGTGTGTAACACAAGCGGAGTGATGTAGACTATACCAGTCTGTAAGAAAATGTGCCGTGTCTAAGAAAGGACTCGGGTCATAAAAGAGCTAGTTAGGATGTTCGTGTTTGAGCTAAGTGTGAACTCCTGAGTCATAGTTCAACAAGTTGGGAGAGAACTAAGTAGCAAGACAGACTCGATTGTAGTATACGGGAGAATATGAAGGAAAGTGTGAATTGTGTAGTAATGACCATGAGAGACTTGGTCGGTAGTGTGATAATAGGAGTGGTGAATGTACGAATGAATAGTAGCGTCAATTGCCAAGATATCGGTGTCAGCCGGTGATGTAGTAAGGCGATGTTAGAAAGATGAAGGATTAGAAGGAAGTCCTTTTGGGATTTCGGATAGAGTGTATGTTTTGCAATCCCAGTTGTTGAAGTACGTGGGTTGTAAGTAGGTGTATTTTGACTGTTATCGGAATGGAATGTCGGGGCAGAATTGGGTGATTGCCCAGCTGTGAGACCAAGCTTTGTGGTTACGTATGTTGTTAAGTATATTCTTGAAGGCAGAGTAAGTTTAAAGAAGATGATGAATAGATTAGTCAAGCTGTAGTATAGTAGATGAGACATCGCTAAAGAATGAAAATTGTTCCTTATGCTTGAGAGAATGATCCTAGGAATAGTTGGAAATTTTGGTTATGTTTAAGGAATTACGTGATGATGATTGTGGGTCGGAGTAGTAGTATGATCGTTAGTTGATTTGAATTGTCATGATAGAGGTATAAGCCTTTGGTTGGTTGATTTAAATTTTATAGATTTGTTAAGTAATGACGTTCATTTGTTATTACAGAAGGTGTTACAATTTTTGGGGAAGTGTTATTGAGACTAACACACTGATTGTTAAAGAATTATTTAAGGTAAATCAAAGTAAGAAAGCCGGGATGACGGTACATATATATATATATATATATATATATATATATATATGCCTGTCTGATTTTATGATCATAGTGGTTAGTCGAAAGAATTATGGAACCCGAGTTTCAGGGTGTTCCTGATTTAATAGATCCGTTTGTAATAGGGAATCCAAGGGGGTGGATTATTAGAGTGAATAGGGGACGTTACTAAGAAACATACTTTGGGGTCATTGGAAGTTTAAAGAGGATAAGGGTTGTGTTAGCCAAAATGTGGTGGGATAGATGTGAAATCCTTAAAGAATGTGGATTGTTGCTTTTGTGTGATAGAAATGTCTGAGAAGGTAAAAGTTGGAGATTAAAGAATGTGTAGCGACGTCGAACACTGGTCTTGTTTCGAGACGGCTTGGTTGAATGCCTTAAGATAAGATTTTGGTGCAACTGTTTGGTTATGTAAGAATGAGAAAGCGATATCAACATGTGGAAAGGTCGGGAGAGAGGGGCAAGTAATGTTTGGTGAGCAGTGCTCCACGCTAACGTGGGGAAGGTGTAGATAGTATGTCGGAGCAAGTGAGTAAGTTGGAAGTAGTAAACTTGACAGTATTTCCGAAAGGTACAGTATTGTGTAGATTGTCTTTGATTAGTGTGTGAACCGTTGGAAAGAATATTGAGGAAGGAAATTGTGTAAGTTTTTGTGCAGGGAAGAAGTAGATGAGACAACTAAATGAGTTAAGTTAGTGACTTTGTGAGAAAGGTGTAAACGATTTGGTCGTGCAGTGTTTAAGCTAGTGAGAATAGTATGGTGTGACCATGGTTATTCCTCCCAGTTGGGTGAGGGTAACCGGAGTTATGTTTTATGATCGAACGAACGTGGTAATCAGCGAGGATTTGATGTGTTTCAGGATAAGTTTAATTCGAGTAGGGGAACACCTCAACGTTAGGTTTGAAGGTTCCTACCCTAGGTTACGTACAAGGATGGAGTGATGAAGTGGTGAGGATGTAAGAAATGGTTGACGAACTGTGGTCGAGGTGGTCCGAGAAAGGGAAACGTTATTCGCATAGTCGATTGTTGTTTAGGAGAAGTAATCTAGGATTGCTTGTATTTCGATGAAGGAACTCTGGGTTGTGAGTTGTCGGGACGTTCAGGTTTGGATTTGTGTCAAGCGGTCAAGTGTGTGTCTGTCTCTTAGTAAATGAATCTCGTGTTGTGGCAGAGGATTTAGCCAAGTTCCTCCTTAAAGGAAGTGTTGATGCATGAGAAGCCTTAGTAAATCTTCTGTAGTCAAGATCGACCGAGTAGGAACAGTAGCCTACGAGTTAGAGTACCGTAAGAACTGAAGGAAATGCACCCAAGGCTCCATGTTTCGAGTTTAATGAGGTGGTTGACTGAGTCAGATATAGCTTTACTTTGGGAAGTGTCGGTTTTGATGTGGGCAAGATACCCGCATCTTTTCCAATAAGGAATTCCGGGGACGGAATTCTTTTAAGGAGGGAGTGTTGTAACAACCCAATATTCTAATGAGTTTTTAAAGTTGGTGGTCAAAGTGAAATAAATGGAAGTTAACTTGAGGGACTAGATTGTAAATTTATGAAGTGTATAAAAAGACTCCAATCCCTAGGGCAATCCCCATTTCTTGCTGAAATCAGTATTTTGTGTGGGAGTGCTCTTGGTTGGCGGCCAGGAAGAAGGAAAGAGAGAAAGGAAGAAGGTTTGAGAAGAAATCAAGAGAGAAAGGAGAAATCAAACTAGAATCTGCAAGGTAATGTATCCTAATTCGTTCATCTGATTAGATTAATGCTTCTCCTTCCTATTATTATGAATCCTTAGGACTGAGATGGGTGATTACTTGAGTTTTCACCATTTTTCCCTTAAAATTAAGTTTTATGGGTTTTGTCATTTGGAATCGTTTTTAAGAGATTAAAGTGGGATTAATTGGGTGTTTGGGGTTGGTGGATGAACCCTTATGGTTATCTAATCAAGCAAATGGCTAAAATCGGGTTAGAAATCACTTTTAAGAAATTTATTTTCGGACAGCAGTCGTATCCGGACACCTTCAGTTCTTGATGATATGGTGGTTTCCGGATACGGATGCTAGTGTCCGGGTAAAGCTCCATGGTGGTATCCGGACTAGTATGGTATCCGGACTAGTGTGGTATCCGGACTAGTATGGTATCCGGACTAGTATGGTATCCGGACAAGTGTAGTATCCGGACAAGTGTGGTATCCGGACAAGTCAGTACCCGGAAACCATGTGTTGGACAATAGGTTGAGCTGTTTTATCTGATGAGGATCTATTGCCCTTAGGTGTTCGATTGGTTTAGCTGGGAAGAGTTTAAGAAGTGTGTTCTACGATAATCAAAGGTGAGTTCCCTAAACCCTTTTTACGACTTAAAGTGTTAAATGATTTTGACTGATTATGGTTTCATTACGAGCATGAAATGTTTATAACCGGTACGCATGTTTTCCATGAAATACATGTTTTACCTGAGAAAATGTATTGTACTTGATGAGCTGAGAATGACGATTTACTAAGGTTTTAAAGGTGCAAGTTTTATGAAATGAATGACGTGCTATGTGGAGTCGGTCTACACTGTAGGATCAGAGATAGATCCTCGGGGTCTGATGATCCCTTGGATGTTTATGACAGACTGGTAGGTTGGAATCCGTTTCCTCCTATTTCGAGTAGAAAGGGGGGTCTGCGTAAGCTCCGGGAAGGGGAGTTTGCGTAGGCTCCGGTTGAGGGCGAGAGGGTAACCCATTGGGCCCCGATCGCAGAATGTTTATGTGATCCTATATACAGTGTAGTACCATGCCTGATGTTATGTTAAGGTTTACGATGATATTTTCATAAATGTTTTATACTGGTTACATGTTGGTTTCGGAGGGGATTCACTAGACCTTTTGGTCTAACCCTCGCTTTCAAAACTAAACCATTTTCAGGTAAGCATGTTAAAGGTTCTTCAAGTAAGAACCGTGTGATGGCAGGAAGGATTTGGAACTTAGAGCGACTCCAAGTCTTTTGGCTGATGTTTAGATAGAGATCTCGGCTGTGGATTAGAGACTTCCGCTGTCAATTTTGCTTAGCTTAGTGAAAAGAATGTTTATGAACAAGATAATAATGTAATCTGAATGCTATATTATAGATAAATTCTTGTTATGAAAATTGGGACGTTACAAAAACCAAATATACTTGGGTTATGGTGTACTGGTAAAGCCCTTGGGGGATGTAGTGGAAGCTCATCTACCCAGGGTTCAAATCCAGGCACTACCAAAGCCCTTGTGGCCATGGAGGTTCACCTGCGATGACTCCGGGCCATTCGTGGTCGCCCGGGGATTAGTCGGTGCGCGTTGGCCCGGAAACCCACGGTTACCAAAAAAAAATATGAGTGATTCAAATATTAATATGAAGTATCTTAGAGAAGAATTTTACTATAACCATAATGAACAAAGAAGAAATTTCTATTATTCATCTGTTAATAATCCAAAAGAAGAGTTGAGACATCAACTCTTTTGGAGAAAATATATCATGAAACACAATATTCATATAACCTTTTTTAATTGGTATGAAATGTATTGTAAAGAACAAAATATTCCAAACCCATTTATTAATATTTATGATACCCCAAAGATAACTCAAAATTATAAAATAATTAAGAGTGAAGAAATCATAACTACAACACATCCCCGAAAAGATTCAGTTTTAATAAATAATAAATATATAGGAACACCTTTAGTTATACCAAAAGCTGATAAAGAACAAACCCTTAAAACCATTATATATCAAAATAATTATTCAAATGACATCCTTAACACTATGAGCCAACAACTAAATAGAATTGAAAACAACCAAAGTAATAATATACAAAAGGTTGAGATTCCTTCTTCAAAAGAAAAGGACGAAGAAAATAATAAAAATCCAATTTTTATCCCACACCAAATTGATTCTAATGCTAATTTAGGTTACAACCAAAAATTAGTTAATGAATTAGAACAAAAGTTAACCAAACTAAATATTAATGTGGTTAATCAAGAATCAGATTCAGATTCAGAATCTAAAGATATATCTCAAATTTATGAACAATTTGCCAATAAATTAACTTTTAAAGGCAGTTCTACCAATATTAGTCGACCTCAAACGAGAAACTATTATCATAGACCAACTTTCCCAGATGTTCAATTTGAAGAAAGAGAATATGCTTTTAATAGAAGTGCATATGACGGAACCTCAGTCTATGAATGGAACATCGATGGACAATCTGAACACCAAATTCTTAATACAATTACAGAACTCAATATGGCCTCAAACGCATATTCAACTAAAAGCAATACCCAAAAACAAATTGCAAATATTATCATTTCCGGTTTCACTGGCATTTTAAAAGGCTATTGGGATATGTACGTTACTGCAGAAAAGAAAAATATATAATCCTCAATGCAAAGAAAACTGTAGTCAAAACTGAAAATAATCAAATTCAACAAACTCAAGAAGATGACATAATCAATACTCTTATCTATAGCATTATAAAAAACTATATAGGAGATCCATCCTTATTCCAAGAAAAGAGTTCTGAAATACTCTTAAACCTCACTTGTAGAAAACTACAAGATTACAGAAGGTATACAGACATGTTTTTATCAAAAGTAATGTTAAGACCTGACTGTAGAGAAGCTTATTGGAAAGAAAGGTTAATTGCTGGATTACCAAAACTTTTTGCAGAAAGAATAAGAGAAAAATTAAGATAAGATTATAATAATCAAATTCCTTACAAAGAATTAACTTATGGTCAAATAACCAGTTACGTTAATCGTGAAGGATTAGCTATTTGTTCAGACTTAAAACTCAAAGCCAAAATAAAGAAAGACAGAATTAATAGTAGAGATGAACTTGGCAATTTTTGTCAACTATATGGATATGAAACCATATCTGCTCCTACATCATCCAAATCTAAAAGATATTCAAGTTATAAAAAGAAATACTCTGGCAAAAGATTTAAGACAAAATATGATAAGACTAATAAATACAAATACGATAAATCTGACAAGTACAATAAGAAAAAAACCTTATAAGAAATTTAACAAAAAATCTCATAAACAAACAGATTCAAAAGATATAATTATTTGTTATAAATGTGGCAAAACTGGTCATATGGCAAAAAATTGCTATGTTAAGAAACAGATTAATGAATTACAAATTTCTGATCAACTAAAAGCTCAAATAAGCAAACTAATCCTCAATGATGATTATTCAAGCTCAGATTCTGAATCTAGCATTTCAGATTATGTTAATAATGACTTAAACGTTTTAGAAGATTGTTCAACTAGCAGTTCAGATTCTGAAACCTGTGAATGTTTAGGAAACTGTACTTGTTATAAAATTAATGTCATAACAAAAGAAGACAGAGAGTTCCTTGAACTCCTAGATAAAATTCCAGATCAAACCATTAAAGAAGAAGCCACAAATAAATTTCTCAATTACAATTCTAAAAATGAAACAAATACTTCAAAAACGAACGAACCCTTTAATCTCCAAGAAGTTTTTAAAAGATTTTCTCAACCAATTAAACCTATATCTACTTAAGAACTTCAAGAAGAATTAAAATCAGTCAAAACATAAATTAAAATTATCAAATATCGCCTTTCAAAAATTGAAAAAGACAAAACCGATATTCCAAATGAAAACCCTAAGGTCACAGTCATTTCAAATAAAGAACCAAATATTAACAAAGTTAAAATTCCTAAAACCATTTCATGGCAATGATGGAATACAAGTATTAATCTTTGTATAGGAGATAAATTCAAAGTAACTGTCATCGCCCTTATTGATAGTGGTGCTGACATGAATTGCATCCAAGAAGGGATTATCCCCACAGTTTATTATGAAAAAACTTCAAATCGTTTGTCAACCGCTAGTGGATCAAAACTTAACATTTCGTACAAAGTTTCTAGTGTTCATATTTGTAAAAATGATTATTGTTACAAAACATCTTTAATCCTTGTCAAAAACCTAACTTCTACTTTGATTTTAGGAACCCCTTTTATTTTCCAACTTTACCCTTTTACTATAAATAAAGAAGGTATTTGTAAAAAAGTTTTAAATAAAGAAATATTCTTTGAATTTTCTGATCCAATTGTTCATACTGAACTCAACACTTTAAATAACAAAATTAAACAATCAAAATACTTGGTCAATGAAATCAATGACAAAAGAATTATCGATCATCTCAAAGATAAAGATATTCAAAATCAAATTAAAAGAATTAAAAGAATTGTTTGAAACAATGTTTGCTCTAATATTCCAAATGTCTTTTGGAAAAGAAAGCAACATATTGTCAAATTACCTTATATTAAAGATTTCAATGAAAAGGACATTCCTTCAAAATCAAGATCAAGAGCTATTCATATGTCAAATGAATTACAATAACATTGCAAAAAAGAAATCCAAGATTTATTAGACAAAAAACTTATAAGATCTTTTAAATCACCTTGGTCTTGTTCAGCCTTTTATGTTATGAATGCAGCTGAATTAGAAAGAGGTTCTCCAAGACTTGTTATTAATTACAAATTTTTAAACAAAGTTTTAGAATGGATTCGATATCCAATTCCAAATAAAAGATATTTATTGAAAAGACTTTACGATGCAAAAATACTTTCAAAATTCGACATGAAATCTAGATTTTGGTAAATACAGATTCATGAACAAGATAAATACAAAACAGGCTTCAATGTTCCTTTTGGTCATTATGAATGGAACGTAATGTCTTTTGGTCTCAAAAATGCCCCATCAGAATTTCAAAATATTATAAATGATATCATTATCCCTATAAGCAATTTTGCTATTGTTTATACAGATGATGTTTTAATCTTTTCAAAATCTATTGAACAACATTTCAAACATTTAAATATATTTTATAATTTAGTTCATCACAATGGACTAGTTATTTCTTCAACAAAAAATGAGTTTATTTCAAACTAATATTAGGTTCTTAGGCCATGATATTGTTCAAGGCACTATAAAACCAATCCAACGAAGCTTAGAGTTTGCTAATAAACTTCCAGATGAAATTAAAGACAAAACTCAACTTCAAAGATTTTTAAGATGTTTAAATTATGTTCATGATTTTTTCAAAGATTTAGGTATTATATGCAAACCTTTATATCAAAGACTCAAAAAGAATCCACCACCATGGACTCAAGAACATACAAATATTGTCAAACATATTAAAGAAAAGGTTAAATATTTACCTTGTCTTAATATCCCACAACCAAATGCTAGTATTATCGTTGAAACCGATGCTAGTGATTTAGGATTTGGAGGAATATTAAAACAAAAAATTAATAAAGATTCTATTGAAGAACTTGTAAGATTTTTTTCAGGTGCTTCGAATGATACTCAAAAAAATTATTCAACCGTTAAAAAGGAAATTTTAAGTATCGTTTTATGTATCAAAAAAATTGAAGATGATTTATATATGAAACCCTTTTTATTAAGAATAGATTGTCAATCTACAAAACCCATTTTAGAAAATGATATCAAAAATGTTATTTCAAAACAAATTTTTGCAAGATGGCAAGCATTGTTAAGTAACTTTGATTTCCAAATAGAATTTATCAAAGGAGAAAATAATTCTCTACCAGATTTTTTATCTAGAGAATTTTTACAGGGGAAATGATGTCCAAAAAAATTGATCAAACTGATGTTAAAAATTCTTCTGCTCAAAAGATTCAAGACCCTGATCAAAAGAAAAAGATGCAACTATCACCGTTCAAACCACTCAATAATCCTACCCTGCATCTTCCTCTCTTTTCCAAATGATTCCCACAAAATAGATTTGCTCCAATTACCCCTATAAAGACTCAGCCTTCATATTCTTCTCTAGTTCAAATGCCAGGTACAATATCACCAAATTATACTCCTAAAAAGGTTGTCGTTTCGTCAAACACTCAAACCATTACTCTTTAAAAACCAAGAACAACTACACCTTCTTCCAAAACCAATAGCAGTTCTTATATCCCAAATCTGGAAGGTTTTTAGTTTTGAAAGTGAAGGTTAGACCATGAGGTCTAGTGAGTTCCCTCAAAAGCCATACCATAAATAACAGAGTTTATAAAAGTTTTGCAGTAAGAAATGTTTATTCAAAAGTCGTCATAAAGCACACATATATAATCAACACACCATGACATGCTAATGGCACACGCTATGGTCACACACACCGTGACAGCGTATAAGGGCACACACCGCCCATATATTAAACGAATTCATATATTTAATATTATGGGACACACCCCCATCTCACACAAATGCCATAGCATGTCCACACGTAAGCAATTTATATCCACACAATTAAATCACACTTTTCATGCATAGTTTAAAAATAGCATAAGCATTTGCCAATATGTACATGCATAAAGTTCCTCACTTAAAAAGGTTTTAGAATCAGAAAAACTCACCTGGCGCTTTAGCAATATCTTCTCACGAAACCTCCGATTTTAAGGGGAACACCTACGATGTTAAAAATAAGGATAGTGAGTCTCGAGTTAATCTTAGCCCAGTCCGAACAATTTTCTACCTAACTTGACTCACATCTAACTCTAAATTCTGAACCCAAAAGTTTCGGCTATGCTACTAACAATTTGGGCTCAAGTCCGGATCTACGGCCCACGCTAATTAATACCGGATCCAATAATAAATTCCGGATCCTATGACAAACTCCGGACTCAACCAACGGCCCAAGCCCAGATCCTCATGCGGGTTCCGGATCTACTTCGGCCTATAACATTTCTGAATCCAAATTAAGAAATTTCGGATCCCTTTTTCGTCCCACACATTCCGGATCCAACTTATGGATTCCGGATCCTATATTAGCCCAACTACAATTCCGGATCCCATCTTAATAATTCCGGATCATTAATAAATTCTGGATACACTCCGGTTCCCATTGGGTTCCGGTATGAGTTCCGGTTCCACCCAGTTTCGGTTTCGGATTAATATTTCGAACACTAAGATTTTCAACAAAAGTGACCACTCTATAATCGAAATCAAATTTTGGTATTAAGCTATTAATTTATTAAGAAGATACTAGTATTAACTAATTGATAGCTAAACCTTCCAATTACTCTAATAAGAAGGTTGCACACAGTAGTCATTTCATTTCTTTCTGATCGATAAACAAAACTTAACCCTAACTCTCCCAAATATTCTAATTAAATCAATAAGTGATAGGAGGAGAAGATTACCTCTAGAACAGATGAAATTTCCACTCCAAATCCTGTGATTCCACTACATCTTGCAAGCTTCAAATGGGTTTAACACACACACACACACAAAATCGCACAGTAGCCGCCCTGATTGATTGAGAAGAAGAATGATGGAGTCTCTAGGGTTTTTACCCTTTTTATACTTCCCACCATTAACCACCAACTTAATCCTATTTCTCACTTGGACCACGGAACTTCTAAATTTTCGAACTTCTGCCACACACCTTATTTATTGACCAAAAATAAAACCCGGTTATTACAATATCCTCCCCTCAAAAGACTTCCGTCCCCGGAATTCCATTTTCAAACAAGCGAGGGTACTGAATCCTCATGTCCGATTCCAATTCCCAAGTTGCTTCTTGCCCCTTATGGAATTGCCACTGAACTTTCACTAACGCAACTTCCTTATTCCTCGTCTTCCGGACTTTGCGGTTTGTGATTGCCAACAGTTCCTCTACATAACTTAACTTCTCATCTACACGAATGTATTTCAATGGCACCGCTATGCTCTCTTCGGCCAGGCATTTTCTTAAATTCGACACATGAAATGTCGAATGCACTCCCCGAAGCACCTCGTGTAATTCCAGCTTATACGCCACCTCACCCACACGTTCGGTGATGGCAAACGGCCCGACATGCCTAGACCTTAATTTCCTTATCTTTCTAAATCACACGACTCCTTTCCATGGGGACACCTTAAGCGTCACTTTATCCCCCACCATGAATTCAATCGGTCTCCTTCTTTTGTTCGCATACACCCTATGGCGGTCTTGAGCCACTCTAAACTTCTCACGAATCTGGTTGACTTAATAGCGGTCAACCGCACGACCTCCAGTCTCACCCAATGCCTCTTTCCACGATATCTCTTTATTCATGGAAGGTTCACAGATAACTGCACGTGCCAACCTCTTTGCTTCTATAAGGAATCTATCACTCCCACGAAGCATAACCCTTCAACAATAAGTCGCATACCCACGAACTATCACACTTTTGGTTAACTACGACTCTTACCCCAGAAACTCGCGTATCATAAAAATGCCTCAAGCCAACTTTAACAATTGCACACAAAATCATCCACACCCAGACTCACGGTTTTAAAATACGACAAAATAAGGGCTCCACACACAATTCTACAATCGCTTTCCCAACACGACATACGTCTAAAGCAGATAACACTTCCTTGCCTGAATTACATTGACTACTATCCATCAATAATCAATTCACACGTTCTCACCACATCATCACCCCACACTATACTTGACTAAAAGTAGGAAACTTCTATACTCTAACATCTGAAGCAGCCACCAACCAAACCGAACCAATCCAGAAGACACACATTCAACTTCCCAC
The DNA here is from genome assembly GCA_033807775.1 of Saussurea involucrata. Taxonomy (NCBI): domain Eukaryota; kingdom Viridiplantae; phylum Streptophyta; class Magnoliopsida; order Asterales; family Asteraceae; genus Saussurea; species Saussurea involucrata. The sequence continues at coordinate 69,398,993 of CM066317.1, forward strand.
TGCACCCAACACTCGTCCATCCACATAGATTCAAGTTTCACCCACTCGACAAGAAAGTGTGCCCAAGCTCACACAAAACTATTCCCCTTAACTTATCATCGAATGACAAACTCACTTGGAATGTTTCATACACCACTACCAAGTCTAATCCAATGGTCCTTCATTCCGAGCACTACATTTAACTTTCTTCTCAAGACATAACACATGATTCCAAGGAACGGCTTATCATATGATGCACACTTTTGACCGACCTCACAAACTAGCTTTCCTCGACCCTTAAACTAACACATACACGCAACCCTCTTTCTCATACTCCCACTAGGAGTTCATGTACTCGACGATGTCACCCTGTACCCACTGTTTCACAATATCGACCACACACTTAGATCCACGATTCTGAAATGAATTAAGAGTTTTACACACAACTCCACTTCCGTAAGAACAAATTTATAGATGTTAACGCCACAACAACATGAATCCCTTATTAGAATAACGAACGTTCAATTCACCAATTTAACACAAGATCAACCTCGAGTATCACCTTAACTCACAGTTATGATCCTCTTCAATAGAATACACAAATACTCGAATCCACCACACACATCTTGTCCCACAAACGGGGTTATCCCACTCATGAGAAATCCCTTACACGCAAGAAATAATTCACGTTCCAAGGATTTCGTATCTACCACGAAACATCATAAACTGACCAAACCCACATCTTCCCAAATATCTCAATGACACAAGACAAACTCACTCATCAACTCCTCGCAACCAAAGAGTACACAATTTCCTTCTTAGCTAGCCACCAACTCCTACCTCATTCTTTATTCTCAGATGACAATACTACACGCCACTCAATCATCTATGCATCTTAACACACATAATTTACTATATTTGAATAACTTATTAGCAAATCCCGAGCAAAGGCTTCCACTTACGCTCATCTCATACTAACAACACTAGTCCACCACTTATCCTCACATCAACTTGTTATCTCATTGAAGACTTACATGTCTATCTTGCATAAGTTACCAATATCTTATCCTCACGACCACCACACCACAACCTAACACCAAAGGCAAAATCCTCACGATCATTATTACACACCATAAGCCTTGCTTCTCCGGGCCGATCACAACAAACATTTGAAATACAGCTACCCCACGACCTGGTCTTTTCCCAACCTAGCTAAACCACAACTTATGATCGTCTACTTCACTCGCTCGAGTCTTTGTCCGCAACCAACTCTTAAGAATCCACATGAAACATGCTCCAGTAACCAAACGGTAAAACGCTACCTTGCAGACCAACATAGTCCACGCGTCCCACATGAGTTGTGCTAACTACTTCATTCATAAACGAAACATCAATCACACAGGAAAACGCCTATCCAACTATCAATTCTCCACTTTCAAAATACTCACGTAAGGCGATCCAACATCTTGACAGATACACACCTTTCCCTTACCGACCTCTTACGTTCACGCATAAACCCGAAAAAATAATCACCCCAGGGTTACCCCTTCCAACTCCAATCTCTCGACAACGATCTCATAAACTGTCATTGACTTCATCATCAACGCCCGCCATGAAAATGATGCTTCAACGGTGCCTCTGACAACGATAATTTCCACCGAAATCTAATTCTTCTCACGCATCGTAACTAACTTTGTGCCTCACGGTCTTCATATGTTTGAGCCACAAGACTTACCTGCCAAATAGCCTATTTACAAGGCCACCTCAAACTCCGGCTCTATGCCGATGTCATTCCATCAACATACTACAACGCTACCTCTCAAAGTACCTTGCCTACTTCAAAATCACGCAAGACACGCCTCCTTCCTATGTAATACCCCGGGTAAGTCCGTTAGTTAAATTCCATCTCCGTTAAATTTAGATAACTTTAAAATGGGATGTTTAGGGTAAGTTTGGGTTAGTTTATAAGTCTAAGGTGTTTTGGTCATTAGTGATTACTTTAGGGACTAAAATGGTAAAATTGGTTTGATAATATCTCTTAAGCCTCCAGATATTATCAAAAAGCATAAAACTCATTTTAATGTGTGTGTGTGTTTTGAGAAGAAGCAAAAAGGAGAAAAGAAGGGTTAGGGATTCATTTGGTGTACTTGGAAGTGAATTAAGGTATGTTTCCTTTACATTTTATGTTGGTAATTGCTAGTAGATAGTTTCTATCGGTGTAGAATAGTCGATTTCATGTCTAGTAATGATTTCAGTCGAATCTGGGTGAAAAATGGGTAAACCGACAGAGATTTCCGGATAAGTTGAATGTGTCCGGGTAGTTTTGTTGATAGTGTCCGGATAATGTTCTAAAGGTGTCCGGACGGGTTCTTTATCCGGGTAAGTTCTTCTTTTCCTTTAGTTTCCGGTTAAAATAAGATACCGGATAGTGTCTGGATTGCTTTGGTGTTCGGATGTTGTTCGGATTGTTTAGGTAGTCCGGAAAGGTTATGCTGTCCGGATTGGTCATGTTGTCCAGAAAGATCTGCTGTCTGGATGGTTTTTGTGTTGTCCGGATACTTGAGCTGTTTAGTCATTTTTGAGAATTCAGATACTTTTGAGTATCTAGTAGCCTGTGTTTTGTTGACTCTTGGATAGGGAAAGAATGAGAATTGAATATACTGTGGACTCGACTTAAGTTCGGGTTTGGGGGTAACATTTGAGGATAGAGTTATCTAGAGCATTTAGCTTTAGTAAGTCTTATGTGTTCAATTTGGTAAAAAGATACTTGTATCTAATTGTTTCAGATACTGGGAATTTGGAGTGAAAGCTGAATCTTGTGGAAAAGACTGGAAAGAGTTTTTGATAAGCAAACAGGTGAGTTTTACTTCAAAACGTTTTTAAACTGGAATACATATATGTGTAGATTGGGAATGTGATAGATAGTGTGATTATGTGTTTATGTTTGAAATATAATATATTGAGATATTGTATTTACATGAGCATACTATATATGAGAATACGTTGGTCGGGCTTAGGACCGGTGGTGTTGGATGTAATACTCGTACAGCGGTGTTGGCTGTAATTGTCGTACAGCGGAGTTAATTTATTAGTTGGCTTGCAACCAACTAATATGGCCATGGAAATGAGACAGGGAAGTACACAATGCATGAGTCCTAATTGGTATTTATACTTGTGATATGTATATGGTGTTTGTGCAAATGGTTTCAAACTAACAGGGATTTTCTCACTTAGACCTCTAGGTCTAACCCTCATTTTGTTTTAAAAATATGTATTCCAGGTCGTGGATCGGGTAAGAGCAAATGAGAAGAGTTCTATGTGTTTAGGTTTTGGAAGAAGGATGTTATGAAGACTAAGACGTGTTTTGCTGTTCTAATTTCATAACTAGATATCATGTATGTAATTAGCAAAAAGTTTGTAACGAAATACCTTATTCTGGATGTAAAGACTAAGGGACCTTACTTGTTATATTATGAATCTTTTGGTTATGTAACGATGTTATGAAATATATGTTATTTGTTGTATGTTTGGGAACCGGGTTGTTACATCCTACAGCCATACGTCAAACTACCAAACAAGAGAAAAGTCTACCATAATACAAGCATCTCCAAAGTCAAAGACTGAGATTGCAGTTATTCGCCGTCCTCTCTAAAACGAAACACCAAGGTCACGAATAGACCATCGACGACTCACCCACATATTTCCATTCTCGAAACTTTCCACATCCTTAAGTGCGATACCTCTCACTACCTAGCGAGTTCATAGCCTTCATGCATGACGACACCATGATTTAACTGTTTTACACACTTGAGATACACCACAAAACGAGGTTTGATATGCATGACACGACACTTCTATAATGACCCTCTCTTAAACACTTAGTGAAAATTGTAAGTAAACAATATGTATCAGAGTTTCACTATCGCTGATAAGTACTAAGACTTTACAGTACCGCTGATAGGAACTCTCACTCTTTAGATTAGATATTCAGTGAACACTGTTCATCATCATATAGCTCTGAGCCTGTTCAGTCTATGAGATGATCGCTGATAAGTTAGTTGTTTACTTATGATCCCTGAATCACGTCAACCAAAGTTCTACGCTGAAGTCAAAGATCAAGCTCAAGAAAACCAGCGACAAGTCTACTCATGAACTGTAATAACCAGGTACGTCATTAATTTATTTAGTGTTAATATTTTAATTTAAGAAAGGTTTGGAGTTAGTTTTATAATTATTAGTTGAGTGATTTATGGGGTTAGAAGTTAAGGGGTAAGTTTTAATTTTAATATGGAAGTATAAGGGAGTGTTTTGTCAAGTGAGTAAAGTCTAGGGTGTGTATGGCCTTTTTACCTAAACTCCACTCCACCACCGCCTCTTTTGTGTTAGGCTAGTAGGAGGTGTCTCTTTGAGACACAAATAGCAACTAATCTAAAGTGTGTGTGTGGGTTCGGTTGAGAGAAAGAAGAAAGAAAGGTAGAATCGAAAGGAAAGAAGAGCAAGGACAAGGTTTGTAGCTGAAAATTTGAAGGTTCATCTTGCTGAGATCAAATGTATGTAAACTCTTAATCTACCCTTTTGTTGAGATAGAGTTTTATGTGAGTTTATAAGTGGGTTTTGATGATTTAAGGATGTTTTGGAAAATCTGAGCTTATGGTTAGGTTATGTTTATAGTCTTAAACATATCTGCATAATTACAGCAACATGCATAGCTTAAAAGTTTAGATTTATGGGTTAAGTATGAACCAGTGGACTGAGACATTCATTGAAATCGCAACAGTGGGTTGCGACATGGTTGAATTTATGATCTTCATGAATGTCGCAACCTTGAGTTGCAACTTGCTCATGAAGTCACAACAGTGTATTGCGACTTGGTGCTATGTCGCAAAAGTTGGTTGCGACTTGAGGGGATTGTCGCAACAGTTGGTTGCAACATGAGGGAGAAGTCGCAGTAGTTGATTGCGACTTGGTACTGTGTCGCAGTAGTTGGTTGCGACTTAGTGTAGTGTATTGCGACATGGGGTATTTCAATAGTGGATTGCGACTTGAGTCGAGGATTTCAGGATTTTTAGAGATATTAGTCTTTAAAAGAAATATTTGTATTTATGTGGTACAGATTCCGTGAAACGGGACTGAAGAATTTGGAGTGCTTGGTAATAGCGTGGGAGGATCTTGGAAATTAAACGAATCAAGTGAGTTTTTATCTAAAATGTTTTCAAATGGAATACATATATGTGAATGAGTGTAATATTGTGCATATAGTGTTTATATGAGTATTACATTGTATGGGTGCTAGTTGGTCGGGCTTAGGACCGGTGAAAGTTGGCTGTATAAAGGGACAGCGGTGTTGGCTGTATTTTGTACAGCGGTGTAAATTAATTAATTGGCTTGCTACCAATTAATATGGCCAAAGAGAAAGAGAAAGAGAAAAAGAAAGAGAAAGAGAAAAAGATGAAAAGATACATGATTCATGAGTCATATTTGGTATTTTTATTATGTGCATTATGTGTATTGAATGTTGGTAAAAGATGATTTTTAACTAACGAGGATTTTCTCACTAGACCTCAAGGTCTAACCCTCATTTTTGTTTTAAAATATGTATTCCAGATCGTGGAGCAAGTAAAGACAAATGATAGGTTAATCATGTCTAGCTTTTTGGAAGATATATGATTATGAAGATTCAAGATATGTTTTGTATCTGTTATGATATTTTGTACTTTATTATGAACGAAAAAGTTTGTACTGAAAGACCTACTTAGTAAAGATAAGGGACCGTAAATGAAATATGATGTATTATTTTGTGGTGAAATATATGTTATTTGTATGTTGGGAATCCGGGTTGTTACAGATGGTATCAGAGCCCTAGTTTAAGGGATTTAGGTATTAGTACCTGTACCTAGACTTAAACTGCATGTGAAGTAGGATGTCCCTGTTATTGTAGAACCTTGGGATGTTAAATATAAAAAGGTAGAAGGAACATCATGTAAGGTAATTTCTGATTACACCTGGCCAGTGCAATTATGGTCTTACAGGTACATGTTTGGACTGGAATACCTTGTTATATGGGGTATGTGTTTATGTGTATAATTAACCTTGTTTGAATCAACAGAATGGCAAGTGGTATGAGACGAACAAATCGGGAAGGGGGAGGAAATCCGAATAGAACCAATCCAACAGCCGGAGGAAGGGGAAGAGGGGGAGAAAGAGGCAGAGGCAGAAGTGGCGGCAGAGTTCAGGGACGAGGTACGGAGTTTGTTACGAGAGACGATTTAGCGGCCGAAATGGGAAGATTACAGGCAAATATCCAGGCTATGTTTAACCAGACGCATAATACCGAAAAGGAAAGACCAGATCCCACACATGAAAAAGAGATGCCTATTACTCCTACCGTTGGACCCATAATGAAAAAGTGTGATTACAAAATGTTTCTTAGTTGTAAGCCTCCGACCTATTTAGGAGATCGGGATCCAGTGAAAGCTATGCGATGGTTGAAGGAAATAGAATCCATCTTCAAGACTAGCAAGTGCGCGGATGAGGATAGGGTACTTTATGGAACCGCAATGTTGAAGGGTGACGCTTTGTACTGGTGGGAAGCTCATATATCTTCGAGAGGTTCGGACATATATTCTACCTTCTCGTGGGAAGAATTTGTTATAGCTTTCCGGAAGCAGTTCTGTCCTCATGCAGCTGTTAAACAACTAGAGGGGGAATTTATAAATTTGCAGCAAGGAAACTTATCTGTTTGGGACTACACTGCTCGTTTTCTAGAAAAATCTCGTTTTGTGGAGTATTACGTTGCCACGGAGGCAATGAAAGTGGAGAGGTTTATCTTCGGGTTGAATCCAGATGTCAGGAGACTAGTAACTGCAAAGGGACCCGATACTTTCTCATCTGCAGTAGATGCCGCGGAAGATGTGGAGCGAGATAATAGGAGGGATATTGGTGATAAGAGTATGGGAAAGAGAAAATGGGAAGGACCACCATGATCCGAAGAATTCAAGGTTTCAGCGATTTGATAGCCGTTCACCTTTTCAACCAGTTGAAAGACCTTGCCCAAGGTGCCACCGTTTTCATTAAGGAAGCTGTCAAGTAGATCCTAGAAACTGTTATAAGTGCGGAAAGGTCGGTCACATTGCTAAAGACTGTCGAGTCGTTAGATTTTGTTACTCGTGTAATTCTCGTGATCATCTTCAGTCCGATTGTCCACTGGGTAGAATACAATCAGGGGGTACGTCAGTAAGACCGACGGGTGTCAGACCAGTAGTACAGAGGCCAGAACCAGCAAGAATAAGGGGTCGTTCATTTCAGATGACAGCAAAGGAAGCGGAGGAAACTCCAGACGTGGTTACAGGTACATTCCTAATAAATTCTACACGTGCTAAGGTGTTATTTGATTCCGGTGCAAACCGATCGTTTGTGTCTCCTTCATTTGCTGCTTATATGCATTTAAAGCCTAAAGTGTTAGATCATGCTTTAATGGTAGATACTGCAAATGATAATCAAGTGTCGGTTAAAGAAGTATTTGATAGTTGTGTGATAGATATAGAAGGGTGCAGAGTACCGATTCAGTTATTTCCAATAGCCCTGGTCGAGTTTAACATAATTTGTGATAAGAAGTTAATAAATGTTGTGTTACCTGAGAAGGGGCCAGTAGTGATTTATGGGGATCGTAGAAATCATCAGTCTTGCCTAATATCTATGATAAAAGCCCGTAAGTGTGTGAATAAGGGTTGTCAGAGTTATTTAGCTTATGTGATAGATATTAAGCCAGAAAAGAACAAGTTGGAAGATATTCCGATTGTTAGTGAATTTCCATAAGTTTTCCCCGAAGACTTGAATAGTCTTCTGCCCATTAGACAAGTAGAGTTTGGTATAGATCTGATTCCTGGAGTCGCTCCTGTTGCCCGTGCACCATATCGTTTGGCACCTCCAGAGATGAAAGAGATGATGACTCAACTGCAGGATCTTTCAGATAAAGGCTTCATTAGACCGAGTTCTTCGTCGTGGGGAGCACCAGTGTTATTTGTGAAAAAGAAGGATGGTTCGATGAGAATGTGTATCGACTACCGGGAATTGAATAAGCGTACGATCAAGAACAAGTATCCGTTACCCAGAATTGATGACCTCTTCGATCAGTTAGTTGGAGCTTGTTATTTCTCCAAGATTGATCTAAGATCCGGTTATCATCAGTTGAAGGTTAAAGAAGAAGACGTTCTGAAGACTGCTTTTCGCACAAGGTATGGTCATTATGAATTCTTAGTGATGCCGTTTGGTTTGACGAATGCTCCAGCTGCCTTTATGGATTTAATGAATCGGGTATGTAAGCCGTATCTTGATAAATTCGTGATTATATTTATCGATGATATACTTATCTATTCCCGATCCAAGGAAGAGCACGCTCAACATCTTCGTTTGGTTCTAGAACTATTGAAGCAAGAAAAGTTGTATGCTAAATTTTCGAAATGTGAATTCTGGTTACGGGAAGTTCAGTTTCTGGGGCATGTAGTTTCAGTGAAAGGTATTCAAGTTGATCCAATGAAAGTAGAAGAGATTGAAAAGTGGGAACCACCGAGAACGCCAACCGAGGTACGTAGTTTTCTGGGTTTAGCCGGTTACTATCGAAAGTTTATAAAAGACTTCTCTCATATCGCGACGCCTTTAACAAAGCTGACTCGAAAGAATCTGAAGTTTGAATGGAAAGCAGAACAGGATGAAGCATTCCGAATATTGAAAGAGAAACTGTGCAGCGCACCGATTTTATCGCTACCTGAAGGTTCTGAAGACTTTGTTGTTTATAGTGATGCTTCTAAACTGGGATTGGGATGTGTACTTATGCAGCGTGGGAAAGTTATTGCTTATGCTTCTCGTCAACTAAAAGATCATGAACGACAGTATCCAACACACGACATAGAGCTTGCAGCAGTTGTTTTCGCGTTGAAGATTTGGAGACATTATCTTTATGGTTTCAAATGTCAAATTTATACCGATCATAAGAGTCTCCAACACCTCTTCGATCAGAAGGAATTAAATATGAGGCAAAGAAGATGGCTAGAACTGGTGAATGATTACGACTGTGAGATTCTTTATCACCCGGGAAAGGCGAATGTGGTGGCCGATGCACTGAGTCGTCAAGAAAGAAGTGGAACAATAAAAGCTATATCACTACGAGCTGAACTCTTACCTAATATCTTTGACGAATTGTTGAAGCGTCAAATAAAAGCCTATCAAGAAGAATGTTTGAAATCAGAACGGTTAGTGGGAATATCAGCATTGCTTGTGAAAGATGACCGTGGGTTATTGTGTGTGGGAAACAGAATTTGGGTACCTCGTTTGGGTGGATTACGTGATCGCGTACTACAAGAAGCTCATCAATCTCGATTTTCTATTCATCCAGGTACGAATAAGATGTATAAAGATCTGAAACAATTTTATTGGTGGTCGGGAATCAAAAGAAGCATTGCGCAGTATGTGGAAGATTGTACTACTTGCAAGAAGGTAAAGATTGAACATCAAAAGCCGTTTGGTCAGTTACAACGTTTGGAAATACCGATATGGAAATGGGATCAGATTACTACAGATTTCATTACAAAGCTACCAAGGACTACGAAGGGATTTGATTCTATTTGGGTGATTGTAGATAGATTAACAGAGTCTGCTCGCATCTTACCGATAAAGGAAACTGATTCGATGGAACGTTTAGCCAAATTATACATTGACGAAATAGTAACTCGACATGGAGTTCCAATCTCGATTATTTCAGATCGGGATAGTCGTTTTACTTCAAGATTCTGGAGAAGTTTTCAAAAGGAGATGGGGACGCAGATAAAGTTAAGTACAACTTACCATCCTCAAACTGACGGTCAGAGTGAACGAACGATTCAGACATTAGAAGATATGCTCCGGGCTTGCATTGTTGACTTTGGGGGATCGTGGGATAAGCATTTACCGTTGATCGAATTTGCTTACAACAACAGTTATCATTCCAGCATTCAAGCGGCACCGTTTGAAGTATTGTATGGTAGAAAATGTCGAATGCCTCTGTGTTGGAATGAAGTGGGAGAGAAACAGTTAGCAGGACCAGATATAGTGCAGTTAACAGCGGATAAGATTACTCAGATTCGGGAAAGATTGAAAGTGGCTCAAGAGAGACGGAAAAGCTATGCCGACCGACGCCGGAAACCATTAGAGTTCCAAGTTGGAGATTTTGTAATGTTAAAAGTCTCACCTTGGAAAGAAGTCATTCGATTTGGAAAGCAAGGTAAACTTAGTCCAAGATATATTGGACCGTTTGCAATTACTGAAAGAATTGGGGAAGTAGCTTACCGACTAGATTTACCACCAGAGTTAAGCAGGATTCACAATGCTTTTCATGTGTCGAATTTTCGAAAGTGTTTGGTTACACCAGATCAAGCAGTGTCTCTACTAGATATACGAGTTGATGAAAGCTGAATTATGTGGAGGAACCTGAAGCGATTGTTGATCGAAAAGTCAAAGTTCTACGGAATAAGGAGATAAGACAAGTGAAAGTTTAGTGGCGACATCATAGGGTCAGGATGCTACGTGGGAATCAGAGTCAGAAATGAGAACCAAATATCCTCATCTGTTCACTTAACTGAATTCCGGGACGGAATTCTTTTAAGGGGGAGATGTTGTAATAACCAGGTACGTCATTAATTTATTTAGTGTTAATATTTTAATTTAAGAAAGGTTTGGAGTTAGTTTTATAATTATTAGTTGAGTAATTTATGGGGTTAGAAGTTAAGGGGTAAGTTTTAATTTTAATATGGAAGTATAAGGGAGTGTTTTGTCAAGTGATTAAAGTCTAGGGTGTGTATGGCCTTTTTACCAAAACTCCACTCCACCACCGCCTCTTTTGTGTTAGGCTAGTATGAGGTGTCTCTTTGAGACACAAATAGAAACTAATCTAAAGTGTGTGTGTGTGGGTTCGGTTGAGAGAAAGAAGAAAGAAAGGTAGAATCAAAAGGAAAGAAGAGCAAGGACAAGGTTTGTAGCTGAAAATTTGAAGGTTCATCTTGCTGAGATCAAAGGTATGTAAACTCTTAATCTACCCTTTTGTTGAGATAGAGTTTTATGTGAGTTTATAAGTGGGTTTTGATGATTTAAGGATGTTTTGGAAAATCTGGGCTTATGGTTAGGTTATGTTTATAGTCTTAAACATATCTGCATAATTACAGCAACATGCATAGCTTAAAAGTTTAGATTTATGGGTTAAGTATGAACCAGTGGACTGAGACATTCATTGAAGTCGCAACAGTGGGTTGCGACATGGTTGAATTTATGATATTCATGAATGTCGCAACCTTGAGTTGCGATTTGCTCATGAAGTCGCAACAGTGTATTGCGACTTGGTGGTATGTCGCAAAAGTTGGTTGCGACTTGAAGGGATTGTCGCAACAGTTGGTTGCGACATGAGGGAGAAGTCGCAGTAGTTGATTGCGACTTGGTACTGTGTCGCAGTAGTTGGTTGCGACTTAGTGTAGTGTATTGCGACATGGGGTATTTCAATAGTGGATTGCGACTTGAGTCGAGGATTTCAGGATTTTTAGAGATATTAGTCTTTAAAAGAAATATTTGTATTTATGTGGTACAGATTCCGTGAAACGGGACTGAAGAATTTGGAGTGCTTGGTAATAGCGTGGGAGGATCTTGGAAATTAAACGAATCAAGTGAGTTTTTATCTAAAATGTTTTCAAATGGAATACATATATGTGAATGAGTGTAATATTGTGCATATAGTGTTTATATGAGTATTACATTGTATGGGTGCTAGTTGGCCGGGCTTCGGACCGGTGAAAGTTAGCTGTATAAAGGGACAGCGGTGTTGGCTGTATTTAGTACAGGAGTGTAAATTAATTAATTGGCTTGCTACCAATTAATATGGCCAAAGAGAAAGAGAAAGAGAAAGAGAAAGAGATGAAAAGATACATGAGTCATGAGTCATATTTGGTATTTTTATTATGTGCATTATGTGTATTGAATGTTGGTAAAAGATGATTTTTAACTAACGAGGATTTTCTCACTAGACCTCAAGGTCTAACCCTCATTTTTGTTTTAAAATATGTATTCCAGGTCGTGGAGCAAGTAAAGACAAATGATAGGTTAATCATGTCTAGCTTTTTGGAAGATATATGATTATGAAGATTCAAGATATGTTTTGTATCTGTTATGATATTTTGTACTTTATTATGAACCAAAAAGTTTGTACTGAAAGACCTACTTGGTTAAGATAAGGGACCGTAAATGAAATATGATGTATTATTTTGTGGTGAAATATATGTTATTTGTATGTTGGGAATCCGGGTTGTTACATGAACTGATGCGGATATCAGCAAAGCAAGACCTGTCCATTCAACGTGAAGTATCAAGTAAAAGACTTCAGCAATCGCTGAACTTTATCATTCACTGATAAAGATCTGACCCAACGAAAGCTGATCATGAAGTCTCCCTGCATGTTACTATTGTCTTACCTCCTTTGCACGTCTCCATACGAACTGTCAGAACGGACATCCCTTTTGTCTGTAATCGTACAACAACTCTGATTCTACACTGTGCACCATGCGGCTACTAAGGTTGTCTACAAAGGTCAATGACATGCAACCACTCAGCTGCTACCACGTGTAAAGCCATAATGCCATGCATTAAATGCATGCAGTATATAAGAAGATCCTTACTTCAGTTTTGAAGTGTGCTCGGACCATCTTCTTATTTCTTATTGTTAAGTTATTATTCGTAATTTCTTTAACTCTTTCTAGTGCAAGAAACTTAGTGTTTCTCAAGACTTGTTAAGATTAGGTTTATCCTTAATCTTGTTCCGCAACAAGTTGTAAATTGTCTTGATTTATCGATAAACAATTTAGAAAAGTAAAAACGTGTGTTTGTATTCAACCCCCCCCCCCTTCTACAAACTTGTATAGCCCTTCGGGACCAACAAGTGGTATTAGAGCGGATTTGTTTGATCTCATAAACAAGATCTGATCTATACTAAGATTTCTCTTCCTAGCTATTTCTTAAAATGGCTACCAACACAAACACAAACTATATTGACAACGGTTCTCTTGCAAAACCCCCTAGATTCTCCAGAGATAATTTTAATCTATAGAAAAATAGGATGATTCTCTTCTTAGAAGGTGTAGACCCTACTATGCCTTATTATCTTGAAAACGACCCATATATTCCTGTAAGAATTGATGTTGCAGTTCCAGCCGCTGAGAATAGACCTGCTATTCCAGAAAGGCCGATTCCTAAGGAAATTCATATGTGGACTGATGAAGATAAGAAGAAAGTGGCTATCGACACCAAAGCCAGATCCATACTCTCCATGGCTCTTCCTGACGAAGTCTACCATTCCGTCATGAACCTGAAAACCTCAAAAGCTATGTGGGACACAATCTGTGTTCAGTATGAAGGTACTTCTGAAGTCCAGGACTCTCGAAAGATCAACCTGGTAAGACAGTATGAAAGCTTCATTTGTGGTAAGAATGAAACTCTCTCTGAAGTACACCAACGTTTTAACTGCTTAATAATAGATCTAAAAACTGTTGGTAAGGAATATTCTAACTTTGAAGTACTGACAAAGTTCTTAGAATGTTTACCTGAAAGCTGGGACAGTTATTCTATGTGTCTCAAGCTGTCAAAGGATCTAAAATCAATGACCCTTTCTACCTTATATGGCACGATGCTGAATCATGAGCAATCGAGTCATATTAAGAAGAATCTTGTAAAAGATTCCAAAAGCACCCCTGTTGCTTTAATCTCAGAGTCACCTTTCACTCAGCGATCGACTATCACTGTCACTGAGTTGGAAACTAACTCTGAAAGATCATCAGACTTTGACGTTTCAGATAATGATGAAACTCTGGCATTCCTGGCTAATAAGTTCAGGAGATTTGCTAGAAAGAGTCATTTCAAGAAGAATAAACCTCTTGCTATTACTGACAAGCCAAGATCATCAACCCCTGTTGATAAGGCTACTGCTACTTGCTATAACTGTGAAAAGATAGGACATTTTGCTAGCGAGTGCAGGTCAAAGAAAGTCTCTAGACCCTCAGCTTTTCCCAAGAAAAACTTTATTCCCAGGAATAGAGATGAAAAATATAAAAAGCTGAAAGAAAGGTATGCAAAGCTGAAAACCTTTAAGAAGAAAGGTAAATGCCTCATGGCTGACTATGATTGGGCTGCCTCTGACGAAGAAGAATCATCTGACTCTAAAGATGATGATGAAGTCAATCTATGTCTCATGGCCAAACTTGAAGATGAGGAAGACAATTCTGACATTCCCTCTACTTCAACCTCTGCAACTCAGGTATCACCTTCCTTCTTTACCAATATTGCAAATATTGATGAAGCTGATAGTCTTCGAAAGATCGATCTCTTGACTAGAAGTTTATATGAAGCCATGAATGGCAAAACTGTAGTTAAAAATCAAAACCTTGATCTCGCTGAACAGCTTAAAAACTGTCACCTTCAAATAGAAAATCTTTCTAATATTGAAGAAGATTTTAAAGATCAAGTTCACCTAAATCAGTTAGTCAAAATCGAGCGCGAATAAGCTATCGCTGCATTAAAAGCTGAAAAACCTACTGTTGATGGATGGTATAATTCCTCAACAAAGATCACTGAGATAATTAAGTCTCAGATTCCCCTGAGTGATAAACGTGGTCTTGGTTACAAAGCTGGTACTCTAGAACCAACCACTGATCGTTCCATGCTCTTATTTGGAACTTTCGTATCCTCAGTCGCTGATACTTCATCCTCTCAGTGTTCCTCTTCTAAACCGCCTATCCCTGAGGAAATCTCTACCTTAACCTCTAAAGGTAAAGAAAAGGTTATTTATCCAAAACCTACCTCAGTCTTTAAAAACAAAGGTAAAAGAATTGCTTTTAACCAAAATCCTCAGAAGGGTACCTCTGTACCAAAGCTGAACGCTTCTAAAGCTTCAGTGACTTATCCCTCTGATTCAAAGAATAAGATCTCTGGATTTATTCAGCGTGGATCTATTCAGCGATATACTCCTAGAATCAAAGTGGAAATCATTGGTAAGAAATCCGAAGAACTAAATGTTCCTTGCATTTCAAAAGCCAATAGCTTACTTGGTGCTGGTCCTTCTAATTCAAAATCAAAAGCTCAGCATGCAAATGGTCCTAGAACTACTTTTGGTTATAGGAAATGTTATCATTGTGGACTTACAAATCATATTGCTAGTAAGTGCCCCACAGCCACCCAATCTGAAAAGATAGCTAAGGTGAAGATCATTGCCCCCAAGGCAAAGAAGACCACTGAGGTTAAGAAATTAACCAAAGTGAAGACTGACAAAGCTGAATCTTCAAATGCTGCGAAGACTGCTGAACCTTCCACCTCTTCTTCTAACCCCACTGACAAGTGTGTACACATGGTTAAGTGGGTACCCAAGAAAAACTAATCTTCCTTTGTAATGCAGGTTAAGAAGGGTATCTGGTATCTCGATAGCGGATGCTCTAGACACATGACTGGTATGAAGAACCTGCTCACTGAGTACAAAGAAGAGAAGGGTCCCTCTGTAACTTTCGGTGGAAATGGAAAAGGACATACCCGAGGGTTTGGTGTACTATCTAATGGTACAACAACCTTCAGAAGAGTCGCATATGTTGAAGGGCTGAAGCATAATCTTCTAAGCATCAGTCAGCTTTGCGACAAGGATAACAAAGTAATCTTTACTAAGGAATCATGCTTTGTCGCTGACAAAAAGGAGAAGATAGCTCTCAGCGGTTATCGTTTGGAAAATGTTTATGTAATAAACATGGACTCAACAACCATTGAGAACTCCTGTTTCTTCTCAAAAGCCTCATCTGATGTCAACTGGCTATGGCATAAGAGGCTCTCTCATCTAAACTTCAAGACACTGAACACTCTTTCTTCAAAAGAGTTAGTCACTAGTCTACCTCAGCACTCATACGCCAAAGAGTCCTTATGTTCAGCGTGTGAGAAAGGCAAGCAGACCAAAGCAAGCTTTAACTCAAATCAAGTTTCCCCGGTATCATCTCCTCTACAACTTCTCCATATGGATTTGTTTGGCCCTGTTAACAAACAATCCATCGCTGGAAAGAAATATACGCTGGTCATAGTTGATGAATTCTCTCGCTATACATGGGTTATGTTTCTCCGTTCTAAGAGTGACACCCCTGAAGAACTCATCACCTTTGTTCAGAAGATGGAAACCCTGAACAACTTGACCGTTCGCTCAATAAGGAGTGATCATGGGACTAAATTCAAAAATAGTTCTCTTGATTCCTTCTTTGAGAGTAAGGGTATTTCTCACAACTTTTCTTCAGTGAGAACACCGCAACAAAACGGAGTCTCTGAAAGAAGAAATAGAACTATTATTGAAGCTGCACGTTCAATGCTCAGCGATTCTCACCTGCCTACTCAGTTTTGGGCAGAAGCTGTCAACACTGCTTGTTTTACGCAAAATAGGTCGCTGATAGTCAAAAGATTTAATAAAACAGCCTATGAACTTTTTCATGGGAGAAAGCCTTCAATTAGCTTTCTTCACATCTTTGGATGTCAGTGTTTCATACTGAACAACAGAGATGCCCTTGGAAAGTTTGATCCTAAGGCTGATGATGGAATCTTTCTTGGATATTCTTCAATCTCCAAAGCCTTCAGTGTCTTCAATCGAAGAAGACAAACTGTTGAAGAAACTATTCACGTCACTTTTGACGAATCCCGTTCAGCGAATTCTCGACCTTCTGCTGATACTGAAGAACTGAATCAATGGATGTTTTCTCATCTTGGTGATTCAGAAAATATTCCCACTCCTCATACTCATACAGTTGAAGATGATAGTCCTACTATCATCCCAAACATGCAGAATAGTGAAGCTGAAACATCATGGGTCTCAGCAGTTCCTTTAAACACTATACCTGCTTCTGAACCAAATGTCTTAGACATTCCATCTACTTCTCAGCAATCAGTAAATGAGATGACATATGCACCTACTCCTCTCTTGGTTGATATTCTAGAAGTTGCTGAAGCTTCATCTTCAGCTCCTCCAGTTCAATTTGAGTCAGCGACTTATGCTCCTGCTCAGCGGTGGACTGTAAATCACCCAATTGATCAAATTCTTGGTGATCCAAACGCTGGTGTTCAGACTCGACGAAGTGCAGGTAATATTTGTTTATTTGTTAACTTTATTTCTCTGATTGAACCAAAGAAAATAGATGATGCCCTCAAAGATCCAAACTGGGTCAGCGCCATGCAAGAAGAGCTGACTGAATTCGAAAGAAACAAAGTTTGGAAACTTGTTCAAAGAACAACTGACAAAACAGTGATAGGCACTAAATGGGTCTATCGAAACAAGTTGGACGAACATGGAACTGTAACCCGCTACAAGGCTCGTCTTGTTGCTCAGGGATACAGACAAGAGGAAGGCATAGATTACGACGAAACATTTGCTCCAGTAGCAAGACTTGAATCTATTCCTCTATTCTTAGCATACGCTGTACACAAAGACTTCAAAGTATATCAGATGGATGTTAAGTCAGCGTTTCTAAATGGAAAGCTGAATGAAGAAGTCTATTTGGAACAACCTCCAGGATTCTCAGATCCTAAGCGTCCAGGTTATGTTTATAAACTGGATAAGGCACTTTATGGCTTAAAGCAAGCTCCTCGTGCATGGTATGACACTCTCTCTACTTATCTCCATATTGAACAATTTGAGCATGGTAAAATCGATAAGACTCTATTCTTCAGGAAAGTAAAAGGTCATATTATTCTTGTTCAGATATATGTTGATGACATTATATTTGGTTCTACTAACCCTGACCTTTGTACTCGTTTCGCTGATAGAATGAAAGAGGAGTATAAAATGAGTATGATGGGTGAGCTAACATATTTCCTTGGTCTTCAGATAAAGCAAAATGAAAAAGGAACTTTCATTAATCAGGGAAAGTATGTTAAAGATATGCTGAAGAAATTCGATTTAACTCAGAGTTCAGCTATGAAAACCCCTATGGCACCACCGTTGACACTAGACAAGGATTCAAATGGAATACCTGTTAATGTCACGCTGTACCGTGGGATGATCGGCTCTCTCTTGTATCTTACAGCTAGCCGACCCGATATTATGTACGCAACCTGTTTGTGTGCACGATATCAAGCTGAACCTAAGGAATCTCATATGATCGCTGTAAAGCGAATCTTTCGTTACCTTAAGGGTACTATGAACCTAGGTCTTTGGTATCCCAAAGACTCAGGGTTTGATCTAATCGCCTATTCAGATAGTGATTTTGCAGGTTGCAAATTGGATAGGAAAAGCACCACAGGAGGCTGTCGGCTCCTAGGTGGAAAGCTGGTGAGTTGGACAAGTAAAAAGCAAAACTCAGTGTCCACCTCAACTGCTGAAGCTGAGTATGTAGCCGCTGGAAGCTGTTGTTCTCAGGTCTTGTGGATGAGAAATCAACTACTAGACTATGACCTTCAGCTCTCGAAAATTCCAATCTATTGCGACAGCACAAGTGCCATCGCTATAGCCAACAATCCAGTGCTACACTCAAAGACAAAACACATCGAAATCAGGTATCATTTTATCAGAGATCATGTGATGAATGGTGATATAGAACTTCATTTTATCCCAACTGACTATCAGTTAGCTGATCTGTTCACCAAACCTCTTGATGAGACAAGATTCAACTTTCTCATCAACGAGTTTGGAATGCTGAACTTTGAAGAGTAAAATCTTCAGCGGTTCACATTTGATCAGCGATAGGATAAAATCAACTTGTATAACCCATTCTATCATTCTCTCTCTGAACATAATTGATTCGCTGATATCAAGGTATGTTTTCTCTCTTACTCGCTGACGTTCGCCTAGAACTCAAAGATTTCAAAACATCTTGCATCGCTGAATATCTCTTCCTTAACAGCGATACTTTGAAATTTCTTAAACCAACACTGATATTTCTATTCAGTGCTTCATATTTTCAAAAGTGTCCCTGAGTTTTCAAAACCTCAGAGACATCCTAAAATATGAAAGGACAGTTGTGACGTCATCGCAACGGATAAGCCCTGGCACGTTCTTTTTCTGACACACGATTGCACGTTTCGTTTACCTTCCAATCAAATGCAAACACGTGTCCGTGTCATGATGAAAATCTTTTCCCGCTCAAGATTTTCTCTCTCTCTATTCTATCTATATAAACCATTTTGGGTTTATATTTTTCTCTTTACGCGAAAAACTTCTCCTCCAAGCAAGAAAAAGATTTACTGTTGCATTTTTGAGCTCTCAAAATTTCCAGAAACTGTTCATTTTCTTCTTTGACGAATCAGGTTAATACTCTTATTATTTACCTACATTACTTGTTTATGATCTTATTCTTTGCTTTTAACAGATCAAACAAAAGAACTTTTATAAAATGAAATCATTTTCTGTTCATGATTTTATGAATACAACCTTCATGGTTGTTCTTCAAGTTTATATCAAAACTCGTAAACTTGTTCTTCATATGTTTTTCCAGAATTCTTTCTTCAAATAAAAACTGGAAAACACACAATCTCTACGTTTTGTAACTCTTTCTCAAAACAAGAAAAACCCTAATCTTTCTCAAAGGGGTTTTTGGCTGAATGAAATGGACAAAATTCAAAAACATCTTATTGGAAAATATTTCCACATTAAGACTATTTGTTTTGTTGATCTTTGGTTGAGCTGATTACAGAAATGGTTGCTCCTTCTACTGGTATTCCAACTGCTGAGAACACTACTGCTCCTGAGGAACTTGAAATCACCAAGGCTCCGTTCAAACTTGAGGATATCTCTTTTACAAAATCAAACAACCTCCATGCATTGTTCGATTTTCCTCCGAAGAAACAAGTCAAACATCTAGACGACGCTGTGAATTTTCTGAAAACCTGTTGCCTCTCTACAGCCTTGACCATAACACCCAATGCTCATCGGTTACTATTACCTCAATTCTTGTATACCGCCAGACACACTCAGCTACCAGCATCCAAAGACCCTACCAAACAACTTGATGTCATCCTCTGTGACACTGATTTTGGCACCATCAAAATCAACCCTGCTATCATTCGAAAAGCACTGAATCTCCCTGTTGCCACCAAAGATAAACTATTTGTTCCTTTTCCTGATCCCAAGAGACATGTTGATAGTGAAACACTCATTGCATTCTTTGATGCAATGAAGTACGTTTGGGATCAAGGGAGAGATGAAAAAGCCGAGAAGAAACTGACTGCAATCAAGAAGTCAAAAATGCCCAGCGAGATGAACTTCATCTTCGCACACCTGATAAGCTGCATGACAGCGAAGAGTGGCTCCTCTGATCAAGCTGCTCAACCTCAGCAAGCCATGGGCTATGCATTGCTGAAGGGTCTCCATGTTGACTGGGCCTCGATAATCTACGACGATCTTGCGCTCAGAGTAGATTTTGCTGATAGACCATCATGGGTTCCATACCCAAGATTCCTCAGCGCCATCTTCCAAACCGGCCTTAAGGATAACTACCCAAAAGTAGGAGACCTGAAACTCTCTCAGGTTGGCCCTAAGGTGCTCGACTTCAAGCCCCTGCCAAACGAGGTACGTCTCTCTACTCTCTTATCTATTCTCAATCCTCCTTCTTCTACTTCTGCGGCTCATTCAGTGGAAATCCCCACCGCTGATACCCCAGCTGCAACCTCCACTCCTTCTAGAAAAAGGAAACAATCTACTACCCAACTTGGTTCCAAAAGAATCAAGAAAACCAAGGAGCAACCCCCCAGCATTTACATGCTGAAGACTCCTCAGCTCATCTTGAAGAGCTGATGGAAAGTTCAGTGGTACGCTCTGCCACAACTGAACAAGCCACCCCTTCCATCCCAGCTTCAGCGTCTCTAAACACTGAAGTTATAAACTTGGAAATGAACCCACCTCCTTCATCCTCTCTACAGACTGAAGTGATTCTCAGCGGATCCAACGCTGAACCCCGCACCCAACCATCATTGTCATCCTCCATTCCTCTCACCTCTTCTTTGGTCACTCAATGTATTCCCCTATTCTCCTCAACAACCGTCATCCTCAGCGACACTACTGCTGAACATTTTCAGAGGATGATAGGACACACCACAGGACCTGCAGGTACTTCCAGTCGTCTAGGAAATATTGAAGACGACTACGAAACTTTTTCAGGACATCGAGGTTTCGACAACTTCGCCAACCCGCCTGCAGGTATACACAAAATCCCACACACTTCTCTCTATCAACCCCAAACTTCTGAGCTTTCCTTTGTTCATAAGTTTATAACTTTTTCAGGTCCTAATTTGGGAGATATCAACACCTCCCTGACGGCCCTGGAAACAAAGATGGAGTCTTTCAACAAAACTCTAACTGCCAACTCTTCAGCGGTTACAAACGCTGGAGAAAACTTGAAGACTTTGACCACTGAGGTCGAAAAGAAAGCCTCCAAAGCTGATCTGGAGAAGGTGGATGGTAGCATTGCTAAATTTGCTACCACCCTCGCTGAAAACTCAACCGCCACAACCACTCTCTCAACAAACTTCACCTCTCTGTCCAATGAAGTCACATCATTAAAGACATAGGTTGGTTCTCTTAAGAGTGAAGTTTCCACGATCAAGACTGAAGTCTCTGCGGTCCAAGAGATTGTTCAAAAAGTGCTCGATCGCCTAAACACCCCAACTTCTCATTTCACTCAGGCCGATCGAGATGATCTCAAAAAGATCAGTCCTGCTATTACTGGCCTAAAAGACAGAGTAGCAACAATTGAAAACTGCATAAGAATTACTGGCCAAGAATATAGTAATCCTATTGCTGTTGCTGCTGAAAAGTCCGTTACCTCCCCCAACCATGATGTGGAAGAGGGGGAGAAGCCTAAAGAAGACCTTCCCTATAATGATGAGGGGGAGAAGAAAAATAAAGAAGACCTTCCCCATGCTGAGTGGGAGGGTATTGAGAATGAAGCTGATGCTACTTCTTCAAAACCTCAGGGAGTTGAAAACCCTGAGGGAACCAAGAAACCTTCCTCTGTATCTGAGGGGGAGCAACTCGAAGAGCAGAACATTGAAGTTGCTGCTGATGTAACCTCACCCTACGCTGACGAGGTTGAATCTGATGAAGACGAAGCTGAAGACGATGAAGCTGTCGACATCTCTGATGATGAACCATCTTCTTCTCCATAGAATGATGATGATGATGATGATGATGATGACTCCTTTATCGTCAAGCCTATTCAGAAGACTACAACTCTCAAAGGGATTTCGATAAATGAACCTTCAGGGGAGCGGGCCAAGACAAAGCCTGCAGCGTCTGAAGCTGACAAAGGCAAAAACAAAAGCCTTGCTGCAGAAGAAAATCTGATGATCTTGCTTCAAAAGCCAGTTTGTCAAGTACACTACCTCCTATTCCCTTACACTGCATCCCTCCTCTATCCCTTCTCAATCTCAATCCTTCTATCCATAAAACCTCTATATACTTAACCACATTCTTTTCTTTATCTTT
This sequence comes from Saussurea involucrata, assembly GCA_033807775.1. Taxonomy (NCBI): domain Eukaryota; kingdom Viridiplantae; phylum Streptophyta; class Magnoliopsida; order Asterales; family Asteraceae; genus Saussurea; species Saussurea involucrata. The sequence goes on from CM066317.1 coordinate 69,421,467, forward strand.
TTCTTCCCCAACTCTGCTTACTTAAACGATCGTTGTGTTTCAGCTAGTCCTCTCCCTTGTTTGAGGATCCCGCTGAAGCTCCTTCGACTACACCAGGAATAATCCCAGCCACAAGAGCTGAAGAAATAATCCCAGTCTTGGATTTAACCACTGAGACTGATGAACCTGAAGAACAGCTGCTCTCTCACCAAAACAGACCTTCCTTGGCTCCTCAAAAGCTGAGTGAAGAGGATCAAGAAAAGAGAGATGCAATGATCAAGAGATTCGAAGATCAGCGAATCATCCTGAAGCGTGATCAACTTCCTTCTATTCCTCCAAAGTTCAGACTTTCACAAAAGGAATACCAGGATCACCTCAGAGCTGAAAGGTTAATCGCTGAAAGAAGGGAAGCTGAAGTAAAAGACAGAGAACTCGCCATCCAGCTTGTCCAACAATCGGTGAAAGACCCCGCACTGAAAAGAACTCCCATTGATGTCCAACGTCAGCTATGGGATGATTCCCAAAGGATCGTTGAAGAAAAGACGAAAGTATCTGATACGACTTTGAAATGGTGTAAAGAAATGCTGAATTATCGATCTCGACCATCCAAAATCATCAAAGTAAACATCAGAGGAAGACTGTTCGTTGACGTTCCTGTTGTTGAAATTGATGTATTCAGAGAAGACAAAACCAAGCAAACCTTCTATGCTACTACTTTAGAGAAGTTTGGTTTCTCTGAATGGTTGGAAGTGAAATTAGCCATTCAGGGATCGCGCTCAAAGTTCAAGAGCCATGTCGAGAAAATTTTAAATACTCAGATCGACTTGGTTTCTTCTGTTGTGGATATCCCTCCTTCCACTCTTCTTCCTCCTCAACAAAGAAGAGTCTCTGCAAAGGAAAAGAAAGTCTCAGACTCAGGTCCTCCTATACGGAATGAAACAGGTATTGGTTTCTCTCGTGCTGAAGTTCTTGGCCCTGATGCTGATCTCTCAACGCTTGACACCTCCCTACCATCTGGAGAAACTTTCATTCCTGGCAAAGTTGTAAGTGATCCTTATGGTATATTCTTTCTAGACTACCAAGGAAATCATCACTTTCAACGCATCTCTGAGCTTCCAATCACTCCCATCGAACAACTCAGAGATCTCATATACTGGTGTGAAGTCAAACGCGACATTAAAGCTAGACACCTGAAGCCCTTGATTTTTGAAGAAGCTTTGAAAAAAAAGAATCAAGGAGTAGATGTCCCTGACTGGATGATTCCCACATCAAAGACCCTCGATGAACTTCTCATCAAGGAAGAACCTTTTGACGGATAGGATCGCCTTGTAATTCTTTCTATCCTTATCTGTCTACATCTTTTGTACTTGTAATTTTATTTGTTGTACTTGTAATTTTTCCACATCCCTATGTAATCTTTACGAAGTTTAAAGAAAAATTTCAGCGAATGTACTTTACTCCATCAGTACTGAAAAGATCCAAGAAAACAGTAAAAGGGACAAATATTTTATGAGTCCTTTCTATCCTTATGTTTTCATTAAATAGCAATTTTCTCTGTTGCTATGTCATAATCAAATAGGGGGAGATTGTTGATCCAAACCCTCAGTGATTTGATAATGACCCTCTCTTAAACACTTAGTGAAAATTGTAAGTAAACAATATGTATCAGAGTTTCACTATCGCTGATAAGTACTAAGACTTTACAGTACCGCTGATAGGAACTCTCACTCTTTAGATTAGATATTCAGTGAACACTGTTCATCATCATATAGCTCTGAGCCTGTTCAGTCTATGAGATGATCGCTGATAAGTTAGTTGTTTACTTATGATCCCTGAAGACAAGTTTCACGTCAACCAAAGTTCTACGCTGAAATTGAAGATCAAGTTCAAGAACCAGCGACAAGTCTACTCATGAACTGATGCGGATATCACCAAAGCAAGACCTGTCCATTCAACGTGAAGTATCAAGTAGAAGACTTCAGCAATCGCTGAACTTTATCATTCGCTGATACAGATCTGACTCAACGAAAGCTGATCATGAAGTCTCCCTACATGTTACTATTGTCTTACCTCCCTTGCACGTCTCCGTACGAACTGTCAGAACGAACATCCCTTTTGTCTGTAATCGTACAACAACTCTGATTCTACACTGTGCACCATGCGGCTACTAAGGTTGTCTACAAAGGTCAATGACATGCAACCACTCAGCTGCTGCCACGTGTAAAGCCATACTGCCATGCATTAAATGCATGCAGTATATAAGAAGATCCTTACTTCAGTTTTGAAGTGTGCTCGGACCATCTTATTATTTCTTATTGTTAAGTTATTATTCGTAATTTCTTTAACTCTTTCTAGTGCAAGAAACTTAGTGTTTCTCAAGACTTGTTAAGATTAGGTTTATCCTTAATCTTGTTCCGCAACAAGTTGTAAATTGTCTTGATTTATCAATAAACAATTTAGAAAAGTAAAAACGTGTGTTTGTATTCAACCCCCCCCCCCCCCCTCTTCTACAAACTTGTAAATTGTCCGGATTGGTCATGTTGTCCGGAAAGATCTGCTGTCCGGATTGTTTTTGTGTTGTCCGGATACTTGAGCTGTTTAGTCATTTTTGAGAAATCAGATACTTTTGAGTATCCAGTAGCCTGTGTTTTGTTGACTCTTGGATAGGGAAAGAATAAGGATTGAATATACTGTGGACTCGACTTAAGTTCGGGTTTGGGGGTAACATTTGAGGATAGAGTTATCTAGAGCCTTTAGCTTTAGTAAGTCTTATGTGTTCAATTTGGTAAAAAGATACTTGTATCTAATTGTTTCAGATACTGTGAATTTGGAGTGAAAGCTGAATCTTGTGGAAAAGACTGGAAAGAGTTTTTGATAAGCAAACAGGTGAGTTTTACTTCAAAACGTTTTTAAACTGGAATACATATATGTGTGGATTGGGAATGTGATAGATAGTGTGATTATGTGTTTATGTTTGAAATATAATATATTGAGATATTGTATTTACATGAGCATACTCTATATGAGAATACGTTGGCCGGGCTTAGGACCGGTGGTGTTGGCTGTAGTACTCGTACAGCGGTGTTGGCTGTAATTGTCGTACAGCGGAGTTAATTTATTAGTTGGCTTGCAACCAACTAATATGGCCATGGAAATGAGACAGGGAAGTACACAATGCGTGAGTCCTAATTGGTATTTATACTTGTGATATGTATATGGTGTTTGTGCAAATGGTTTCAAACTAACAGGGATTTTCTCACTTAGACCTCTAGGTCTAACCCTCATTTTGTTTTAAAAATATGTATTCCAGGTCGTGGATCGGGTAAGAGCAAATGAGAAGAGTACTATGTGTTTAGCTTTTGGAAGAAGGATGTTATGAAGACTAAGACGTGTTTTGCTGTTCTAATTTCATAACTAGATATCATGTATGTAATTAGCAAAAAGTTTGTAACGAAATACCTTATTCTGGATGTAAAGACTAAGGGACCTTACTTGTTATATTATGAATCTTTTGGTTATGTAACGATGTTATGAAATATATGTTATTTGTTGTATGTTTGGGAACCGGGTTGTTACATCCTACAGCCATACGTCAAACTACCAAACAAGAGAAAAGTCTACCATAATACAAGCATCTCCAAACTCAAAGACTGAGATTGCAGTTATTCGTCGTCCTCTCTAAAACGAAACACCAAGGTCACGAATCGACCATCGACGACTCACCCACATATTTCCATTCTCGAAACTTTCCACATCCTTAAGTGCGATACCTCTCACTACCTAGCGAGTTCATAGCCTTCATGCATGACGACACCATGATTTAATTGTTTTACACACTTGAGATACACCACGAAACGAGGTTTGATATGCATGACACGACACTTCTATAAAGAGTAGCTACACACACATCGATCTCGAGGATCGCTCACACGCACCCAATGACATCACAAAATCTTGTTCATCAATCGAAAGCGCATTCACTGAAACTCTTTTCGTGCAAATTTTTAAAATACGGCAAAATCACCCACACTGGGAGAGTCGGTCGACTTTCACACTCGCTGATATGACAACAAGTGTTCATGCCGATTTTGCTTATAAATGTAACAACCCAGTTCCCATAACATACAACATATAACATAACCTGCATATATATCATTGATTTACAACGAAAGTTACATAACAAACCAAGTACGGTCCCTTCGGTCTCCTAAATTACAAAATATATATATACAAGCTTCCTTCACTTTATCCTCTCCTTTGCCGATCCTTAACCTGGAAAACATATTTTTGAAAACAAAATGAGGGTTAGACCAAACGGGTCTAGTGAGTTAATCCCGGTCCTTTCCAAAATCATTATAAAACCTTTCGTCAATCAAAATAGTTTAAATACAACCTTTGCCAATACACACACATATACCATAAGTATATAAACGTCACATATATATACCACACGTATTTTAATTACTACATCAAGACTCGTGCATCGTGCTCAACTCCTCCTCATTCCTTGTTACCATGGCCATATTAGTTGGTAGCAAGCCAACTAATAAATCAACGCCATACAACAACTACGACACATCACCGGTCCGCACATCGGAACCCGACAACACACCGGTCCGCACACCGGAACCCGGCAACACACCGGTCCGCACACCGGAACCCGGCAACACACCGGTCCGCTCACCGAAACCCGGCAAAAAGTGCACTCGTGTAGTGCAAAGCTTATATAAATACAATATATATCTCATTACATCATATTGTCATTTATATACACATAATCATATTCCTACCACATAATCATCTCATATATATATATACACATATATATGTATCCCAGTTCAAAAAAACGTTTTAAAGCAAAACTCACCTCGATCGCTTATCCATAAACACTTCCAAGCTTTTCTCCAAAAGATTCAGTCTTTCAATCCAAATCCACAGAATCTGTAACAGATTAAATACAAATATTGCCTTACTAGTCAAACACATAAAGCCTACTAAAATCTTATCCTCAACAGCTCTCCCTTCAGCGACTTATCACGGGGGTTCCAAAAATACAATCAGAAACTATATCCGGACACTACCAAAACTACCGAAACTCGCTGCACCGGGACTCCACTGTACCGGGACTCTCCAGTACCGGGACTCTCCAGTACCGGGACTCTCCAGTACCGGGACTCTCCAGTACCGGGACTCTCCAGTACCGGGACTCCACCGGGAGTCGACAGAACCGGGACTCCACCGGGAGTCGACAGTACCGGGACTCCACCGGGAGTCTCAAGAACACAGTCGGTCTAAACTTTCCCAGATGCGATTGAAATCTATACAAAACACGAAACTGGAAATTCTAAACCGATAGGAATTTACTACTGATGATTACAAACACAAAACCTAAAGAATACATACCTTAATTTTTATTCCAACACACTCAATCGGAGCCTTAACCGTACTTCCTTCTTCTGCTTCTTTTCTCCTCAAGAACACGCACACACACACACACACACTGATATTTTGAGTTATGAAATATCTGAAAATCCTAAAGGGGTAATATCAAATCCCCATTTACCAAATGAACCTTCAACTATCAACTAATGTCCAACACCCCTTTTTACTTATTATTTTACCCTAACTTACCCTAAACCTCGTTTTATAAAGTTAACTAGATTTAACGGAATTAGGATTTAACTAACGAACTTATCCGGGGTATTACAATAAAACCATGCAATCAAATGTTGTTATGATTTTTTTAAAACAAAGATTAACTCACTCGTAAAAAAGTTAAATAATTCACTATTTCTCCAAGTTCAAAATTTATCACACCACGTAAATAAATTTGTCTTTTCCTTCAAACACACACTTGCACGCGCCAACTCATTTTCAAAACCAGAAACTTACAAGGCACACACACACCCACATATTTTGACATGAAGGACTCACAACTTGTTTGAAAATACAATGCATGACTCACTTTACTTTGAAGGCTATTCGCTCTAGCAAGGTCGACCGTTTGCAGTTACAACAAATCAACGTCGGCATCCTACTTCCGACCAAACCATCAGGTTCCTCACATTTGAAACAACCTTCGGCACCGGTACTTCCCCACACACTTGGATGCTCCAACTTCACAGTTACCACCCGACTACTAATTTGTATAATATGCGACTTCACTTCGACCCCAAATAGGTTAACCAACACTAGTGTTACCAATCCTTACGTCTATCATTCCTCAACCACCCTTGTCACTCTTCCACTAACTAGAGAGTAAGAGAGCACATCTCTACTACCCGATCCTTGAGTTGAAACTCTCAGGATCCCAATTTATCGACATCGAAAACTCCCAGAATGAAGAATCATCAGAAATTAGGAGCTCACCTCCAACCAATTATTATTATTTTTTTAAGAACCCTAATGATTCTACCTCACACGGACATCCCCCATTCAAATAATACTCCTTCAAGATAGTGTCATCAATCACACCATGAATAATCTCGCACAACACACTAAACCGTTGCCATTATGACAAGGTTAGAACTCAACACACTACTGCCACCGCTCTCCACACACTACCATTACTCTCCACACACTAACCACCACACTCCACACACTAACCACCTCCATCGACCATTAGAACAACGGTGATCAAGCACACCCATGCACCTGTAAATTCATAATGAAATTGGCCAGATGTGATTTGAATTTACCTTACATGAGAGTCCTCACTACCCTCGTCCTAAATTCTCGGTGATTAAGGTCTTTCCTAAAGGCTTCCTATAGCTCAGCTGTACTACCTAACTCCCACAGTTTAAGTTTAGGCCCGTCTGGTCACCTAAATCTCTTAAACTAAGGCTCTGATACCAACTGTAACAACCCAACCAAAAGTAGCCAAACATGGTTTCAATAGATAATAATATTAACTGCCAAAACTTGGCCCACACCAAAATTTAACAAAATTTCAACAATGGGTTTACGGAAAACAACCCTAATTACAGCTGAGAATATAAGTCTATAAATACTAAAACGGAAGTCTTCTATCCCTAAGATTCAAGCTCCGACTCACATCTTTCCTTTCCCCTTAGACGAGCTTTATACCACCTGCTTACCTGAAAGGTTTTTAGTTTTGAAAGTGAGGGTTAGACAATGAGGCCTAGTGAGTTCCCTCAAAAGCCACACCACAAATAACAGAGTTTATAAAAGTTTTGCAGTAAGAAATGTTTATACAAAACTCGTCATAAAGCATACATATATAATCAACACACCATGACATGCTAATGGCACACGCTATGGTCACACACACCGTGACAACGTAAAAGGACACACACCGCCCATATATGAAACGAATTCATATATTTAATATTATGGGACACACCTCCATCTCACACAAATGCCATAGCATGTCCACACGTAAGCAATTTATATCCACACAATTAAATCACACTTTTCATGCATAGTTTAAAAATAGCACGAGCATTTGCCAATATGTACATGCATAAAGTTCCTCACTTAAAAAGGTTTTAGGATCAGAAAAACTCACCTGGCGCTTTAGCAATTTCTTCTCACGAAACCTCAGATTTTAAGGGGAACACCTATGATGTTAAAAATAAGGATAGTGAGTCTCGAGTTAATCTTAGCCTAACCCGAACAATTTTCTATCTAACTTGACTCACAACTAACTCTAAAATCTGAACCCAAAAGTTTCGGCTATGCTACTAACAATTTGGGCTCAAGTCCGGATCTACGGCCCAAGTCAATCAAATTCTGGATCCATTAACAATTTCCGGATCCACGGCCTACGCTAATTAATATCTGATCCAATAATAAATTCCGGATCCTATGACAAACTCCGGACTCAACCAACGGCCCAAGCCCAGATCCTCATGCGGGTTCCGGATCTACTTCGGCCCATAACATTTCCGGATCCAAATTAAGGAATTCCGGATCCCTTTTTCGTCCCACACATTCCGGATCCAACTTATGGATTCCGGATCCTATATTAGCCCAACTACAATTCCGGATCCCATCTTAATAATTCCGGATCATTAATAAATTCCGGATACACTCTGGTTCCCATTGGGTTCCGGTATGAGTTCCGGTTCCACCCAGTTTCGGCTTCGGATTAATATTTCGAACACTAAGATTTTCAACAAAAGTGACCACTCTATAATCGAAATCAAATTTTGGTATTAAGCCATTAATTTATTAAGAAGATACTAGTATTAACTAATTGATAGCTAAACCTTCCAATTACTCTAACAAGAAGGTTGCACACAGTAGTCATTTCATTTCTTTCTGATCGATAAACAAAACTTAACCCTAACTCTCCCAAATCTTCTAATTAAATCAATAAGTGATAGGATGAGAAGATTACCTCTAGAACAGATGAAATTTCCACTCCAAAGCTTGTGATTCCACTTCTTCTTGCAAGCTTCAAATGGGTTTAACACACACACACACACACACAAAATCGCACAGTAGCCGCCCTGATTGATTGAGAAGAAGAATGATGGAGTCTCTAGGGTTTTTACCCTTTATATACTTCCCACCATTAACCACCAACTTAATCCTATTTCTCACTTGGACCACGAAACTTCTAAATTTTTGAACTTCTGCCACACACCTTATTTATTGAACAAAAATAAAACCCGGTTATTACAATAAAAAATGATCAAAAGGTTACGAATTATTACTAACATTGCAGATACAATAATGATCAATAATACCCTTCAAAGACGACAAAACAACTTTGGCAAAGAAGTCAAAGGAGGCTCTCTTTTTCAAAAAGTTGGTCGGCCAGGCCAATGATTTTCAAAGATGCTTTCCAGGCTAATGATTTTCAAAGATGCTTTCCAAATAATGCATTACAAAATAATTCAAAATCAAGTCGACAACCAGTTGCCAGTCAAAAGGTATTCAATTATAGAAGACAGATGCACAGATGTCGGTTACCTTCTACTACTCAAAGGATTCAAATGCCTATATAAGAAGACACAAGATTAGAAGAGAAGGCATCGGGTTTTTTCACCAGTTTAGATATTAGTTTTTCTTCCTCAAATATGTTATGTCTAAGAAGTCTTCTCCCTCCCTTAGATTTTTCACTTCGAGATGTTCAAAGTCTTTAGACTTTCAAATCTTTATTTCTCCAAATGTATGCAAAGATTGTCGTAGAGATAACTGTACAGTAAACCATTTGATCAAAGAAGGAATCTTTTAATCATGCTCTTTTGTATGATATTTAATTATGGTTGCCTTATCTTGCAAATTTTTAGTATTTCAAATCATATTGCATTTATACAATTGTTTATTCCACATACCAATCCAATATCTCTTTTAAATAATCTTTCAAACCTTTCCTTACAAATCGGTATTTTAAATGGTATCAATCAGTTTCAAACTTAAGTTTTCATGAGACGATCCTTCTCTCCCTTTGGTATCAGAGCCACATTAGTGGAAATTAGTAGATGAATACTAAACTTTGTATATTTCTACAAATCTTATTTGGAGATAATTTTAAATTTAAGAAAATGATTTCTTTTAATATGAACTGCATGTTAGTGTTGGTCAGCCTTTTTAGGTCGGTGTTGGTCAGCCCAATCGGTTGGATTAGCGTAAGTGGCGCAGGAGGTAAGACGCCCAGCCGGACCACGACTATTCATGTATATATATATATATATATATATATATATATATATATATATATATATATATATATAGGGAAGGGTTCAATTGAGAAGTCTAAATATTATGAGAAATAGAGAAGTGATCATATCCATTGGATTAAATAATCCACGGTCAAGAAATTAGCGTTACACCTGATTAATGCGCGCGTCCACATTAATTAATAAACGACGCTCAGGGGTATTTAGGGTAGTTTCGTAAAAAATACGCGGGACAGGTTCATATATGAATTTGTGTGATTCATATATGAACCTTTGTGTTCATATATGAACCTTTGTAGTTCACATATAAAATATTTTTAACTAATTCATATATGAACCTTTGTGATTCATATATGAATCTTTGTGATTCATATATGAATCAGTTAATTTGTTCATTTGAGAATTAGTTAAAAAATTCATATATAAATCATTAAGGTTCATATATGAACACAAAGGTTCATATATGAATTAGTTAAAAAAAGTTTATATGTAAATTACAAAGGTTCATATATGAACACAAAGATTCATATATGAACACAAAGATTCATATATGAATCAGTTAATTGGTTCAACTGATTCATATATGAACCTACAATTAATTAGTTTCATATATGAAACACAAAGGTTCATATATGAATCACAAGATTCATATATGAATTAGTTATAAAGAGTTCATATGTGAATTACAAAGGTTCATATACGAACGTATAGTTCATATGTGAATCACACAGATTCATATATGAACTCAGCCCGTGTTTTTTGTAAACGGGATGACTAATTACCAAAATACCCTTCCGTGTTCAAAATCAGCGCATTTAATCGAAGAGTCACGATCACTTCTCTATTTTTCAAAATATTTAGACTTCTCAAATGAACCTAACACTATATATATATATTGGTGCACTTCTTTCTCCATCTGGGTTTTAACTGATATGTTTTCTGTAATATAATATTCTTATATATAGAGGGTGTTTGGGATTGCTTATTTTTTTGACTTATTTGCTTATGACTTTTTCACACCGTAAATAAGCTATTTCTAGTGTTTGGATTGAAGAAAAAAAAGTGTTTATGACTTTTTCACACCGCAAATAAGTTGGTGTTTATGACTTTTTCACACGACAAATAAGTTGCTCCATCTTAACTTATTTAAAACTCCTTATCAACTAATTCCTCCGCAATAGAACGCACGCACATAACACATTCCCTCTCGCCATCTTTACCTCTCGTCTGCTTCCTGCTCATCATCGCTCTTGTCGGATTCCTCTTATTACTGTCGATTTCTCCCTACGAGCCTGCTCATCACCATCGTTTCCTGCTCGTCTTCTCTCTCCTCTTCAGGTATGCTTTCTCTCCATTTGATCTTGTTGGCACTGCTGTGTTCGATAGAAGTTTCTCGAAAAGATTGTATTGAGCTGAGCACATCGACTTTTCTACAATCGATATGATTTCTTACAATTTGATTTTTATACAATCTTAGGGTTCGATCTTGTTGGCACTGCTGTGTTCGATAGAAGTTTTTCGAAAAGAAAAATCGAACACCCGGTTTCTTATTGATGTATTGTATAAACAGATTGTACAAACTGTCTGTGTATCTCGATTTTTATACAATACATAGATTTTTTGTATATGCATATGGATTGTACAAACGAACACCACTGTCTGTGTAAGATTGTATACAATCGATGTGCTAAGCTCAGTTCCTGATTGAATACAGAGGCTAAGTATGTTCACTTATGTGCTCACCAACGGTAAGTACGTTCAAATAATAGAGACTTTTATTTAATTCACTTATAGTTTCAATGGCACAAACATCTTTATGTGCTCACCAACAGTAAGTATGTTCAAGATCCCTTCCAGGTCATCTTTATGTGATTCATTTATGGTTTCAATGGCACAAACATAACCTGCTTTTGCTTGGACTCGACAAAAATAAATGGTTATATGTTAAAAAAACAAATATAAAGAATATTTTTTTTATCATTTTACATGTATAAGCAAAATTTGTCAAACACTAAAATCCAAACACTTTTTATAGAACTTATTATGAGTTGTTTTAAATAAGCAATCCCAACACCCCGTATTTGTTTTACGTACAAAAGAGGAACAATGAAGGAACAGCACCGATTAGACTAATAAACCGAAAACCTAATCGAAGAATGTCAAAGACGTCATCAACGATAGCTGTAAAAGATGTGGTACACAAGCTGCAACTATGTCTACTAGAAGGTATCAAATCTGAATGCCACTTACTCGTAGCTGGCTCTTTGCTCTCCAAGTCAGATTACCATGACGTGGTCATCGAAAGATGAATTACTAAAATGTGTGGTTACCCACTTTGCCCCAACTCATTGCCTTCCCCTTCCTCCTCGTCAAACAAGGGCAGATATCATATTTGTTTGAAAGATCACAAGGTTTACGACCTTGTAGAAACGCACATGTACTGTTCGACGAAATGCGTAGTTGACAGCCGGGCGTTTACTGAAAGTTTGCAGCATCAACGGTCCTTGGCTCTTGATACAGCCAAACTGGAGAAGGTGGTAAACTTGTTTGAGGGTTTGGGGGAGAATGGTGACCTTAGAATGGGTAATTTGTCAATTAAGGAGAAGGAAGATGCAAGTGTTGGTGGGGAAATCGTGTCAATGGAGGAATGGATTGGCCCTTCAAATGCAATTGAGGGTTATGTACCACAGCACGACCGCAGCTCAAAAAACAGGACAGGTATGAAATGGATTGTTATGGTTGATAAATAAATACTCATTGCTGATTGGGTTTGTCATAGAAGCTAGCAAGTAAGAGCATCTCCAACAGCTTCCCAAAATTTCTTCAAAATGAAAACCTAAAGTCAAAAAAATTACATTCATCTCTAACAAATTCTTCATTTTGAAGAATTGAACATTGATTATATTATTAAAATATTTCATTCTATCTATTAAAATATTATTTCTCTAAATATTTATTTTCAAAGTTTTCTATTGGTCTCCAGTTTAGTAATATTTTTTGGGTTATCTCCCTAGAAAGTCTTTCTCTCTCCTGCTTTCTCCGTTATAAAGATAGTAAAATGATAGTTTTGGGGAATTGTACCTCAAAATCCCCGTATTCTCCTTTTTCTCCATTTTGGAGAAGCTGTTGTTGGAGATGCTCTAATATGTACATTGGAAATTAATTATCATCCTATTATTATCTCCATAGGTCATAATGTTTTTCTTCCCCATCTTTGGAAATCAATCCTGTTTATAATTTTTTATGTTATTTCATTCATCTTGCATGCATATTCTCTGCTCAATGACCTTTCCCTTTAGATTTGATTGAGTTGGAATTTTATAATGTTCATTTTATGCTATAAGGATTCTGTATTTGTGTTTCACTAGGGTCTAAGTTGAAAGATTCGAAGCTCAAAAGGGAAGAAAAGAGCATCTTTGATGAGATGAATTTCATGAGTACCATAATTTCTCAAGAAAATGGTTATAGCATATCTAAAGAACCTTCTGGACAAACAAAAAAAATTGCTGGTGCAATATCAAAGGATTCAAGAAAGAAAATGAATCACAAGGGGACTAATGATGAGGTAACCACATCACAAAACGTACCTGAGACCAACTTAAATGAATATAACAATGAAGAGAGTGAAGTGGTCATGAATCATAATAAGCCAAGGATTCTTGATGTTCCTTCCCAAAGTATGGTCGATGTAAATGTTACAGAAAGCATCAAGGCACCTATTTGTAATAAAGAAGCTCAACCAAGTTGTAGTGGGCTCAAATCTTCTCTGAAATCTTCTTCAGGTGCTTTCAGGACAAATCACTCTGTCACTTGGGCTAATGATGGTGCACGCAATCAAACATTCAAGAGTATTGACGATGATGATGATAATGTATTCCGATTTGCATCAGCTGAAGCCTGTGCTGCAGAAGCTGTTGCTTCTGGGGAATCTGATGTTTGTGATGCTGGTAAGTTGCACATTTTGTAATGGAACTTCTCTTATACTAGATTTCTTTCACTATTATCTATCTCTTAGAGAGGTTTCATGTTTTTCACCTTTTCTTCCCCACTCTCCAGTTTCAGAAGCGGGACTTGTAATACTGCCACCTCTTCTTGATGATAATGAAGTCATATCCACTGATCCAGAACCAGCAGCACGATTGAAGTGGCCCAAAAGAACCGGTATTGTAGAGTCTGATTTTTTAAATTCTGAGGATTCTTGGTTTGATAGTCCACCCGAGGAGTTTGTCGTAGATGTAAGTATAACTCCTATCAACATTGTTTTATTGAATGTTCAAAAAGGTTTATTCTGATGCACATTTCACAACTTTCAGCTATCACCATTTGCAACAATGTTCATGTCCTTGTTTGCATGGATTTCCTCATCTACTTTGGCATATCTATATGGACGCGATCATGAAGAGTATGCATCAACTAATGGGAGGGAGTATCCACGGAATAAAATTGTATTGACAGATGGTTGGTCTTCTGAAATAAAACAAACTCTTGCCGGTTGTCTTTCTCGAGCCTTGCCAGGACTTGTTCATGATCTGAGACTTCCAACTCCAGTTTCTACTATTGAATATGGAATGGTAGACGATTTCTTCCCTTATTTAGGTATGTGTTTGCGTATACACTAGGCTACAATTGTTGATTGACTATAATTAATTAATTATTGATTCACCTCACTCGCAGGGTTGTTTACTAGACACCATGTCCTTTCTTGATCCACTTCCATCTCTCAGAATGAAACAATGGCAAGTGTTTGTTCTTTTGTTTGTTGAAGCCCTTTCTGTCTGTCGGATCCCTGCCATAGCCCCCCCACACTTGACAAATCAAAGGAAGGTGAGAGAGACGTCTCTTCTCTTCATTTAGTGGACACGTAGTCTCTCTGTTTTCATTAACAATGAAAGTATCATTTGTACTTATTATTATGTTAGATGTGACTTCCTCAAATCTGGATAATTTGTCTGTCTATTATCGAATATGGAACGGTTGCCATTTACAGACCTAGTGACATGGAAAAGAGATAGATGCATGCTTTAATAATAGTGCATTGTGTTGCCTAGGCTAGGATTTTTAGGTAAGGTAATATGATTAGTGAAAGAGGAATGGAGTAGCTGCTGAGTTATACTACATGTGCCAAGAAGGTAGGTTTTAACAAAACCAGGCAGGCATTGAAGAGATTCTGTGCATCCTATGAGTTTATGATATTGTTTGACTACTAGTAGAAGGGAATTTTGTAGACCAAAATCAATAGCATCTACACATAGTAATGGTACTTGTAACTTTCAAGAAAAAGAGACTTGCAATTTTCATGGATGGAGGGTTTAAGGTGAACGATTTATAAGAAATGATCATAACATCCTTTATGCTAGAAATGCACAAAAGGACTGAGCATTGGATGAAAGGACTGGCACTGATGGGAGCAGTCTGGTCCCGGTTTTTAGACCAAGCACCGGTCAAGGACCGATCGAAGGCTGATTTACCGTTTATGGGACCTAGATCAGTCTATATTTGGGAAAACGGACTCAACCAATGACAGGTTAAGAACGATCCTTGTATGGACAAATGACAGGTTAAAAACGATCCAAGTAATGTGGTCCGAAGGAAGAACCTGATATTGTACCAACCTTATCGGGATGGGATGGGGGGAATTGCATTCTGTCAACCGTCGGTGAGTTAAAACCGGAAGGAGGGGACAGAGGTCTGTTCATGGACTACTTACTTCATCCTCTTGATTGTAAATGCTCAGTGATGGAGTATAGAGAACCAAGATTGATTAGGGTAACAACACGTTTAAAATATTTTCAGTGAAAATTAAAAATCATCCAAACTTAGATCTCAAGTAACTATAAGCATATTAAAAATATCAATCAGAAAAATAAAAACAGCAAGTAAAAAAAATCAAGAAATGAAATGCACATACCTAAGAAGCTGTGAGTGAGGTTCTGAGGGGTGTTGAGTGTGAGCTTGCGAAGGAGAGGAGAAAGCGTGAGTCATTGAGAAGAGAGCCTGTGATTCTGAGAAATGTTTAGGGTTCCTTTAGCTTTTTGACTAAATTAACAAGGCTTTTATGTCTTATCCTGTATCTAATGCTGCAGCAGAGGCGTCGTCTCATACATGCTTTTGACACCTCATCTCGATTTAAAACCATGCATGGCAGGTGAAATTTAACTGAAATGGGATTCATGTTATTGATTCGACTATTGCAAACATACATGTTTAGCTTGACTTTTATGTCATGGGAGTATTGCATCAGCTGCGACTTGTGTTTAAGTTGCTTTAGAATTTAAATCAGTTTTAGGACTGTTGTTGACTTTGTATGCTCCTTGTTATTTCTTCTCTATGTATTTTTTCGTGCAGCTGCTGCACATTTGTCTTTGAGTTTTGCTTTCTAGTACCCCCTCCCTTATGTTATCAAACATCTCCTTTTACCAAGACCCATATCACACTTAAAACAAGGCATAGCTTAGTAGTAGTATTGTTCATCTTATCATGTAATACCTTAGCAGCAACAGCAGCAGCAATGTCAAAGACAACCAATTAACGTATCCTGTCTATTTATGATAAACATCTTCATACAGTTTTAAGCATATAACTACTCGATTTATCCTTTTTGGTATCCTTTTTGGGATATTCCATTTGTACGGAATGGAATGGATGAAAACATTTGATTTGTGTTAATTATCTTCTAAGCATTTGATTATGGTTATGGTTAAACAGGTTTTTGATGATGCTCAAATAAGTACAGAGGAATACGAGGCGTTGAAGGATCTGATGCTGCTTCAACTAGGACGAGTCTCTCAATTTGCCACGCAAAGTGGAGGCTAAAGGACTTTTTGGTTCTTCTTTACATCATGTTCTATGACTTGGGATAAAATATTGTTTGTCTTAACAATCTGTTTGGATTATTAAATTTTGACTATTTTACCTTGAAACCCGTTTTTAAAGCAAAGCAACAAGAAACGAAGGAAATGTACTTGCAAATAGATCAAAACATTTCTAGTTACAACCCAGATCTATTAGGCCGTGCGTACCGCCATCGGGTACCACGGCCAGGTTCGACAATCGGGTTCATCGGGTAGGCGGGTAGGGCGGTACGGGGGGGGGGGGGGGGGGAGGGGGGTTCCATTCGGGTTGGGGTGTCCGGGTACCAGCGGCTTCATGAACTAGATCGGGTTCAAGGGTTTTATTGGGTTCGGTGGGTTCGGTGAGTGGTAGCGGGTAGGAGTGGGTTCATTGGGTTGGCGGTACTCCACTTTAGGGTAAGGAGGGTAGGAAAGAGAAAAGCTGATGTGGCGCTGAGGTGGCATTCGGGTTCAGTGGGTAGGCGGTACTCATGGCCTTAAAAGCTTGTATTACCGCTTCTTTTTCAAAATATGATTGCAACTCTAGTTAATAAATTTTAAAAGGTGGATGATGATGATGATGACGAGCACAGCCAAAGCTTTGTTAATAATAAATTTTAAACCAAGGGTAGGGTAGGGAAGGAAAATGGATAACTGTGTTACTTTCTTGGGTTGAGCGATTAAGCCATAAAAAAGAATGTATTGGCCAATAGAGTTTCCATTTGTCATTTAAAATTTATCTTTAACACCTGATCTAAAATACGATTTACAAATACCTTGACAAATAAATACGATAATTAAACCCATGAAGCATCAAGATTTCTTCAATTTTGGAAGTTCCATATGGTGATTGGGATAAGTGCAGTCTCGATGCTACTGGTTCAGAGCAATTTAATCCTTTTCTTTCTCATGGCTTCCTTTAGAGGAGTCGGGTTCTGCAGTGAAGGTTAGAAATTTATCTTCAGCAGCATTTCCTACTAAAAAAATATGCATAAATTTATAATCATGTTTTTGACCATTCATGGGCTGATGCATACTACCGTTATGGTTCAAGGTATTATCCAAAATTACAATGTTGTGTACCTTTTACTCCAGTACCTGGTCCAAGAATCTTAGTGCCGAATGGGTTATGACAATTAGATACAATAATAGATTGGAATTAAAGTTAACAACCTACTAATCTAATTCTACACAAAACTAGAGTACAACCAGACAAAGCGACCCAAAAATACATTTCTCCTTATGCTTCTAAATAGCACCAATGTCACGCCTCAAACCGTCCTAGATCCGCCGCTAGCATATACATGTTCGACAAGAAAAGGTGATAGACTTACGCCAAGTGAGTTAAAATAGTTAAAACTTTAAACAATAAACCAAACATGGTGAAAGATGTAGATAAAATTATGTTACCTGGAAAAATATCCTGAAATGATAATTTTCCTAGAAGTGCCCGCCTTCTTAAAGACTGCTATTGAGAGGGTAAAAGCGGCCACCATCTCTGCAACAAGTTCTGTCAGGTGCATCGATCAGATCAGCTGCATTGATTCCAGTTCGGTATACTGACCTTATTTGCAATACTGAAAGAAAAAAACAAAGAGAAATTAGATTAAAGGGCTATTTACCGTTACCGATACAAATTGGGTAATGTTAACTAGATAAGATTGTGGTCTGGGTAAGAGGTTAGGGGCCGAGTAAGAGTCCCTTCCTTAGCTTACCAGGTCAGCATATTGGACAACATAATGGACCGGTAAGAGCAGGTAGTCAACAACCCCTAAGTTTACCAACAAAAATTGAATTGAACAGCATTACATCTATTCTAAACATTTTCAATTTGGTACGGTCTTGGGATAACTTCTAGCATTTGTATACTTGTGACATTACAAAACCAAGTCAAACAAGGGGAGTGTTGGTTTCCATGAGAGACCTCGGGATTGTGAAAATGTGCAACGGAGAGATACTTTTGACCTTACCTATGCGCTAAAAGAGATGCATTCTGATGGTCGAGGTCAATGAAAAATTAAATAAGTAATCTGACATTGATGCTTAAAATTTTACTTATTATACGAAATTGAGAATGTTTCAGATATCAAATTCGAATTTGGAAACTGATGATGAATAAACTCACTTTCCTACACATACATTACAAAGGTACCAATTAGTTCCTGATTTCTAATTTCTCAAGTATTTTGAGAATTGTTGCAGATATAAAATGAAATACATACCTGTAATGTGAACTTGTGGTTCTTGTCATGGATGTATATATAACTTTGAAGCCAGAACACAATAGTACTTGTTGAATACTTTCTCCACAAGGACTCACATGATCTCACTATCCTACAATATCATGACAAAACCACGTAGGCAAGATGAAAATATTAGCTACCAAAAAGAGCAGTTTTTTTCAACAAAATTCTATTATTTTACTTTCGGGCGTAGAAACAACCACTCTACCATTTAGGGGTAATTTTTTTTAAAGGCAACAAATTTTATAAAAGAGGGAGAAAACAGGTACAAGCAAAAAAAAACAACCCTAGTTCTGCAAGGGTACTTACGAGTGAGATATATTTGGGTTCGTTTAGTTTGGTATTTTTCTTTAAATATATATTCATATCAAACTTGAATTCAAATAGAAAGGAGGCAGTATCGTTATATTCTAAAACAAAATACTTTCTACCCTCAACTACAAGCAGCAAGTAAACAAAAGTAGAAGCAAAGGGTAAGTCAAAGCGTTCAAATGGAATATAAGAAAACAGTGAAGTATAAGGACCTTCTGAAGCCACTTGTTGATGTTGTGGTATGCTGTTGTCAAATATGGTTTCAAGCATGAACTCCATTAGAAGCAAATGAGGTTAGACCGGAAGCTTAATCAACAGAAATTGATGATAAAAAAAACAAAAGCAAATATGAACCAATGAGATGAATACTCTTTTACTTGTAATAAATATGATTAATGAAATACATGCTCGTTTACTTGTTGACTTTGACTGATTATCTGAAAAAGCAGACTTCAGCTCTGTCACCTATGCTAAGAAAAAAAATCATGATGGCTGGATCTTCACTCCTCAATCGCGTCACAGAAACTATTGTATCAACTGGAATTTTGTAAGTAGTAGCAGATTTTCAACAAAAAAGAAACAAATTCAATCTTACATATACCAGAAATCTGAAAATGGGAATTTATGAATCTATTAAATTACCTCATCGCGAACGACGTTGCAGATAACATCAGTTTTTTCAGAACAATAATGAGAAACACCTTCTGCCATAAAATAAACAATATCCAGAAATTTTGATAAGATAATCATTGCCATTCGGATCCCTAATTCTGAATAAATCAAACAGATAGATCACCACCAAATCAATCAACAATCAAAGGGTACACAGAAATCATGAAAAAACAGCTTCTTAACAGTTTTCTCAATTTCAACACAAGATGAAGAAACAACAGTTTCAAAGAAACAAGAAGATTAGAAGACGGAATGAGCATGAATGGTCACCTTGGGAGTGGGAATCACTCATCGAGGGCATGAAGGGCTTTTGAAAGCAGAAATGGCGACCTTGAGAGCATGAATTGCCGTCTAAAACAACCTTGCGGGAAGAGTTTATGTGTTATCAATTTGTACAGCAAGCTTAATAAATTGTAGTTAAGAGATTTTAAGAGTTTATGTATTAGCGTGCACTCGATGCTTAGTAGGTTGTTTTTAAGAGTTTTTACCTTGTCTTTCATATTACTCATTGGTGTTGGCGTGTTGCTACTCCTTTAATACAGTCTAGGTGATAAGCAAGAAGTAGGAAGAACTACTGACAATGTAACTATTGTCACTGGAGATAGAGTTCAAGGTGCCCGTTGTGCTGATTGATATTGTTTGTATTGATATCCCACTTGAGTCTATGAGTGATGATAATATTTTTATCATCATGCAGCCATGACATTTACATACTACAAGTCTTCAAGGACGAAGATGTCCAATGGTGTATAAGATAGAGTACCTGTAATACATGGGCATGAAAGAATAACATAGTTTTTGGATTAAATGAAATTCCGCACTAAGGGCAATTACAATGGCACTTCTGTAAACAAATTCGTTTAGTAAAACGGATTAACATCACACTGCACTCCAACCAACTTCCTTTTCCACCCCGCTTTCCTTCATCAAGTTTCTTGTCCATTCAGCCTCCTCCCACATCCCTATAGAATCATACAGGTTTGAAATAATTACATAATATCCATCATTTTCTGGGTCACATTCAATGGCACGCTTTGCAATCCTGATCCCCATTTCAGGATTGTTGTGGGTTTTACAAGCACTTAGCAAAGCACCCCACAAACCCCCATCAGGAACTATTGACATTGACAAAACAAAATTTTCTGCCTCAAGCAAAGAACCTGACCTACCAAGAAGATTTACCATACAAGTATAGTGTTTAAGTGTGGGTTTCAGAAAGTAATCTCCCATTCTACCAAATAAATATTTTCCTTCATCCACAAGCCCTGCATGACTACACGCCGAAAGAAGTGCAAGAAAAGTGAGCTCATTTGGTTTAGCATTTGATTGCTCCATCTGTTGGAAAGTATCTATTGCTGATCGGGCGTCTCCATGCATCCCATAACCAGAGATCATCACATTCCAAGAAATGATATCCCTTTCTGTCATTTTGTTGAATATATTTTTGGATTTTTCAAGTTGCCCACACTTGGCATACATGTCAACTAATGCAGTAGCAAGGGTCAAATTTGACGATAGCATTTCCTGATCAATGTACTTGTGTATCTGCTCTCCTTTCTCAATTGATGCCACTTGGGCACAAGCAGAAAGCATGATAATTAGTGTTGTTGTGGTAGGTCTTATGCCTTCTAAAACCATTTTATCAAACAAAGAAAAGGCCTCGGCATAATGCCCACAGTGCGCATAAGCAGAGATCATCGTGTTCCAAGTGATAATATCCTTATTTGTCCTACAAAACAACTTCCTTGCTATGGCCACTTCACCAAGGTTACTGTACATGTCTATGAGTGAATTTGACACGGATGTATGCTCTTTCACCAAGCTCTTAACAGCATAACCATGTAGAGACCTCCCTAGATGCATCTCTCCCATTTGTGAACATGAAGAGATAACTGATACCAAACTGTAAGAATCAGGATCGATGCCTAGATGTAGCATTTCTGTAAACAGATCAATACACTTCACTCCACGTTTTACTTTACCGTAGCCACATACCATCGCATTCCAAACCTCTTTGTCAAGGATAGACACACCATCAAATACATTCTCTGCATAACTTATCAGTCCAAACTTACAGTACATTGACACCAATGCATTGTGAACCATCTGATCTCCATTATAATGTCTTCGAACCATAAACCCATGAAATGTCTTTCCGACAGAGATGCAGATAGAGTTGGATAAACCATATATCACACAACTGACAACCATTGGGTCGGGATCTATTCCAGAAACAAGCATTTCCATAAATCCGCCTAAACTTCGTCTAATACATCCCATTTTTCCAGATACACCAATGATTGATGTCCACAACTTGATATCTTTCACTGGAACTTCATGAAACGACATATAAGCTTCCTCAAGAGTTCCACACTTGGAGTACATGAATAAGATTGAAGATTGAACGGCTATGTAACATACGAGTCCAGATTTTGCAACTATCCCATGTAAGCATCTACCTGCATACACCGCCTCCAAATTGCCACAAGCTTCAAAGGCACCTTCTAATGTTCTGAAATTTGGTCTCCCATCTTCTTCACATGTTCTATACATCTCACAAACACATCTCAAACCTTTCTCGCTCTCACCATTCTGCACATACCCTATAACAAGGGCAGTCCAAGCAACCACATCTCTCAGATACATTTCATCAAACACCTGCCGTGCACTGTCCACATGCCCACATTTTGAATACATATACACAAATGAAGACCCAACAGCAGAACTTCCTTGAAACATCCCAACTTTAAACACTGAGCCATGAAGAATCATGCCATAAATCATATCTCCAACCTCGGCACAAGCGGAAACAACCATGGGAAAGGTAAACTGGTTAGGCAGAAGAGTAGTCAAAACCCTCATAGAAGCATAATAGTCGAGACATTGTGGATACATTCCATTAGAAAAGTAAGCCTTGATGATAGAGTTCCAAAGAAACACGTCTCTATAACCATTAAAAGAATCAAATACTTGTTTAGAGGATGCAGGCTTATGGAGGTAAGCATAGAGAGAGATGAGTTTTGAAGAAATGAAGATGTTTGTTGAGTGATGGCCTGTAGTAATAATGTAAGCATGGTACTTTGTGAGTGACTGAAGGGTTTTAGGAGATTGGATGGAGAGAAAGTTGTTGATGTGGCGGGTAAGCATGAGGTCAGTGGTTGAGGATGAATGAAAGAAATGGTGGTGAAGTAAGGTGTTGGTTTTAAAGAATGAAACTTTTGAAGCGCCATGAATACAAAACAAGATTACTTTCTTGTATCTATACATCATCTAAGCATATGTATGAATGAAATTGGGTTTTGGCAAAAATCCTGATTCCTTGAAGTGTTAGAACATCTCCAATGGAGGATGTTATAAGAAATGACATAACAATCATTATGACCAAATCAGGCTCCTGATTCCATAGTCTGGTCCTCTTCCAGATTCGAGATCACGCCACCTGTAGTGACAAGTTATAAGTTATTGGCTTAATCAATCATATAGAAAAGAAATGGCAATTTTTTGGAACGGTGGATCAACTTTAATTGGCAATATGTTGATATGAAATTCAATTTTCCTTTTTTATACCAATCAATACGGTAGATAGTTTTCTATTTTGAAGATTACAACATTAAATATATTATCAAAATATTTTATACATGCAATAAAATATTATTTCTCTCTCATAAACATTTAACATCAAGATTTCTTATTAGTAGAAATATAATAAAAAAAATTCTCTCTCCCAGTAATCATTTCTAAAGAGTTTTCCAAATTTGGAGAACTTCATCCTCTCTTATGCTTTCTCCATTTTGGAGAAAGTTTTGAAGAATCGGTTGAAGCCAAAAATTTCCTAAAATATGCATTTTCTCCATTTTAAAGAATCTATTAGAGATGCTCAAAGTATCTAGTTGGTTTCCATATGTGTTTGAGCAAAAAGATAATAAGAAAATAAAGAAATATTATATTTCTGAATAGTTCTTATACAGAAGGTGGTCTTGTTAGCCAAAAAAATAAAACTTTAAAATTATGCCTAAAATATTGAAAATTTCTACCTAAGACAGAAACAAAAAAACCTTTTGTTTCAGACTACTTGCATTAAAAATAAAATAAACATTAATTACAAGAATGTCTAAATCTAGGGAAAAGTTGAAATTGAAGCCCAAATAATATAATCTGGGTCCAACGGTTTCATAAGAACACAATAATATGCATCCTGTCTCACACTATTGCACAGTCCAATATCCCCTAAACCTGAGAAATCAGTTCATTCATAAGTGAAAAGGGGGAGATTGGTAGAGAATATATCCACCTAACCAAACAAATAATGTGGACCATCCAAGGAAGCTGAAAATACTGAACTAAGACTCGCACTCGCTAGACCAAAGTCGTTCCAAGAAAAGCAACCAAAAGGGGGAGGATTTGAAATCAATCATATCTTTTGTGTTACTAAAGTCATAATCACCCACAAGAAAGAAGGCATTGCTCACATGAACAAGAAAGTTCATCTCCTAAGACAAGAAAATGTTGACAGTGGGGAAGCTGCACCATTAACTCTAACTCAACAACATTATGATCCTCCAATGACCAACACACATGGGCCACTAATCAACAAAAACCCTAAATGAGCATGAAAAGCAATTAGAAAAGTTTCTACAAGAAAAGTCAAAACACCAAGCATAAAGGAAATCTAACATCACACAAACCTTGTCCACTTACGAGCTGTTGTGCCACATTTCTCCAACGACGTCGTCGGCAAACCCCTTCCAAACTCCTTTAAGATGCCTAGCTATAAGAGTCCAAATGATTTTATGTTATATATGTTTGTAATCTTAATCCTTACCTATGACCATCTTTATTTGTTATTTGTATCCTTGTCTATGGCCATCTTGAATTTGCATAAATGGGATTTATCTCTCCATGGCCCGAGAAACAATGGCATCAACATCAAACTTCCAGCTTGTTCTCTATTTCGATGTTGAAGCCTAAACATTTAAATCTTCAGATTTCAAAAAAATATTCTAATTTTGTGATGAGGATAATACACATACAATGCTATATGCATCACTATATATGTTCTTTCTTGAAATATGTCCACTAGCTTGTTCATGGTTAGGGAATTTTGTTCCAAAGCAGCATTAGCTAAATATACGATGCCCATAATCATGTTACTTGATGCCCACTACAGATGTTTACACTTTACAACAGTAGTAGCTTTGGTCTGTACAGCAGCAGCGGTAGATAACCAACCGCAACAGCAGTAAAAACAGAAGGAACACAAATATGGTCAAAGTATGTTTTGAGCACTCCATTAAAAGGCAAGACAATGCATGCCCTTCTATGTCAATCTAGGTTGCCTAATAACAAACCACATGAGTTGCTTTCCTAGACTTGTACGGTTGCACTAGAAACATGCAAGCTTGGAATCCTATTTGATGTGAAGGGTCTACACTCTTAACATTAGTATCTTGATTTGAGTTACTTATGTTTTGAGGGATTTGTTTTTCGCTTAAAATGAATAGCCTGCTATGCATTCAACTCAGTAACAAGGGGGAAAATCCTGAGTAAACTAGTCTAAATTGGCCAAATTGCCAGTAGTAAATGAATTTATTTTCAAATGGAGAAGCAATTTTCCCTTGTATAGAAAATGGTCAAAACCACAAGTCTCAAAAACGTCCTTCTAGTTGGTGTTGTTTGAGAACTTAAAAGTGCTTTTTAGAAACCCTAAATTTAGATAAAATAATAAAAAAATATCAGAAAGAACAATCAAATAGAAGAAAAAACTAAAAAGAAAATGAAAAAGAACGAACTTGAGAGATGGGAAGACGATTGAGAGAAGATGAAGGCTATTTGGCAGATACATAATGATTAGGTGTAGAATGATTAAGTGGTCAGAATGATTAAGAGGCTTGTATAATTTAGTGCAGAATGAAAAATGATTGTTTAGTATATATTCTGATAGGACGGTCTGAATGACAACAAATGACCATATTACCCTTCAATATGATATAATGTAGAATGAAATATAAGTGTTTCCAAATTAAAAAATTACATTGCAAATACAAATTTAAAAATTGTAAATTAGCATATATTTATATTGTGAATATAAATTACAAAGACTCAACACTTTCCATGCAAGTGTTGCCAAGCCATAGCTTTTGCAATGTGAAAGAAAAATGCATGAGTAAACCACAATGGAGATTGTAATTACCAAAGTTCAAAGAGTTAACCAAACCGACCATGGCAATTGGACGAATGTGATTTTTTAGTATGAGCCCTTGATAGTTTCTAAAATCCTGCAAATAGAACCACTAATATCACATCGATGGATCCATGAATCTTCCAAGCTGCTAACATCCAAAGCTAAAATGTTGACATATTATACATAATACCAAATTTTTGTTAAGTATCTAAAGCACATTTTGTCTTTGCAATCATGTGAGGATCACTTTGGTGAATGCAATTGCTACACGTGCCGTTAAATGCACAACAAGGTTTAAACTTATAAAACAAACCTAATCCGGTAAATGAGTAAGTCAGGTATAGTTCTTTCAGGGAGTCCGTGGTTAAACTAACGATTTGTGTTAAAACTGAACACACGTATGTCACTTAGATATGCCACTCAATTTGATCTTTTAACCTCACACTAACTAAAAACGAGAACTACTTAATGCAAATAACACTACTTCAAAGATTTGGAATGAGAGTGGTATTAAACTATTAACCGAATAAGAAAATGAAACCTTATAACTATTATCAACTAACAAAACTAAAAGACAAGAACTTTATCCAACAAAGTAACATCGAGATCATCCACTTGTGCTACTAACCATCCAATAAAATAATCTAAATTCACCTAGGAATTTCTTCAAACCAGGGGCGGACCCACTATAGTGCATATGGTGGCACAGGCCACCGCTTCGTTCCTCCGTTGTAGTTCAAGAAATTTTAGGGTCGTGAAAGGTGCCACATTATTATTCTGTTGGGTGCAACCGTATATCTTGAAACTAGAGTAATAACACAAGTTTCTCTTGGCAGAGTTGGTTTACACGGTCCTCTCTGTCCTTCTAGGGGCGGGTTCGAATTCTATGTATATCATTTTTTTTAGTTTTTAGCTTTTAATTTCAGATTTATTATGTTTCTGAAAAAATTGGGATAAAAGACTCGAGGACAAGACCTCTCATACGAAAAGCAAGGAACCAACCACGCAAAACAATGATGATTTTGTGAAAAATATTCATAGCTTCTTTACTTATAGTCAAATTGTGCCACCACTTGAAAAAAATTCCTAGGTCCGCTTCATCCATTTGGAAGAAGTGTTTTATTTTCATCCATTTATTTAAAATATCCTTAAACAATGAATAATCAAATGAATCTTATGGATCAAAAGCAATTAGCATCAACCATGATGGGCAAATAGGTGATTTTAGTTTAAAATTTGCGAAGAAGGGTAAATCTGTAATTTTCAGCAGCATCTTAGAATAAGAATTACTGTTACTTTCATGAAGTTTTATGGAGAAGACGATTGTGGTGATCGAAGAGCCCAAATTAGTAGCAAACATCCAAGAATCATACAATGAGTTCTTCATCAACAATACCGAATATGAAATCCAACTATATATTGATCGTTAATATATGATAATTAGGTTGTATAATTGTATAAATTACTAAACTACCCACGTCCAATTCAACCAAACATCAACTCAAGCTAGAGATTATTAGGTTATATAATTGAATATATTTCAGTCGATTTCCTTTTATTGAACTCAACATTATCCCAAAAACCCTAAATCACTTGATTCTTTCGAAATTACCTCCAAACACCTAGGGTTCACAATGTTGATTGTTTATAGATGATCTAAATCATGATTTCATCATGGGTTTCTCACCAAAAACATCAAGAACATTCTAATTTTTTTACAAAAATTAAGGTGATTACACAAAGATAAAATCTATTGATTAATCATCCAAAACAGGGGTTAAGTACTTGATCATTACAACCTGACAGAATAAGGGGCTGTTTGTTTACCTCTTAATAGTTCTATTAAGAGGCAACATCTAAATCGTTAAGAGGTGAATCTTGTTTGGCAAAAAAATCTGCATTTTAATGGTTCTAAAACCCTCTGAATGATTTTGTATCTTGGACCTCCCTTAACCATTCAGCGCCCTAATTTCATTATGACCAATTACCAAACAACCATGTTTCATTTTGCACTATATCATAAGAGACTCTTAATCATCATTCTGACCACTTAATCATTCAGCAACTGCCAAACAGCCCCTAAGATTAAATTCAGACATAAAGAATCGAACCCAAATAAATATAAACAAAACCCATTAATGGTAAGTAGAAATTGAACAAACCCATGATCAAAAAATTGTGCAAAAAGGAAGAAAATGACGAAAAGCGTACCAGGAGAAGGAGGGGTTTTGTTGCGGTCAATGAGTCAATCCTTCGTTTTCTCTTCCCCATTAATGGTAAGTATATTAGATATACGTATAGTTTAAAAATTTATCGGCTAGGGGATAATCAGAAGGATTAGGGTTTTTGGGTCGTTGGAATTTTTAGGGCAAGTTTAACCGAATCTTAATAGTTTAAAAATACTTTAAATTGAGAAATTAATTAAAATACCCTAAGTTGACAAATGATTCAGTGAAATGCCCACACTCTCCTTAATTTCATGAAAAT
Organism: Saussurea involucrata; assembly: GCA_033807775.1. NCBI lineage: Eukaryota > Viridiplantae > Streptophyta > Magnoliopsida > Asterales > Asteraceae > Saussurea > Saussurea involucrata. Next base: position 69,449,821 of record CM066317.1, read on the forward strand.
GCCTAAAATTTCTGTGAAAGGGTCCGTGAACACGGGGACTTTTTTTGTGAATTAGATTTTTGTCCGTGAAATTGATTATTGGTCCGTGAAAATCATTTTTGGTCCGTGAAATGATAAATTTTTTTCCAATTCACGGACTCCTTTTTTGGGCATTTCACGAACACCTTTTAATTGATATGAATTCACCCTACATTCCAATTCACGGATTCCCATTCTCTATCTCCAATTCACGGACTCCTTTTAATTGATATGGAGTCCTTTTGATGGAATGGATTCCTTTTTTGGGTCATTCATGAAAAAAAATTCATTTTTACGGACCAATAATCAATTTCACGGACAAAATCCAATTCACAAAGGAACCCGTGATCACACACCTTTTCATGGGCATTTTGGGTATTTCAGCAAGTCGTTAGTCAACTTGGGCCATTTTAATTAATTTTCCTTTTAAATTTATAAGGTATATTGAAAGCACGGAGGACAAATTCTTTAAAATAGATTGGTTTTGTTTTAACATGTTGTTATTTAAAGTAGAGAAAATTAAAGGATATTTTAAATTTATAGATTTTTTGTAACTAATTGTGTGGAAATAGTGTTGGTGATTTTATGGGCTATTTGGTCTTTTTAGAATTAGACTCTTTTTAGGCTTCCTAAGCCTAAGAAAGCGGCTCTATGAGATAACTTTGTGACTCATTCGTTCTTTTGAGTTACAAATAGAAGTAAAAGTCTAACATTTGGGTAAGTTGGTTACAAAACTATCTTCTTGCTATCTCTTACATGTAATTTTTTTTCTAGTTTCTTTCTAGTTTTATATCATATCTCCTCCGTTCAAAGTAAAAATCAAACTCAGACTAACTTATGAACTAATAACTAGTTTAGTAGCGAACAACTAGCTTTCAACCAACAATTAGCTTAACAACTAGTTTACCAACATAGCCTAATAACCATGGATGTTTGGATTAGGTTGTAGCACCTCGACTAATCTCATAGAGACCTAAAAACAATTAGAAAAGTTCCCATTAACCTTAAATGGACTCAAGCTAGTGATGAGAAGAAGGCCCAAAAACCAAAACCTTAATAGAATATTTATTTTATTTTTTAAATCTATATATATATATAAAACAAAAACCAAGGGTCCTGACGTGGCACCCTCTCAGGCCATAATTCTCCCCTTTCTTTTTTCTCCTTCGACGGGGTTTTACGGATTCGTTTCTCCTCTTCAACCCGATTACGGATTCGTTTGTCTTTCCGTATTCCTCTCGCCCAATTTCTCCATAGAAGGCGATTGGAGATTCGCTTCCTCTCTTTCTCCGTCTCTTCCAATTCGTTTCTAATATCTAATGTCTATCTCCATCTCTCCCTGAAAAAAAAAGCCTCTCTCAAAAGGGACAGCCATCTGAGTAAGCAGAAAAGCTGTTTGGAGTTCAGTCGGTTCGAGAATAATCCAAAAAAACAGACTAGCAACTTGAAGGAGAATCAGATGCCCCTTTTTAGAGGTGGGTCCATGAGATACACCGAAAACTTCAGATCCAAGGAAGATCATCAACTATGGTGCGGTTATACAGCCCGGGAGACTATCAGTGGATGAAAATGAAATTCGCCGGAGATCCTACTCCGCCCGGATAAGATCAGATTCTTTCTCCGACGACTCCGACTGCAGTGATATGGGAAGAAACTCTCTGGCATCATACATGGCGCCGACATTAAGCTCTAGAAAATCAACAATTAAGAACGCCATGAAAAAGGCCAACTCATTATCCAAATGGGGTTCTATCGAATCTTCAGATCTAGAGGAAGTTGGAAAGGGTATTCAAGAGGTATTCAACAACCCTAATTTTTGATTTGTTTTCTAGGGTTTATATGTGTAACGTCCGAAAAATTACAAGCAAATTTAAATTTTTAAATAAACAATTTATTTATAACAACTCATTAATTGATACCAACGTTTCGTTTGCAAACACATAATTAATATCCTTATAAATTAAAACCAACGGAATAAACGTTTAATTATTATAATCATAAAACAACCAGCTCTCCTCGCGCGCCAGTGTGTACTCGTCACGCCTTGGAGCCGCTCGGACCTGAAACCACAGTTTATGGGAAAGGGTAAGCACGAAGCTTAGTGAATTCAAACACATGCGTAGATAGGAATTATATACACATCACCCCTATCCGCACATAAGCAACAACATCACGGTTACATAGAACGAGTAAACATCTACAAGTAATTATGTATCCAACACCTCGGTCCCACCGAATTGTAATGTAACACACTCGTCACGCCGAGTTCCCACAACGTTTCTTTCCACTTCCTCGGTCCCACCGAATTGTAATGTAGCACACTCGTCACGCCGAGTTCCCACAACGTTTCTTTCCACATCCTCGGTCCCACCGAGCCCTCGGTCCCACCGAGTCGTAATATAAAACATTTATACTAAGCATTCAAACCAATCAAATATTACACACCACAAACAACTAGTTCACACCACAAAGACAGTAGTACATACAAACTACTAAGACATGCATACAACCCCTAACTACACAGTGAGAGAACTCACCTCGAATGCGCGCCCAGCTTAATAACACAATTCAAGCTTCACAAATACGGTCACTTCCCAGCACCTAAACGCATGTTAAAACGTGTCAATACGAGACCCAGACCCTATGACTCGACATACGCTTAAACCGTCACTAAAACTATTTTCCGATCTCGCCAAACAGGTCTGTTCGGGACCTGTTTCGACCCCTTTAAACCCAGAAAATTCCCAATATTATTTCATGACCAGAAAGTACTCTGAGTTAGGGTCCCAAGGACATATTATACGCCTCCTAACGATTTTTCTACAATTAATTACGGATTTTATAAGATCAGCCCGCAGAACAGCGAAAAACAGCACTTATCAGTATAAAACGACGATTTGGCCTAAGATACGTTCCGAACTGGATTTTGCACAAAACACAGAAAAGTTTATAGACTCAAAAAGGGAACTTTTGGCACCGGTTTCACCCCAAACCGAGTTACGAGCAGAAAGTTACAGGTTACGCAAAACAGTGACAGAACTGCAGTTTCTTTTACATAAAATGACGATTCACAGAACTTACGACCACTTTTTCACCCAGCTAGAGGCCGAACCAGTTTTCCGCTAAAACACGGAAAACGTGCCCGACCCCGAGCTTGAACCGTGGGCGCCAGTTTCGGCTCAAACGGAGTTACGACGGAAAAGTTATGATCACGCAAAAACTGGACAGCGCACTTAGAATTTTCATAAAATCACGATTTATAAAAACGGTTCAAGGCTTAATCGATTCGGGTTTTACGCTACGAGTGTCACCCACTGCCACCGCCCTCCACCCACAGCCACCGCAGCGGCGGCGTGCGGCGGTGGTGGTCTCGCCGGAAAAACGAAAGGAAAAGAAAAAGAAACGAGACGAACGAGAGAGTTACTTACCTCACGACGACGTCTCACCACCACAACCGATCTCCTCCCTCTCGACCTCCGACGACCCAGGGTGGTGGCGCCCTCCGGCGACAGCAGCAGCGGCGGCGAAGGGGCTGCCGCTGCGTTCTTCCTTCTCCTCTCTCTCTTTCTCGCGATCTCTCTCTCTCTCTTCGTTTCTCTCTCTCTCGGCCGCACCTCGTAGGGTTTGTTCTTTGCTTTTCTTTCTTCTTTGTCCAAAACGTCACCAACAAAACAAATGGGTTTTCTCTCTTTTTTTTTCTTCTTTTCTTAGCCAATCACGAGACCAAAAACAAAACAACATGGGGGCTCGGTTCCACTGCATGGGCCGACCCCATGCTCAACATTGGCCTTCTTGCCACTCTAGGCCCCTCAACTAAACTCTTCTCGCAAACCACAATTTTTTTTTTGACAATTTAACGATTTGACCCAACTCGACTAACCCCGTTAACGGAAACCACAATAATTCAAACTTAAAAGGAAAGAATTAATAAAAGAAATTACATACCGGAGTACGGGCTTTACAACTCTCCCCCACTTGGATTAGACTTCGTCCCCGAAGTCCTCGCCCGTAAACAGCCCCGGGTAATTCTCCCGCATCTCGGCTTCTGGTTCCCACGTCCATTCTGGACCTTTTCGGTGTTTCCACTGGACCTTCACTAACTGGAATCTAAAAATTTCTCACACCGCCTAAAAATTTCTCGAATACTTTTCTTACCACAAAACTCCTTCAAGTACACTAAAATTACGATCAGAAGAACACTCCAACAACTGGAATCATTCCTAGCCAAGCGACTTCGGTTGTTCCCCAACCTTAGACATTCCATGCATCCCGAGTCAAATTTCAAGCTCTAACCATTCTAAAACTGCTCACAGTATACCCTACAGGATACTCGACTACGATCATTCCTACCCTTAACTGTCGATTAACTTCCACGAATTCTAATAGACTCCAAAGATTTTCAATAACTTATATTAACAAAAATTGACCACCCGCCGAACATCGGTCCAACCGATTGCAATAACAAACATCGGCCACCCGCCGAACATCGGTGCAACCGATCACAATAACAAACATCGGCCACCCGCCGAACATCGGTCCAACCGATCACAATAACAAACATCGGCCACCCGCCGAACATCGGTCCAACCGATCACAATAACTCAAATAAGCGTGGTATTATCCTAGACACTAACACAAATAGATATCCCCCACTACCAAATCAACTAACACACACGTAGATCATTCCACCACGACCATTCATCACAAGTGATCATTTCAGGGTTACTACTACCATCACCATGATTATCTTAACATCGGCTACAACTCTCCGATTATACTAAAGGTGTTTGGCCTCAAACCCAAAAGTCGACACCTAAATATACCACCTACCTCAAAATGGTTGAGGCGCATTTATTCTCTTAATAACAAAGGGTATCAATCCCTTAACCGATACTATTCGGCCTACAGTACTAACGCGCGTGGAATACCTACCTTCCACCGTCGACGTATCATCCACACTTGCTCTACGAAGCCAAGTCACACCGTATCGAGGATACACCTTGACGTCTACCTCCCAGGTAACGCCTCAAGACCCAGCACACCGGAACTACCTCCCAGGTAAGTGCCCACAACTATATCCTCCTAGTACCTACTGGAAAGTCTAGGTTAAAACACATGAATATTGGGGTCCCACCCCGAGATACCCAACCGACCATTACCAACGACTGACTAACGTGTCTAAGGATCCAAAGCAAACAGCCTACCAACAACATGCCTATTCCTGATTGACTCACTCACCCAAACATGTAAACACTCAACGTGCAAAGAATGCCAAACGGTGCGACAAAAACAACTCATCAACTAGACTCCACATCGAGCCATTAAAACCGGGCAATTGGCCCATGACTAACTCCAAGTCAAAACCGAGCAAAATGCTCCACGCTTGCTAGACCCATAAGTCGGAAAATGCTTTTAAACAAAGTTTAAGCAAGCAATACTCTGAAATCAACCTTAGTCCCAGACTCAACACGGGTTAAACAAAAGAGTTTTCCAAAAGGACTCACACCCTAAAAAATTCTCGAAATGACACATGACACTTAAAAGCACATTTCCCCAAATGGTTTACAAAATCATTTACAAAATATTTTCAACATCAGGATTTTCATCCCAAAAAGATCGTATGTAAAAAAAACTACTATTACCAGATCGATAGTTACGCAAAACTGGACACGCTCGTCCCACATAGGAAAATCATGTTGAGAATCGTCCCTTTGCAGTTCAGTTTACTCACACGAAAGCAAAGCGTAATAAATAATTTCTTTAAAATGAACCGCCTCGATTCCAGTATGGATTGACTCATGACGTGCACTTAAAGTAACCGCTTGACCTTAAACAGGATCCGACAAAGGTGTGCACATAATTCAAAATAAGTTTCACGACAATTGATTCAAAAATTCTTCTTTTTGATCATAAAAGGACGTGGCACAGGGTTCGCCACAAATTTTTCGCGCGTCAGCTAATCACACAAAACGATGACACGGTTTACAAATATATTTTTGTTAAAATACAACTGCCTCATGTAAGTTTCAAACTTGAAGACAGAAACCAGTCCGCTTCTATTAATCGGAAATATCGACTAAAACCTCATAAAATCTCAAACTGGGGGCAGGCATGCAAGCTTGTAACACTTCCTCAAGTTTCGTACTTGGGACATATAACGTCAAAACATTATAGTTTTAAAAAATGTATTTATCGAAAATGCTCAAAATACTCGTTTCCTCCCAAGCAAAAGTTTTTAATTTCCCCAAAAAAAATAATCGGTAATTCTAAATTAACCGAATGTCAAAAATCTACGCATTTATATTTCCAAAATATAACACATTGTAATCGTATGCATGATGTTCACAACATTAAAACACTCCTTGGATCAAATGGTCTTTCATTTCGACAAAAAGGAACTAAAACATTTTCATGCACGACTCGTTCATCAAAATGTCGAGAACAAAGGTTACCCCAGTATGCATACCCCTAAGTCGATAAATCGCATTTTCATGGAAATGTCAATAAAACCTTTAGCTGACTAAAAAGCGCACTAAACAACCCTTATGAAATGTTACCAAAATTCCTCCATGCATCACTTATGTCACGCATGAATCAATCCACACACTGAACTATTTGCAATAAAACACTTAGTAATACAAACTCTCGAACGAAAAGTTAAGCGACACTGGAATTCCAAACTCATTTTAAACAAATCACCAAAATAGCCTTTATACAAACATCGTGGAATGTAACTTTTCGTCTCAACTCTAACACATGTGGAGGAGTTCCAATGTTAGAGTCTTAATCCGTAGTCACTTACCCAACATCTTAACCACCACCAAAACACGGATAACATCGTACCCGAAAGAACCGTTGGAAAAATAACGAAAATGAGACAAATTCTAACAAAGTTTGCACTCCCGTGATAAAACGATTTCATACACTTTCAAAACCATATTTCAAAATCTTGTGCGTGTGCTGAGCAGTTCCCAAAATTCCAAAACAACGTCCATACAAAGATTTGAAACACAAAAATTTGTTAATGCAATCTTATTTCAAAATAACTTCGTGCATGACTCATTCGGCATTCAACATCTCGACCCCTACTACTCCGAAACTCTCCGGTCATTATTGTCATCCAGACATTTAAACCTCTTAAGGCAAGTTGGGAAATCACATCAAATCATCTTACGGGTTTTCCTCAAATCAAAGTCGGCTCTATGAGCCTATGACTCTAGCACAATCTTCCATCTTGGCCCGAAATGATCTGCTTAAAACAAACCACATCCTTATCGTCACCCCAAGTGATTGATACTAGACACGTCCTTTTATCCCAACGACTACTAGTCTAGAACCTTGATCACTACCCCAACAATCATCACCTCAAGCAAATCAAGTACACACTTGTACTAGCAGGTTTACTATATTTGTCTCTCCTCGCGACGGCTATTCAGGGTAGATAATACAACGCGTTATTAGCACATAACAACGCATACTAACAACACTCACGCCCAACTCCTTGGATTCCTCGTGACTTCCCCGACTCGAGCATTGATCATGTGCTTCCGGTAGTAGGAGCTCTACTACTACCTTCCACACCTATCATCGCTCGTTCCGAGTCTCATTCCGAGGGTCCAAGTAGTTTCTCGCCGAAACTATACACATAATACAATTAATCCACACATGCCAGTTCAAGAACATATCCTAAACAGGCAAACTCATACAACTACTGTATATACAAAACCATCGGTCTCCCCGATCAGACAGCCACAATTGTATATCGGTCACCCCCAATCATTCAACAACAATTAAATATATAATTAACCATATGCCCGCACCAGCATATATATACACCCACCCTTCCTAGCTCCCTAGGAATTTCCTCTTATCCCACTACCCTTGCTACTACCGAATCCCTACTAATTACGACGAGTGACCTCGCGAATACCCGATTGTATGCAGTGCGAAATAAATAGACAGTCGAATACAAGACTCTATCCTAGAACGGTTGGACTCAAACAAGAGCTGCGCAATAGAACTAAATCGAATATTCTAAGGCTATAAATCTCTTACTGCATACAACCTAGAGGGCATCCACTTAGTAACCTATCATAATTCGCATAAATTCCTAATAGCAAGTAGTTCAACATACATCATAGTGTCCACAACAGGCAATCTAGCATGCATACTCTATGATCTAGAAAGCAATAAAACACTAAGTACTGTACCTTTCCCCTTTGGCTCCGGCTGACTGTACACACTGCGCCTCCGATCACCGTTCCTCGAACGGGTCTTTACTTTTTCTTTTATTTCCAAAAATATTTAATAAAGAATTTGAAAATTTTCCAGCCGCAACTTGAGACCAAACACACCGAGGTGCGTTTGATTCACTCAAGTTGTGCTCTGATACCAAGTTGTAACGTCCCAAAAATTACAAGCAAATTTAAATTTTTAAATAAACAATTTATTTATAACAACTCATTAATTGATACCAACGTTTCGTTTGCAAACACATAATTAATATCCTTATAAATTAAAACCAGCGGAATAAACGTTTAATTATTATAATCATAAAACAACCAGCTCTCCTCGCGCGCCAGTGTGTACTCGTCACGCCTTGGAGCCGCTCGGACCTGAAACCACAGTTTATGGGAAAGGGTAAGCACGAAGCTTAGTGAATTCAAACACATGCGCAGATAGGAATTATATACACATCACCCCTATCCGCACATAAGCAACAACATCACGGTTACATAGAACGAGTAAACATCTACAAGTAATTATGTATCCAACACCTCGGTCCCACCGAATTGTAATGTAACACACTCGTCACGCCGAGTTCCCACAACGTTTCTTTCCACTTCCTCGGTCCCACCGAATTGTAATGTAGCACACTCGTCACGCCGAGTTCCCACAACGTTTCTTTCCACATCCTCGGTCCCACCGAGCCCTCGGTCCCACCGAGTCGTAATATAAAACATTTATACTAAGCATTCAAACCAATCAAATATTACACACCACAAACAACTAGTTCACACCACAAAGACAGTAGTACATACAAACTACTAAGACATGCATACAACCCCTAACTACACAGTGAGAGAACTCACCTCGAATGCGCGCCCAGCTTAATAACACAATTCAAGCTTCACAAATACGGTCACTTCCCAGCACCTAAACGCATGTTAAAACGTGTCAATACGAGACCCGGACCCTATGACTCGACATACGCTTAAACCGTCACTAAAACTATTTTCCGATCTCGCCAAACAGGTCTGTTCGGGACCTGTTTCGACCCCTTTAAACCCAGAAAATTCCCAATATTATTTCATGACCAGAAAGTACTCTGAGTTAGGGTCCCAAGGACATATTATACGCCTCCTAACGATTTTTCTACAATTAATTACGGATTTTATAAGATCAGCCCGCAGAACAGCGAAAAACAGCACTTATCAGTATAAAACGACGATTTGGCCTAAGATACGTTCCGAACTGGATTTTGCACAAAACACAGAAAAGTTTATAGACTCAAAAAGGGAACGTTTGGCACCGGTTTCACCCCAAACCGAGTTACGAGCAGAAAGTTACAGCTTACGCAAAACAGTGACAGAACTGCAGTTTCTTTTACATAAAATGACGATTCACAGAACTTACGACCACTTTTTCGCCCAGCTAGAGGCCGAACCAGTTTTCCGCTAAAACACGGAAAACGTGCCCGACCCCGAGCTTGAACCGTGGGCGCCAGTTTCGGCTCAAACGGAGTTATGACGGAAAAGTTATGATCACGCAAAAACTGGACAGCGCACTTAGAATTTTCATAAAATCACGATTTATAAAAACGGTTCAAGGCTTAATCGATTCGGGTTTTACGCTACGAGTGTCACCCACTGCCACCGCCCTCCACCCACAGCCACCGCAGCGGCGGCGTGCGGCGGTGGTGGTCTCGCCGGAAAAACGAAAGGAAAAGAAAAAGAAACGAGACGAACGAGAGAGTTACTTACCTCACGACGACGTCTCACCACCACAACCGATCTCCTCCCTCTCGACCTCCGACGACCCAGGGTGGTGGCGCCCTCCGGCGACAGCAGCAGCGGCGGCGAAGGGGCTGCCGCTGCGTTCTTCCTTCTCCTCTCTCTCTTTCTCGCGATCTCTCTCTCTCTCTTCGTTTCTCTCTCTCTCGGCCGCACCTCATAGGGTTTGTTCTTTGCTTTTCTTTCTTCTTTGTCCAAAACGTCACCAACAAAACAAATGGGTTTTCTCTCTTTTTTTTTTCTTCTTTTCTTAGCCAATCACGAGACCAAAAACAAAACAACATGGGGGCTCGGTTCCACTGCATGGGCCGACCCCATGCTCAACATTGGCCTTCTTGCCACTCTAGGCCCCTCAACTAAACTCTTCTCGCAAACCACAATTTTTTTTTTGACAATTTAACGATTTGACCCAACTCGACTAACCCCGTTAACGGAAACCACAATAATTCAAACTTAAAAGGAAAGAATTAATAAAAGAAATTACATACCGGAGTACGGGCTTTACAATATGGTTCTCAATTTTAGGTTTTTTTTGTCATTTTTGGTTTGAATCTGAATTGGGTTTTGATTATTTAGGCGTTATTTTGCTTGAAATTGAATACCCAACATTGGTTTGTATCATATTTTCTTGAAATCCATTGGTTTTGATCAAGATTCTGTATGTGTACTTGCCTTTTCTTGATCAATACCCCTGCTTTTTTAAATCTGTTTGCAGGGTTTATTTCTCATTTGGATCCCAACTGGGTTTTAATTTAGGTTTTTTTTGTCATTTTTGGTTTGAAACTGAATTGGGTTTTGATTATTACAGGATTAAAGCTATTAATAATTGATTATTGATATTGATCTTGATTTTATTAATAACAGGGAGTTTGTAGTCTACAGTGCCGATCAAGTTGCAGATCTCCTACCTTTTGGAATTCATCTGTCTGAAAATTGGTGCCTGAAAATTGGTGCGTTTCCTTACAAATATTTGTTTTTATTAGTTAAATGGATATTTCAAGATTTATTTTTGTGTTTTTAGATTTAAAAAGGTTGGATCTATAAATAAAATAAAATTAAAGTACTTATTTCATTTTTATTTCGGTTTCTGTTAATTAAGAGAGTAGTTTTTTTTAAATGGAGAAACTGAGATTTTTGACTTTTTTTGTTTCAATTTCTTTAAAATAGAGAAAGTAGTAGTAGAGATACAAATTTACCAATACGGATTGGGATTCCCTGCTTTGATTTCATCAAATGGGAACTCATCACAACCATTTGATATCCATTGTTGGAGGTTGATAACATCAAGAGCACCTATTGGATGCATTCTTAGCCAATGGATTCCAATGATAGTATGGCCTTGATAAGCCAGGTCGATACGGTCAGGTTTACAAGAGACGTTTTGCAAGGAAACAAGGATAAGGATATCATTAGTATTTAATTAAGCAAAGTATTTATCTTTATTTAGGTTTATCTTTAATTAGGAAACATATTTATTTAGGTTTATCTTTAATTAGGAAACGTATTTAATTAGGAAACGTATTAGGCAAAGATAATCTCCTTTATTTTAGGATTTGGTTTGTTTTAGGAATTGGTTTTATTGTTAGCAGGTCACTATAAATATGGTGCACCATTGTTCCTTTAAGGGCACACAATTAATAAAAAGTTTAGTCTTTGGCTAATTGGGAGATCTCCTGTTCTCGAATACAGGAAACTATCAATCTTAACCTTAGGGTTGAATCGATGTTCTTATCAATTGGTATCAGAGCGTTTCGTTTCTAGTGACAAGATGGTTAGCAACACTGACAGGATCACCACCCTGGAGACCGACGTGGCTAGGATGCGGGAAGAAGCAGAGGCTAACCGCATTGAAAACGCGATGCAGTTCCAGGAGGTGCTGAAGGCGATTTCCGACTTGTCTCTAGCGGTCGGAAAGATGAAGTCAGGTACGAAGGAGAAGAAAAATGGCCCCGAGATCGAGTCGTCTTCTGATGAGGATGATGATGAGTCGGTGGGTTCGAGGAAAGACGGTTCTGAAAAAACTAATAAGGACCCGTTGCGTGACTGCCGCAAGCTGAAGATGCCAGTTTTCGCGGGTGATGATGCACATGGCTGGATTTACCGTGTTGAACGGTATTTTGAAATTCAGGGAATTAAGGGAAAGGATCGTTTGCGAGCGGCCTCGATTTGTATGGAGGGGCGGCGTTGTCCTGGTATCGCTGGAATGAAGCTAGGGCCCCGTGTCGTTCGTGGGAAGGGCTTAAAAGAAAGCTGCTGGATCGCTTCCAAGCTTCATATGAAGGAAACATTTATGAACAATTTCTAAACATACAGCAAGAAGGTACAGTCCGTGAGTTCGTGGATAGATTTGAGAGCTTGGCTGGTCAACTTCTCGATTTACCCGAGAAGGTTTTGGAGAGCACGTTTATTAAGGGTTTGAAACCGGAACTCCGTTCTGCAATACGGGTCATGGAACCAGAAACCCTAGCTCGTGCCATGTGGATGGCGGTAAAAATGGATGAAAACAAGAGTGCGGGTGGCGTAAAAAATAGTACCGGCAGCTCATACCCACCTCGTAGCGGGGTCGGCGGGCTGACCAAGCCAAACCACACGACGACCCCAGGGCAGCAACCGTGGGCGACAAGAGAGCCAATTCAGGAGGTACGGGAGGGCAATTTAAACGATTGACTGATGCTGAATTCGTCGAAAAACGAGCCAAACGTATTTGCTTCCGTTGTGACGGGAAGTTCGCTCCTGGCACCGATGTCCTAGTAAGACCCTGCAAGTTTTGATAGTTGACGAGGACGAAAGCGACCGGGAGGAGGAAGAAAATACGGACCATGCCCACTTCGACATGGTAGAAGTATCCCTGAATTCGGTTAGCGGACTTACACCGCCGCAAACCATGAAGGTCACGGGTGAGATCGGGGGGACGCAGGTACTGGTCCTAATCGACAGCGGAGCAACTCATAACTTTGTATCTAAACAGGTGGTGGCACGGCTGGGGTTAACAATTTCCCATACTGGATCGGTAAAAGTTCGTCTGGGCAATGGCATGTTGGAACAAAGTACAGGAACTTGTAAAGGGATCGTGTTGTCGCTACCAGAGCTGCAGGTGGTGGAGGATTTCTACCCGCTAGAGTTAGGAGGCTCAGATGTTATTCTCGGCATTAAATGGCTACGCACGTTAGGAGATCTGACCGTAAATTGGCGCGACTTACGCATGGTCTTTTGGGATGGTGATCGACAGGTCACAATCACGGGCGACCCGAGCCTCTCCAAAACTTTGGTGTCATGTAAGTCCCTGTTCCGAATGTTTAGGTATGAAGCTAACGGTTTTTTGGTGCATATGAATTCAGCCGAGGCAGCCACCCCACCCCCACCAGTAATGTCGGCGGAAGTCCAGGTCGTGATCGACGAGCATCGGGACATATTCGAGATGCCTTTCGGTCTTCCCCCATCTCGCAGCCACGAGCATGTTATCACCCTGCACGAGGGTACCCCTCCCATTAGTGTGAGACCATACCGTTACCCCTTCTCACAAAAAGACGAAATTGAAAAATTGGTAGGGGAGATGTTACAAGCGGGCGTCATTCAGCCTAGTACGAGTCCTTTTTCTAGTCCAGTGCTGCTGGTAAAAAAGAAGGACGGTAGTTGGCAATTCTGTGTGGACTATCGGGCCTTGAACAAAGCGACGGTTTTGGATAAATTCCCGATACCCGTTATCGATGAACTGCTAGATGAACTTCACGGTGCCACGATATTTTCCAAACTAGATCTTAAATCAGTCTACCATCAGATTCGCATGAAACCAGAAGACGTGCCAAAAACCGCGTTCCGAACGCACGACGGGCACTATGAATTTTTAGTGATGCCGTTCGGGTTAACCAATGCTCCAGCTACATTCCAATTGCTGATGAATAAAGTTTTTCAGCCCTGTTAAGGCGTTTCGTGCTAGTGTTTTTCGACGACATACTAGTTTATAGCAAAACAACGACGAAACACGTGAAGCATTTAGCGACGGTCTTTCAGGTACTACGCAACAACCAACTTTATGCTAATCGAAAGAAATGTTGCCTTGCGCAAAAACAGGTGGAATATTTGGGTCATATAATTTCGGAAAAAGGCGTGTCTGCTGATCCAGCCAAGATCAGCGCCATGGTGGAATGGCCAATCCCTAAGACGTTGCGAGAACTCCGTGGGTTTTTAGGACTAACCGGGTACTATCGCAAATTCGTCCAAGGGTACGGAAAAATCGCACTTCCTCTAACCGAACAGTTAAAGAAAGACAACTTCAAGTGGTTCGACGAGGCGACTAAGGCCTTCCGATAACTACAAAGGGTGATGACTCGGGTGCCGGTTTTGGCGCTACCCGATTTTACTAAGGAGTTTGTGATCGAGACAGATGCCTCCGGTTACGGTGTTGGGGCGGTACTAATGCAAGAGGGGAGACCAGTAGCTTTCTATAGTCACGTATTGGGAACCCGAGCTCGGCTTAAGTCAGTTTACGAACGCAAGCTCATGGCGATAGTCTTAGCAGTACAGAAGTGGCGGCCCTATCTTCTGGGTCGAAAATTTCTAATCCGTACCGACCAACGAAGTTTAAAGTACCTGCTAGAACAGCGCACGGTATCGGAGGACCACCAAAAATGGTTGTCAAAATTGCTCGGATATACTTTCGACATTGTTTACAAACCCGGAAAAGAAAACGGGGCCGTGGATGCTCTGTCCCGAAAGAAACCAGATGTGCAACTCCAAGAATTGACAACAACTTGCAAAATCGACTGGGAAGAGCTATGGAAGGATTTGGAATCAGCGACTGAAATTGCTGACATGAAACAGAAACTTATTCACGGGGAAGCGGTACCGCAGGGTTATAAATTGGAATCGGGAAGGGTGTTGTATCACGGGAGGTTGGTTCTTGACCGGGAATCATGTTGGATTCCAAAATTATTCCGCGAGTTTCATGACGGGGTCATCGGTGGGCACTCGGGGGTTCAGAAAACGTATCAACGCATGGCTCGCGAAGTTTTTTGGACCGACATGAAGAGTGATATCGCAAGAATGGTGGCCGAATGTGACGTTTGTCAACGTCAAAATTATTCAACATTGGCTCCGGGTGGTTTATTACAGCCCCTTGAGCTCCCAACACGAGTATGGTGTGAGATCACTATAGATTTCATCGACGGGTTGCCAAAATCTGAAGGGTACATGGTTATTTTTGTGATTGTGGACAGGTTGAGTAAATACGCCCATTTTGTGCCTTTAAAAAATCCGTATACGGCTGTTTCGGTGGCGACGGTTTTCATTAGAGAGGTATTACGGTTGCACGGGATGCCGGAGTCAATTGTGTCTG
Source organism: Saussurea involucrata (assembly GCA_033807775.1). Taxonomy (NCBI): domain Eukaryota; kingdom Viridiplantae; phylum Streptophyta; class Magnoliopsida; order Asterales; family Asteraceae; genus Saussurea; species Saussurea involucrata. The sequence continues at coordinate 69,465,187 of CM066317.1, forward strand.
ACCGGGATAAAGTTTTTTTAAGTCAGTTTTGGCGGGAATTATTTCGTTTGCATGGGACTACACTGAAACGGAGCACTGCTTAGTGCTTACCACCCCCAGACAGACGGCCAAACAGAGGTGGTCAATCGCTGTGTCGAGACATATCTTCGTTGTTTCGTGACTGACACTCCCACACGGTGGAGTAAGTGGTTGGCGTGGTCTGAATACTGGAACAACACTTCGTTTCATACTTCCACAAAAACTACGCCTTTCAAGATTCTTTATGGCAGGGATCCACCACATTTGTTGTACTACGGCCAAGCGAAGACGGTGGTCGGCTCGGTTGACCAATATCTTCAAGAAAGAGATCGAGTGTTACAAGAGTTGAAAGGCTATTTGTTTCGAGCACAACAGTTGATGAAGACTCAAGCAGATTTGCACCGACGTGAGGTTCAGTTTGATGTTGGTGATCGGGTGTTTTTGAAGCTCAAACCTTATCGCCAACACTCGGTAGCGAGACGTCAAAATGAGAAGCTTGCTCCGAGGTATTTCGGGCCTTTTGAAATATTAGAAAATTTTGGCAAGGTGGCGTATAGGCTGAGGCTACCAGCAACGGCTCGCATACATGATGTTTTTCATGTATCTCAGTTACGTAAAGCTATTGGCAATCGCGAGGCAGCTCCTCAATTACCTGCCACATTAACTGAGGATATGGAAGTTATACTGCAGCCCGATCAGGTAGAGGGGGTTCGTGAAGGTTCTGGGGGACAGGAGGTGTTAATTCGCTGGTTAGACCTTCCGGAGTACGAGGCTACATGGGAACCATTTGAGATTATTAACCACCAGTTTCCTGATTTCCACCTTGAGGACAAGGTGCGTGTTTGGGCGGGGAGTAATGATAAGCCAGGTCGATACGGTCAGGTTTACAAGAGACGTTTTGCAAGGAAACAAGGATAAGGATATCATTAGTATTTAATTAAGCAAAGTATTTATTTTTATTTAGGTTTATCTTTAATTAGGAAACATATTTATTTAGGTTTATCTTTAATTAGGAAACGTATTTAATTAGGAAACGTATTAGGCAAAGATAATCTCCTTTATTTTAGGATTTGGTTTGTTTTAGGAATTGGTTTTATTGTTAGCAGGTCACTATAAATATGGTGCACCATTGTTCCTTTAAGGGCACACAATTAATAAAAAGTTTAGTCTTTGGCTAATTGGGAGATCTCCTGTTCTCGAATACAGGAAACTATCAATCTTAACCTTAGGGTTGAATCGGTGTTCTTATCAGGCCTAAACATGAAATGGTTTTGTGGGATTGAGTTCATATTTTCCTTTTAGGAGCATATATTTACACAACATAAATCTACTAAGTTTGTATGTTCAGTGTTGCCTCCTATTCTCAACAATGCCACCAGAGATTGTTGGCAAGAAGGCGGAGCCTGTGCAGCTATACGGTGCTGTCAACATAGTACTTTCTTTACAAGTGCACACAAATTGCTTATCACACTTTCATCAGCCCATCTATTTTCCTCTTCCATTTCTTGGACAAAACCTAAAATTTTGTATAACTAAGTTTTTCACATTAATGATGACATAGAGCAAAAATGGTGGCTTATCAGCCTGGAACCAGCAGGATCATCAGAATGGTTGGAGGTAACTAAATCATGAAAACATTGTTTTTTCAATGCATATGCTCACTACCATTCCCCACTTATTCAAGTCTGTTCCATTTTAGATTCTCAATCCAACAGAGTTCGAAATCCCTCTCTGTTCACCGCCTCTGATCCTTGGTTATTGTTATCCAAAGGTGAAGAAGCTCGATATGTTTTAGAACTTGTTTTATCTTTCTTCGATTAGTTAACAATTATTAGATTCAGCCCTTATTATAATATCTACAGGATGAGGATTCAGAGTGTTTTTCAAAACTCAAATCCATTCCAGATGGTCAAGTGCTCCTCAGCATCCCTGGAGATTACTCAAGAAAACCCCTAATAGGAGGTATTAGCATAATGGCATATACACTATATCTAAAACTCTACTTTGTGGTTAAATTGGATCCCTTTTTTGTTTACATTTTCCCATTTACTTGCACAATCTATGTTGTTTTCTATCATCTTCATTTGAATGATTCTTATTACAACAATTCTCTTTTACTTTCTTTAAAATTATTATGTTAAAATTGCTGTTAGTTCCAGATCCGTGCAACGATAATGAAATCAAACGATTAAACAGTAAAGTATACGATTTCAGCTGGTCATCTCTGTATTAGCTTTCAATATTGAGAGGATTACAATAAAAGTGTAGGAAAGCAAATGAGACAACTAGCCTAATTTTCTAAGGCTAAATTGCTTTATATACGGCGGGCCCGTGGTTAACAAGCTCACGGCCCGTTCACTAATAGAGCTCAAAATAAAGAATTACAATTTAAACCCTGAACTTTAAATCAACATAAAACGACCCTAACAATCTCCCCCTTTGATTTGAAGTTCGATTTGGCGCCAGTTCTCGACATATATTTTTCGAAGCGCGAAGTGAATCTCGAACCATCTGATAGCACGGCGGTAGTCGATGCGATCTTCAACCAATTCCAAGACATTCCGAGCAGTTATTTCATTCGGATTAGGAACATACGAAACCCTTGGATTTTCAGACTCGTGCTGAATGATCTTTCGAAGAGCATCTCGAACTTTGTAGAGCGTGCCGTCGCAGAATCTTTCTACCTGACTGAACCGCAGAAATCTTTTCTCTTTCTGTTCATTGATGAAGACGATCCCAAATTCTGGTTCTAGAAGCATAGCGTTCTCGGGATACATATTCAACTCAGGAGCTTGCAGATTCAGCTTTATCAGATTTACCTTCTTCGCCCTGTTCTCGACAGCCATTTGGAAGTCCGTTAGATAAGACATCATAATTGAGCGGACCAGGAATCGACGAACAGCTTCGAGCGCCTTTGTAACAGGAAGCGGTCGGATAGTTCTTGAACGTAGGTCTTTCAGAATAGCCAGGAAATCAAACGGTCGGAGGTTCTGGAAGTCGGCTTCAGAAAATTTCCATTCGTTCCCAACTTCACGTCGGACAATGAATACAGGATAGACAATTTTCATCATACGGCTTGACTGGATATTGATTACCTCGGAGATCTGATGCTTGGTTCTAACTTGGCTGACTGGAAGACACCGCTTCATTGCACAGATGTATCGACGTTGGTATTCGGGGCTGTAGTTGTAAATACCAAGGCAAAAGGTCGACTCGATCGTGCGTAGCTTGTGAACAAACAACTTCTTCAGGGTTTCCTCCAGATGAGGGATAAGTACGGTGATCTTCTCCCAACGGATTTGTTGCTGAGGTGGAGGAGGAAGATCAGAAGCTGTCTGTTGTTGAAGAGAGGATGTCGGAATGTCGGCAGTAGTAGTTTCAGGTCTTGTTGATGTTCCGGTGGGTTGAGCATAGTGAACGGGAGAAGAACCATATAAATTCTGTAGCAGGAACTGATCATAGTCGATGTTGTCATCGACATCAGTAGGAAAAAACAAATTAACCTGGAGATTTGCGGCACTGGCGGCTTTTTCATACCATGCATCTTCGGTCTCCGGGTTGGTTTCGTAGTCTGGATCTATCATGTCCAATAACGGTCTGTCTGATGAGTCAAAATCAGTCAATTCCTGTGTTGAACCCTCGGGCTTTTCAACCGTCGGGCCTTCATCATCTGAAATTTCCATGTCGATTACCAACTCGGCTAATGGCAACTCGGCTTCAGGTTCAGCGTTGGTTGTTGTTGCCGCAATTGCTGGTTCCAGGTGAACCACGGTTATCGTTTCGGCGAGGATAGGGGCGGTCTCGGTTGGTCTTAATCTTTTCTCCCCCTCACGGTGATCAGGATCATCCTGGTCATCGTGTTTGCGCTTCAGACCGCCGACTTGACTCTTGCATGTATCTTCGAGGGAACGGACTCTCTCGGACAGCGTTTGGAGCGCTTGGTTGTAGTCCCTAAGAGTCGAGTCAATGCTATCCAAGCGAGTGGTAATGGATGATGAAGGAGCAGTGACCTGTGATTTCAGAACGGATATCAGGTCTGCTTCGGTAGAGGCGTTGGTTTCGGATTCTTGGAGCAGTTGGGCTAAAAGCATCGTCTTGAGGGTGTCCACCGAGTAGGTAGGCTGAGTAGGGGCCGGTGGAGGTATGGGTGCGGTTTCAGTGTCAACGATATGTCCTTTACCTTTGATTATGCGTTTGACGGTGTCGATCTTGGCGGCGACATACTGCTCCATCGCCTCACGGACAACCTTAAGGGTGCTGTCCAGGGACCCTGGTGACATAAAGTCGTGTAAAATAACTCCGGGATCACTTAGATTACCCATTGAAGCATCTACCTGAGAGGTAGAGCCACCTATTGTCATAGTTGGCATGTCGGTAGCAGTGGTAGGATTTCCCTCCGATCCTCGCGTGCCACCTAAGGGTGACGACACTACGGTGGTTCCGGTCGAGTCACGAAGAATCTCGACTTGGTGTTGCTCCTCTTGTGTCCTAGCCAAAGGATTTTCAATAGCAAATGGCTCTAGACTCGATTGTGCACGAAATGAAGTCGCGATCGGGGGCTGCTGGTCGGTTGTTTCAACACCAGCACTCTCCGAGTGAGAGGCCGGTGGAAGTTGTGTTATTTCCCCGTGTGAAGTTGAAACATCCGTCTTTTGAGAGATGGATGAGTGGATAAGGGGGTCGGGCAATTGCTCCGCTGGGTCCATGAAGGCTTCTTCAATACCCCATCCCAACAAATGAGACGGGATAGTAGATGTGGCTACCCGGATTACACTCGTTTCGGGTCGCTCAAGAGCCTCGTTATCTTTACGGCCCAATCTTTCCTGGTTCGCTTTCGAACGCAGTTCTCTCCGGCTCGCAGTTTCTAATTCAACTCCTTCTACTCCCTCAATCCTAGGTGAAGCGTGGGTAGGTGAGTTAAGTGGGATGCCTTTGGTGAAGTCGGGGTTCGGTCCTATACGGGGAGGTATTTTTGAGAGCCGAATGGCACGGGTCGTGTCAGATTCCGTATCGGAGTCAGATTCTACGTTATGAACCTGGAAGGTAGGTGAAGGCGGGTCGGAAAGATATGGTGTGGAGTCATGGTGAAGCATCGGTCGTGAGGACGATGCTCCGGCTTCGCCTGTTGGATGGGGTTGGCTAGAACTGGGTTGCGATACCACTGCACCACTCACACTAGTTCCCCTTCCCCTAACGATCAACACACCCCGCCCGGCAGCACCTGCTTGTCGGGCCCTACCACCTCTCATTCTTGGACCCTCACGACGCTCGGGTCTAGGTCCCTGGGCAGGTCCCTCCGGTTCTAGCTGGACCACAGGATTCCCTAACTCTTCCCTATAAGCTAACACTCCTGGTGCAGTGGGATCGGCGATTGCCAGAAAGGCTTCAGGGATGGGCATGGCCACGGCGTTGGATGGGTTACGGATGACCATGTATTGTAAGTGACGAATGGGACATACCGGGTGGGTAGGACGTCGAGGAATCGCCGGATTAGCGTCCATGTGTTGACGAACTGCAAGTGAAAGGAAACGCGGGTATGGGAGGAACTTCTTCTGTTTGGTACCTCCGATGTGTCGAATAGCTTGCACGAGTTCACGCCAGATGATCATGGTGAAGTCGACGTGGCGATTGTAGCATACGGCATGAACGAGGCGTAGAAAGTCGCCGGTGCACTGGTCTATGCCTTTCCATCTTGAAGATAGACACCTGTTCAGAATTGTGAACAGGGTGTACCATATGGGGGCCAGGTACTTACGATTGAACGCCGATGGCCTGGGAAGTATGAAATTGTAGCCGAGCGCGCGCATTTGAGCGCATAACGTTTCATCATTGACGACAGGATCGTACCGTTCATGTCCGGCGGCATCGGCAGCTGGAAGTGCGAGTAGACGGCGAAAGGAATCAGGCGTCAGTGTGAACGGTTGGTTGTCTATCTGTGCCGTTATGGTCTGTGAGTTGCCGGCCGTGCGAAATTGGGCAGTGAACCAGACTTGTAGAACATAGATCAAAGGGACGTCGGTAGTGACGATGAGGGTCTCACGGAGAGGGTGACGCATAAGAATATCGACGATTACCCGATGTTGTTCTAGGGGACGGAATTGTGCCAGATCAAGATAATGGTTGTTCGGCTCTAACTCCGTTTCATGGTCAGGTGCGACCAGGGCATTATCGGCTGCCTCATCGACGAGTTCCTCTTGTGGAGGAACTTGTTGCTCTTCTAGGTTCTGTGGAGGATTTGGCTGTTGATCCGCCATTGAATATCTGTAAAAAATGACGCACAGTTAATAATTGAAACGGATGAACAATTGTCAGCGCGTACCTTTGCATTAATGGGCTCAATCTCAGACAGAATGAGGACTGGCAGTGATAAAACAGATACGGAATTGACAAAACAGGGGTGTCCGGACAAATGTATGGTATTGCAAGAACAATCCGGACAACAAGAGTTTTCCGGACAACACAAGGTGTCCGGACGGGAAGAAGGTTCCCGGGTAGCATGGCATTTCGGACAAAATGGGATTCCGGCGACACTAACAATCCGGAAGTTGAACTTACCGGAAACCACGAGGTTTCCGGACAACTAGGGATTCCGGATGTTGTGTGAGACCGGATAAAATATCTCATGTGATGCATGTCCCCGGATAAAACATCATATGTTTGAAACTGCCCGGATACGATGAATGAACCCGTACGAATGACAAATCAACTAATGAGGTTCCTAGCAGTCCCTATCAAGCGCTAAACTAAACAGGGAGATAGCATGGACTCACAGAGACCTACATAAACTGTTAAGACAATCTTAACATCATAGATTTAATCCAAAATCGACGAGACCCAAAACCCGGGTTTCGGACTCACTTAAATACCCAAATCGATGGTCGAGATGTGTAGGGGAGTCCTTGAATCATGCCTAAAAGTGATCGATAAAGAGTGTAGGACATCATACCTGATTTTGGGACTGAAAACGAATGAGAATCGGAGAAATCACGTGTAGCCGAGCGAGAGAGAGAGGTTGTAGGGTTTAGGGTTTTGCGAGATATTCTGGGTAAAGTGAAAAGAATGAGCCCAGATGCTTATATATGGAGCCAAGGAATCCGGGTAGGGTATCCGGGTTCCTATCCAATCCGGATAAGACCCGGTCCGGAGACCCATCCGGATACCTTGGGGTTTCCGGATACCTCTGGATGTGACAAAAATTATTAGTCTGTTCCTTGAGATTTTGCAAAAAATTGGACAGTTAAGAATTCAGAAAAACCTTCTCTCGCTCCCCCTCGAACCGTGCATGGGGAAAATCTTGCTCCCTCTTGGATAGTACAGAATTGTGCACCGAGGAGTCCGACACACAAAAAACTCTTTAGCCTTTAAAGAAAAACACGGTGTCGCTCCCCCTCAAATGATGAACTTAAGTGGAGAATCACATGGGAGTGCCCACACAAAAAAAAAATTGTTAATCTTTTAAAAAAAACTGTGTGTGACGCTCCCGCTCAATAGATGAGTAACCTTACCTGATACTTCTTTGTGCTCCCCCTGAACACATGAACACACCGTGAAAGCACAAATAGTGGCATTTATAAGTAGACGACAGTATGAAAGAAAAGAAACACACGAAGAAAGAAAGGAAACAAACGAAATCTAAAAAATAAATACAGAGACTTAATCTAACGGTGTAACTGGAACAAGTAGAATACAAGTGCGAGGAAGTGTATGCTCAAACATCAGGAGTGTAAACACCGAAGGATGAGTAGACAGTTACTCGTAGATGAATGGAACTTGTAACGGGCACACAATCGGATTAAGTCGTCAGTTTGAGCATACCTAACTTGGACACTAGAGTGTTAAAACGTTTTTCGTCCAAGGCTTTTGTAAACAGGTCTGCTAACTGATGTTCAGTATTTACGAAGTAGAGTTCGACTGTACCTCTTTCGACGTGATCCTTAATGAAGTGATACCGAACGTCGATGTGCTTCGTCTTGGTGTGTTGAACCGGGTTGCTTGATATGGCGATGGCGCTCTTCGAATCGCAGTAGATTGGAACTTTGACATACGTGAAGCCGTAGTCTTTGAGTTGCGTCCGCATCCAGATAACTTGTGAGCAGCAGCTCGCGGCGGCCACGTACTCTGCCTCGGCTGTTGATGTTGAAACTCATTGCTGCTTCTTGGACGCCCAACTCACCAGGCTATCTCCCAAAAACTGGATGTGACCCAAGGTGCTCTTTCGGTCCAGCAAGCAGCCCGCGTGATCCGCATCGGAATAAGCGGATAGTGCAAAACCTGTCTCTCTCGGGTACCACAAGCCAAGATCAGCAGTACCACGTAAATAACGAAAGATTCGTTTGACAGCAGTTAAATGAGACTCTTTAGGTTTTGATTGATACCGGGCACACAAAAATGTTGAGAACATAATATCCGGTCGACTTGCCGTTAAGTACATTAGAGAACCTATCATCCCGCAATACAATTTAGGATTCACATCCGTTCCATGAGGATCGGCGTGAATCTTTGTATTGGGTGCCATGAGAGTTTTCATTGGCGAAGACTGGTCCAACTGGAATTTCCTGAGAATATCCCTGATGTACTTAGCCTGGTTTATGAATATTCCGGTCGACAGTTGTTTAACTTGAAGACCAAGGAAGAAATTCATCTCGCAAAGCATACTCATTTAAAAAAATTCTCCCATGAGATTGGCAAAGTTCTTAGCATATGTGGGATTAGTAGAGCCAAATATTATGTCATCCACATACACTTGAACAAGAACTATGTGACCCTTTTCATGTTTGATAAATAAAGTCGAATCGATTTTACCTCGTGTGAATTTGGACTTTATCAAAAACTCAGTCAGTGTTTTGTACCATGCTCGCGGAGCTTGCTTTAGACCGTAAAGCGCCTTGTCTAGAATGTAGACGTGATCAGGCTTCGAATCGTCTATGAACCCGTCTGGTTGCGACACATATACTTCTTCCTCGATATTACCGTAGAGAAAAGCGGTCTTCACATCCATTTGGAAGACCGAGAAGTTCTTGTGCGCGGCGTATGCAAGGAATATACGGATGGCTTCGATTCTTGCCACCGGAGCATAGGTCTCATCATAATCGATCCCTTCTTGTTGACGATACCCCTTGGCTACGAGGCGCGCCTTGTTTCGTACCACGATGCCGTCTTCGTCCTTCTTATTCTTGAAAATCCACTTGGTGCCGATCACCGTCTTGTATTTTGGACGTGGAACCAATCGCCATACCTTTAGAGCTTCGAATTGATTGAGCTCCTCTTGCATGGCTATGACCTAGTCCGGATCTTCAAGCACTTCGCGTATGTTCGTCGGCTCGATGTTGCCTAAGAAGCCGAAAAATAGACAGAAGTTGGCGGATGCACCTCGTGTTTGTACTGGAGTAGAGGGATCACCGATGATTTGATGAAGCGAATGAGCTTTCGTCCACTTGGTGGTATGCGGAAGCGGCTGTTGAGTAGAGTGAGACGCGTCCGAGTCCACATAATCACCAGGATGTAGGTCTTGAACTGCTTCAAGCGTAGCAGGCTGGTTTCTTGGAGGAAGTGGGGGAGGATTCACCGTGGGTTGAACAACTTCTGGTTCTGAGGAGTTCAGAGGTTGATCGTCGGTTGTAGCAGATGACGAATCGTTAGGAGCGATCTCCGTGTTAGTGATTGGTTCATCCAGGGGGACAGTAGTACCGGATGAATTTGATGATGACGTGTGAGCTATCTCCACAGTAATAGATGGCATGCTTGTAGAAGGCGGCGGACCGGATAGGTTCGACAAGTCCTCATTACGAGCAGCTTCTAGACGAGGTTGTGCTGAGACAGTAGGGGAAACATTAAAGATGTCATCATAAAAGAATTTAAACAATAAATCTAAATCAGAAGAGTCAGCATTCGATGAAGATGCATGATTTGGATTTACTGTCGCTTGTGCAGATCCCGAACTTGGAGGTCCGGAAACTAGCACGCCAGTTAAACCGGGTTCTGAACTGTTTTGTTCAGGAGCCAAATCTGCGGCTTCGTCTAATGTCACGTTTATGCTTTCAACAACGGATTTGGTCCGTTTGTTGTAAACGCAATACGCCTTAGCCCGCACGGAGTATCCGATGAAGACTCCTTTGTCCGCCTTGGGGCTGAATTTGCCGAGATCGTCTTTGTCATTCAGAATATAGCACGTGCATCCGAACGCATGAAAGTAGCTGATGTTCGGAACGTGATTGTTCATGATCTCGTACGGCGTCTTGTTGAACTGCTTGTTAAGGATGGAGCGGTTTTGCGTATAACAAGCCGTAGACACCGCTTCGGCCCATAGAAATAGCGGAGGATTGGATTGGGAAAGCATGGTGCGAGCTGCTTCGACCAGGGTACGGTTGCGTCGTTCCACCACTCCGTTTTGTTGAGGAGTGCGTGCGGAAAAAAAAGTGTACGAGATGCCAACTGACGTCAGATAGTCGTCCACCGTTCGATTCTTGAACTTCGTCCCATTGTCGGTTCTGATAGACCGAACTTGTTGTAGTTTGTTCAGCTGGATAGTCTTCAGGTGATTAATGATCAGCTCTGGTGTTTCGTCCTTTGAGCGTAGAAACAGTACCCAAGTGTAGCGCGAGAAGTCGTCCACCATCACGAGAACGTATTTGCGCTTATTAATGCTCGGAACACGCATCGGTCCACACAAATCCATATGGATAAGTTCGAGGGTCCGGGACGTGCTTGGAGTTGCCTTCGGCTGATGTGGTACTCTCTTCATCTTTCCCATCTCACATGCCCCGCATAGACGATCCTTCACGAATTGAAGATCGGGCATGCCTTTCACGTGTCCACCCAGCACCAGTTTGTTGATTGTTTTGAAATTGAGGTGTGAAAGACGTCGATGCCAAATCCAAGCTTGCTGGGAATTGGCCTTTGACATGAGGCAGACAGGGTTATCGATCTTGAGGGCTGCAAGGTCGATTGTGTAGAGGTTGGTCTTGCGTTTCCCAACCAGGAGCTCCACTCCATCGTCATTGAGAATTCTACACCTTGTCTTTTTGAAGCTAACCTCGAGATCTTTGTCGCAGAACTGCCCGATGCTGAACAGATTGTGTCCCAATCCCGCGACGTGGGATACCTTCTTTATCGTGATCTTATCTTGAACAATGTCGTCGTAGCCCACGATCGGCGCTTTGTGGTCATTCCCAAATCTCACGTCTCCACCATATTCTTCCTTGTAGTTCGTGAGAAGCTCCTTCCTTCCGGTTATGTGCTTGGAGCATCCAGAATCTAAGTACCACACATGATCGTGCTGCAAAATCGAGTTAACGGATTTTAGGTACCCAAATTTGTTTGGGTCCTGGAGGGTTAGGTTTGGCACCTCTTGGAGGAACTTGCTTTGACACAGCTTTCCCCTTAGGTGCAGGTTGTACACCGTTTGCGGAAACTGGTTTTGGAACAGGTTGCCTCCTTGGTGTAGCTTTTACACCTTGTGGAGGAACATGATTTTTAGCAGGTTGCCTCTTTGGTGCCGGTTTAACCTCAGTAGGAGCAACCCATCTAGGAGTGGGTTTGGTCTCCCGCTGTGGTTTATCCTCAGATTGGAAACCCCGTTGTTTATAGTATTTCTGTTTATTATTACGGGGTTTATTTTTGGGTTTATGATTATACATGTGATATGACCCAAACCAATCATTTAAATTAATTTCATCAAAATCATTCCAACCACATCTAGAACAACATAAACAATCACGCAATAATTGAATCAATTGATGAACTGAATTAAGTTTAATCGGAAAAGAAACTTCAAAACGATTCCAATTATTCCAAACACAATTGTCTTTGTTTATTCTAGAATTGAATGCAGTAGGGAAAGACTTTGATGCTTCCTTCTTGACAGGTTCCTTGTTCAGCCACTTTGGTTTTTCTTGTTTTGAAGGAACGGTATCTTTGGTAGGCAATTGCTCGGTCTTTTGCCTCGGCTGTGATTGCTTTCTAGAAACAGGTTTAGAAGTTGGTTTTGATTGTGAAATCTTGATCACAACTGGGGCCTTTGTGTTAGAACTGATACCCTTTAAAAAATTGACCGGACGATTGACTATTGGAGACAAAAAATCAGTGTGACTCGGGAGAGGTTTGTCGAAAGGGAACGACTCAAACTCTCCATCAAAGTTACCTTCAGAGTTCATGTATTCAGAAAAATTTATCTCCGGAATTGCATGACTTGGATTAGGTGAGGAAGGCGAGGAACACATAGTGTCAGTGTGCTTTGGGGAATTCGGTGCGGAAGCTAGGAAAAAATCAGAGTTTAAATTCCTTTTAACACACTCATCTTGAGAATCATTACCGTCTTGTGTGGTAGATATTTTACCTAAGAAAACTTTGCACGAAGACGTATCAGATGAATTCGAGGAAGATTCGGGGGAAATCTGCTTCTCAGAATTGAGTTGGTCAATTTGCTCTTGGAGCTGACCATTTTTCGCATACTCTTGCATCGCATCTGTTGCCAAGGCAGCCAGCTTTGATGTGAGTTTCGTGATTTCTTCCCGAAGGATTTCTTGTCCTTCATCAGACACAACTTCGGTTTTGACCGGTTGTGGATTCTCAAGTTTCTCAGAATTGAGTTTCTCAATCTCAGATATTAGCGCCTTCTTTTCGTTTTGAAAAACAGACCTTTCTTTCTCAAACGACTCCTCCAACTCGACAATCTTTGTTTCCAAGATGAGAGGGGGAACATAGAGTTTAAACTTGTTCGTCTCAGTCTTGGTTGCAGGTGTTTGGTTGTAATACCCCGGATAAGTTCGTTAGTTAAAATCTCCTTTCCGTTAAGTTTAGTTAACTTTAAAGTTGAGGTTTAGGGTAAGTTTGGTTAAATTAAAGGTTTAAAGGTGTTTTGGTTATTTATAAGGAGTACAAGGTCTAAGTGGTAAATGTATTTAGATATTAGCCTTTAGAAGTCCAGATATTTTTACAAAAGCAGAAATTCAGTAGGTGTGTGTGTGTGTTTTTGGAGAGCAAAAGAAGAAAGAAGGGTTCTTGTGGTTAAGACTTCATTTGGTGTACTTGGAAGAGAAATTGAGGTATGTTGCTTTACATTTTATGTCTATAATTGCTAGTAAGTAGTTCCTATCAGAGTAGAATCATCAAATTCATGCTTGTGGCTAAAATCTATTGAATATGGGTAAAAATGGGGTAAACCGACAGAGGTGTCCGGATAAGTTGAATGTGTCCGGATAGTCCTGTTGGTGGTGTCCGGGTATATTCTTGGGTGGTGTCCGGGTAAGTTGTTGATAGAGTCCGGACGATTTGATTGATGGTTCGGAGATGATTTAGAGACCGGATGGCATCCGGATTCCTTTGTTGTCCGGATTAGTCTGTGGTGTCCGGATTCCTCATGTTGTCCGGATTCTTTGTGTTGTCCGGAAAGTTGTCCGGATACTTTTGTGGTTTCCGGATAATTTGGCTGTTTGGTCAATTTTTGAGGATAAGAGTTATGTAGATGTATCTAGAGTCCATAGCCTGCTAGTAAGTCTTATACATAAGTTGGTAAGGAGATATTTGTATGTAAATGGTTTTAGATTCTGAGAATTTTGGGTAAAGGATCGGATAGCTCGGAGAAAGGCTTGGAAGCGTATTTTAAGCATTCAGGTGAGTTTTACTTTAAAAATTTTCAACTGGAATATATATATATATATATATATATATATCTGTGTTTATATATATATATGAGATGGATATGTGTGGAATGGATATACGATCAAGGTGTGAATATTTTGTGTTTATAATATAGTAAGATATTATATTTATTGGTTCATTACACTACACAAGTGCACAGTAGCCGGGTTCCGGTGAGCGGACCGATGAGTAGCCGGGTTCCGGTGAGCGGACCGGTGAGTAGCCGGGTTCCGGTGAGCGGACCGGTGAGTAGTCGGGTTCCGGTGTGCAGACCGACGGGTAGCCGGGTTCTGGTGTGCGGACCGGTTGTTGATTTATTAGTTGGCTTGCTACCAACTAATATGGCCATTTATGGAGGAATAAGGTGAATGAGATGTACACGATGCACGAGTCTGGATTGGTATTTAAATACGTGTGGTATGGTTATATTTTACGAAAGAATTACCAAAGGTTTATCTAAACTATTTTGATACAAAGGATTTACATAAAAGGTTTTATAATGATTTTGGAAAGGACCGGGATTAACTCACTAGACCCGTTTGGTCTAACCCTCATTTTGTTTTCAAAAATATGTTTTCCAGGTTAAGGATCGGCAGGAGAGGATGAAGTGTAGGAAGCTTTTGATGGATGTTGATTATGAGGCTTTTATATATATATATTTTGTAATTTATGAGACCGAAGGGACCGTACTTGGTTTGTTATGAAATTTTCGTTGTAAATCAATGATATGTATGCATGTTATGTTATATGTTGTATGCTATGGGATTTGGGTTGTTACAAATGGTATCAGAGCCCTAGTTTAAGGGATTTAGGTATTTGTACCCGTACCTAGACTTAAACTGCATGTGGAGTAGGATGTCCTTGACAGTGGGATATGAACCCACGCCCTTTAAAGGAATTGCAAACGAAACAGAATCGAGTTACCCGGCAGTCTCTAACAATGTGACCAGTCTTTCCACATTTGTAACAACTTCGGGAATCCACATAACAGTTTCCTTGATGAACACGATTGCATTTTGGGCATGGTCTTTCAACTGGTCTGAATGGCGAATAACTATCAAACCTCGGGGATTCGTATTTTTCCGAATCGTACATCGTTTCTTCCAGTTTTCTTTTCCCAGCACTCTTATCACCAACGTCTCTCCGGTTATCCTGTTCCACATTTTCCGCGGCATCCACTGCGGCTGAGAAGGTATCGGGTCCTCTTGCAGTTACTAGCTTTCTAGTTTCTGCATTTAACCCAAAAATAAACCTTTCCATCTTTAGAGCCTCTGTGGCAACATAGTACTCTGCAAAGCGAGACTTCTCCAGAAAGAGAGCAGCGTAATCCCTAACCGATAAACTTCGCTGGTGTAGGTTCATGAACTCCTCTTCCAATTGTCTAACTGCTGCTTGAGAACAAAACTGTCCTTTGAATGCTGTTGCGAATTCGTCCCAAGTAAAAGTAGAGTATACATCCGACCTTGTGGAATCAATGTGAGCTTCCCACCAGTACAGAGCTTCTGCCTTCAACATCGCCGTTCCGTATAATACTCTGTCCTCATCCGCACACTTACTGGTCTTGAAGATGGCTTCTATTTCTTTTAACCATCTCATCGCCTTCACTGGGTCTCTATCTTCAGAGTAAGTTGGAGGTCTACAGTTTAAGAACATCTTGTAATCACACCTTCTTGACACTGGTATGACCGTAGGTGTAATGGGCATTTCGTCTTCCAAACCAGGATCTGGTGTTTCAGTATGACTAGCTTGGTCGAACATAGCCTGGATATTTGCTTGAAGTCTTCCCATCTCCGCCATCAAATCGTCTCTTGTAATAAACTCCGTACCTCGCCCCTGAACTCTACCTCCAGTTCTGCCCCTACCTCTTTCTCTTCCTCTTCCCCTTGTCCCGACTGTTGGATTCGTTCTATTAGGATTTCTTCCTCCCTCTCTAGTCATATTTCTAGTACCGCTTGCCATTCTGTAAATTCAGACAAGATTAATATACACATAAGCACATACCCCATATAATAAGGTATCCCAGTCCAAACATGCACCTGTAAGATGACAGTTACACTGTCCAGGTGTAATCTGAAATTACCTTACATGATGTTCCTTCTACCTTTTATACTTAGCATCCCATGGTTCTAATATATTAAGGACATCCTACTTCACATGCAGTTTAAGTCTAGGTACGGGTACAAATCCATAAATCCCTTAAACTAGGGCTCTGATACCATTTGTAACAACCCAAATCCCATAGCATACAACATATAACATAACATGCATACATATCATTGATTTACAATGAAAATTTCATAACAAACCAAGTACGGTCCCTTCGGTCTCATAAATTACAAAATATATATATATAAAAGCCTCCTAATCAACATCCATCAAAAGCTTCCTACACTTCATCCTCTCCTGCCGATCCTTAATCTGGAAAACATATTTTTGAAAACAAAATGAGGGTTAGACCAAACAGGTCTAGTGAGTTAATCTCGGTCCTTTCCAAAATCATTATAAAACCTTTTATGTAAATCCTTTGTATCAAAATAGTTTAGATAAACCTTTGGTAATTCTTTCGTAAAATATAACCATACCACACGTATTTAAATACCAATCCAGACTCGTGCATCGTGTACATCTCATTCCTCCACAAATGGCCATATTAGTTGGTAGCAAGCCAACTAATAAATCAACAACCGGTCCGCACACCGGAACCCGACTACCCGTCGGTCCGCACACCGGAACCCGACTACTCACCGGTCCGCTCACCGGAACCCGGCTACTCACCGGTCCGCTCACCGGAACCCGGCTACTGTGCACTTGTGTAGTGTAATGCACCAATAAATATAATATCTTACTATATTATAAACACAAAATATTCACACCTTGATCGTATATCCATTCCACACATATCCATCTCATATATATATATATAAACACAGATATATATATATATATATATATATATATATTCCAGTTGAAAACGTTTTAAAGTAAAACTCACCTGAATGCTTAAAATACGCTTCCAAGCCTTTCTCCGAGCTATCCGATCATTTACCCAAAATTCTCAGAATCTGTAACCATTTACATACAAATATCTCCTTACCAACTTATGTATAAGACTTACTAGCAGGCTATGGACTCTAGATACATCTACATAACTCTTATCCTCAAAAATTGACCAAACAGCCAAATTATCCGGAAACCACAAAAGTATCCGGACAACACAAAGAATCCGGACAACATGAGGAATCCGGAGAAAGACTGGTCACATTGTTAGAGACTGCCGGGTAACTCGATTCTGTTTCGTTTGCAATTCCCCTGATCATATTCAGTCAGACTGTCCACAATGGAAAGTACAACAGGGTGGTATGACGGAGAGACCAACGAGTGTTAAGACGGGAGAGATACAAGGGTCTGGAGCATCGAGAGTTCAAGGCCGTGTTTTTCAGATGACGGAACAAGAGGTGGTAGAAAATCCTGATGAGGCTCCAGGTAAATTTCTATAAACTCTATACGTGCTAAGGTGTTATCTGACTTCGGTGCAAAATGGTTATTGGTATTTCTATGCTTTTGTTACTTATCTGTGTTAGAGATATAGGTGGGTGTGGGGTGGCTATTCAGTTAGTTTCTATGGTTTTGATTGAGTTCGAAGTAGTAGTGATAAGTATTCATATCCTTCGCTTAACCGAATTCCGGGACGGAATTCTTTTAATGGGGAGATAATGTAATACCCCGGATAAGTTCGTTAGTTAAAATCTCCTTTCCGTTAAGTTTAGTTAACTTTAAAGTTGAGGTTTAGGGTAAGTTTGGTTAAATTAAAGGTTTAAAGGTGTTTTGGTTATTTATAAGGAGTACAAGGTCTAAGTGGTAAATGTATTTAGATATTAGCCTTTAGAAGTCCAGATATTTTTACAAAAGCAGAAATTCAGTAGGTGTGTGTGTGTGTTTTTGGAGAGCAAAAGAAGCAAAAGAAGAAAGAAGGGTTCTTGTGGTTAAGACTTCATTTGGTGTACTTGGAAGAGAAATTGAGGTATGTTGCTTTACATTTTATGTCTATAATTGCTAGTAAGTAGTTCCTATCGGAGTAGAATTATCAAATTCATGCTTGTGGCTAAAATCTGTCGAATCTGGGTAAAAATGGGGTAAACCGACAGAGGTGTCCGGATAAGTTGAATGTGTCCGGATAGTCCTATTGGTGGTGTCCGAGTAGATTCTTGGGTGGTGTCCGGGTAAGTTGTTGATAGAGTCCGGACGATTTGATTGATGGTTTCCGGATGATTTAGAGACCGGATGGCATCCGGATTCCTTTGTTGTCCGGATTAGTCTGTGGTGTCCGGATTCCTCATGTTGTCCGGATTCTTTGTGTTGTCCGGAAAGTTTTCCGGATACTTTTGTGGTTTCCGGATAATTTGGCTGTTTGGTCAATTTTTGAGGATAAGAGTTATGTAGATGTATCTAGAGTCCATAGCCTGCTAGTAAGTCTTATACATAAGTTGGTAAGGAGATATTTGTATGTAAATGGTTTCAGATTCTGAGAATTTTGGGTAAAGGATCGGATAGCTCGGAGAAAGGCTTGGAAGCGTATTTTAAGCATTCAGGTGAGTTTTACTTTAAAACGTTTTCAACTGGAATATATATATATATATATATATATATATATATATATATATCTGTGTTTTTATATATATATGAGATGGATATGTGTGGAATGGATATACGATCAAGGTGTGAATATTTTGTGTTTATAATATAGTAAGATATTATATTTATTGGTGCATTACACTACACAAGGGCACAGTAGCCGGGTTCCGGTGAGCGGACCGGTGAGTAGCCGGGTTCCGGTGAGCGGACCGGTGAGTAGTCGGGTTCCGGTGTGCGGACCGACGGGTAGCCGGGTTCCGGTGTGCGGACCGGTTGTTGATTTATTAGTTGGCTTGCTACCAACTAATATGGCCATTTGTGGAGGAATGAGATGTACACGATGCACGAGTCTGGATTGGTATTTAAATACGTGTGGTATGGTTATATTTTACGAAAGAATTACCAAAGGTTTATCTAAACTATTTTGATACAAAGGATTTACATAAAAGGTTTTATAATGGTTTTGGAAAGGACCGGGATTAACTCACTAGACCCGTTTGGTCTAACCCTCATTTTGTTTTCAAAAATATGTTTTCCAGGTTAAGGATCGGCAGGAGAGGATGAAGTGTAGGAAGCTTTTGATGGATGTTGATTAGGAGGCTTTTATATATATATTTTGTAATTTATGAGACCGAAGGGACCGTACTTGGTTTGTTATGAAATTTTCTTTGTAAATCAATGATATGTATGCATGTTATGTTATATGTTGTATGCTATGGGATTTGGGTTGTTACATTGGTCCTCATCCTTTTTGGAGGAATCATTGGGCTTAGCAACCTTGTAAGGGTCGAAGTAGTCATTTGAGAGATACTTTTTGTTCTTTTGATAGGAATAACTCAAAGGTTCATAACAAAACAGAAGTTGTATTCCTCGTTTGTGTGCGCGTTTATATTCCTCGGTTTCCTCTTCCTTTTTAGGTTCAAGAGGACCAGTCCATTGAATGGCATATTCCGAATACGTTTTATCTAACCCAAAACATGCAAAATCATACAGAGTAGGAGTTTGATATCTTCCCTTTTTCAAATAGTGTGGGTTATCATATCCGATTCCCCACTCTTTGTTAAAATAAGTGAACTCCTTGGGTTTATTCAGAAAGATGGTTTGATCAGTTTGACCCCTTTTGTGGAGTTTGGTTTCAAGATCAAGAATTTTAGTAACAAACTCCTTATGCTGAATTTGAAGAGAGGAACATTGATAAACAAGTTCTTCTTTCTTATTCATGCACTGATCAAACTGAGACTGAAGATCAGATAATTTGGCCCTTAAGTCTTTGGGTGCTATTGAAAGAATTTTGCATTTTTCCTTTAACATAGCATTTTCAGACTTATGTTTTTCAGTTATTCTTGTTTGAACATCTAGCTTTTCGGTTAGTGAACTAATCTTAAGCTTTTGTTCTTTAGTGGTGGCCTTAAAGGAATCTGCCTGGTCGGTAAAAGATTGCATTTTATTCAAGAAATCTTGTTCGGAAGAATCACATACCTGACTTGTCTTCTCTTCATCAGCTGGAGAGTGATAGCCCATGAAAGCATTTGCACCATCAGTATCGCTTTCATCATCAGAACGACCCAACCAGTAGTCGTTTTCCACAAACATAGCTTCTCCAGCTTCCTTTTGCTCAGCCAATGCGAGTTTTGCCTTGTAGTAGTGAGGATTCTTTACCACAGGCCTCGTACAATCTTTAGCAAAGTGACCAAGCTTTCCGCAGTTGTAACATGTCACTGGCTCATCCTTCTTCTTACTTTCTGATTTCTCAGTCTTCTCCTTCTTCTCTGACTTCCCTTGCTCATCAGCTTTCTTCTTTCCCTCATACTTGTCCTGATGGTCATGGCGCTTGTTGGAGGAGGTGGAGTAGCGTTGATTGTTGGACGAAGGCTTCTTATAGTACTTTTGTTGTTGGAAAGATTTCGTAAGCAGAGCTATCGCTTTCTTGAAGTCAGATACTTCATCATTAGAGTCACTGTCTTCCTTTTCAGATTCAGAAGAGTTTTGCTTTTGAGCACGTTTAGAGTGACTGCTCGAAGATTTCCATTTTCTTGGAGGACATGAATGCTATAGGATCAGCAGCTGGCTTTGAGTCAGTCTTCTTCTCGCTCAGAAGCTCATTCACTTCATCTTCGTCTTGAAGAAGTGTCTCATAGAGTTCATTGATGCCGATGTTCTCTATCAAGTTGTTGTGCTTGACATCAGAAGCAAACACCTTCCATTTCGGCAGCAGATTATTGAGAAATTTGAGCGCGTTTTCTGTGTTGGAGCGAGTGATCTTATTCTTGTTCAATTCATTAAGAAGTGAGCAGAACCGTTCATAGGTCTGTGTGAGAGATTCGCCGGTGCGCTGCTTGAAACCATCAAACTTAGTTATCGCGCTGTTGATCTTTAGTTGATTTTCGACATTGCTCCCATGCATCATTCTGGCCACTTGATCCTACATGCCCTTTGCCGTTTCTTTGTAGCTGTCGATAGCTGTATAGGTCGGGTTGGGAAGGGCTTGGATGTAATACCCCGGGTAAGTTCGTTAGTTAAATCCTAGTTCCGTTAAATTTAGTTAACTTTAAAGTTTCTATTTAGGGAAAGTTTGGATAAGTTTATAAATTAAGGGTGTTTGGGTTATTATTGAGAAGTTCAAGGACCAAAGTGGTAAATTGAGTTTGATATTATTATCTTAGAAATCAGATATTATTTCAAAGATCAGAAAATATCAGCTGAAGGTGTATGTGTGTGTTTTGGGAAGAAAAGAAGAAAAAGAAGGGTTCTTGTGGTTAAGACTTCATTTGGTGTATTTGGAAGAGAAATTGAGGTATGTTGCTTTACATTTTATGTCTATAATTGCTAGTAAGTAGTTCCTATCGGAGTAGAAACATCCCAAACACTTCTGTTAATGATTCAGTCGATTTCTGGGTGAAATGGGATAAACAGTCAGAGGTGTCCGGATAATATGAAGGTATCCGGGTAGTTTCTTAGGTGGTGTCCGGATAGTTTATTGATAGTGTCCGGATGATTTGTTTGAGGGTTTTCGGATGATTTAGAGTCCGGATGGCATCCGGATTCCTTGTGTTGTCCGGATAAATCGTGTTGTCCAGATTAGTCTTGCTGTCCGGATTACTGAGGTTGTCCGGAAAAGTCATGTTGTCCGGGTTGTTTGGGTTGTCCGGATACTTTAGCTGTTTTGGTCACTTTTGAGGATTTGAGTTATCTAGAGTCCTTGGTCTTCTAGTATGTTTTATGTGATCAGTTAGTAAGGGGATATTTGTATTTAATCTATTTGCAGACTCTGTGGATTGGGATTGATAGACTGAATCTTTGGAAAAGGATTGGAAGAGTTGTAATAAGCATTCAGGTGAGTTTTACTTTAAAAGTATTTTCAACTGGAATACATACGTATGGTTTGGGAATGTGATAATTAGTGATTAATGTGCTTATATGTATGGTGTACGTGATTGATAATATATTGAGATATATGTTGTGTTTATATTGCACGAAACGAGTATAGGTGAGCCGAATTATTGTTCGGCGGGGCTGTATGGAAATACAGCGGGGCTGCATGAAATGGCAGTGGAGCTGTAGGTAATTGCAGCGGGGATGTATGTAATTATAGTGGAGTCGACTGTATTGTACAGTGACGATGATTAGTTGGCTTGCTACCGACTAATGTGGCCAGGGGAAAGAAGATGAGATGAGGAGAGATACACGGTGCACGAGTCCTAATGTGGTATTTATATACGTGTGGTATATGCGTGCTTATACGAAAGGTTTTATGTAAACTATTTTGATACAAAGTATTATGTGAAAAGAGTTTTATATTGATTTTGGAAAAGACCGGGATTAACTCACTAGACCCGTTTGGTCTAACCCTCATTTTGTTTTCAAAAATATGTTTTCCAGGTTAAGGATCAGCAGGAGAGGATGAAGTGTAGGAAGCTTTTGATGGATGTTGATTAGGAGGCTTTTATATATATTTTGTAATTTATGAGACCGAAGGGACCGTACTTGGTTTGTTATGTAACTTTTGTTGTAAATCAATGATATGTATTCATGTTATGTTATTTGTTGTATGTTTGGGAAACCGGGTCGTTACATTGGACAAGGTATCTCTTTGCATGCTTTTCACCTTCGATCATGCCTCTTTCATCTTCGATCATTTCGGTGATAGTCTTTTTCGTACTACGAGCTTCAACAGTTGCAGTTGCTTCTATGTTATTAATCGGCCAAGGGATTGGACCATCTTCAAGAGCTCTCTTGATGTACTCGTAGTTGTCCTTGGACTCTATGAAGAGCATGAACCTGTCGCGCCATTGGCTGTACTCATTTGGAAAGAGACACGGTGGTTTGGAGTCGGTGCCGATTGCAAGACATCTTTGGTTGCAACGGAGTGATCGTCAGACGTGTGGATTGATTCAAAGTGTAAACCTAACGCAAGGCGCTATGAGTGGGATCCTAACGCAGGTTCTACGACTGATATGAGCTAAGAGTGATCTTATTGGATAGGAATCCGAATAAGATTCTGATCAGAAAGTGTTTAGATCAGATCAATTGACAAAACAGTTCAAACAATCACACATGTATCCGGATAAAAATGAAGAATCCGGATAGCTTAAGCTTTCCGGATGACAAATGTTACCGGATGATATAATTATCCGGATGAAACAAATGCACACAATACTTACCGGATAATAACACTTTCCGGACACAACTGGAGAACATGAGACTTACCGGATGGAATCGAATACCGGAAACCTTTATTTGTCCGGATAAAATTACTTTACCGGAAAGTTTGGGTTTCCGGAATAGACTACCCGGAAAGGTTGAGATTACGATGACTTACCCAGAATGATGACTTACCCGGACTGATTACTTACTCGGACTGAATAGTTTACCCGGAAAGTAGGACGAACCCGAATGAAATAACACAATCGTCCGGAGACTTTAGACGTATCCGGAAAGATCGGCCGAGTTATCCGGACTCTGCGTCTGTGAGCTTTCAATCGCTTGGGAATCAACTAGGGTTTCTCAAAATCGATCGTGAAAGATTAGGAACAATGCCAAACACAAAAGATAACACTAACCTAATCGATTTTAGAGCAAAAACAACAAGTTTTGATGGTAAAAATTTAATTTTTGATGAAGAACACAACCAAAACTTTTGATTTTTGATTTGCTTAATTAACCACTCAAATGGACGAATTAGGATGTGAAAATTTGCAGAATAACTTATAACAATGATGCTAACACAACCCAATAAACAAAATCAATCAATTTTACCAGAATCAGAGTTTTGAAATTTCAAGAATGACACAGACGAGAAAAGTCAAAAATTTACCAGAAGTCAACTTGAATGCTTTAAATCAATCTTGTCCGTCTGCTCTGATACCAATTGTTAGTTCCAGATCCGTGCAACGATAATGAAAATATGAAATCAAACGATTAAACAGTAAAGTATACGATTTCAACTGGTCATCTCTGTATTAGCTTTCAATATTGAGAGGATTACAATAAAAGTGTAGGAAAGCAAATGAGACAACTAGCCTAATTTTCTAAGGCTAAATTGCTTTATATACGGCGGGCCCGTGGTTAACAAGCCCACGGCCCGTTCACTAATAGAGCTCAAAATAAAGAATTACAATTTAAACCCTGAACTTTAAATCAACATAAAACGACCCTAACAATTGTACTTATTAGAATTTTTTTAATTTGACCCATGATTATGCTCCTTTTTATCCCACTGATTAACCAATGGGTTGTTATTAGAAATGCTACTGGATTACATACCTGGATCATAACCTGCTCATGGCTTTGAACTATTTGCTAGAGAATTGTTAGCTGGATGGACATCTTGGGGGAATGAACCACTTTGCTTTCGAGATTCAAGATATGCCCTTCTGCCTCCACCCACCAGCAACCACCAGGCACCGCAAAAGACCTCCGACAACCGCCCTTCTGCCTCCACCCACCAGCGACCTCCTTCTTCTGCACTAGGTTCGTAATTATTCTTTACTTCACTGATTGTGTTATTTTATCAAATATCAGGATTTCAAATCTTCTGTTCTAATTTTTATCATCGTTCAATTAGACTTAAGACAACATGTCGATTACCCTTTTAAGTTCAAGAGCCAAAAGCAACTATCGTGTTATAACTCAAACTAAGATTCAGACACAACTTACTGTTTCATATGTGCACAGGTTGTCAATTGCAAGAAGTCAACTTCACTAGACTCACAAAATTAAGTTGTTGAGCAGGTATGTCGAGTGTACATCATCAGCAATGCAGTCCCTGGTTTTGTTTAACAAGTTATTACCCGAGCATAGGGGGAAAGAAATATAAAATTTCCTTACAGGTGCAGGTGGATATCTGGAGAAAATACAGATTCCAGATGGTTCATGGTCGGTTTCTCCTTTGAACATCAGATCATAAAAGTTTCTGAAAACAGTTTGTTTTGCTAACATAAAAAGCCATCGGCATTAGGTATGGAAACTGGGGTGCGTGTTTCACATATGGTACATGGTTAGGCCTTAGCCATTGGATTCCTACGCTGGTATAAAATGGACATTTATGGAGGAATCCCTAAGAAATTGGTATACAAATTGAAGGAGTTTATCTTTTGTTATATTCACGTATATCTATCTTTTAGTTTGTTATCATCAGCCCTAATGTTTTCCTGTACAAATATTGGAGCAACCATCTATCTAGAGTTTGCTCGACTCTCCTTTGGTTGGTGTCTTTACCTCAGTTTTCGTTGTTTTCTAGGTTGTTTTAAATCAAGTTCTTTTACTTATCATATGTTTTGAGTGAAATTCACAGGTTGACCCCAAACTTTGCAAGTGAAGGACAATGGCTGTTAAAATCCAAAGATATGTCCATTTGGTACGTCGTTGGTTTCACATTTGTAAATTCTCTCTCCTTTATTTTCAGTTATAAGTAACTATTTATATTCAATTAATAACCTGTTCTTTGTACTTACGTTTTTCGCATCTCTTTGAGATCACTATTAGTTAATCAGGTGATGATTCCTGCAAAGAAAGTTTTACATTCTTAATATTGAAGATTTGAAGGTACATCTCTTTAATTTAACCGTTATGTTGTTAATATAGAATTTTACTTATATATTTATTATCTATCAATTTGTTCTTCAATGCATAATCTCCTTTATTAAATCTTTAATCGGGTTTTTTCATTCACACTCTTGATCCTTAATAGTTTGTGATTATTGATTATGTTATTAGTTAACACATGTATGATACATATTGTTTGATGTCTTATTGTTAGGTGTATTTTGAATTTGTTGTGGTTTCAATCTGTTCAGCAGTGCAATTTTGCCTTTTTGTTTTTTTTTGTGATTCCGATACTGCCTATGGTTGACTTGCTTTTAGTTGATCACATGAATATATTATGAACTTGATTATATGATTCCATGCTTAGAGTCATTGGAGCTTGGATGTATGCCTTCTGAAAAAGACATACAAGTGGTAATTTCATTGAGCAATACATACATGGATTCAAATTTAAGGGCTCTGTGTTCTTTTAAAATTGTAATTAGCCAAGTCCAGTTGAATCCAATTAATTGGGTAATAAAAGAGTTGAATTTGTTGCTTATCTTTTATGTTACGATAAAAATGTCACCTATATAAGTCTAGGTGAAACTGTAACCTTGAATAACATTGAAGGGATTAGGAAGTAACCTTTACATACTAGAGGATACGATATGTATAATATTTGGAAAAAAATTAAGAATTATATGCTACCATGCAAGATCCAGCAAAGGGCACTTCATTATCCTTTAAGTTAACTTATTGACATATAGTTATTAATGTTTAGTGATGGTTTGCCAATTCGAAAAGTCTACGAACCCTTCCACTTTCTGATGAATGGATTTTCTCTACCATTAGAAATATAGCAAACATTGGCTATGGCATTATGTCATGTTAATAACAATATGCAGTAGACATTTTAATAATCATTGGATGTCGAGTGTTCTTTGTATAGCATAGTTTTTTAAGGGGTTGCAACATGTAGCTAATCGTGATGGATTATTTATGTAGGTTTTATGTTGGAACCTATAAATGTACTAATGCAAAGGGTGGAACAAGATGTTTAGCAAAAGGTATGTTTACTATATTTTCATATCACTTGGACACCAAGACATTACTCCTTCAAAACAATACATCTGTTCTTGGTCCTGCCTCAAACTGAGATCTTTTTTAGAAATATGAGTTCATATGTGCTAGATGCTATTTTTTTATGAAAGAGGACATCGTTAATATACAAACATCGAACTCAACTTTTTTATGATATATCATGCACTTTTTTTCAAATCAGACCTTAGTTGTGAAGTTCTTGCAATCCATTTATTTAAATATATGGTATAATGTTATTAACCTAACATATTATGAGGTATATTCATATAAAACAAGCATTGATCTTGGTTGATGAAATATCCCTTTATGAAAGAAGAAAAAATACTCATTATTATATTTCACATGTAACATATTTATATGCACAATCTATATACTAATACCCAATTTACGTATACCACCGCGCAACGCGTGGTTCTCATACTAGTATAGAATAATAATGGAATTAACTGTTTAGAATTCACAACAATTAAAAATCATTGAAATAAATGTATCTACTAGCAACTCATATGAAGTTGTCGGATATTTTCAAAACCCATCGAATCAACATCCAATTTCATGTTGAATATAAGCATTGCATGAAATTTGGTCGAAGTTGATGCGACTATGTGAGTTCGAAAGAAAAAACGATTTTTTTTTATAGAATAATCAAAAAAGTATAATTTTGGTCCTGTCATTTACACAAAACTACTAATACAATCCCGAAATCATATATTATTATATAGGGTTGAGTTCCGGTGAAAATGAAAGTTATTATAAGAAGCGTAAGAAGGAATTTTCACCCTTGGATGCACATTAGGATGAGGTGCACCAATATGAGATGCATCAGATCAATCCCCATATCAAACACAATTCATGGGTGAATTTGAGATTAAAAGTGATTAATGGTCCAAATCTTTCTTACATTCTCACTTTAACTCTTCTTTTCACACAATCCTTAGTCTTATTGTATACACACACTACACATATAGGCATGGGATCATGTGAGAAATGTTATTTTCTGTGAGAAGTTTGAGAAGTGTTTTTAAACCGCTGGTCACTTTTAATCAAACACACTCCCATGAATTACAGCTTAAAAGGGAATTGACGGGTGTATCTCAAATTCTCAATGCATCTCATCCTAATGTTCGTTCATTTCTCATCCAACGGTTGATAATCACTTTTGACGCTTCTCACCAAATTTGATACTTCTCACCGCAACCTACACCACCCCACACGCATATTTAAAAAATACCAACATGGGTGAAAGGATGAATATGCCACTCAACTAATGGTGTTAATCCAATCAAAATGGGTAAAGGGACGAAAATGCTCTTCCACTAACGATTTTGCATAAAATTGTTTTCAAAGAAAAATACAAACTATAGTGAATCAATGTATTATTGCTTAGGGACGAACGTAGTATTGTGTAAACCACATAAACCAAAATTGTAGTTTACTTTATCATAATTTTTACAAGAAGTCAATTATCGACGGCCCAGCCGACCCCATATGAAACCCCTCAACCAGTGGCGAATGTATAGTGTAATTAGGGGGGGGGGATGGGACCCCACTTAAAGAAGAAAATTTTGAAAATTTTAGTTTAAAATACAGATTTTTCAACTTTCTATCATGATGTCCCCCAGTAGTTTTTCGGCCGGGACCTCATCAACCACAAAAAGATGTTTCGAAATCAAACAAAAAACCAAAACTACTCTCGAAATCGACAAAAAAACCAAATAAAATCCTCAAAATCGACCAAAAAACTTAAAGTTCTCTTAAAATCTACAAAAAAAACTTTAAAAAACTCTCGAAACGTTGGATTTAGACGAAAAATATATCGGACAATTTTACGGGCATTTAAGCTACCTTAAAGGGGACTCCAGTAAGAAAAAATCCTAGATTCGTCACTGGTTCAAACACTTGGTGTGCAATCCAAATAAACATAAACCAAAACTTCATCGACTAAATAAAATCAAATCCCAATGATCAATGGATTCCATGAACACTAAGAATTTATCAAAAACTTATTTCAATGATTTCAAAGCCAACAATACCAAGAAAATCAAACAAATCAAACTTTATTCTAAAACTAAAATGAAAATTAACAAATATGTTGTCTAATTAAAACTCAAGAGACTTAAACTAAAGATTTAAACGAAACTAAACGAAGTAACCTGTTGGATGCAAAACGGCCCAAATTGGAGTTCACTTTGTCTGGATAACAAAGAAAACGCAGCAGCAAAACGACTTCCGATGAAGCCTCAAAACCGATGTTTTTTTTGCTTCTGTCCAACAGCCCTGATGGAGCCCAAAGTCGACTC
Source organism: Saussurea involucrata (assembly GCA_033807775.1). Classification (NCBI taxonomy): domain Eukaryota; kingdom Viridiplantae; phylum Streptophyta; class Magnoliopsida; order Asterales; family Asteraceae; genus Saussurea; species Saussurea involucrata. The sequence continues at coordinate 69,493,902 of CM066317.1, forward strand.
CTTTCCTGCTGTTTTTCGTCTATCCCCGATCGAAAAACAATTATTTTAATACAAAAGAAATTTATTTTAATACAAAAAATTACAACATCATATAGTATATAATAACCTAAAACTAAAAGAAATTTGGCCTAATCCAAAAAAAATAGTTAACGTCACACGTACCAAAACATATCGAGTAATATCCAAAACCATATCGAGTAATTATATATTGATTTGACGTCCAATATACATACTAACATCCAAAAAATAACTATTTTATATTTTAAACCTGGTTAGAAATTTAATTAATACAAAAATTTCACAAGATCATATAACAAATGATAACCAAAAACCAAAATAAAATCAATCTAATCTAAAAAAAATAGCGTCAAACGTACCAAAACATATCGAGTAATGTTTAAAACCATGTCGAGTAATATCCAAAACCATATCAAGTAATTGTATTTAGATTTGGCATCCAATATACATACTAACATCTAAAAAAACTATGAAAAAACTATTAATTAATATATAAACGGGGACGGGGCGGGGCGGGGGGTGCGATACCCGTCCCCGTCCCCATCCCCGGTTTGAGACAAACGGGGATCCCCCGTCTCCATCCCCGGTTTTGCAGGGAATCCCCATCCCCGATCGGGACGGGTGGATCGGGTTCCCCGACGGGTCGGGGCCAATTCCCATGCCTAATTTTCTGCAGTAAAACAGTCCCAAAAGAGATATCCCCTTTTCTTTTTCTTTTTTTCTTTTTACACATACGCTTTCCTTATTTCCTTTTCTCCCCACGTGAGCCCAACTTTATTTCAACCCATTGCCCCTTTTATTGGATAACTACATACATACCCGCATGCCACGAAACATCTCAAATCTAAAGCTGATAATTCGAAAAAATAATCTTGTTTCATGTTCAGTTTTATCTCCATCACACGATGACTTTCTGCATTTTTAAATTGCATATCGGATTCCGTTAGTGAAAGCTTTATCTCATACTTTATCTCATACTTTATCTCCTTGTTGACGGGTTTGACCTTTCTTGTTATGAATCACGACTTTGATTCCGTTAGTGAAAGCTTTACCAAATTCATTAGTTGGAGTAATTTAGAGTAGAGCTTGAAGATGTTGTATGCTAGCCAGAGGAAGCTCACTTGATCGTTGATATATGAGATCTTCTAAAGGATCATAAAAGTACATTGCATGAATCGGGAGAAATAAGACTGTACCTTAAGCATTTTGTGGCCAGGCTTAGTCTCAGACGGCCGCTTTGTTTGTTTGTTTCCAAATTGCCAAGGATGTAGTCTAGGCAAAGCCTAGATGAACCTTATCCAAAAAATTAGTGGAAAACTTAGTTATTATTTGGTCGAGAAAATGTAGCTTCTAAATTTGAATAAAAGTATAACATATGACCAAAATTGTTAGGAAAAAATTTATCATTCCAAAATTACGAGAAACTCACAAATGATTTCTAAGGTCCCAAAACGAGTAGAAATCCAAGTGCACAATAAACCCAACAACAAATGCGGATAACAATAATCTAGATGTTACACAATAATTCTCAAACGTAGAAAATTAAACCCACACACGATATATTTATCGACGATATATATATATATATATATATATATATATATATATATATATATATATATATATATATATATATAAAGGTTCAAACGAGAATCGTAACAATTTAAGAAAACACAAGGAGCATTCTCAACCAATCAAATTAAAATTCCTGGTTTATTTTAGGTAACGGTATTTGTGTCATTTGAGCTGTTACCTCTTTATTTTGGAAATTATACGCCTTCCTTCAATTCATCTGATCAACGAACTCTCAACTCCATCAATATGAACTTCTTCGCTGTTTTGAGGCTCTCCATGAATTATCATATCTTCTTCTTATCAATTGGTGTCTTCTTGATGGATCGTCCCATTGAAAACCCTAGAGTCGAAGTTGCAGATGAAGTTGTCGAAGAAAACAAAGGGGAAATTAATTCAGATTCCTCAATTGCTCCATCAAAACAGTGTAATGTTTTCCAAATCCCAATTACGTCTACCGATTCATCAAAAGAAGCTATTATGTCATAATTACCTATTTCAAGCGAGAGTTCTGATTTTGCCATTGATTCATCTAAACAAGCTTCTAGGTCAAATTTACCTATTTACAGTGACAGTGATCATTCAATTGATCATACACTAATGGAGGATGTTGCTGGTAATCTATATTTTAGTTTTTTGTTATTGATTTTGTTTGTTATTTTATTTTGTTTTGATGTTAAGTTATTAGGTTCATTGTTGTAATTGTTGTTTTTTTACTTTTGTTTATTTGAAATCAAATCATATGTTCTTTAGTTAGAGGTTAATATCTTACTCTCTAGTTGTTTGTTAGATTTATGATTTTAAAATTTCCTCTATATGATCACATATGATTATGTTCTTCATATGACAGAGAACCAATTGATGTTTGTTAGAGTTATGATTTTATAAATTTTCCATGTATAATCACATATGATTATGTTCTTCTTATCATATATGACTACTTGATATTGTTTGCAAGAGTTATGATTTTTACATCTTCCATGTATGATCACATATGATTATGTTCTTCATATGACAGAGAACCAGTTTCTGTTGTTTGTGATTAATGATTTTTACATTTTCCATGTCTGATCACATATGATTATATTCTTCATATGACATAGAATTTATCTTTTATGCAGTCTCTGAGACTGAGATGTTGGGCAAAATTGGAACCTTGAATGTATCAAAGAAGGATAAATATAGTTCAACAATAAATGTTATACCAAATGTCCCGGAAGGAGTTAAACCGGTTGTTGGTTCAATGTTTCAAACCATTGGTGAGTGCATCGATATGTATAGGAAATATGCAGATTATGCTGGCTTTGATATAAGGCGATCTACAGAACACGCCTTTAAAGACAAATCTGTCATGTTGAAATATTTGGTATGTCATCGATCTGGTGTTCCTAACAAACGTTCTGTTGATAGCATGGATGTTGGTGAAAAACGAAAGGTGCTTCGTAACTCCAACTTCAAAGTAACTGGTTGCAAAGCACAAGTTAGATTTCATAGGGTTAATGGTACGTCGCAGTTTAAGCTTTACTATTTCCATCCCAATCACAATCATAATTTGTTAAATGAGAGTGATAGAATGCTATCTCGAAATAGAAGGCAAATGAAGTTTTCAGATAAGAGGCTTGTACATCGTGCAACAAGGGAAAATATTGGGGCATCCAAAGCACATAGAATACAAGTCTGTTTGAAGGGTGGTTATGAGGAAGTTGGTTGTAGTAGGAGCGACTATAAGAATTTTAAAAGAGATTTCGATACTTTTGTTGGTGATGGCGATGTTCAGATGGTAGTAAACATGTTCAATGAGCGTGTGGTAAATGGGACGAACTTTGCTTTTGAGTTTAAAGTATGCGAAGGAAAACTTCAAGGTCTATTTTGGGCTGATGAACTCTCGAGGTTTAACTATTCAGAATTTGGTCATGTTATATCATTTGATGCCACATATCGTTCAAACAAGTGTGTTTTTGTTACTTATTTATATTGTTTTCCCTTTTATGTTCTTTATTCAGATGTTTTATTGTATATATTCACTTTTTCAGGCATTGTATGATCTTTGTACCATTTCTTGCTATTGATAACAATCGGAGCTCCGTTGTTGTTGGTTCTGGCATTTTGTGTGATGAAAAGCTTCCATCATACACTTGGTTACTGGAAGCATTCTTAAAAGTTCATGGTAGTCAACCAAAACTCGTCTTAACCGATCAAGATGCTGCTATTAGAGAGGCATTTCCAATCGTGTTTCCTGAATCCAAACATAGATTTTGTATGTGGCATATAATGTCTAAGTTGCCAAATAGGGTATGACTTATTTGATGTTTTACTTTTCATTCAACTTCTTCATTTTGTATTTTATTGTCTTTACTTCATTTGTTTGCCTGATCCTATGTGATTTACTCAGGTTAGTACAGACCTGCTTGTTAACACGGATTTCAGGAAACGTCTTTTGAAGCTAGTTTGGAGTGTGTATTTGGGTCCACAAGAGTTTGAAATTAAATGGAATTCATTGATGGATGAATTTAATATGGAAGGTCACCCATGGCTCTCAGAGGTGTTTTCTATTCGGTCTAAATGGATTCCCGAATACTTCAAAGATCTTCCTATGTGTGGTTTAATGAAGACAACATCACGCTCTGAAAGTTTGAATTCATTTTTTAAGAGTTTCTCACACCATGGTAATGATTTGTTGACTTTTATTCTATCTCATGATAGTGCAATGGACAAACAAAGAAACAGGCAACGTACTGATGAGCATGATACCAACGTTACTATCCATGATTTCAAGACTGTACGGTTGATTGAGAGGCATGCTGCCATGATTTACACAAAGACCGTCTTTTTTGATATTCAAAAGCAAATACGTAAAGGAGATCATTATTGTGCTCAATGGAATGTTGTTATTGAGAATGGTCGCCAAGTATTCACAATTAGGGAAAAGGACGGAATGTTTAAAACGAAAGCAGAGTTTAAGGTATACTAATCATTAATCATATGTGAGTTTTGCTTATGTTAATAGTCAGACTAATCATTAATCATCTGTGATTTTTGCTTATGTTAACAGTCACACTAATCATATGTGATTTTTGCTTTACAGGTTGTACAATTGATAGATGATGGATCATTGTCATGTTCGTGTCAACATTTTGAGTATTTTGGCATTCTCTGTTGCCACATATTCAATGTATTATTCAACATTGATGTTGATGAGATACCTACCCATTATATTAGTAGGAGATGGATGCGAGGTGTTATCCCTATCGATGTTCTCCGTACTCGCCGTATCCATGCCAGAAGCAACGAGCAATCTGACAAGTTGATTAATGATATCCAGTCTGAGTTTGATCAAATCCTCAATAGCAGTTATGGCGATAATGACAAACTTGCGTTGTTTTTGGAAAAAGTTCGATCCATCAAGGATGAACTTGCCCCTAACATACCTTCAATATATGGTAAGGTTAACAAGGATGCTGAATTTGAGAAATTGTTAGGTGTCTCGAAGCCTACGACCATTGAAATACGTGCACCTGAAGGTATCAGAAACAAAGGATGTGGGACCGGTAAGCGCTTGATTGGTGCCGGTGAGATAGCTATCAAAGATTCTCGACACAAGAGGAAGTGTAGAGGGTGCGGTGAACTTACAAACCACGACTCTCGCAATTGTCCAATAAAGAAAGGAGTTACACAAGAGGAAGTGTAGATTGGTTATTTTACTCGTATTATTGATTAAACTTGATTTAGACAATTTAAACGCTTGTTTTGGTTATTAATTGCTTTAAATAATATTTGCTTTACGTTATCTACAATTTCAAGTTTAAGGTTCTGTTAGAATCAGTATGTAAAATCGTTGGAAGGTGTATAAAACATCTTAAAAAAGAAAGACCTCCAAAATCACATATGATTTTATATACTAAAAGTTGGTTATAATCCAAGAGTAGTTGAGTACTATGCATCTTAACAAAATCATATGTGATTATATATAGGGGCTGGAATTCTATTCTAAATCACATATGATTAACAACTAATTGATATGGAATTCTATTCTAAATCATACTTGTAAGACAATGTTACACTCTTTGTAAATCACATATGATTTACTAAGTGATACTAAAAAAATTCATCATATAACATCAGATTGTAAAACAATATAACTGTCCTTATAGATCACATATGATTAATAACTAAGTGAAATCAGATTGTTAAAGAATATAACAGTTCTTATAGATCACATATGATTTACAAGAGATATCAGATTGTTAAACAACATAACCCTCCTTATACATCACATATGATTAATAACTAAGTGATATGAAAATGAATGCCTTCCCTTCAATTGCAAACATCAATATTCACATACATCATTCAGTTACCAAAAGCATTGAACAAAATACCATAGTATCAACACAAGTTTTCCAACACAAACTAAACCTCCCAAATGTTATACTATCAACTAACACTTATCCCAACCGTACTCCCTTTCTTTTCCCTGCGTCTTGAATCAACTTCTTTGTTATCTTTCCATCTATTTTTGAGAAAGCTGTAGACTGGCTTATCACTTTGTACTTCAAAGTGTTCATGCTTGACAGAAGTATCTTACACATGTATTTCTTCCTCAACTTGTGTAGTTGGCTGTCTTGTGCTCCAAACTCCTTATCAAGCCCACAATCATACTTGCTAACCGTCTCACCTTTGTACGTTTCCATGTGCCTCATGACAAAGATTGCACAGTCAATGAAGTTGTCCTTTGTTTTCCACTTCATTCTGTATCGGTTTGGTTTCACTTTCGACATGCTATTGACTCGAGGATGTTTGACCACCTTCAAGTATTCCACCAATGTTTTTTTTCTGCAATACATGATATATAATATATAAGTTATCAAATATTTTATTTTATACTTCTACATTACTTTTTCTAACGTTTTATTCTTACCAATATACTTGGAACCTGGCCATATTTCACATCAATTGGCACATCCGTTGAGCTATTATCCAATATTACAAAGCTTGGATCTTTTAGGTTGAAAACTATTAAATAGAAATGTGTTGACTTCCTCATCGGAAAGAAGAGTTGTGGAAAAAGAATACATAATTAGTTACCATATCTAAACATCATTGTACCAAATTTAACCAACTAACATCAAATTTTAATGATACTTCTGTTAGGTATACCATATCAACATTCTTGAGAGAAGCCATTTCATTCATGTTTGTCATTGAAGCCTCCATACTTGATGTAAATGCTGCCATCATATTCTTCTTTTCCATTTCTAGCATTTCTTCGGTCTACATATTTAAACCCACATTTTCATATTTGTAATATTTTCTAAATAATCTTAATTTACTTGATAATTGTAGTCGTACGTACCATTGTTGTTGTTGTTGTAAAGAATAGCCGATGCGGTGATGAGTTGTTCCTAAACTGCTCTTCATTGTTAAGGATGACTGACCATATATCAATAACAGAAGCATTTATGGCAGTTTCTGGTGCCATGCTTTCAAAAACCATTTTTGGTGCCTCTCCTCCAGTAATGGTCTTGAACACTCCATCCCTTACATTTTGAAGATAACCATGTATTAAATCATATATGATTAGATATACACAATCATAATCTGTTCCTAACAACAATATTCATGTATCAAATCTAACCACATTTACAATCTTCACATGTAATAAATCATATATGATTAGATATACATAATCATAATCTGTTCCTAACAACAATATTCATGTATCAAATCACATATGATTAGTTATGTATAAGCATAAGTACAAGCCTTAAATCACATATGATTTCTTACTGCAACCCAGACTCTAACCATATGTACAATCCTAACATAACATATAAATTCTACATCACATATGATCTTTCATTGAAACACAGATTCTAACAACAATTTTTATGTACCAATTCATCAAAATGTTCTAACTATGGAACATATATGCATATGTGCATACTGGTGTGTGTTATTATTAATCATATGTGATTTAAAGCATTATTGATTAAATCAATTGTGTGTGCTTATTGATCATATGTGATTAAAACAATGAATTTATGTTTCACTTACATCTTATCTCCTCGCATGGCAAACATCCAATCAGCCACCATCTTTTCACCTTTTGTTAATACTGCATTTACGTCCACCTTTCTGTCCAAATATGGTGAGCACATTGGCAGTGCAACCTTTAGCTCACGTCTTCCCCCAATAATCGGATCTGGTGTTATACATTCTTTTTCCGCCTCTTTCATCTTCTCTTTATTCACCTTCAACTTTACAGTCAACTTCTTTTTAGAAGGCTCCTGTTCCTTTTCTTTTTCCATAACATCTTCTTCCAACACAACCTTCTCTGTCACAGGTTTTTCTGCCACAACCGTCTCTGTCACAACCTTCTCTGTGACAACCTCTCCTGTCTTTTGAGTATCTTCATGGAGCAATTGTGTAAAACCAAAGTTCCAACATGGTTGTGAAGATATTACTGCAGATGGTTCTTTTTCCCCTGTTTTTCCTGAAAATAATAAAACACACGAGTCATTAACATTTCTATGTTGCAAAATTAGTGTAAAAATCTCAAAGCTATGTTCCTCACCTTCTGTTGTATTTTCTGGATTGTCGATGCTTAACCTTTCTACAAGATTATCAATGTTTTCTGCTACTCTGTCTTCTTCTATTTCAGTTTCCTCACCTTCTTCATTCACTTCTTCATTCTTTCCTTCATTCCCTCCTTCATTTCCTCCTTCATTTCCTCCTTCTTCATTTCCTTCATCTTCATTTCCTCCTTCACCGCCTTCTTCATTAACTTGTACGTTCAACTGTTGAGTTTCAGGAATTTGTTGCTCAACAAGCACAAAATCAAGCTGCTTTGTTCTCCAATCATCAAGACTCGCTTCTTCAGGGAATTTCAAACAGGCCTTATCCAAGGCTGTGTTGAATTTTGTTTTCAAGGACACCAGCTGGTTGTATGTATCGTCCAAGAAACTCAGATATTCCTATTAGAACATTCCCAATAACATCTTATTAATAACATAAAAACCAAACCCATACTAGTATATGCTTATGCATTAAATCACATATGATTTCAACACTACCTACTTTAAATCACATATGATTTTAACTCTATCAATTCCCAATATCAGATTACTATAAAAACCAAACCCATACTAGTATATGCTTCTGCTTTAATTCACATATGATTTCAACACTACCTACTTTAAATCACATATGATTTTAACAGTATCAAATTTTGAAATACTATAAAATTGTGCATATAACTACTTTAAATACTATACAATTGTGTTTAATCACATATGATTATCAAAACTACCACAAATGATCACATATGATTACCAACTAAGTAATATGAAAATGCTTCATCATAAATTTCATCATATAACATCAGATTGTTAAACAATATAACTTTCCTTTCTAAATCACATATGATTAATAACTAAGTGATATCAGATTGTTAAACAATATAACAGTTCTTTTAGATCACATATGATTTACTAAGAGAAATCAGATTGTACCTCAATTTTCACTGGTGATGGAGGTACTACATCTGTCATTTCAACCTCATCTTCATTTGCTTGGTTTTCATCATATGGTTCTGCAAAATCCGCCACTCCTAGTCCTCCCAATTCAATCTCTGCTTCCACTCTCATTTTTAACAACTCAGATAACCATGCTTTGATTCCAGGTCTAACTCTTCTGACAGGTGGTACACCACACTTAATGTTGTCCACGTACATCAGCTACAAAGAAATTTTAAACAATGTTATCAATTGCAAAAAAGAATACAAAACCGTAATTATATATCTATAAAACTTACCACAAGTGTTGTCATTGGACCACAAAAGAACTCTTTTTCATCTCGACCACTCCAAGTGTTCTTGCAATACCTTAAACGACTAATGATGTATTCACACCAGTTTATCTCTTGGAAATTTGTTTCCTTTGTCAATCGAGATAACACATGAAGGTCGCAAGTTCCATTGTATTTGCAACTTCCCATTGTATTGCAAAATAGAACAATGAAATTCACCATGAAGTTCCAGTCTGCATCCTGTGATGTGACTATCTTCTTGCTCACCTCCGTTGTTCTTATAATATCTTTATTGAAATGCTTCAACCATTCACCCTTGATTGAAGCACCAAAGTCATCCGCTTCGCACTCTTCATACTTTATACGCCCCATCGGTGCTCCAATCATATCTCTTACTGCTTCTTGATTTAATGTTATATTCCCTTTCGCTGTCTTGATTGCCAACTTTTCTTCATCAAAGTTTAATGCTACAAACAGTCCTAGGTTGGAAGGTATTCCATCTAACTTCATTCCTATCAACTCTCTAAAACCCATTTCCGTAACACATGTTTTTTGTGCATCGGAAAGTGACCTCATAGCGTTGAACTATGGGTATGGTGTTGTCCTTAACCGTATGCTTTTCGCTTGAGGTCCTTGTTTCTTCTTTGTCAGCTTTCTTCTTTTTACTTTTATTTCATTTTCTTCTCCTTGAACTTTCCAAATTGGAATACAGTTAGTGCATAAGAAATGGTAAATCATATATGATTTACATATGACAGATTGCAATATTCAAATCTCAATTCATCAAAATGTTCTAATTGCATTCTAATCACATATGATTTATATCTGTAAATTGAAAACCCAGATTGTAACAATATAACAACCATTCTAAATCACATATGATTACCAACTAAGTAATATGAAAATGCTTCATCATAAATTTCATCATATAACATCAGATTGTAAAACAATATAACTTTCCTTTTTAAATCACATATGATTAATATCTAAGTGATATCAGATTGTTAAACAATATAACAGTTCTTATAGATCACATATGATTTACTAAGAGAAATCAGATGGTTTCCTAATCACATATGATTTACTAGGTGTTCCTAACAACATTTCATCATATACTCAGACTGTAAAACAAAATCACATATGATTAATAACTAAGTGATATCAGAATATACTGTCAGATTAAGAATTAATCACAGATGATTAATAACATTATAAACTAATGATCCAATTCAACATGTAAATAACATTTAAATCACAGATGATTAATAACATTATCAAAATTGATTTGCATTATAACCACTATACTAGTCCTTACTAAATCACATATGATTCAACAACCACTATACCAGTCCCTAATAAATCACATATGATTCAACTCACAGATGATTAATAACATTATCAAAATTGATTTGCATTATAACCACTATACCAGTCCCTACTAAATCACATATGATTCAACAAACCACTATACCAGTCCCTACTAAATATCAATGTTTGACAGAGGAAATCACAGGTGATTAATAACATTATAAATTAATGAAGATGATCATGTATTATGTCTTTTGACAGAGGAAATCACAGATGATTAATAACATTATAAACTAATGATCCAATTCAACATGCAGAGGAAATCATAGTTGTGGTTAACATGTAAATCACAGATGATTAATAACATAATCTATCTACTACCTTCTATTGGATTTGAAGTAGGGCGTTCACTATTTGATGCCATTCCACACTCATTGACTTCCACAGAATCAAGGGTTTTTGCTATCCTCTTACTTTTTCGACGTTCTTCAAGTAGAAACAAACACAAAACATCATCAGGAACACTTTTGTATACATTTAAAAACCCTAAAACTGAACATGCACTAAAAACTTCATACCTGTTGAATCCATTAATTTTGTTGTCGTAATCTTCGTTGTTTTCAGATTCAGGACCTCGTTTGAACGAACTTCGTGTTTTAATCTTCGATTTCTTCCTTTATACAAATGATTCGGCGAAGATTGACGTAGAAGTTTTGAAATTGGAAGGGAACGATAAGGGTTTTGAATCGATAAGGGTTTTGAACGAGGTGGGTTTTGAGAATGATTTTCGTATATCGCATACGTGATTGTGTATAACCATAATTTTATTTCTTTTACTAAAATACCCTTTCTTTATTATTACCCCCGTGGAAAAGTAATTTCAGTGGCATAGAAATTACAAAATTTGCCACTGAAAATATCAGTCGTGGATTAATTAATTTAATGGTTTAGATTAATCCCTTTATTTTCTTATTTAGGTCACCTCCTCGTATGAACCCACCTCTATATATATATCAATATATTAACGAGATATATAGGGCAAGATCACAACCAATAACACCGGGATTTAACGTGGTTCCACTATCGTTGTGATAGTGTACGTCCACCAAAGAGAGAGAGCAAGTGCTTATTACCAACCGGGAGAGATTACAACGTGTTATCGAGATTTTCTCGATCAACTAATCAGCTATCAAAATTTCCTCACAATCGAAATATATATATATATTTATGTATATATATATATATTGGACGAGATATATATATATATATATATATATATATATATTCTATATATATATCGAACGAAATATAAATATATATATATATATATATATATATATATATATATATATATATATATATATCAATGAGATATATATATCTATATTAACTAAGGAAATCAAGGAGGAAATAATGGAAGTAGTCTTCCTAAGTTTTGGTGCAATTGAAACAAACATCAGGAGCTTCAATTTATAGGAAAGATGGAGGGGCCTTTTGGTAATTTGTTACCAAACTTAGTGACCAAGCAAAAGGGCAATTTGGTTTGCTACCATACTTAGTGACCAAGCAAAGGGGCAATTTGGTAATTTCCTTGTGAGTAAAGGCACGTGTAACATATTATAACACTCCACCATGATGCACATGATCTTCCGACGAAAACAAGGCACGAACGAATAGCTGATAGAGATCGACACGAGGTAAATTTTGACCGTGACGAGCTTCGGCTCGGCCATCACCCGTCAAAGCCAAAAGCAAAATCCTCAAGTGTGCAATCTCAACGAAACAAACGAGTTCAACAACTCCAAAGGCACGTTCCAAGTAATAACTCCCCAAAGATGTCATTTTGTCACCTGTGGTAATACATTCTCTCTCTCGCAAAGTGCCCAACGACACTAACACAAATGGAGCTGGATCAAGTTTGAGCAATGCCCAAACTTAGTTGGCGGTAGCGACTTAGTGAACATATCAGCTGCATTGTCGTCTGTCAGGACTTTCTTCAAATAGACGGCATTCGCTTCATGTAATCTAACAAGATATGCATCACACACATTTATGTGCTTTGTCCGGGAGCTGAAAGCCAAATTAGTTTCCAAATGAACGGTACTCTGATTATCACAGAGAATGTGTACGAAAGTTTGCTCGAAGCCTAAGTTATTTATCAGTTCTTTCAAATAGACCGCATCCTTTGCAGATTCAACCGTCGCACCAGGTTCAACTTCTGTGGTCGATAATGCAACAATAGACTGTAACTGTGATCCCCAACTGACGGTTGTTCCACCCAAGGTAAATACATAACCGGATGTGGATCTCCAACCTACTCGATCACCTGCATAGTCAGAATCACAATATCCAACAATTTCACAGTCATTGTGCAAAGCAAATATAAGACCATGTTTCTCGGTTCCCTTCAAATATCGGAATGCCGTTTTAACAGATGCCCAATGTGATCGACCCGGATTCGCGAGAAACCGACTCACCACTTCGACACGATGTGCGAGATCGGGACGGGTACACACCATGGCATACATGAGACTCCCGACCGCACTAGCATGTGGAACCTTTGACATTTCGGCCTTCTCCTTGTCGTCCTTCGGACAATCTTCACTTGTAATCTTGATGTGCTTCAGTAGCGGAGTGCTAGACGTCCTGGCACCATCAAGATTGAACCGCTTCAGAATTTTCTGAATATACGCTCGTTGTTAGGGGTGTGCAAAACCCGACTAATCCGAAATCCGAACCCGAACCGAAAATAAAGTATTTTTGCAATACCCGAATACCTCAAAATCCGAAAATCCGAAACCCAACTTTTGGGGGGAATATTTGGGTTTGGGTCGGGTTTGATCTTTGGCCACCCGACCCGTCCGAAAACCCGAAATAATATACATATATATTTTAAATATTATATAAATATATTTATTTATCTAATTATCTTTAGAAAATCGTAAATTATAGTCGGTAGAAATGTTTTTTAATTTTTAAACTTATTATCGATTTCATCAATCTCTCGTTTGATTGAATAAATCCTTAAAATCGATTCAATTTACATATGCTTTTTGTATTATAATAATACCCGAACCCGACCGACATTAACCCGAAACCCGACCAACCCGAACCCGAAGAAATCCGAAACCTAAAGTTCGGGTCTTGATTTTCATATCCGAAATCCGATCGGGTTTTCGGTTTGTCCACCCGAACCTCCCCGACCCACCCGATGCACACCCCTACTCGTTGTGTCAACCTGAGTGTCCGGGACTTTCTGTCCCGCACGATTTTCATGCCCAAAATTTTTTGCGCCGCGCCAAGATTCTTCATTTCAAATTATGACTTCAACTTATCTTTCAGACGTTCGATCTCTGACCGGTCCTTGCAGGCAATAAGCATGTCATCTACATAAAGAAGTAAGTAAGTGAAAATACCACCGCTTTATCTATGATAGACACAAGCATCCTTTTCACTGCGCTCAAATCCCTGAATGAGCATAAACGAATCAAACTTCTTATACCATTGACGAGGCGACTATTTAAGTCCATAGAGGGACTTCTAGAGCTTACATACATATTTTGGTTAGCTGTCAGAAACGAAACCATCAGGTTGCTTCATATAGATAGTTTCCTCCAAGTCTCCGTGTAGAAAGGCGGTCTTCACATCTAGTTGTTTTAGCTCCAAATCATGAATAGCCACCATCGCTAAAAGAATATGAATAGATGTATGTCTAACAACAGGAGAAAAAATATCGTCATACTCGATACCTTTCCGTTGTGAAAAGCCTTTAGCAATGAGACGAGCCTTGTACCGATTGTCATCTTTGACTTTGAAAACACACTTGCAACCAATAGCACGGCTGCCCTTCGGCAACGGACACAAGTCCTAAGTGATGTTCTTAGAGAGAGCTTCCATCTCTGCTTGCATGGCTCTAAGCCATTTCGAACTGTGGGTTGACGCCAACGCCTCCTTTACATCAAGCGGCTCCTCTTGCCCTACATGCAAGGCAAACTCCAGCTGATCTGTAAAACTCATGTTAGCAAAATCCCAATCTCCATACCTGTTAGGAGAACGAATAGTCCTTTGACTACGCCTGGCAGGTGCAATAACTGGGATTGTATCGCCTTGGTCTCCACCATCACACGAAATCTTATCTTCAGAATCACTAGTAGAAGTCATTGGCAGAATGACTTCTTCAACAGTATCGGGTGATTCTGGAACAATCACAGGAACAGATGAACTGGGATTATTAGGACTTACTGTTGGCTCCAAATCATCGGCAGTAAGAGCAACAGTAGTGACAACTTCCGGATTTTGAGAGGACCGAGGATCCTGTGACTTTAACAGTATTGATTCATCAAACGTGACATGTCGAGAATGAATCACCTTACGAATCAAGGGGTTCCAGATTTGGTAACCCTAATCTGTATGTCGAGCAAGAATCTTTTGGTGGCTTTAGGATCCAACTTGTCCTGGCCTGAAACATGAACGTAAACAGGACAACCAAATACACGTATGTATTCCAAAAAAATGTTTCTTTTACATCTCCAAACCTCTTCCGGAATCTTTCCCCCGATGGCCGAACAAGGTAACCTGTTAACAATGTGCACCGCGGTGTAAAGTGCTTTGGCCTAGAAAGATTTAGGGAACTTCGATGTCGACAACATACATCGGACCTTTTCAAGCAAAGTCCTATTCATTCGCTCGGCTACCCCATTAGATCGAGGATCGCCCGGAGTGGTGTAGTGATGGTGGATGCCTTTACGAGAACAAAAGTCATTGAGGTTACCACTAGTAAATTCTCCACCATTGTCAGATCTAAGCACTTTCAACTTCTTGCCAATCTCAACCTCTACTCGTGCTAACCAAGTCTTGAACGTATCGAAGACATCTGACTTTAACTTTAACACATACACCCAAAGCTTATGTGAGAAATCATCAATAAACGAAACAAAATATTTACCTCCACTGAGGGACGGAGTACTGGATGGTCCCCAGACGTCTATATGAACATAATCGAGGATTCCTTTAGTGTTGTGTTTTCCAACACCAAAAGAAACACGTGTCTGCTTTCCTTTGACACATCCCAAACAAAACTCCAGACTAGCAGGAACAGAGACTTTAATGAGTTTTCGCTTGCGCAAAATCTCCAAGTTCTTCTCGGATGTGTGGCCCAAATGAAGATGCCATAAGCGAGCAACATCGAGATTCTGAGAAATATCGGCCACACACGATTCAGAAGAAACAGTCTTGCCAATCAAATGGAAAAGATTATTTTCCGCCCGTTCGCCTTTCATTACGATAATACTCCCTCTGGAGATGCGCAAACTCCCGTCTTCAATACGAATGTTTCAACACGATTTGGACAGTTGTCCAACAGAGATCAAGGAATGAGTCATGGATGGAACAAATTTGACAATATTCAATGTCCGAATACAACCATCGAACATCTTGATCCGCACAGTACCGATACCCTAAGTGACACACGAAGTACTGTTTCCCATATAAATACTGTTACCTTCAACTTTTTCGAAGGTAGAGAAACAGTCCCGGAATGGTGTCATGTGGCAAGATGCACCGGTATCTAACACCCATCGCATGTCACCTTGCGGGGGTGTAATTGTGGCAGAGAAGCCATAATGTCAAGCTACGGCTACACGATGGTTGGGTTTTTTACAATCCGGGTCGACTTCTTACATGCTCTGGCGAGACGAGTCTCAATGTGTTAAGCTCCACTTTCTCGCTGTACACTTCAATCACAGTATGGCCGTCAACATACTGACGTATGTTGGCTACATCTTTATCGGTAGTCAATTCTACCAGTCCAGTCAAGAAGTCTGCATTCGGCCTCTTAAAATACAACCTCTTCGTAGTCCAGCTCTTTCATGATCTGTTCAAGCAGTTGCATAGAAAGAAGTCCACGTCTAACATGTCAACATAAATTTTTAGACCACGGAAATAATGTCTTGTAGGTGGTTCCGTGAAGTACCCACCATGGTGGACTTCATGGTGAACAACTGTGGATATGCATCTGTTCATGAACATTAATAAAGTTAGCATCAGACAACGGTACTAACAAGCAAAAACCCAAAGAAACATACATACTAACCATATAACTCTTTGCCAGTAGCTGAAAGCGATTCAGATAAACACCTAAAGCACCAAACATGAAGATTTGGGGATGCCATGTAAGAAGACGTTAATAAATACCATGTTCCCGTATATGTGTTTTATGACTAATCCAGCGCGTGGTATTTATAGCCAAATGTGGATGCCGGTTCGCATTGAAAAGTATGAAAACGTGAAAAGTATGAAAACGTGGAAAGTGAGTTGTCTTGTCCTATCATGCTTTTGTTTTGGTTCAAGTTTTCATATGTGCCTTTTAATATATACTTTGTTATAAAAACTTAGGGGATGTTTACTATCTGCTGACCAAGCTGACTCGGTCAGCAAATCTGACTCGGTCAGCAGTCAGTATGTTTACCAAATTACGGGTCTGACCGAAAACTGACCGAGCCACTGACCGAAATATGTCCAAGACCGCACCAAATTCATGCTTACCCGGGTCAGTTTCTAACTTTCTCTCGTTGCCCTTCCACTTGCAATTAGGGTTTTCTCCATGTTATGCACCTCTCCTCCCTCCCGCTAAAGACCACCGCCTAACTCCTCCCTCCCGCTAAAGACCACCGCCTAACTCCTCCCTCCCGCTAAAGACCACCCCCGAACTCCTCCCTCCTGCTAAAGACCACCGCCGAACTCCTCCCTCCTCCGGCTAAAGACCACCGCCGAACTCCTCCTCCACCGGCTAAATACCACCGTTGTCGTCGTCTTGGGTATGATGGTAAAGGTGATGATAGATCCTCAAAAAAGCAGGAAGTAAACCCTAAAAATTATTGGGTTTTTGAGAGCGGGGAAAGATAGAGGAGAAGGGGTTTCCGCCGCCGAGTTTAGGTTTTTGAAGGAAGAGGGTTTTGAAAGAATGGTGATTCAGAATTTCAGACATCACTATTATACATTGAGATTATAATATATATTATATATTGTCACTGGTATCAATTCTTTTAAAAGTTATTATATTATATATTATATAAAAGAACAGTCACCCCTTTAATTTAATTGTCGGGAACTATTTGTTGTCAAATTCCATACCTCAACTATACATTGAGATTATAATATATATTATAAAATTATATTTATATATATATATATAATTAGAATAGGAAAATTATATAATTACAAAGGGGTTAAAATGGTCATTTTTTGTCGGTAAGCACATACCGAAAACCACTTGGTAAACAATCTTACACGGACAACACTTACCGGGGACGGCACTTACCCGGGACAGCACTCTTACCCGGACAGCACTTACCCGGAAAGAGTTGGTAAACGGCCCCTTAAAGTACACTACTTTAACAAAATAATAAACAAAGTTATAAGTTCAAGTTAAATACTTTAACAAAATAATTAACAAAGTTAACACTTCAAAGTTAACACTAAAAATAACAATACTTTAATGTTACATACTACATAATATTAACATATAAACAACCTACTAATCTAACCGGAAGTACAAAGCGAATAAATGGTCTCCGCCATATGGTGCCGCCAGTTTAACGCCTCTTGTTCGGTGGCGTCCGGTGCACATGTTGGTTTAACGCCGTCAATCCAATTGTTGAGATTACGACATACCCAGACACCGCAATCCGCATTGATCCCCATCTGTTGCGGTGCATTTGCTACGAACTTATGCGTGAATCTCCCTGCACTCTCGTAACGTCTACGGTCGTTGATATGTCTAAGTAACTTCGACAGCTGAGCCTTAAAGGTGCCAACGAGTTGCTTCAATGATAGGTCGTAGACCGTGGCATGGGAGCTGTCATATATAACCATCATCATATGTTCCAGCCTCAGGATCCCGAGCACCCAATGAAGGGGATGAATGCAGATGGGGATGTACACCTGAAATATTACAATAACAGACAAATAGTTAGTAACAAACAAGTTAAATAAAATAGATGTAAATTGATTTACATACCGTATCGAGGTGCTTCCAATGCGGCCCTTCCTCACCATTGGAGAGCCGATACACGGATTCAGCACCTTGATCCGGCCGGACCATCATCTCAAAGAAATTACTTATCATGATCGTCCACTTCGTGGATGGAGGACGATGCGATTGGAGCATGTTGACCCAACAGTCGATATGCTATACACAAAACACAGATTGTTAGACCTGTAATAAGAAATATATTTGATTACATGACTATATTTAAATTTTAAACTTCAATATAACCAGATTCTCCAGTTCAGAGTGAGTGGGGTCGGCTGCCAGGAGTACTTCGAAAAACATGTCGTTGATGTTCAGGTTGGCGTAAAAAAGAAATAACGGGGGCGGGGGGAGTTCACCTTTGCGGCATTTTTCCAGGATATCCGACGCCGAAACGCGTATCAACAGCGCCAATGAAGTCAACTTTCCTTTTCCCTTTCCCTTTCCCTTTCCTTGTCCCTTTGCATTCACCCTTGGCCTAGTTTTTTTTCGCAGGGACCGGTGTGGTATCTTTTTGTCTTGTCCATGGGGTACCAAAAATTGCCGCCAAAAACTTCTTCCGAACCGGCCTAGAAGGTCCTGCCACCTCCGCCTGTGGTTCTACCACATCCATCAGGTCAACTTTCGGCTCCATGAAGTAGTCTTCGTCAATTTCCGGCTCACTGAAGTGCTCTTCGTCAAATTCCGCCAGAATGGTGTCAATCCTGACCCCATCGACTGGGAGGTTGCAAACCCCGAAGACCCAACGGAAGAGGGAAAAAAACCCATGCATGACCTCCGACATCCAGGAAGACCGCGCGTCATAAGGAGATGTCGTCTGAAAGTTAAGATTCTTTATTTTAAGTACAATTTCATCATTTTCACAATTAAACCAAAACTACCAAGATAACTTACATTTTGCGGTCTGTAAGGTGGCGGTGTGATGTACGACGGCCCCGACATATCATAGGTCATCGTCATTTCCGGCCTGTAATAGTCTGCGGCCGAAATCCCAAGGAGCTCCGTGAATGATGGCGTGGATGTAGTATCAGACGTCGTCATTTGGGGTCCGTAACACCCTGCCTCGGACATCCCAAACTGCGTGGCATTGGTCATTATAAGATTTTCAAACTTAAGAACGAAAATATAACTATAACTATAATGAGTTTTCGTTGTGACTTACACTGTGCAAGAATGATGTGGTAGATGTAGTGCCGAACGTCGTCATTTGGGGTCCGTAACACCCTGCCTCGGACATCCCAAACTGCGTGACATTGGTCATTATAAGATTTACAAACTTAATAACGAAAATATAACTATAATGGGTACTCGTTGTGACTTACACTCTACGGGAATGATGAATAAGATGTAGTGTCAAACGTCGTCATTTGGGGTGTGTAACCCCCTGCCTCCGACATCTCAACCTGCGTGACATTGGTCATCAAAGATTTTCAAAATTAACAACGAAAATATAACTATAATGGTTATTCGTCGTGACTTACACTCTGCGGGAATGATGGATAGGATGTAGTGGCAAACGTCGCCGGTGCGCCCTATCCGAACGCAGCGGAGATCGACGTCGTACTCGACAGCTAAAACAAAATTGGAACGTAATATTAATATACAAACTAAAAGACCGTGGGCGACAAATTAAGTTAAACACTAACCCGAACAGCGCGAAACTGTCTGTTGAAGTCCTCAAGAGCTTGAAGACGTTTGTCTACATCCCCGTGTACGTAGTTGTACAGATCGTCAACCTTCTGATGATATGGGTCGGGAGGCGGCATACCATGATGGGAGGAGGAAGGGGGCGCCTCATATCGATCGTGAGGCCTAGAAGAATGGTCAGGCATCGCGTCATCTTCGTCATCTTCCTCATCTTCGTCGGACGAGGAACTGGACCCATATGGGGAAGGAGAGGACCGTCGGGTCCTCTTCGACCGTCGCCTTGCCGCCTCTCTTTCAATAAAGGCGACGATGTTTCTGTACCAAGGCGTGTCCTTCTCGGCATCCATAGGCCGAAGGTTTGCGAGAGGCGCAAGCCTCGGCTAAATATATCGTAAAACACATAACATTTAATATGCAGGACTATCGTAGTCAATATTGTAAACATAGTAAAAGAAGTTACGGTTCTAGCTGAGCTGAAGATGCCAAGGCAACTCTGCTTATTCAAGGAAACACCCCGGTCCCAACGGGTTCCCCTAATGAACCTGTCGGTGCGCAGGGTGAAATTTTCACGGCAGATACGAAACATCTCCAAGATCCATAAATGGAATTACACAATAAAAACAAGTATGTAAAAAAGAAAGCCAAACAATTTCTACGTATTATTATTTATGTTATACTACTTATCTAACCTTGAAAGCGTAAGTAAATCCACACATATTCATCTTGCTACGCACGTCGGGCGTCTGGCGATGGCACGGTGCATATGTTTGTATGTATGTTGCCATATGTGGCTACCCCACGGATACCTGTTAAATTCATGCAAGTCCTCGATGACCCTAAGGACCGTCTCGGTAACAACCTGACTCCACTCACGACCCATAAAGACCATCTCCACCATCACCACTAAACACACACGGACAACATCCTCGTCGGATAGGTTCCGAAGGTCTTCTTTCATCGTGTTCACGATTGTCCTAGCTTCAAACTAGATGGTGACACGCCGGGCCAAACCCTACGAATGAAGGAATCTTCTGGTAAGGGAGGAAGGGGGTGCTGGTCCGAAAAGGAGTCCTGTAATTAGACAGAACTCATGACGCCCAAACCGCACGACATGCCCGAACACATCAAAATACATCTCCTCCAGATCTGGATTGGCGACCTCGACCTCCGGCTGTAGAAACATGTGAACTAGCATGGGGTCGCCACCAGTATTGGAAAGTTCCAGCCATGGACCGAAAGGTGTCCCTGTAAAGATCTCTCGGAGTCTATCTTCCCGTTCACCTAACTGTTGGAAACGATCTCTAATGTCTACCACGTAGCCAACGCGCCATTTTAGCGTCAAGTCCGTGTAAAAAATTGATCCTACATAGTAATTCAGAGATGTTGTCAACGCACCTAACTTGTAAGTAACGAATACTATATAATTTATGTTTGTTAAGACAATGGATTAGGGTTATAGTTATTATTTTATGTTGAGATTTATTTAATTTGAATATAACCTTGTTAAATAGATAGGTTTTTTCTTGTATGCTTACATTTTCTTGATAATTCTTCGTCTATTTTAGTTTTCGAAAAAAAACCACTCAATCTACTGGACTTCTAGGTAGTAGGGGAATCACGAGGATTGCTTAAGTCCCCACAAACCTTTGGCATTTACACTCGTTTGACAAAATCCAAATAGATATCTTGCGATTTTTTTAATTTGAATATAACACTGTTAATTATAGACGCTTTTTCTTGTATGCTTATATTTTCTTGATAATTCTTCGTCTATTTTAGTTTTCGAAAAGAAACCACTCAATCTATTGGACTTCCAGGTAGTAGGGGAATCACAAGGATTGCTTAAGTCCCCATATACCTTAGGGCTATTTACACCCGTTTGACAAAATCCAAATAGATATGTTGCGATTTTTTTAATTTGAATATAACACTGTTAATTATAGATGCTTTTTCTTGTATGCTAATATTTTCTTGATAATTCTTCGTCTAACTTGTAATTTAGCAAAGTTTGGGGACCTAAGTTGTAATTTAGCAAAGATAAGGGACCTAAGTTGTAATGTAGCAAGTTTTTTTTTTGGGAAGGGTGTCTTAGGCTATGCCTAGACTAATCCCTTGGCAAATTATGACTGTAAGACATCAGCCCTGATTAAACCTTAGTGGCTACAATTATTGTGTACGCCTGGATTAGAACCCTAGGCAGATGGGATATCCCACCACACCCCCAGGGCCTTAACCAGTACGCCACAACCCTTGTGGTTAATTTAGCAAGTTTTGGGACCTAAGTTGTAATTTAGCAAAGATAAGGGACCTAACTTGTAATTTAGCAAAGTTTGAGGACCTAACTTGTAATTTAGCAAAGTTTGGGGACCTAAGTTGTAATTTAGCAAAGATAAGGGACCTAACTTGTAATTTAACAAAGATAAGGGACCTAACTTGTAATTTAGCAAACTATCTTTAGTAAACAATATTTAGAATTGTAATATTTAACACAATACTCTAAACTAAACACAAACTCAAACATATTTTAAAAAAAACACTTAACATATTTTTTTTAAAACACAATACTCTAAAATAACCACAACACACTAAAATCTACAACAAAACAAACGCAATTTTAAAAAAAAAAACACAACACACTAAAATCTTTTCAAACTAAACGCAATTTTTTTAAAAACACAATACTCTAAAATAAACACAACACACTAAAATCTTTTCAAAATAAACGCAATTTCTAAAATAAACACCACACTAAAATCTTTTCAAAAATAAACGCAATTTCTAAAATAAACACAACACACTAAACTATTTTTAAAATAACACAATATTCTAAAAATAACACATTCAAACATTCAAACACATTGAAACACATTCTCTAAAATAACCACATATATAACATATATTTAAAATAAAAATAAAAACTATAACGGGGTAATGAAAACATACCAAACGTACAATACGAGACATCTTCAAAATCATGAACCGAGATCCAAGCGCGTATGAAGCACGAGAGAGTTTGAGAGAATTTGAGAGTGGTGGCCAGAAGTGGTCCCAAACCACTCTCATATATAGCCGCGAAATCGAGGTTGGGGGTGTTGGCATGCATTAAAAATTAGGGTTTCACTCCAAGCCGACACGTGGTGTGGCAATCCCGCGATCGCGGCCTGGGGGTAGAAAGTGTAAAAAAAAGAATCGCGGACCAGGGGGCATCGCAGCCATCGCGGGCAAATTTCGAGGGGGTAAATGTCAGGGTCCGGGATCACGTGTAAAATCGCGGAATGGAGGGGTATTTCGGCAAAATCAAAGAGATTTGGGGTATTTGGGTAAGAAATATTTGAACTTAGGGTATTTTAATTAATTCCCCTATGGGTTAACGCTTTTGGCCATTAAAATGGATTGGTGGTAAGCGTCTTTTACCTAGTAAGCGCTTAACGGGTATTCTCTCTCACTTATTGGGTAAGAGTTTAGGTCCTTGTTATGCCTCTTACCGGGTAAGATTCACTGTCATTATTATACTCACCTGGTAAGTTAAGTGACACCCTGGTATACGTTTACCCGGTAAGTGTTTGGGTAAACGGCCCCTAAGTTGAGAATTGCTCTGGATTTGACTAATTTTGCTTTAAAAGAAGCCTAATTATGTTTACCTTGAGAGTCTGCTCAACTAGAAAATAAAAGCTAGGCCTTGTGGGCTCCTCGTTATAAGTCTAGACTTAAGGGATTTTCCGGGATACAAACTTCAAGACCCCATGCGATTAATTGAGATGCATACAAACTAGCCTAGACAACCAAGTTTAGAAAAAAAAAATAGATTTGAATGTCAAACCATATTTCTTGCTTTCACTGGTCTACCAACCGTTTAAATAACTTTGACTTCCCTCAAATCGTTGCTCGCCTCTTTTGCAAAAAAAACATTCCAAATTATACCCATTTGTTTGTTAAATAATTTGAATTATTAACTCCATGAATTAAGACTATTAAATTAAAGTTTCATCATCATCAACCATATCTCCATGGCTGCTCGATGACAATAAGTCAACTATTCTAGTTGCCATCAATTATTTCGACATTAATTAATAAATACTCCAATGTCATTCTCTATCTTTTGAGCAATCCAGATTCAGAAGGTAATGTAATGTTCCAATGTGGGAGGCTATACTGGGTAATCATGAGCCGGTTACCGGAATCTTGAAGGATAACAGTGCTACTTTGTCCTCCGACGATGTTGGTCAGTTCGCTTGCATCCCCGCCGAGCAGAACAGGTTGGGCACACTGAAGCAAATTATTATCTTTGGGGGGATGTCACGCTTCCAAAAGGCAACGATTCAGCGGCTCTTCACGTGGCCGTTTGTGAAGGTAACATCGAGATGGTGCGGTTCTTGTTAAGCCAAGGAGACGAGATTGACACACCTTATGATCACGGTTGGACAAAAACGTCATCGCTCATGCCGTTTCAGCGAGCCGAGTCACAACACGTTCAGTTTCTTGGGCGATTTAAAAGCGAGTCGATGATGATCAGACCCGGTTCCCTATTAGCGGGCGAGGGTCCATTGGGTCAACCTCACCAAAGACGAAGAGGTAACAATTTTAATAATTCTATTTTCAGGATAATGCGAATGCCCGTGATGGTGACTAAGATATCGACCTGGTCTCGCCGAGACTGCCCAAACTGGGGAAGAAAACGGTCGTCGTCAAGTAATAGTTAGTTGTTCCAAGAATGGAGATGTTCCGGGGAAGCTTGTGCTTTTACCACAAAGCTTCTAGAAACTATTCGAGATTGGTTTTGAAAAGTTCGGTTTCTTGCCATCGAGAGTGTTGAACAATGAGGGAGCGGAAATAAATGAGATAGGGCTAATTCGAGATGGTGATAACTTGGTTTTTGACTATGACGTTAGTCGAACTAGTCAAGAGTTTGATCACGGCAGATGGTGAGAAGTTAAGATAACACCACCAGTGTCTGTTACTCTACGTACTTTATTCTGTTTCATAACTACAAATGGCCAAAGCAACGCACAATATAATGATATAAAACGAGGAAAGATAATTGACTCGTTTTGAAATAGACAGTGCCGTTTGGTTCATATAATATTTTTCTTAAAAGAATAAAAATTTGTTAAAATGATGAAATTTAAAGGAATCGAATTTGTTAGAGTTATAGTACATATGTAAAAGTATAAGGGCTAGTTTTGTATTTCTCTGTATCTTGCTTGTATATATAGTTGTCAATGTTTTCTTGATTAGTTTAGCTTTTCCTTTGTAACCCTATATTCAATATATTCAAGATTGCTGCTTTCAGCCGTATCCAGCTCTCTCATAATCATTCTTGATTGTTCTTCATTCGATTCACGTATCGTTTCTAACATGGTATCAGAGCAATAGGTGTGTTTCATTTAACACCCTCAAAATCGGGAAGATCAACTAACTTTAATTTCGATAAAATAACCAAAAGATGATACAATCCTTTCTACAAACCATCCTTGAAAATACCTTGAAATTTAAACATCACAACTTCCGCAATTAATACCTCTAGTCGGTGTTACTTGACACAAATACAAGTTGCTAATCCCAAATAAGTGTGGAAGACTTCGCTAAGCATTTCACTTCTCGTGCACTCTACTAGCACTCATCACTTCACAGTGTAGCTAAAGTTATTCCCAGCCTGAACCTGTTGCACATGCCAACAAATAAAAAGGTTAGGCTAACGCCTAGTGAATTCAAGAGTTTACATCGTGAGCAAATAATTTGATAGACCAAAAGATTCAACTTAATTCATGATTTCCAAAAAAGGGGGTTTGTACAAAATACACCGACAACCCAACTTCCAAACGCACACTAATTCTGTGAGGAAAGCTTCCAATGAAAATCATTTCTCAGCAATGGACTCAAATCCAAAACTCACTCAAGATGTAAATAATTAATAAACTCCCAAATAACATCAATGCGAATAAAACTCCAATAGTCGAAAACATCCAACCAAGGATGAGGCATAAAATATCGCCCATAAATCATGGAAAACAATCCATTCGCATATAATACGACGCCGACAACGCGGATAAACAAAATACCCGAAAACAACACCCTTCGGTGACGGGGGAGACCCGATTTCATCGAATGTGGCGAACACACAAATTAAACCACAATTATAAAAATACAAGCATGTTTCATGGATGGGAAAAACATCAACCATATCTAGGTCTCTAGTCAATTGTACACATCAACCCAAACTGGATCTTTAGTCCATGGAGACATCAACCCAAACCGGGTCTCTAGTCTATTGTGACATCAATCCAAACCGGATCTCTAGTCTATTGTGACATCAATCCAAACCGGATCTTTAGTCAAGTGAGGCATCAATCCAAACCGGATCTTTAGTCAAGTGAGGCATCAACCCAAACCGGATCTCTAGCCTAGTGAGACATCAACCCAAACCGGATCTCTAGTCCACTGAGACATCAACCCTAGCCGGATCTCTAGTCTATTGAGGCATCAACCCAAACTGAATCTCTAGCCTAAACCACCAAGTTCAACCCGACCGGATCTTTACCTTGGAATCCCACCATCCAAAACAAGCTTACTTTAATCTAGAAATTTATACATGACTCCAAAAGAATAACCAATGCATTCAAATCATGTAATTCTCAAATACAATGCAGTTCATGCAAATCATAACCCAAGCCCACGTCGAGCTTAGCAAAGCCGGGCAATTGCCCTCAAGACCCAACAGAGTCCAAAACCGAGCCATAAGCTCAAAAGATCCAATGATCGTTTATCAAAAGTCAATTCATGTAAATGAAGTGTATCTAACCCATATCATGCAAACACATGCTCTGAGGCATTATTATCTCAAAACCCCTTCATTGCCACTCTCCCAATGAAGTCAAACCATACATGCATATATATATATATATATATATATATATATGTGTGTGTATGTGTGTGTGTGTGTGTGTGCTTGTGTGTGTGTGTACGTATACTTAAATCCTTTATAACATGATAATGTATATAATTCTCAATGGTTTGTTAGACCCAAAAGTGTCGAGAATACAAAATCGTCAAATGGTTTTCACATATGAGACAAAACACTCAAAGAGGCACATACTCAAATAAAACGCAAATAAGCACATAGCACATCCAAGGCTCCACCTCGAGCTACTAAAAGCGGCAAACACTCAAAAGACTCATTTGAGTATAAATCAAGCCCTTAAAGGCAAAATAAACGTTTCGCTAAATACGCGTTGCCCACACGGTTACGAAAACCAAAATACATCGTTACCCAAAATCTTTGTCTTTTTAATTCTCAATTGGCTTTCGGCCCAAAATAAAAGGTTTACAACTCTCAAAATATTCATAAGGCCGAGATTGACCAAAATCCCCAACTCACACGTTCACATTTTCAACACGTAACATATCATAACTATTGCATAATCTCAACAAACACTAAAAGTGTATTTTGAGTTTTGACCAGATAACCTTCACTTATGCAATAAATTAACAAAACACTTTCATTCGTGATTTATTTATCAATCACTCAAAATCCCCAAATGTGGGTTTTTTACAAGATTTGTAAAGCTCACACTTTGATAAATCAAAACCCTCCAATTAACTCAACAAGTGATAATTTGATATAAAGCATACAAATACTTTAAAATAAACATTTTGGTATGTACAACGTTTTCACAAATCAACTTGAACTCACCTTGCTAGATTTAGGCTAAATCTAGATTTTTCCCAAACGTAAGCTCCTTTGAAGAGACATGAATCCTCAAGCCAAATCCTACAAAAACCTAGATCCATAAATTTCCAACCATCAATAACCAGATCTAACCATGTAGAATCATTCCCCAAATGTTTTACATCAAAATCCCAACTTATACCAAAACCCTAATTTTCATTGGTGAAGAAGGAGAAGGTTTTCTTAACCAAGCATAACCAAAATCACACCAATAAAGCCCACAATGGAAATAGAAGATGAACACAACAAAACCCTAGCTTTTGGGTAGAGATAGATTACCTTCATCACTAGAATCCTCCAAGTAAAAGCTCCTAGTCTCCCACAAAAGCTTCAAGCTTCCATATCTTCAACAATGGTGGAAATAGGTTTGGTTTGGGTGGAGAAGATGAAGAAGAGGAGGGAGGGTTTATGATTTCTTGAGAGAAAATCGTTTTAGAGAGAGAGAGAGAGAGAGAGAGAGAGAGAGGAACTGAGTTGGGGTATTGGAATGAAGTGAGGGAAGAAAGAGGGAAAGGTCTTAAAAGCAAACAAAATATCTCATCAGCACAATCGCGGACGTCCGGCTGAAAGCTTATGCGGACGTCCGGCCTTGACCTGACCGAACCCCCATTTTCTCTGCTGCTTCCGCGGACGACTCGCGGACTTTCGCACCGACACGGACGTCCGGTCTAGTGCCTATGCGGACGTCTGCAAGCCTCAAAATCCAATTTGTTTCTAAAAATTTGGGGTGTTACAATCCTCCCAACCTTAGAATGATTTCGTCCTCGAAATCTATATTCCCTACAACTAAATACTATCTAACTCAACACTTTCCAAGTTCCATTAGCCTCCGACCGAAATCCAAATTCTTCCATGCAGAACTGGTATGACAAACTTCATGTGAACCCTAACCAACAATGTCCACTTAGGTACATTATACTTATATCCAGGTGAAAGGTCAATCTACTAGAGTAACTTCCAACCAGATGACTTCGGTTGTCTCCCAACCTTAAGTGCTCCATACTTCCCCGATGACGGATCCCGACCCTAAATCAATCCATATCCACACACTCCTAAATTCTCTCCAATTAACCTAAGGGTTGATCACATCTAAAACCAACAACCTCTAAATCCAAGGTTCCCGCTGCTGAACTTGCACTTACTCCTATCGAGTCCCACTAGACTCCCACACCGACGGTCATCACTGACCCATCGATTACACCACTCTAAAAATACGTCCAATTACCAATCATCCATCTTCTTTTACCACACAAGGAGGGTCATCCCGCTAAATCTATTTATCCCAATCGAACTCCTTAAAGTTATCACAACCGATACCACAATTGATTAAAATTTGGTCTACACCCTCCAATCACGCTAGTGGTTCTTGGCCTCCAAATCCAAAAGTTGACACCTAGTCACACCATCAAAACTCGACCCATCACAGGGCTCCACACACGAGCTTCATCCCTCGAACATCCCCACAAATCCAAGGTCATCCTCACGGTCTAAAGGGTCCTACACGACCTTCATACAAAACTGACAACCCGCACAAGGTTGCCGAAGTAAACGGTTACCCTAAGCATTATCAGAAAATACCGCAAGTCCCACCTTTCAGTTGCCAACAAGAAATAATTCGACCCCGCAAACGACACCATACAGTTCACGGTATTAACACGTGTCAGAAACCCAATCCTTCACTGAATATTTCTACATGCCCTCACCCTTAACTGGGGTTGCTCAAACCCTCCAAGCCTAATGAGTTCAAGGTTTTCAAGTGATAGACTCAACAAATATGCCAATAAAGTTTCACTAGATTTTTCAACACAAGGTTTTTATACCAACATAACATATGTATAAAAACTTATCACTACCTAGCCGGTAGATGCACAAACATGGACACACTCGTCCCACGTATGAAAAAAATCATTTTTGAAAACTATTTCATCACAAATCAGGTTACTAACGAAACGCAAAAACGTACTCAACAACTTTTAAAATGAACCGCTAGGGTCCTATCACGGGTTTACTTATGTCTAACACGCAAAGTAATTTCCTACATTAAAATAATGTTCGACAGAATGTTTGTACGAACTCCAAAAGAAGGATTTACACGACATAAATTCCCAGAATTCTCTTTTTAACCATCAAACGACATGAACTGTAGTTCATTAGCAACTTCGCATGTGTCGGTTTGTTCACAGAGAGACGAAACAATCCATTTACACACCTTGGTTAAAACACGACATGATTTGGGTCATCTCCCAGTTTTAAATCGAATAACAAGATATTTTCATCATTTGGAAATACCGGTTTAAACATCGAAAAGGAGTCTCAAATCAAAATTTTGCATGTCGATCTGTAACACTTTCATAGTAGTCACTCTGAAATAGTATAGCACATACCAGATAGTCAATACTAAATTTTCAAAGTAGAAATTCTTTAAATCAAATTTCAAAACTTCTCATTCAGTCATATAATGACAAGTAAATAAAATCATTTTTTACCATGCTCGCACACATCAGCGTGTTTTTCTCAAAACTTCGGAAAACAATACGTGCACATAATTTGATTGACACAAAATTAATTCAAATCAACTTCAAACCTTAAACCGCACAAGCGATGCGCATTAACGCCCCAAAATAGTGGCTACAAAACAATTCATGTCAATAAATTCATACAGTGTATTTGCGAGAAAGGGCATCAAAATGCCAACAAACGAGAGTGCATAAAACAGAACATTAGAGACGTACTGTCATGATGCTCTTATACGCATTACTCATGCCATGTATAAACAATTCGCACACCTAACAAGTTGCAACAAATATGCTACCACAATTCTCAAAGGAGAAGCCATGTGGCACTAAAACTCCAAAACCCACTCTTTTTGGTGCAACACGACTTAAAGCACATTTCTCAACAAAACTCGAATGAGACAGAATACTCACTAAAACCCATGGATTAACGCACACAATCATTCAAGTATGCACACGACAAAGTGTCACCATGCACCGCAAAACGTCGTAAAAAGAAACTCCACCATACTCCACAAAACTTCCATAAAACTCGATGGAACTCAACGGTATCCTACCAAATAAATGGTGCCAAAGTTTTCGTTTTCAATAATCAAATCGCGTAAACAACGTTATGACCAAATCATCAAAATTCCAAAAATCTCCTTTTTGTTGCAACACAAAATAAAACAACACCTCTTCGTCAAGACTCGCAAAAATCAAAATTCCCATTAAAGCTCAACACCGACACAAAGGAAGGCAACTCTCCGTCCAAACCTTAACATATGTGGAGGAGATCCAATGTTAAAGTCGTAAGTCACGGTTACTTGTCCAAAACCATAAACGACATTAAAATATGGATATCACATTACCCGAAAGTAGCAGTGGACAACCACAAAGAATAAAGTAAGTCTCGACCATGTTTACAATTGCCTGTCGTAAAATAATTTCATGTATGTTCTAAAATCATGGTTTAAAATCTTGTGTGTGCTAAACGTTTTCCAAGATCCTACAATGCCGTCTATACGACGATTTGAAACATAAGAAGTAATTGATGCAATTTATTTTAAAAGCAAAATAAATTTCGTGCATATATTTAGTCGGCACTCAACGTCCAGGTCACACTCTTCCAATTTCTCCGATCACTCTATCGTCATCCGGATGCTCAAACATCTTAACGCAAAATTGAAAGTCACATCGACTAACCTTACAATTTTCTCCTCGAATAAAGGTCAATTCAATAAGCCTGTTGCTCCAATCCAACCATTAATTTCGACCCGAAACGGTCCTCTTAATGCAATCACCATGTTTACTTCCACTCCAAATAGCAAATGCTAAATTCATCAACCTCTTCTAACGACTACTCGTTTAGAACTCCTTCACTACCCCAACGGTCATCGCGCTAGAGTCGTTCAAGTGCTCTCATGTAACTGGTAGGTTCACCATAACACTGGCCAGGTGCAATTATGAACGTACCGTACATAATCATCCTTGCCACTCTTGACGTGACTTCATGTTTCTAGTGACTCCAACAACCTCCAAATATCCTATCTTAGAGTGCCTAATGGTGCAATTTCTCTCTCATTAAAGAACGCTAGTTTGAGTCTAGGTATCCAAAAATCAACACCTAATTCTCTCAAACTTATGCTCTGATACCAACTTGTAACACCCTCAAAATCGGGAAGAGCAACTAACTTTAATTTCGATAAAATAACCAAAAGAGGATACAATCCTTTCTACAAAACCATCCTTGAAAATACCTCGAAACTTAAACATCACAACTTCCGCAGTTAATACCTCTAGTCAGGTGTTACTTAACACAAATACAAGTTGCTAATCCCAAATAAGTGCGGAAGACTTCGCTAAGCATTTCACTTCTCGTGCACTCTACTAGCACTCATCAGTTCACAGTGTAGCTAAAGCTATTCCCAACCTGAACCTGTTGCACATGTCGACAAATAAAAAGGTTAGGCTAACGCCTAGTGAATTCAAGAGTTTACATCGTGAGAAAATAATTTGATAGACCAAAAGATTCAACTTAATTCATGATTTCCAAAAAAAAGGGTTTGTATAAAATACACCGACAATCCAACTTCCAAACGCACACAATTTCTGTGAGGAAAGCTTCCAATGAAAATCATTTCTCAGCAATGGACTCAAATAAATAATTAATAAACTCCCTGTTGATCCAAACCCTCAGTGATTTGATAATGACCCTCTCTTATATACTTAGTGAAAATTGTAAGTAAACAATATGTATCAGAGTTTCACTATCGCTGATAAGTACTAAGATCTTACAGTACCGCTGATAGGAACTCTCGCTCTTTAATTAAACATTCAGCGAACACCGTTCATCATTAATGCTCTGAGTCTGTTCAGACATTATGATGATCGTTGATAAGTTAGTTGGTTACTTATGATCCCTGAAGACAAGTCTCACGTCAAAAAAGGTTCTACGCTGAAGTCGAAGATCAAGCTCAAGAACCAGCGGCAAGTCTCCTAATGAACTGATGCGGATCAGCGAAGACTCAGATTTGTCCACTCAACGTGAAGTATCAAGTACAAGACTTCAGCTATCGCTGAACTTTATCATTTGCTGAATAGAAAATGATAATCGCTGAATCAACGAAAGTTGATCATGAAGTCCTCCGTACAAAGTACTTTTGTCTTAACCTCCCTTGCACGACTCCGTACGAAATGTCAGAAAAGAACCTCTGACTGTTTGAGATCGTACAACCACTCCGATACTACACTGTTCATCCATACGGCTACTAAGGTTGTCAACCAAGGTCAATGACATGCAACCAACCAGCTGATGACACGTGTAAAGTGTATACTGACTTGCATTAAATGCATGCAGTATATAAAGAGATGAACCCACTTCTTTTGAAGTAACTTGCTAACTCTGGACAAGTTCAATCTCTTATCTCAAGATAGGTTATTATTAGTAATTTCCTTATCTCTCTTAGTGCAAGAAACCTTAGTGTTCCAACTTGTTTAGATTTAGGTTTATCCTTAATCTTGTTTCCGCAACAAGCTGTCAATTGTTAATGATTTATCAATAAACAATTTAGAAAAGTAAAATCTGTGTGTTTGTATTCAACCCCCCCCCCCCCTTCTACAAACTTGTATAGGCCTTCGGGACCAACAAGTGGTATCAGAGCGGATTTGTTTAATCTCATAAACAAGATCTAATCTAAGATATTTCTCTTCCTTGCTATTATCTGAAAATGGCCACCAACACAAACACAAATTATATAGACAATGGTTCTCTTGCTAAACCCCCTAGATTTTCCAAAGATAACTTCAACTTATGGAAAAATAGGATGACACTCTTCTTAGAAGGTGTAGACCCTACTATGCCTTACTATCTAGAGAATGGTCCATTCATCCCTGTAAGAATAGATGCTGCAGTTCCAGCCTAATGAACTGATGCGGATCAGCGAAGACTCAAATTTGTCCACTCAACGTGAAGTATCAAGTACAAGACTTCAGCTATCGCTGAACTTTATCATTCGCTGAATAGAAAATGATAATCGCGGAATCAACGAAAGCTGATCATGAAGTCCTCCGTACAAAGTACTTTTGTCTTAACCTCCCTTGCACGACTCCGTACGAAATGTCAAAAAAGAACCTCCGACTGTTTGAGATCGTACAACCACTCCGATACTACACTGTTCATCCATACGGCTACTAAGGTTGTCAACAAAGGTCAATGACATGCAACCAACCAGCTGATGACACGTGTAAAGTGTATACTGATTTGCATTAAATGCATGCAGTATATAAAGAGATGAACCCACTTCTTTTGAAGTAACTTGCTAACTCTGGACAAGTTCAATCTCTTATCTCAAGATAGGTTATTATTAGTAATTTCCTTATCTCTCTTAGTGCAAGAAACCTTAGTGTTCCAACTTGTTTAGATTTAGGTTTATCCTTAATCTTGTTTCCGCAACAAGCTGTAAATTGTTAATGATTTATCAATAAACAATTTAGAAAAGTAAAATCTGTGTGTTTGTATTCAACCCCCCCCCCTTCTACAAACTTGTATAGGCCTTCGGGACCAACACTCCCAAATAACATCAATGCGAATAAAACTCCAATAGTCGAAAACATCCAACCAAGGAAGAGGCATAAAATATCGCCCATAAATCATGGAAAACAATCCATTCGCATATAATACGACGCCGACAACGCGGATAAACAAAATACCCGAAAACAACACCCTTCGGTGATGGGGGAGACCCGATTTCATCGAATGTGGCGAACACACAAATTAAACCACAATTATAAAAATACAAGCATGTTTCATGGATGGGAAAAACACATGACATCAACCATATCCAGGTCTCCAGTCAATTGTAGACATCAACCCAAACTGGATCTTTAGTCCATGGAGACATTAACCCAAACCGGGTCTCTAGTCTATTGTGACATCAATCCAAACCGGATCTCTAGTCTATTGTGACATCAATCCAAACCGGATCTTTAGTCAAGTGAGGCATCAACCCAAACTGGATCTCTAGCCTAGTGAGACATCAACCCAAACTGGATCTCTAGTCCACGGAGACATCAACCCAAACCGGATCTCTAGTCTATTGAGGCATCAACCCAAACTAGATCTCTAGCCTAAACCACCAAGTTCAACCCGACCGGATCTTTACCTTGGAATCCCACCATCCAAAACAAGCTTACTTTAATCTAGAAATTTATACATGACTCCAAAAGAAACCAATGCATTCAAATCATGTAATTCTCAAATACAATGCAATTCATGCAAATCATAACCCAAGCCCACGTAGAGCTTAGCAAAACCGGACAATTGCCCTTAAGACCCAACAGAGTCCAAAACCGAGCCATAAGCTCAAAAGATCCAATAATCGTTTATCAAAAGTCAATTCATGCAAATGAAGTGTATCTAACCCATATCATGCAAACACATGCTCCGAGGCATGATTATCTCAAAACCCATTCATTGCCACTCTTCCAATGAAGTCAAACCATACATGCATATATATATATATATATATATATATATATATATATATATATATATATATATTTATTTATATATTTATATATATATATATATATATGTGTGTGTGTGTGTGTGTACATATACTTAAATCCTTTATAACACGATAATGTATATAATTCTCAATGGTTTGTTTGGCCCAAAAGTGTCGAGAATACATAATCGTCAAATGGTCTTCACATATGAGACAAAACACTCAAAGAGGCACATACTCACATAAAACGCAAATAAGCACATAGCACATCCAAGGCTCCACCTCGAGCTACTAAAACCGGCAAACACTCAAAAGACTCATTTGAGTATAAATCAAACCCTTAAAGGCAAAATAAACGTTTGACTAAATACGCGTTGCCCACACGGTTACGAAAACCAAAATACATTGTTACCCAAAATCTTTGTCTTTTTAATTCTCAATTGGCTTTCGGCCCAAAATAAAAGGTTTACAACTCTCAAAATATTCATAAGGTCGAGATTGACCAAAATCCCCTACTCACACGTTCACATTTTCAACACGTAACACATCATAACTATTGCATAATCTCAACAAACACTAAAAGTGTATTTTGACCAGGTAACCTTCACTTATGCAATAAATTAACAAAACACTTTCATTCGTGATTTATTTATCAATCACTCAAAATCCCCAAATGTGGGTGTTTTACAAGATTTGTAAAGCTCACACTTTGATAAATCAAAACCCACCAATTAACTCAACAAGTGATAATTTGATATAAAGCATACAAATACTTTAAAATAAACATTTTAGCATGTACAACATTTCACGAATCAACTTGAACTCACCTTGCTAGATTTAGGCTAAATCTAGATTTTTCCCAAACGTAAGCTCCTTTGAAGAGACATGAATCATCAAGCCAAATCCTCCAAAAACCTAGATCTATAAATTTCCAACCATCAATAACCAGATCTAACCATGTAGAATCATTCCCCAAATGTTTTACATCAAAATCCCAACTTATACCAAAACCCTAATTTTCATTGGTGAAGAAGGAGAAGGTTTTCTTAACCAAGCATAACCAAAATCACACCAATAAAGCCTACAATGGAAATAGAAGATGAACACAACAAAAACCTAGCTTTTGGGTAGAGAGAGATTACCTTCATCACTAGAATCCTCCAAGTAAAAGCTCATAGTCTCCCTTGAAAGCTTCAAGCTTCCATATCTTCAACAATGGTGGAAATGGGTTTGGTTTGGGTGGAGAAGATGAAGAAGAGGAGGGAGGGTTTGTGATTTATTGAGAGACAATCGTTTTAGAGAGAGAGAGGAATTAAGTTGGGGTATTGGAATGAAGTGAGGGAAGAAAGAGGGAAAGGTCTTAAAAGCAAACAAAAATATCTCATCAGCACAATCGCGGACGTCCGGCTGAAAGCTTATGCAGACGTCCGGCCTTGACCTGACCGAACTCCCCTTTTCTCTGCTGCTTTCGCGGATGACCCGCGGACTTCCGCACCGACACGGACGTCCGGCCTAGCGCCTATGCGGACATCCGCAAGCCCCAAAATCCGATTTTTTTCTAAAAAGTTGGGGTGTTACATTTCATTTGTCCTTTTGATTGATCGATTCATATTTTTTGTGCTTCCCTGTTCTCGACCTAAATCTGTATCGATTTGATTCACAAATCGATATACCCGCGTTCTTTGTAAATCAAGTCCGTTGTCAGAACCTGGTTTACTCATAATCGTTGGCTCCCTTCTGGAACCACAAACTTTCGAAAAACTCATCTCTTGAACCCTATTTTTTTTTCTTACGGCAGAAAACCACACCCGGATTTCTCATATCCGGAAACCAGTTTTGGACTCATCATATCCAGACATCAGAATCCGAAAGCTATCCAGAAAACCACACTCCCGGATTACCTTATTTGGAAACCATCCGGACAACTATTCCGGATCACCTTTTCCGGGAACCACCCGGATTCCGGAACCTTTCCCGGATGACCTTACCCGGAACCTATCCGGAAAACTATTTCGGATCGTCTTTATCCGGAAACTACCCGGATTCCTGAACATTTTTTCTTTTAATCAGATACTTTCTACCACCCCAGATGGCTCACACCTCAAGTCACTCTAATCCGATCTCTATAGTTCTCGATGGCAATAACTATATTTTATGGCATCATTATATGACTATACTTCTCAAGTCTCATGGGTTGTATACAGGGTGCTACTCAAACTCCAGTCCAAGGTGCAAATGAGAATGCAGCTGATTTTGCAAAATGCATGAACGAATGGGACATTATAAATGCTCGTATCTTAGGATTCATAAATGCATCCACAACCGCTGAAATCAATCAACAATTTCTTGGTTATACAACGGCTAAAGAACTTTGGGACTTTCTCGGCAAAAGGTACACCTCTACAGGCCTATCACATCCGTATCAACTGTGGACTACCTTTCAGAACAAAAGACAACTACCTAATCAGTCGATTAACTCGTACATCTCTGAGATGCAAGCCCTTATGGATCACTTGAGTCTGGGTGCACCTTAAATTTTTGATGATATTGCTAAAAACAATTACAGCCTATTTCAGTCAACTGCATCTGATCACTATCCTAATGGGACTCACTGATCGTTTTGAGAATGTTCAAGCCTCATTGCTACACAGGCATCCATTGCCTACACCTGAAGACGCTATCATGGAACTGCTGAGTGAAGAAACAAGACTTCAACAGCGTTTCCCTCTG
The DNA here is from genome assembly GCA_033807775.1 of Saussurea involucrata. Classification (NCBI taxonomy): domain Eukaryota; kingdom Viridiplantae; phylum Streptophyta; class Magnoliopsida; order Asterales; family Asteraceae; genus Saussurea; species Saussurea involucrata. The sequence continues at coordinate 69,532,240 of CM066317.1, forward strand.
CCTTCAGACACTGTTCTGTATACTCCCACCTCAGGGAAGTCTTATGAGCCCAAATCCAAAGGTAAGTGGAACAATAACGAACACTCTAAATCTGCAGACAAGGGGAACAACAGTGAATGCACGTTCTGCCATTCCACATCTCACCTTCTACTCAACTGCCCAGTTCAGAAATGTCGTTGGTGTGGGATCACATACCCACGACACTATGGGTCCGACTGTCCAAAGAATCCAAGGAACTCAAGTAACCAGCGACAACAATTCCGGTCCCAATCTGTTGTTGGTTCAATCACTCAGGATATGCCCACACTTGCATCTCAAGTACCGCAAACCACCACTTCATCTCCTGATCTTATGGAACTCATGCGAAGAAATCAAGAGCTAATGGAGCAAATTATGACAGGTTCTATGGGTATGAATACTCAATCCAACACCTCATCTTCAGGTAATACTTGGCTTTTTTATTCTGGCTGTTGTAATCACATGACACCTTATGCTGACGTGTTTGCTTCTAAGCAAACTCCCAAGTCTTTCGCTTCAGTATGCACTGCCAATGGTACACGTTTGGAAGTATCATTTAGTGGGATAGTTTCTACATCTCATATACAATTTCCTAATGTGATTCATGTTCCTAACCTATCTCTGAGCCTTATATCCATCACTCAACTTATGGAATCTGGTCTAACCGTTATGTTTCATTCCTCTGGTTGTGTTGTGCAGGATCCAAAGACCAAGTAGATCCTTGGAGTAGGCCGTAAAGTTGTCCGGATGATTGAAGTTGTCTATCTTCGTCTACCATTGTCTTCGTAAAATTTTGTTGGCTCTATCTCTAGTGTCTCTTCTTTTGATTTGTGGCATGCTCGTTTAGGGCATTTGTCATCAGCTAGAATAAATTTGTTAGCTAGTTATGGATTTTTAGGGAACACTACTTCGGAACATGTTTCTTGTTTATCTTGTCAACTTGGCAAACAACATGCTTTACCTTTTCAAATAAATGAATTTCAATATGTTCTCCATTTGATCTTATTCATTCTAATGTGTGGGGTCCAACACCACACCCTTCTATGGGGGGTGCTCGGTACTTTGTTATATTTATTGATGGATCACACACGGTTCACTTGGATTTATCTCATGAAACATCGCTCAGAATTACCTCAAATATACATTACTTTTGCTCGCATGATATTAACCCAATTCTCTAAGCCTATAAATATTCTCCGAGCAAATAATGCTATGGAATATAAAGAATCCTCCCTCATCTCCTTTCTTCAATCTCAAGGTACTCTCTCTCAGTACTCTTGTCCATGTACTTCTCAACAAAATGGTCGTGTCGAACGCAAACACCGGCACATCCTTGATATTGTCCGTACACTATTAATCTCAGCCCAGTGCCCAGAACATTTTTGGGGTGAAGCTGCCTTCACTGCTGTCTACACTATCAATCGACATCCGACTCCCATTCTTAATCAGAAATCTCCCTATGAAGTACTTCATGGAGTATCTCCTGCGTATGAACTCCTAAAAGTGTGGGGTCGTGCGTGTTTCGTTCAGTTGCAACCTCATGAACACACCAAACTCGAACCTCGCTCTCGCTTATGTTGTTTTCTTGGCTTTAGAATTAAACACAAAGGTTACCGTTGTTGGGATCCAATCTCACAGAAACTTCGCACATCTCGTCATGTTACATTCTGGGAACATCTCACATTCTCCTCGTTGTCCAAATTCCACGTAACATCCATTTCCTCTACACCTTTCTTCACCGACACCTCTATCTCTTTGGACTCACTCCAATTAGATCCCGTACCTACACCCGAGTGTCCTAACGTACCACCCTCATCTGACTCACTTCAATTTGTGCCCTCTGATCATGATCAATCATCTATGCCATCTCCAACGACTACTTCTGAGCCATCTATCGAGTCTATGGATCCTAGCTCTTCTCAATCGCATGACCTATGACGGTCAGATCGGGTAAGACAAGTTCTTCCCCACCTTCGTGATTATCATTGTTATGCTACATTGTTATCCAACCATGAACCTACTTCCTACAAGGAAGCTTCCTCTAATCCTGTTTGGCAGCAATCAATGACTGAGGAACTTCAGGCTCTTGACAAAGCCAATACATGGGACATTGTTCCTCTCCTTCCGGGTAAGTCTACTATTGGTTCTAAATGGGTCTTCAAAATCAAGACGAAATCTGATGGATCTATCGATCGATACAAAGCCCGTCTTGTGGCAAAATGTTTCAATCAAGAATATGGTATCGATTACGAGGAGACTTTTGCTCCTGTGGCCTTCGTCACTTCTGTTCGTAGCCTACTTGCCATAGATGCTACTAAAAGATGGCCACTTTACCAGATGGATGTCAAAAATGCATTTTTAAATGGGGATCTTTCGGAGGAGGTCTACATGAAACCCCCTCCAGGTGTGACTTCTCCACAAGGCCATGTATGTCGGCTTCGAAAAGCCCTCTATGGAATCAAACAAGCACCTCGTGCTTGGTTTGAAAAATTCAGCACTACCGTTATTTCATTGGGGTTCTCTCCGAGTAACTATGACTCTGGCCTGTTTACTCGCACCACTGACGCAGGCACCATTCTACTTTTACTGTATGTTGATGATATGATTATCACCGGCAGTGATTCTACAGGCATTGCTCATCTCAAACATTCTCTCATTTCATGTTTTGAAATGAAAGATCTTGGTAAGCTCCACTATTTCCTTGGTCTTGAAGTCCTATCCGACACCTCTGGCATCTATCTTTATCAGGCAAAGTACATTTCAGACCTCCTATCGAAAGTTGGTATTACTGACAACAAAGTTACATCTACACCTCTTGAACATAATCTACACCTCGCTCCTAGTGCCGGAACTCCACTACGGGACCCTACATTATATTGTCAGTTAGTTGGATCTTTTGTCTATTGGACTGTTACTCGCCCAGATCTCGCCCATGCGGTACATACAGCAGTCAGTTCGTGTCTACTCTGTGCTCTGACCACTATGCAGTCGTTGTTCGCATTCTTAGGTATCTCAAAGGGACTATGTTTCATGGCCTACACTTCTCATCCACATCGTCCTTGACTCTTCGTGGATTTTCTGATGCTGACTGGGATGGCGACATAATAGATCGTCGCTCTACTACCGGATACTGTTTCTTCCTTGGTGACTCTCTTATTTCTTGGCGCAGCAAGAAACAATATCTGACAACTCGATCTTGTACTGAAGCTGAGTATTGGGCTTTGGCTAACACACGCAAGAACTCGTGTGGCTGCGCTGGTTACTATCTGATATGGGGGCTCCTTAGACTTCTCCGACACCATTGTGGTGTGATAACAATAGTGTCATTCAAATTGCCCACAATGATGTCTTTCACGAACGTACGAAACACATTGAGATTGACTGTCATTTTGTTCGTCAACATGTGCTTCGCAAGACTGTTCAACTTTTCCCGATCTCTACTATCGACCAGACTACGGACATCTTCACCAAAGCTCATCTCCCGAGGCGGTTCCGGGATCTTGTTTCCAAACTCAACTTGTCTCACTCATCCCCAACTTGAGTTTGAGGGGGGTGTTAGAGTTATGGTACATATGTAGAAGTATACGGGCTAGTTTTGTATTTCTCTGTATCTTGCTTGTATATATAGTTGTCAATGTTTTCCTGATTAGTTTAGCGTTTGCTTTGTAACCCTATATTCAATATATTCAAGATTGTTGCTTTCAGCCGTATCAAGCTCTCTCATAATCATTCTTGATTGTTCTTCATTCGATTCACGTATCGTTTCTAACAGAAGTGAAATGGCATCCATCTATCAAGGCCTAAAGTCTGTAGAACTAGTTAGTTTAGCCAATGCTTCCTTCATGCTCTCCAATTTCTTGGAAAGTCTTGTTAGAATAAAGCCCACGAGCTCTCCAAAAGTCTTGTTAACGCAAATACCAATAAATATTGCTACAAAATCCAATAATCTAAATAACATACGACTTTCTCATTACATTTAAGATGCGTCTGGTACACAGACAAACATAATAAAAAATTGTTTTCACGTTTGGTAAATGGAGTTGAGGATAAAAATGTATTTTTTTGTCTAACCAAAATTAGTGGAACAAAAACTAAGAAGACGAGACAAGATTGGTAAATTACTAAAGTACCCGTTCAAATTGAAACCCTTCAATAATTCTTTAACCTATGTATGTCACTCTTGCCATGCCATTCCAGTCAAATTCCTTCCATACCTATTCAATCCTTTCCACGTACCAAACGCACCCTTAGGCATGAAAACCAATTTTATACTCGTAATGAGAAAGGGAAGGGTACAAAGAGAAGAGTTCAAATGAGAACACCTTCATTTTACGAGAACACCTTCATTTTATGAGAACGGAGAACACCCTTTTACTATTTTCGCATGTGATAATATATTCCATCACATGTGATACAAATGTGATACTAAGGTGTGTGTGTATGCACAACATTTTGAAACCTGTAGTTTATGAAAAGATCATTCGATTTTTTATGTTTGAAAATCTTTAAACTAGGGAATATGATTAGCACAAGACTTGACTTAACATAACATAAAACCAGAAAGGAGAAAAAGTATGGGAGTATGTAGATATACGAACTCGTTAAAAACAAAATAAGTGTGTATATACACGGGTGGGTTCAAAGAGACCGCTAGCTATTTATGAAAACACGAGAACGACTGTTAATGTACAAAATCATACATGATTCACGTACAAAATCATATATGATTCAAGCGACTTTGCCTCGCAACTTAAGTCGCGGTCAAAGTTGCATGCGTCCAATTTTTTGTCGTTAATGTAAAATCACATGTTTGTTGTTTTCGTGTTGTCTTAAATACTTAGCGTTCTCGTTTGAACTTCCTCTCTCTCTCTCTCTATCTCTCTCTCTCTCTATATATATATATATATATATATAGGGAAAAGATCAAGAGAGAACCTTGAAAAATAAGGAAACCGCAAAACCAAGAAAAACGGATGAAAAAGTATATCAAAATGGATGTCAAATTAAAGATAATAATGTGATCATTTTTTTGGTGTAATTTGTTTCGTTCCAATTTTTGTTGTTTTCGTTGACTTTCGGTTCTAAAAATTAGAAGGAAATGATTTTGTATTTTGGAAAAGTGGTTATAACCACCATCTTAATCTTATCGTTTGGATCATCTCAATCTAACGGTTTAGATGAGTTCTCCAATTCTTTTATTTTCTTAGAGTTCTTTTATTTTTTAGGTGTGGTTACACCACCATTGAAGTAAGTATTAATATAAGCATTAGTTGGCCATCATACATAGTTAGCATACCACTTATCTGGTTGTGTCACGAAAGCTTTAGCATCTTTAGGCGCTCCACATGCTTTGGATCCAATTTTACAGGGAAGATCCTCCACCACATACTTGTCAAAATTAAAACCCTATTATGCTTTACTATTAGCAATAAAAAACAACATTTCATTTCAACTAATCCTTCTTTATTTCATGAATATCATCCATTCAACATACCTGAATCATGGGTGGTGTTCAAAACCACCCAAACACAACTCCGAATATCCAGGTCCGTTTACCCAATGTAAGCGCTTACGGACAAGAGTCAACATTTTTACTTAACTTACTAGATAAGATTTTAGTCCATAAAAAACGACATCATCAGGGCTTGGCTATAGAGCAGGGGCGGTGGCCCAGGGCAGCATACAACCCATGGGCATCATCTTCTTAAGCCCATATGTCAAGGGACAGGTTCAGTTTGGGCTTTAAAAAAATTCTTACCGTTACTGCTTGAGTCCTAACAGTGTGTTCTCTAATCCGGAGAGAAAAGAAAAGAAAGTAAAGAAAATAATTTTCATGTTATTGAACAGGAGAGAAAGAAAGAAAAGGAAAGATGCCATTTTTACTAACACGTCTTTAAAAAATATATATTTTATAACAAAAGATTGGATAGTTTAATAATTTTAGTAATTTTTTTAAATAATTTTAACTTCTTTCTTTTTATTCCAAGAGTTTCGAGAACAAAGATTGGATAGTTTTATAATTTTAATAGTTTTAATAATAAAAGATCGGATAGTTTTATAATTTTAATAATTGTGGGTGCTTGTTCACGAACGTCGTTCAATCGAATACTCTTGCTCTCGTTTCTCTGACCCTTGCTATCTTATTCTCTACTTCTCGACTCGTCTCTTGCATAGTCGCACACCGGCACATGTGTGAGGTCTCTCAGAGTCTCGACTCTCTCCCTCCGAGACTCCGTCTAGGGCAGTAGCCAGTCGAGGGCTCAACAGTCGGCTCTTTCACTCTTTGTCTAGTAAATTATTTAATTTCAAAATTTTTAATGTTATGTTTATTTGATTATTAGGTTTATTTTAAATTATAAATTTCCATGCAACCAATTTATTGATTTGTTAAGTTTATTTGATTATTTGTTTACTGTTTAGGTTAGGTTTATTTGATTATTTGTTTACTGTTTAGGTTAGGTTTATTTGTTTAGATTAGGTTTATTTGTTTATTGTTCTTAAAACTATATGATGTAGTCATTAAATCCTTCATTCCCAGTCATGGACATGTTTAGATTAGGTTTATTTGTTTGAAAATTGATTCAAACCTTGACATCAGGAGAGTCTGTCTTTATTTCAAGAATAAGAATGTTTATTCAAATGGCTAAATTCTATAATTGCTTGGGTTTATTAGCTTGATAGGTTCGTTAATAATTAAGTATGCAACTTTATCCTTATTGTTTGCTATTTTATCTACAAATTTATATTACTTTGGGTTCATTTAGTGTTCAGCAGTTTGGTCACAAATAGCATGTCCCTGCAAATAGAATCCGAAGAACATAACAATCCAACGTGCATCAATATAATTCTTTTATTCATAGAGTAGGGTTATGAAGCTGACAGCAGATTGGTACATGTTACAGTTGTTGCCATAGAACTATTTAAAATCCATACAAATCAAGCCAATCCCAAATATATTAATAACTAAAGCATAATCATTGCATAAGTGAAATCAAGCCAATTCCTATTATTACATAATTCTCTAGTTTGTCCATATATATATATATATATATATATATATATATTTGTTTGTTTATGGTAAACTATAATTGGAAGGACTAGAGAAGTTTCTTGGTTTTTGCTTCGTGTGGATGAAGTCATGTTTAGATTTTTTTATTTAATAGTTTGGTAGATTTGTTGCTAGATGCTATACTATCCTCTGACATAATCATCGTAATGGCATGATTCATAGGTTTTGGTTTTGCATAAAAATTGTTCATGCTCAAGTTATCGGTTTGGTTCAACACAATCACCTTTTTAATCAACAGTTTAATTAAATCGGCATGAGAACGTGTAACACCCCGAAAATCTCACTAGGACAATTATGTATATATATATATATATATGTGTGTACATTGGTTGGGAATTGACTTTGAATGCCTTGTATTGATATGAATTAATGCCTACGAGAAACCATGAGAGATTGTGGAGTGTAAGTGGTAAGAAGAACCAAGGAAGTTGGGCCGGTACCTACTCGGCGACTGTGACCAGCGACTGTGACACAGGTCACTATCGCCGGTCATAGTCGCTGCATATGTACCGTAGGTGGTATGGGGAGGGCGACTATGACTCGCGACTGTGACACAGGTCACTATCGCGTGTCATTGTCGCAGTGGTTGTACCGTAGGTCGGGAGCATGGCGCGACTATGCCATTGGGCATAGTCACACGTCAATGTCGCGGGAAGCTGTAGGGGGTATAAAACAGGGGTTTACGGGATTTTAGCTCATTTCACACTTGGAAGACTTTTGGCAGCCGATTTTCTTCTCATTCTAAGGTAGGGTTTCGGTTTTCTTGGTCCTCTTCCATAAATCTTGGTAGTTGGAAGGATTTATGAGCATTAATTGTACTTTTTAGGTCAACAACCTCTCTAAGTGCAAGGATTCAACCTCTCATCCAAGATCAAATTTCATTCCTCTTGTTCTAGGGTTTGAGTTTACTATAAAACTCTCTAAGGTGATTTTCCTTTCATCTCACAACTAAATGTTCATCAAAAACATGATTTTAACTTGCTTACATCTTCTTGTTCACTATTTTTATGATTTTCACCTTGGACCCAATGTGCTTGTTTGTGGATTTAGAGTGACCCAACGTATAGACCTGGAGTGGTTGAAGTTGGGGGCTCACAAGTTATAGACTCCTCGGGGTTGCACTTGTTTCCATCTTGTTGTGAATATGTGGTTTTATTACTAACGGTTACATGACTATCTTGTCTTATGCAATTATGGTTAAACAATCAAGTTTCCTCTCACAATAGAAGCATTGGAAACCAAGTGATCGTCGTCATGGGTTCTATTATGCTTTCCATTGTACCGTGAGTTAATTCTCATTATAATGAATTGTTAGTTCTCACTCTCGTCATGTTAGACTAACACTTCTTCTTTTGGGAACATGCTTAGGGTCTTCAAGCGGCGGGGCTCCTCGGGTTTGAGTGAAGAGATGAATTGGTGAATAGCATTTTTGGGAGTACTTGGAGGCGTACATAATAGATTTTAAATGTTGATTTTGGTAGCAAATAGACAACACCCGGTTGTAATCTAAGTTATGTTGGTTTAGATTATTAGGTTGTTGGACCGTCAATTGCTCATTTCTTGGTATTGTATACGCCATACTCTATTTCCCCATTTATTGGGTGATTTGTCAATTTAGATGTTATTTTTTCCGGAAATTTGCAAGTTTTAATTTTAGTCAAAAAAAATTAGGGTGTTACAAGTTGGTATCAGAGAAGTAGTTTAAGTGAACTAGGTATGTAGTTAAAGTGCCTAGACGTAAGCTGAAAAGATTAAGTATGGATTGGTGAGCTTGGGTAGAACTCCTAAGATAGGATGGTCTTAGAGTCGACGGAAATACATAAGTTGAAAGTTGTGACCTTGGTAACGAGAATCCTTATGTGAAATATGTTCATAATCCCAATTAGCTACTGCTATTATGAATGTATCATTACGTGAGTATGCTTAGATTGCTATCGTTATGATGATTGATGCATGTATTAGTACGTTTCCTTATGTTTAAATTCTTATAGCCTATTTCTCACCTCACTCTCGAATGTGTGACGGACTTCGATGGTTAATACTCGTAGTAGGGTGGAAGGTCATGACTCTACGACATCTACGGCTGATCAACCAAGGGTGACAACGACAATGACACCTCCGCTGGTTAACACCGTTGTAGGAGGGGTACCTGAGCATATCCCTCGACGTAACCTGGAAACATCTGATCCTGTTCTGGAAGAGGCAACAGCTGAGACACGAATGATGGACAGGATGATGGAGGCCATGAATCAACAGCAAGAGCAGTTCTTGAAATTTATAGAGGACCAGGATGCGAACAACCGTAAGCACGAGATGGTCGCCGAGAACATTGTAGTGGCAGGGTCTGGGGGCATTGGCAATGGAAACCCTACGGATGGTTTGGGGACAACAGAAACTGGGCAAGTAGGGAAAGCTTGTTCTTTCAAAACTTTTCTGAGCTGTAGACCGCCCGAGTTCAAAGGGGCAGATGATCCAATTGTCTGTATGAACTGGATAAGAGAAATGGAGCAAGCTTTTCGTACTAGTAAATGTGGGGAGAGCCAAAGGGCAAATTTTGGTTCTCAAATGTTAAGAGGGGCGGCTCTTACTTGGTGGAATGTCTACTCTGCGTCTCTAGAGGCCACGGTGTTGGCCAAACTAAGTTGGGCGACCTTCAAAGAAAAGTTGTGGGAAGAGTATTGCAATGAGAGAGCTATGGACCGGATCGAGGAAGAGTTCCGGAATTTGAAAAAAGGAAATTTGGCAGTTAAAGACTACAACCGATTGTTCATGAACTAGTTGGGTTTGGTGGGGCATTTGGTCCCAACAGAGAAGGAAAAGATTAAGGCCTACATCAAGGGCCTCCCATCGGACATGATGACTATGGTCCGAGTATCTAAGGCCTCTACCCTTCGTGAGGCGGTGGAAGAAGCTCAATTAGTGGAGGATGCCTACAGTAGAGGCAAGGAAGAAGTTGCTCGAGCGCCAGAAAAGAGAAAGTGGGAAGGGCAATCCACACCCTTCAAGAAACCAAGGACGTTTGACAACAATTACCGAGGAGCCGACCCGAAGAGGGAGGCTAGATGGTGCTCCAAGTGTCGGAGCAAACACTTCGGTCCATGCAACTTTGTTCCAGGAAAATGTTATAGGTGTGGCAAGACCGGGCATTCTATCAACTCTTGTCCCGTCAGAGGGACGATGTGTTTCGAGTGTAAGGAGTTGGGTCACATTAGAAGGGATTGTCCAAAGTTAAAGTCGGGAGGAAGCGGAGGACCGAAGGTGGAACCTCTAAGAGCAACGGGAAGAGATTTTCAAATGTCGACCGAGGAGGCGAAGGCTTCGAAAGACGTAGTGTCGGGTACGTTTCTTCTAAACTCCGTACCTACGCGTGTGTTATTTGATTCGGGTGCAAGTTTTTTGTTTGTGTCAACCTCCTTTTGTCAAAAGTTGTCCACGCCCACTAGTTGTTTAGATGAAGCCATAGTAGTAGAGATAGTCGATGGTGGACAAGTAGTAGTCCGGGATATTTTGAGGGGTTGTATGCTAGAAATCGAAGGCAAGAAATTCTTAATTGACTTAATGCCAATGGTAATCGGGGGTTTTGATGTGGTGGTTGGAATGGATTGGTTGGCCGAGAATTGAGCCAAAATCTTGTGTGCAAAGAAGTTGATTCGAATACCTTCTAGTTTCCTTGATGAACACGGTTGCAGTTTAGACATGGTGTTTCAGCTGGCCTAAAAGGTAGATAACTATCAAACCTCGGGGATTCGTATTCCACTAAATCGTACGTCATTTCTTCCAATTTTATTTTCCCAAAACTTCTATCACCAGCATATCTTCCTCTATCCCGTTCCACATTTTCCGCGGCATCTACTGCGGCTGAGAAGGTATCGGGTCCTTTTGCAGTCACTAGCCTTCTGACCTCTGAATTTAATCCAAAAATTAACCTTTCCATCTTCATTGCCTCTGTGGCAACGTAATATTCCGCGAAACGAGACTTTTCCAGAAAACGAGCGGTATAGTCCCGAACTGATAAGTTTCCTTGTTGCAAGTTCATAAACTCTCATTCCAATTGTTTAACCGCTGCTTGGGGACAAAACTGTTTCCTGAAAGCTATCACGAATTCTTCCCAAGAGTAAGTAGAATATATATCAGATCCTCCTAAGGAAATATGAGCTTCCCACCAGTATAGGGCATCGCCTTTCAACATTGCAGTTCCATAAAGTACTCTATCCTCTTCAGCACACTTACTAGTCTTGAAGATAGCTTCTATTTCCTTCAGCCATCTCATAGCTTTCACTGGGTCCCTGTCTCCTGCGTACGTAGGAGGCTTGCAACTGAGAAACATTTTATAATCACACTTTTTCATTACTGGTACGACAGTAGGTGTGATAGGCATCCCATCTTCCAGGTTAGGATTTGATCTTTCCGTTTCAGTATTATGAGTCTGGTTAAACATGGCTTGAATATTTGCTTGTAACCTTCCCATTTCAGCTTCTAGATCGTCCCTTGTTACAAATTCAGTACCTCGCGGCTGCACTCTGCCTCCTGTTCTGCCCCTACCTCTTTCTCTCCCTCTTCCTCTTGCCCCAACTGTTGGATTTGTTCTATCATGATCTCTTCTTCCCCCTCTATTCGTTTGTCGAGTACCACTTGCCATTCTGTAGATTCAGACAAGATTAATATACACATAAGCACATACCCCATATAACAAGGTATTCCAGTTCAAACATGTACCTGTAAGATCATAATTACACTGGCCAAGTGTAATTTGAAATTACCTTACATGATGTTCCTTCTACCTTTTATACTTAGCATCCCAAGGTTCTAAATCTATAGGGACATCCTACTTCACATGCAGTTTAAGTCTAGGTACATATACGAATACCTAAATCCCTTAAACTAGGGCTCTGATACCATCTGTAACAACCCGATATTTCCAAATATACACATATAACATAAATTGCATATTATACATAACGTCGTTACATTCATAACAAAAGATACATAATAATTCACATACGGTCCCATAGTCTCAAAACTATACAATACAAAACAAAAGCCTTTCCTAATCTTCGTCAGCTATCAACCGCATCCTACACTTTATCCTTTCCTTTATACCTTCTTGAACCGGGAATACATATTTTTGAAAACAAAATGAGGGTTAGACCAAATGGTCTAGTGAGATAATCCCTGTCAGTTTAGTAATCCTTTTTGTAAAAACACACATATATCACAAATACTTATATACCAAACAAGACTCGTGCATCGTGTACCTCTCATCCTTCACATCCTTCACATGGCCAAATTAGTTGGTTGCAAGCCAACTAATCAATTACTCCACCGTACGACAATTACAGCCAACACCACCGTACGACAATTACAGCCAAAACTCCACCGACTATTAGTTCGGCTAACGTATACTCGTGTAGTGCAATATACATATAAATACAATATATATATCTCAATATATCATATTGTCATTTATAAACATATCATCACTTTTCAACCACATATCCATTTTAATATAAACACATAATCACACATCTATCACATACCCAATCCACACATATACGTATTCCAGTTTGAAAACGTTTTAAAGTAAAACTCACCTAGATCGCTTATCCAATAACACTTCCAAGCCTTCTCCAAAAGATTAGTCTTTCACCCGAAATTCACAGAATCTGAAACAGATTAAATACAAATATCCCCTTACTAAAAGAACACATAAGACTTACTAGTAGGCTAAGGACTCTAGATAACTCAAATCCTCAAAAGTGACCAAACAGCTAAGGTTTCCGGACACCCCAAACAATCCGGACAACTCATACAATCCGGATAACACCCGGACACCAAAGCAATCCGGACATCATCCGGTATCTCATTTTTAACCGGAAACTTGAGGAAAAGAGGAACTTACCGGATACTGAACTCGTCCGGACACCATTAACCAGAACTACCCGGACACATTCAACTTATCCGGAAACTACTGACTGTTCATCACTTTTTACCCAGAAATCGACTAGAATTAACCACAGACATGTTTTTGACTATTCTAATCCGATAGAAACCTTCTAATAACAATTACAAACACAAAATACAAAGAAACTTACCTTATTTTCACTTCCACATACTCCAAATTGAATCCCTAGCCTTCTTTTCTTCTTTGGCTTCTTTTCTTCCCAAAGCACACACACACACTTAGGTTTCTGGATGATTTGCTGAATGAAAATATCTGAAGTCTACAAGATGATAGTATCAAACTTATTTTACCATTTTAGCCCTTGAACTTCTCAATAATGACCTAAACACCCTTAAACTTATAATTTACCCAAACCTACCCTAACATCCAACTTTAAAGTTAACTTTATTTAACGGAAAAGAAATTTAACTAACGAATTTACCCGGGGTATTACAAAACCGCCAGAGTTTAACGGAGCAGATAATTCGGTAGCCTGCATGAATTGGTTACGAGAAATGGAACAACTCTTCCGCGCTTGTGAATGTGATGAAAAGTCAAAGGTTAGATTTGCTTCTCAAATGTTAAAAGGAAATGCGCTGACTTGGTGGAACGTAGTGACAACTACAATCACGATTCCAGTCTTGACCGCTATGACTTGGGAGTCATTCAAGAAGAAGATTCTAGAAGAGTATTGCAATGAGAATGAGATGGATAGGATCGAAGAAGAGTTTCGAACTCTTAAAAAGGGTAATATGTCTATCAGAAAGTATACTGAAACGTTTACAAAGAAGCTGAATTTGGTGGGGCATGTGGCTCCGAAGGAGAAAGAAAAGATTAAAGCTTACTTGAAGGGTTTACCAGCGGACATGATGTCCCGTGTAAGAAATGCTAAAGCTTCGACACTGAGGTAAACGATCGAGGAAGCTAAAGTGATGGAAGTGGTTTATGCTAAAGACAAAGAAGAAAAGACCCAAGTTAGAGAGAAATGAAAATGGGAGGGTCGATCAGAGTCTTCCCAGAAATCAAAGACAACTGGTAAAAGTGTTCATTACAAATCTCGTCGTGAGCCGAATTGGTGTCCGAAGTGTAGGAGTAAGCACTATGGACCGTGTCGGGTGACAACGTTGGAATGTTTTAAGTGCGGCAAAAGTGGGCATATTATGAGCAACTGTCCGGTACAAGGATTAACGTGCCACGAGTGTAAACAGCCGGGTCACTTCCTTCGGGATTGCCCAAAGTTGAAAAAGAGCGGGGATCAAAGTAAGAAACCAAATGTTCCTAAGCCAACGGGTAGGGCCTTTCATATGATAGCTGATGAGGCCAAGGAATCGAAAGACGTCGTTTCGGGTACATTCTTTGTTAATTCTATTCCTACGAGTATTTTATTCGACTGTGGTGCAAATTTATCATTTGTGTCCAAGTCATTCTTTCACAAGCTAGCTATGTCTGTCACTACTTTGGAAGATGCCTTAGTAGTTGAAGTAGCTAACGGAGGTCAAGTCTTGGTTCGCGAAAGACTTGAGGGTTGTTTGATTTCGGTAGGGGAAACCAAATTTCCGATCGACTTATTGTTGATGGAAATTGGAGGATTTGATGTGATTATGGGTATGGACTGGCTGACAGTCAACCAGGCAGAGATACTTTGTGCAAAGAAATTAATCAGGATTTCGATGGTTGATAAGGATGATGTATTCATCTTTGGAGAAAAGCAAAAAGGGGAAGTTCCGTTAATTTCTGTTGCAAAAGCGCGTAAGTGTTTAATGAAAGGATGTTCATCCTATCTGGCGTATGTTTTAGATGTAAAGTCGGAAAAGAAAGAAGGGGAAGATATCAAGGTGGTACGTGAATTCCCGGGTGTATTTCCCAATGATCTTCCAGGCCTACCGACTGAACGGCTGGTAGAGTTTCATATTGACCTTATCCCTGGATCGGCACCAATCGTGCGTGCACCGTATCGCCTAGCGCTGGCCGAAATGAAGGAGATGATGACTCAACTTCAGGAGTTGTTGGATAAGGGTTTTGTTAGACCGAGTTCTTCACCTTGGGGAGCTCCGGTTTTATTTGTTAAGAAGAAGGATGGCACCATGTGGATGTGTATTGATTACCGTGAGCTGAATAAAGTAACTATTAAGAATAAATATCCGCTTCCAAGGATCGATGATCTATTCGATCAACTCCAAGGTGCAGGATGTTTTTCCAAGATTGATTTAAGGTCAGGGTATCATCAAGTTCGAGTAAGAGATGAAGATATCCCTAAGACAGCGTTTAGAACAAGGTATGGACATTATGAATTTTTTGTAATGCCATTTGGGTTGACCAATGCTCCAGCTGTGTTCATGGATCTGATGAACAGAGTATGTCGACCATTCTTAGATAAGTTTGTCATTGTATTCATTGATGACATACTTGTTTATTCAAAGGCTGAAGCAGATCACGAACATCATCTACGTGAAGTCTTAGAAGTGTTGAGAAGAGAGAAATTGTACGCGAAGTTTTCGAAATGTGAATTCTGGTTAAAAGAAGTACAATTTCTAGGTCATGTGATCACTTCGGAGGGAGTCAAAGTAGACCCAGCCAAGATAGAAGCAATGACGAATTGGGAGACACCAAGAAGTGCGTCTGAAATAAGAAGTTTCTTAGGACTAGCCGGTTACTACCGAAGGTTTATTAAAGACTTCTCGAAGATTGCTTCTGCTTTGACTTTACTAACCCGAAAGAATGTGAAGTTTGTCTGGACGGAGAAACAAGAATCAGCTTTCAGAACTTTACATCAAAAGTTATGTGAAGCTCCTATTCTTTCCTTACCAGAAGGAACATAAGATTTAGTTGTATATAGCGACGCGTCAAAGATGGGTCTGGGATGTGTATTGATGCAACGAAGCAAGGTAATTGCTTATGCGTCAAGACAACTTAAAGAGCATGAGAAGAACTACCCTATGCATGATTTGGAGTTAGCAGCAGTCGTTTTCGCATTGAAGCTGTGGCGACATTACTTGTATGGAATGAAGTGTACTCTTTATACTGATCATAAGAGCTTGAAGCATGTCTTTGATCAAAAAGAGTTAAACATGAGACAACGATGCTGGTTAGAGTTACTTAAAGATTACGATTACGAATTGCATTACCATCCCGGTAAAGCAAATGTCGTAGCTGACGCTTTAAGTAGAAAAGAGTATAGTGGGTGTTTGAAAACGACCAATGCTAGAATTGATGTAACATCCAGTTTAATTGAAGGATAAAATAGGCACAAGCGGAGGCTCTTTTGGAAGAGAATCTGAAAGATGAAGTTATGAGTAAGCAGCATCTTCAACTGACTGAAGATAGCTGTGGAATTAAACTGTTCCAAGGTCGTGTTTGGGTGCCTAAAGCTGGAGGAAATCGAGAGCTAATACTCGAAGATGCCCATAAATCTAAGTATTCTATACATCCTGGGAGTACTAAGATGTATAGAGATTTGAAGTTGCACTATTGGTGGCCAACTATGAAAGTAGATGTGGCACGAATAGTAGAGAAGTGTAGAACATGTTCATTAGTGAAAGCGGGACATCAAAAGCCTTACGGAAGTTTCCAATCTTTGGAGATTCCGGAATGGAAGTGGGAGAAGATTACCATGGATTTTGTGACGAAGTTACCAAAGACGCAAAAAGGTAACGACACAATATGGGTAATCGTGGATAGATTGACTAAGAGTGCTCATTTTCTGGCTATGAAAGAAGCGTCACCAATAGATAAATTGGTGAAGCTGTATATTGATGAAGTAGTGTCAAGGCATGGTATATCGGTGTCTATAGTGTCGGATCATGATAGTCGGTTCACCTCAAGATTTTGGCAGTCACTACAAGAAGAATTGGGTACGAAAGTTAATTTGAGCACTGCGTATCATCCGCAAACTGATGGGCAAAGCGTAAGAACCATTCAAACTTTGGAAGATATGCTCAGGTCCTGTGTATTAGATTTTGGATGTAACTGGGATGCGCATTTACCTTTAGTGGAATTTGCGTATAACAATAGTTACCATTCTAGTATTGGAAGAGCACATTTCGAAGCTTTGTATGGCCAGAAATGTAGAACGTCGGTGTGTTGGTTAGAAGCCGGAGAGAAACAGTTTGCTGGTCCAGAATTGGTACAACAAACAACTGACAAAGTGAAAGAAATTCGGCAGCATATGAAAGCAGCTCAAGATCGACAAAAGAGTTATGTTGATCCGAAAAGAAGACCGAAAGAATTCCAAGTTGGGGAGCGCGTAATGCTTAAGGTATCCCCGTGGAAAGGCGTGATAAGGTTTGGCAAACATGGGAAGTTAAGTCCTCGTTTTCTAGGACCTTTCACTATAACTAAGCGAGTGGGATTACAAGCTTATCAGTTGGATCTTCCACCAGAATTGGAAGGCATCCATAATACCTTCCATGTTTGTTACCTTCGGAAATGTTTGGCCGAAGAGGACGATGTGATTCCACTTACTGATGTAAGGGTGGACGAAAAGAGCCGCTGTGTAGAAGAACCAGAGCCAATTTTGGAAAGATCAGTTAGAAAGTTATGTAATAATAAGGAAGTGGTTATGTTAAAAGTACAATGGAAACACCATCGAGGTGCTAATGTAACGTTAGAGCCAGAAGAGGATATGAAGATTCGATATCCTCACTTGTTTACCTGACTTTGATTTCGGGGACGAAATCATTTTCAAGTTGGGGAGTATTGTAACATCTCAAATTTTCGTTATATTATGTTTTAATATGAATGAAGTTGATTTGTAATTGGGTTTTAATATTGTGCTATTTTGTAATTATATAAATCAATGGGGTTAAAAGTTAAGTAACCAAAGTTTGATGTTATCCTAGAAAGTTGAAACTTGAGGGGGGTATTTGGCTATTTTGTAAAGTTGGGTTACTTAATGGATAGGTTAGGACTGAATTGAGATATTATCTCAATCCAGCTATTTGGAGTCGGCAAAAAGGCAGAGAGAAGGTAGAAAGAAAGAAGAGAGAAAGAAGAAGAAGAAAGGAAGAGAGAAAAAGAAGAGATTAAGCTAAAATCTTGGTAAGTATACAAATGATTTTTGTAAGTTTGATTTCAGTAGCAAGATGGTATCCATATCTTAATTTGATTTCATCTAGGTGCTGTTTTGATTTGGAATCAGATTGGGCAGTGAAGTGGGTTTTTCATTCTTCAAGGTGAGTTCATTCATTTTGCTTAAAACCTTGTTTTCTGTCAAATTAAATGTTAAGACTCTTGTATAAACTATTTTGAGACTGTATGGTTATGTTTAGAACAAGCTGAATGGAACATATATGATTTTGGATCGAATTTCTAAGCTGTAGGTCGGAGTTTCCGGATAAAATGAAAGTATCCGGAAACCTCTGTATGAAGGTTTCCGGACAAGGCAAAGTATCCGGTAAGTCTTAGTTTCTTATAGTTTCCGGATGAAATTAGTTACCGGATGATATCCGGATTACCTAGGTTTCCGGATGTCATCCAGATTAGATAAGTACCCGGTAAGATGTGTATTATCCGGTAAGTTGTGTGTTACCGGAAAGTTGTAGTATCCGGAAAGTTTTGATATCCGGACAGAATGAGGTATCCGGAAACTTGTGTTTTCCGATCACTTTTGAGTACTCAGTAACTTTAGGTTTTGCTAACTTCTGAAAGGGTGCCATTTAAGAATTGAGATACAATCCTAGTAGCTTGAACATACTTACAGCTGAATGGTAGGATGTTAGGCTTAAACACTGTTCTAGTTTGATACTAGGCAGATGTGTAGTAAATGTAATGGATCCATAGGCACTAGTGGTTATGTACACGTAGAATAGATGAAGATTAATCGTTATTCCGATGTGTGTGAGAAATCGTTGAATAAACGTAATTTCCGATTTCTAAGGAAAAGAAGGGATTGGCATGTGTATATTGTAATCTCTATTTCCTTTCCAAGAAATGGGCATGTGTATATTGCGATTTCTTAGATATGAGCATTAATCTAGAATCTGTAAAGATTTGTAGTGTGGCTCTGGAACGTGATACAAGGACTGACTTGGTGTCGGTCATGTTCATGGAATTGGGTATAACCCTGTCATCGGAAGATGGTTATACATGTGGTAAGAAAAAGGGTAATCAGGTTTGTTATAACTTGTTTACATTGATTTTTTAAAAGTATTATTTTGAAACCGAATGTTCTCACTAGGCGTTAGCCTAATCGTTTCAAATAATGTTTTCTTACCAGGTACTAGCTTGGGAAAGTAAAGGGATGTGGGACGAGCGTTTTGGAATAGCGGAGAAGTCAATTAACGGAAGGAGATTTTGATGGATTGCTTATATAACTTAGTTAATCTGATTATAGTGACATAATTAGATTAATAAGTTATTTGAAGAATTCAGTATTTGTAAATATACTCCTTATGGTTAATTCACTTCTTATATAAAAGTTTGAAGGTTATTTTAATCATAACTTGTTATAATTTGAGGTTCAAATTAGCCCTGATTTTAGGGTGTTACATTATCGCCGCCATGGGTTCTATTATGCTTTCCATTGTACCGTGAATTAATTCTCATTATAATGAATTGTTAGTTCTCACTCTCGTCATGTTAGACTAAAACTTCTTCTTTTGGGTACATGCTTAGGGTCTTTAAGCGGCGGGGCTCCTCGGGTTTGAGTGAAGAGATGAATTGGTGAATAGCATTTTTGGGAGTACTTGGAGGCGTACATAATAGATTTTAAATGTTGATTTTGGTAGCAAATAGACAACACCCGATTGTAATCTAAGTTATGTTGGTTTAGATTATTAGGTTGTTGGACCGTCAATTGTTCATTTCTTGGTATGGTATACGCCATACTCTATTTCCCCATTTATTGGGTGATTTGTCAATTTAAATGTTATTTTTTCCGGAAATTTGCAAGTTTTAATTTTTGTCAAAAAAAAATTTAGGGTGTTACAAGTTGGTATCAGAGCAGTAGTTTAAGTGAACTAGGTATGTAGTTAAAGTGCCTAGACTTAAGCTGAAAAGATTAAGTATGGATTGGTGAGCTTGGGTAGAACTCCTAAGATAGGATGGTCTTAGAGTCGACGGAAATACAAAGTTGAAAGTTGTGACCTTGGTAACGAGAATCCTTATGTGAAATATGTTCATAATCCCAATTAGCTACTGCTATTATGAATGTATCATTACGTGAGTATGCTTAGATTGCTATCGTTATGATGATTGATGCATGTATTAGTACGTTTCCTTATGTTTAAATTCTTTTAGCCTATTTCTCACCTCACTCTCGAATGTGTGACAGACTTCGATGGTTAATACTCGTAGTAGGATGGAAGGTCATGATGCTACGCCATCTACGGCTGATCAACCAAGGGTGACAACGACAACGACACCTCCGCTGGTTAACACCGTTTTAGGAGGGGGACCTGAGCATATCCCTCGACGTAACCTGGAAACATCTGATCCTGTTCTGGAAGAGGCAACAACTGAGACACGAATGATGGACAGGATGATGGAGGCCATGAACAAGGCCATGAATCAATAGCAAGAGCAGTTCTTGAAATTTATAGAGGACCGGGATGCGAACAACCGTAAGCACGAGATGGTCGCCGAGAACATTGTAGTGGCAGGATCTGGGGGCATTGGCAATGGAAACCCTACGGATGGTTTGGAGACAACAGAAATTGGGCAAGTAGGGAAAGCTTGTTCTTTCAAAACTTTTCTGAGCTGTAGACCGCCCGAGTTCAAAGGGGAAGATGATCCAGTTGTCTGTATGAACTGGATAAGAGAAATGGAGCAAGCTTTTCGTACTAGTGAATGTGGGGAGAGCCAAAGGGCAAAGTTTGGTTCTCAAATGTTAAGAGTGGCGGTTGTTACTTGGTGGAATGTCTACTCTGCGTCTCTAGAGGCCACGGTGTTGGCCGAACTAAGTTGGGTGACCTTCAAAGAAAAGTTGTTGGAAGAGTATTGCAATGAGAGAGCTATGGACTGGATCGAGGAAGAGTTCCGGAATTTGAAAAAAGGAAACTTGGCAGTTAAAGACTACAACCGATTGTTCATGGACAAGTTGGGGTTGGTGGGGCTTTTGGTCCCAACAGAGAAGAAAAATATTAAGGCCTATATCAAGGGCCTCCCATCGGACATGATGACTATGGTCCGAGTATCTAAGGCCTCTACCCTTCGTGAGGCGGTGGAAGAAGCTCAATTAGTGGAGGATGCCTACAGTCGAGGCAAGGAAGAAGTTGCTCGAGCGCCAGAAAAGAGAAAGTGGGAAGGGAAATCCACACCCTTTAAGAAACCAAGGACGTTTGACAACAACTACCGGGGAGCCGACCCGAAGAGGGAGGCTAGATGGTGCTCCAAGTGTCGGAGCAAACACTTCGGTCCGTGCAACTTTGTTCTGGGAAAATGTTATAAGTGTGGCAAGACCGGGCATTCTATCAACTCTTGTCCCGTCAGAGGGACGATGTGTTTCGAGTGTAAGGAGCCGGGTCACATTAGAAGGGATTGTCCAAAGTTAAAGTCGGGAGGAAGCAGAGGACCGAAGGTGGAACCTCCAAGAGCAACGGGAAGAGCTTTTCAAATGTCGACCGAGGAGGCGAAGGCTTCGAAAGACGTAGTGTCGGGTACGTTTCTTCTAAACTCCGTACCTACGCGTGTGTTATTTGATTCGGGTGCAAGATTTTTGTTTATGTCAACCTCCTTTTGTCAAAAGTTTTCCACGCCCACTAGTTGTTTAGATGAAGCCATAGTAGTAGAGATAGCCGATGGTGGACAAGTAGTAGTCCGGGATATTTTGATGGGTTGTATGCTAGAAATTGAAGGCAAGAAATTCTCAATTGACTTAATGCCAATGGTAATCGGGGGTTTTGATGTGGTGGTTGGAATGGATTGGTTGGCCGAGAATCGAGCCGAAATCTTGTGTGCAAAGATGTTGATTCGAATACCTTCTTCGGATGGGAATTGTGTGGTCGTCTATGGGGAACGAAGGAAAGGGGATGTAGCAATCATCTCTATGTTGAAGGCATGTAAGTGCTTAGTCAAGGGGTGTACGTCCTTCTTAGCGTATGTGATCGATGCTAAGTTAGAGAAGAAGAATCTTGAAGACGTGAAGGTGGTACGCGAGTTTCCCGACGTATTTCCGGAAGACTTGTCGGGATTGCCACCAGACCGTCAAGTGGAGTTTAAGATAGACTTGGTACCGGGAGCAGCTCCGATAGCTAGAGCTCCCTACCATTTGGCTCCGTTCGAGATTCAAGAGATGATGGCACAACTCCAAGAACTTTTGGAGAAGGGGTTTGTGAGGCCAAGTTCATCTCCTTGGGGAGCACCAGTTTTGTTCGTGAAGAAGAAGGATGGCACCATGAGAATGTGTATCGACTACCGAGAGTTAAACAAGGTAACCGTGAAGAACAAGTATCCACTTCCTAGAATTGACGACTTGTTTGACCAACTTCAAGGAGCGGGATGCTTCTCCAAGATTGACTTACGTTCGGGTTATCATCAAGTAAAGGTTAGAGAAGACGATGTTCCAAAGACGGCTTTTCAAACGCGGTATGGTCACTACGAGGTTCCTAGTGATGCCTTTCGGGTTGACGAATGCACCGGCGGTGTTCATGGATTTGATGAATCGGGTGTGCCGACCTTTCCTCGACAAGTCGATGATTGTATTCATTGACGACATCTTGTGTACTCCAAGGACGAAGTGGACCACGAATTCCACCTACGAGAGGTGTTGGAGGTCTTAAGAAAGGAAAAGTTATACGCGAAGTTCTCTAAGTATGACTTTTGTTTGAGTGAGGTCCATTTCTTGGGTCATGCGGTGACCTGAGATGGAGTGAAGGTGGACCCTTCCAAAATTGAGGCAATGATGAATTGGGAACCTCCCAAGAGTCCGGGGGAAATCCGAAGCTTCTTGGGTTTGGCGGGTTATTACCGGAGATTCATTCAAGATTTTTCCAAGATTGCTTCTTCGTTGACGGCATTGACTCGGAAGAATGTGAAGTTTGTATGGACTGCAAAACAAGAGGAAGCATTCCGTACTCTACAAAAGAAGTTGTGTGAAGCACCGATATTATCCTTACCCGAAGGATCAGAAGACTTTGTGGTCTATAGTGATGCATCCAAGATGGGATTGGGGTGCGTACTAATGCAAAGAAGAAAGGTTATTGCCTATGCTTCGAGGAAACTCAAGGTGCACGAAAAGAACTACCCTACGCACGATTTGGAATTGGCCGCGGTGGTGTTCGCGTTGAAATTGTGGCGTCATTACCTTTATGGCACGAAATGTACGTTGTACACGGATCACAAGAGCTTGAAGTATGTATTCGATCAAAAAGAGTTAAACATGAGGCAACGGAGGTGGTTGGAGTTGCTTAAAGATTATGACTGTGAATTGCTTTACCATCCGGGTAAGGCCAATGTGGTTGCCGACGCATTGAGTCGAAAGGAGTATAGTGGGAGCTTACACGGCAACCTCTCAAGGATTGACATAGTGTCAAGCTTAGTGGAGCGGATTAGAGCGGCGCAATCCGAAGCCTTAAAGGAAGAAAACTTAAAGGATGAGGTAATGGTGAAGCAAAAGCAACTTTTAACGGAAGATAGCCGTGGAGTTAAGTTGTTCAACGGGCGCGTGTGGGTGCCCAAGATCGGTGGAAATCGAGAACTACTCATGGACGAGGTTCATAAGTCCAAGTATTCTATTCATCCCTGAAGTACCAAAATGTATCGGGATTTGAAATTAAATTATTGGTGGTCAGTCATGAAGTTGGATGTGGCGCATTATGTGGAGCGGTGTACGACTTGCTCGCAAGTGAAGGCTCAACACCAATTACCTTATGGCAGTTTGCGACCTTTGGAAATTCCCGAGTGGAAGTGGGAGAAGATCACAATGGATTTTGTGACCAAATTGCCAAGAACCTTGAAGGGCCATGACACTATTTGGGTGATGGTGGACCGACTGACGAAAAGTGCACACTTCTTAGCGATTCGGGAAACATTACCGATGGATAAGTTGTCAAAGATCTATATTGATGAAGTGGTCTTGAGGCACGGTGTGCCCGTGTCCATAGTCTTCGATCGGGATAGTCGGTTCACATCGAGATTTTGGCAAGCTTTGCAAGAGGAACTTGGTACGAGGGTAAATTTGAGCACGACATACCACCCACAAACGGACGGACAAAGCGAGAGGACCATTCAAACCTTGGAGAATATGTTAAGGACGCGTGTAATCGACTTTGGGGGCAATTGGGATACTCACCTACCGTTAGTAGAGTTTGCTTACAACAATAGTTATCACTCTAGCTTGAAGGCGGCGCCGTTTGAGGCCTTGTATGGAAGGAAGTGTAGGACTCCCGCATGTTGGTTAGAGGCGGGGGAGAAATAATTTGCCAGACCGGATCGTTCAAGAAACGACCAATAAAGTCAAGACCATTAGAGAACGCTTGAAAGCGGCCCAAGATCAACAAAAGAGCTATGCCGATAAGAAAAGGAGACCGGTAGAATTCCAAGTGGGAGAACGAGTGATGTTGAAAGTGTCACCTTGGAAAGGCTTGATCCGTTTTGGAAAGTGAGGGAAGTTGAGTCCCCGTTTCCTTGGACCATTCACTATTTTGGAGCGTATCGGATCACAAGCCTACAAGTTAGATTTACCACCGGAGATGGACAGAATCCATCCAACCTTCCACGTGTGTTACTTACGGAAGTGCCTAGCGGGGGAGGAAAGCGTGATACCCTTGTCGGAAATCCGAGTCGACAACAACCGTTATATCGAGGAACCCGAAGCTATTTTGGATAGGACAACTCCTCAGAAGCTCAGACATAAGGAGGTGAATAGGTTCAAGGTGCAGTGGAAACACCATCGTGGTGCCAACGTGACTTGGGAAGTGGAGGAGGACATGAAGCGCCGGTATCCTCATTTGTTTGTATAACTTTAGATTTCAAGGACGAAATCTTTTCCAAGTTGGGGAGGATTGTAACACCCCGAAAATCTCACTAGGACAATTATGTATGTATATATATATATATATGTGTGTGTACGTTGGTTGGGAATTGACTTTGAATACCTTGTATTGATATGAATTAATGCCTACGAGAAACCATGAGAATTTGTGGAGTGTAAGTGGCAAGAAGAACTAAGGAAGTTGGGCCGGTACCTACTCGGCGACTGTGACACACGTCACTATCGCCGGTCATAGTCGCGGCATATGTACTGTAGGTGGTATTAGGAGGGTGATTGTGACTCGCGACTGTGACACAGGTCACTATCGCGTGTCATTGTCGCAGTGGTTGTACCGTAGGCCGGGAGCATGGCGCGACTATGCTCGCGACTATGCCATTGGGCATAGTCGCACGTCAATGTCGCGGGAAGCTGCATTGGGTATAAAATAAGGTTTACGGGATTTTAGCTCATTTCACACTTGGAAGACTTTTGGCAGCCGGTTTTCTTCTCATTCTAAGGTAGGGTTTCGGTTTTCTTGGTCCTCTTCCATAAATCTTGGTAGTTGGAAGGATTTATGAGCATTAATTGTACTTTTTAGGTCAACAACCTCTCTAAGTGCAAGGATTCAACCTCTCATCCAAGATCAAATTTCATTCCTCTTGTTCTAGGGTTTGAGTTTACTATAAAACTCTCTAAGGTGAGTTTCCTTTCATCTCACAACTAAATGTTCATCAAAAACATGATTTTAACTTGCTTACATCTTCTTGTTCACTATTTTTATGATTTTCACCTTGGACAAAAAAAAGGGGTTTGAGAAATCGTAAGGTTGTTGTAACACCCTCAAATTTGGAAAGAGCAACTAATTTAAAATTTTCGATATTACATCCGAAACAATAGGTAAAATACCTCCAATTACAAACAATGGTTATCTCCAAGTAATACATACTACACAAGTCTCATTACCAAGACTAAACCCACTTCGGACATCACTTAATCCAAATACAAGTGCTACTTCCCAAGGGTAAATGCGGAAAACATAACTTAAGCTATTCACCTCTCGTGCACATTTCTAGCACTCGCCACTTCACAATGTAGCTAGAGCTACCCCAACCTGAGCCTGTTGCACATGCCGACAAATAAAAAGGGTTAGGCTTACGCCTAGTGAGTTCAAGCATTTTATCATGACTATATAAAATCATAAATCAGAAGATATTAGTTTTAGTCATGATTCGGTGAATCTTTAAATGAAAGATTTCGACAAAGATTATCATTTCCAAAAAGGATTTCCCAAGCGGCATAAAAGACTTATTTTCCGACGCATCCAAAATCCATGGGAACCATTCCCGAAAAGTGTAAAGCGTTTTCCAAAATGAGTTACAATCCCAACTCACTCAAATACGTGAATAATTCTAGTTTTAGGCAAAACCTTCAAACACGGTTGACAATACATACTCAATCCTTAAAACATGGAAACCATCCATTCAAATATAACCTTTATTAAAACATAATACGAAGCTAAACCCACGCAAACGTAAAATGTATTAAAATCCCAATACCAGTTAAAACATTCAACAAGAATGTAACATAAATCCGTCCATCAATCCTGGAAAAACAATCCATATACAGGTAATATAACATCAACAATGTGAATAGATAAAATACCCGAAATCAACACCCTTCGGTGACGGGGGAGACCCGATCTCATCGAGGGTGGCAAACACATAAATTAAACCACGATAAAATAAATGTAGGTAAGCTTCTTGGATGTGGAAAACGGATGACATCAACCATACTAGGTCTTTAGTCAATCCTTGGCATCAATCATACTAGATCTTTAGCCCATCTTAGACATCAACCATACTAGGTCTTTAGTCCATCGCAGACATCAACCATACTAGGTCTTTAGCCCCTCTTAGACATCAACCATACTAGGTCTTTAGTCCAAGCCCTCAAGTTCAACCATACTAGGTCTTTACCTTGGAAAACCCACCATCCAAAACAAGCTTACTTAACTTAACAATTCATACATGACATCAAAAGAATAACCAATGCATTCAAATCATGTAAACCTCAAATATGATGCAACTTATGCAATGCAAACCCCAAGCCCACGTCGAGCTTATTAAAACCGGGCAAATGCCCTCAAGACTCAATTGAGTCCAAAACTGAGCCCTCTGCTCAAAGATCTAATGATCATTTATTGACGTCACCTCATGCAAATAAAAATGCAATTAAGCATATAACACATCCTATACTCCACCCTGAGCATGTAAAATATCAACAACGTGCAATATTATGCAACACGGTGCAATAAAAGCGACCCGTAAATAAGACTCCACATCGAACCATTTAAACCGGACAAATGTCCCAAGACTATCTCAAAGTCAAAACCGAGCAAAGTGCTCCAAGCTTGCTAGACCCATAATGTCGGTCAAAAACGCGTTTAAACATTGTTTAGGCAAGCTATACTACAAATTCATCATTAACCCCAAAACTCATTACGGGTTAAACAAAAAGGGTTTCCCAAAGGACTCACACCCTTATAATTCTCAAAATGACACATAACACTTAAAAGTGTATTTCCCAATTGGCTTACAAAATCATTTACACATATATGATTACACCATCAATTTAAACCTCATTTTAAGCAATTATTCTTTTAAAGACAATTTATGGTTTCTAACCATCCAAACATCCAAAAGCCCCAAATATTGGTGTTTTACACATTTATGAAGATAACACTTCAAAAGAGTTAAATCTACCAAATAACTCAACCATATACATTTCCAAGTATAACCCACACATATTTGTAAAATACTCATTTTGGTATGTACAACGTTTTCGCAAAGTAACTTGAACTCACCTTTGCTAGATTTAAGCTAAATCTAGAGTTCTCCAAACGTATGCTCCTTTGATGAAGTTTGCATCCTCAAACCAAAACTTCCAAAACCTAGATTTATGAATTCTCAACCATCAATAATACAATCCAACCATAAGGAATCATCATCCATCCATAACATACTAAAATACCCATTTTATACTAAACCCTAGTTTTGTAGATGAAGAAAACAAGATTCCCTTACCCAATCATCACCAAAATCGGTCCACAACATCACAAGATGGAAGGAATATGAAATCCATAACAATAACAACTATAAGGTAGGGAGAGATTACCTTAACCATTTGAATCTTCCAAAAACGACCTCCTAATCTCCACAAAACTCCAAGCTTCCAAATATGATCATCAATGGAGGAAAAGGGTTTGATTTGGTGAAGAAATGAGGAAGAAGAGGGGAGGGGTTGTAGGGTTTCTAGTGAGAGAAATCGATTTTTAGAGAGAGAGTTGAGAGAGTCGAGATAGATGAGTGAAATGGGAAAAAGAAAGAAGAAAAGGGGTTTAAAACACCCTGGAGACCGTCGGCGATTGTGACATCGCGATAGTGACATGGTCACTATCGTCGGGGCACTATCGCCCGCTACCCCTGGACTCTCGGTACACTTCTCGCGATTATGACAGGTGCGATAGTGACATGGTCACTATCGTCGGGCACTATCGCCCAACAGGTACCGAGCTCAACTTTTTGTCTCGAATGATCCCGATTTGCTGAGCTTCTTTCACACACCTCTTCCCAACGTTAAACCTTCACCTTAATAAAATTCCAGGTGTTACAATCCTCCCAACCTTAGAATGATTTCGACCTCGAAATCTACATCCTTTGCAACCCAAGGCTAATCGACTCAACGCCGACTATAATTTATCAGTTCCTAACTGGAATCTAAATTTCCCACACAACCATAAAGACGGTTCCTCGAACCAATTTTCTTATCAGCAAAACCCCCTTCCAAGTACACCGCACTTACGTCCGGAAGACACTCTAACCACTGGAATAATTCCTAGTTAGACGACTTCGGTTGTCTCCCAACCTTAAAGTGTTCCATCTTCCTCTATTTTAGAT